>CM061749.1:340268883-340969949 GCA_030979885.1 Lolium multiflorum
AGTGGTTTTCTAATAAGAGGGAGATGATATTTGGGGAAGTGCTGATTGAAAACAGATTCTGGACTGATACCAAAAAAATTCTCAAAAACAGCCAGAACGTTATTTTACGAAGCCAATTTTTGTGCATGTTCCCCAGGTTGTTATCTAACTTTCATTAGTTGAACACTTTTCGAGCTGAGCAGCGGAAGAATTTCTTAAAAATCGATTACTGTACTGCTGTCAAGTTTGACGAAATTCTGCTACTTTGTGTTTATGTGACCCTTTTAGTTTTCATCTTCTTGTTTTTGCTTTGTTTCTTTCCTAAAACACAAAAAGACCAAAAATATTTCTATTGTTTCTCTTTACCATTTGTTTATTTTGGTTTCTTGCTTTTATTTTGCTTTATTTGCTATCGTTGGTTTGCTATAAGAAAATCCAAAAAGATTTTGCTTTGTTTGCTTGTTTCCTTTTGTTCTTGTTTCCAATTCGAAAACACCAAAAATATTTGCTGTTCTTCTTTGGTTTTGTAAAGTTCATTATGGAGTTCAGTGGTCTTCGGTGGTTGGAGCTTGGTTTTCATTCCATATTATTCAAGCTACACAAGTGAAAAGGCAATAATGACGATCTACGACAATCCGACTGTGGTGAGAGGCTGGTATGAACTCTTTTTGTTTTCATTTTTGTACATATACTCATCCATGTGAGCATGCTTAGTTGGTTCATATGAGGTATATGTCATTTAAGAAAGTCTAGTAGTTCATGATCTCTCATGTTTAGCTCCAATTTATTAATGTGAGTAGCATATCATAAATATTTGCTTGCATTGTTTTATTCATAGATAGATATGACATTGTGGTATCCTCCTCTGAATAATTCTCTTGAATCAACTTGGCACATGCTCACGCATGCATATGACTGAACAAAAGTCAATTAAGCCTCGATGATTTACTTTGCCTCAGAGTTCTTGTATCACTTTTATGCCTCGGTTAATTTATTTTGTCGCAAGCATGATTATGACAGTTATTGCTCTCTTGATTGTCGCTTCCCAGTCTATTGCTAGCCTTCACTTGTACTGAGCGGGAACACTGCTCGTGCTTCCAAACCCCTGAAAACCAAGTTATTCCAAAGTGTCCACCATAAATACCTATGCATGGCATTTCAAACCATTCAAGTAAATTCTCATGTGCTACCTTTAAACCTTCAAAATGCTTCTCAATTTGTGTCAATGTTTTATAGCTCATGAGGAAATATGTGGTGTTTATCTTTCAATCTTGTCATTTACTCCTGACAGACTTTCACCAATGGACTAGTGGCACATCCGCTTATCCAATAATTTTGCAAAAAGAGGCTGGCAACGGGTTCCCAGCCCCAATTAATCAACTTTCATTAATAATTCTCTTCACATGTTTTGCCCTGATTTATCAGTAAGCAACTTAAATTGCAAATAGACACTCCTCCATGGTATGTGATTGTTGGAAGGCCAGGATTCGGTTAGCCATGGCTTGTGTAAGCAAAGGTTGGGGGAGTGTCATCCATAATAAAACTAAAGTACGTGTGTAAACAAAAGAAGAGGGATGATTTACCTTGCTGGTAGAAATAACGTCCTTCATGGGAGCCGCTCTTGAAAGTCTGGTTGACGAGGTAGTTAGAGTACCCACTATCCATTCGTTGACAACAACAAACACCTCTCAAAATAATTTTACTCCTGTTTTACAAATGAAAAGCTCTAGCATGTTAATCCCTGCTTCCCTCTGCGAAGGGTCAATCTTTTACTTTTACATTGAGTCTCCATCCTTTCTTTGAGCACTTTCTTGAGAGCACAATTGTCATTCTTAGTATAATATGCTTGTCCCAAAATGTGATTAACTGTGGTATAACTTTGATGCTTTTATCTTTGATAATCTCTACTTCCAGTCTTCCCATGAACTTCAAAGGTGCCCGAGCATTTATGTTTTGATGTACAAATACGGGCAAGCGAGATACCACTTTATCATATCCTTCTATGAACATTGCAATCCTGCTGATAGACATGATTCATGATGCTCATTATTAATTTGTTGGTACCTTTTCCATGATTGACATAGCTATTAGATGATTTTATTTGCATGTATCTTATTATGAATTGCTTAAGTACTTGCCATATCATGAGAATATTTACATCATATGAACAAATGTGTTCGTGAAAGTTCTTTTATCGCACTCAGTTGTTAACTGAATTGCTTGAGGACAAGCAATAAGCTAAGCTTGGGGGGAGTTCATACGTCCAAAACGTATCTACTTTCCGAACACTTTTGCTATTGTTTTGCCTCTAATTTGTGTATTTTGGATACAACTAACACGGACTAACGCTGTTTTCAGCAGAATTGCTCTAGTGTCTCGTTTTTGTGCAGAAATCCAACTTTCGAAAAATCCCAATTAATGCCCAAGGGCTTATTTTTCCAGAAGAATCACGGAGCCAGAAGGGCGGGCACGGGGAGGCCCGAGGGGCCCCACACTAGGCCGGCGCGGCCGGGAGGCGCCGCCCTAACGTGTGGCCCTCGGCTGGCCTCCGACGCCCTCCTCTCGGACTACTTAACGCCTTCGACTAAAAACGCACGGGTTTTAGACGAAATCGCCGAACATCCGACGCCGCCACCATCGCGAAACTCCGTCTACGGACCAGAAACTCCGTTCGGCACTCCGCCGGGACGGGAATTGGAGGAGATCATCGCCATCATCACCGACGCCTCTCCATCGACCAGCCATGTTTCCCCCATCCATGTGTGAGTAATTCCCCCGTTGTAGGCTGAAGGGGATGGTAGGGATTGGATGAGATTGGTCATGTAATAACATAAGATTGTTAGGGCATAGTGCCTAGTGTCCGTAATGGTACTTTTATGATATTGTTGCAACTTTTTATGCTTAATGCTTGTCACTAGGGCCCGAGTGCCATGATCTCAGATCTGAACATGTTATCAATTCATGATGATATTCATTGCTTTATGATCTTACCCAAGTTGTATACACGTATTGTTGTCCGGAACCAGGCCCCAAAGTGACAGAAATTGGGACAACCGGAGGGGCGGTGATGGGAGGATCACATGTGTTCACGGTGTTAATGCTTTGCTCCGGTGCTCTATTAAAAGGAGTACCTTAATTTCCGATAGATTCCCTAGAGGCCGGCTGCCACCGCTGGTAGGACAAAAGATGTTGTGCAAGTTTCTCATTGTGAGCACGTACGACTAAATATGGAACACATGCCTATTGATTGATTAGTACTTGGATACCATTTTATTATTAAATTCCCTGCCTTGATTGTTACATGAGTTTCTCTCATCCATGCAATGCCCGTTCATCCATCCCTGTGCCTACAGTATTTTAATCCTGTTGTTTACTATAATCACTACTGTTGTCTTTGTTACTGCTGCTGATATTTCACCTTGCTATATATAAAATTACTACTAATAAACTCTTGCGAGCAAGTCTGTTTCCAGTGCAGCTGAATTGACTACTCCGCTGTTAAGGCTTACAAGTGTGCTTTGTCTCCCCTTGTGTCGAATCAATAAATTGGGTTTTACTTACCTCGAAGACTGTTGCGATCCCCTATACTTGTGGGTTATCATGAAGGTCAATGATTTTGATTGTAATGCTATATGTGATCTTGGTGCAAGTATTTCTGTTATGCCTAAGAAAATCTATGATATGCTTGACTTGCCACCATTGAAAAATTGTTATTTGGATGTTAATCTTGCTGATCATTCTATAAAGAAACCTTTGGGGAGGATTGATAATGTTCGCATTATGGTTAACAATAACCTTGTCCCCGTTGATTTTGTTGTCTTGGATATTGAATGCAATGCATCCTGTTGTTATCACCCGAATTTAGCCAGAGCAGGAGGTGGGCCGTGACCGAAGATGGGCTTAGAAGACGTGTATATTGAAGTGTCTCTGAACCGGCCTTGTACAAGGAGTTGGGCTGGACTGCCCGTGTATCTGTAAATTATAGTAGGTTACATGTCGGTTAGAATTAAGAGATAGAGTTTAGCTCGTACACGGTTGGGTTTATTCCCAAGTTAGAAAGTCTACGGACTATAAATATGTATCTAGGGTTATTGAGAAGGAGGACGATCACGTTCACCACAAATCAATCTAGGCGCATCGCCACCCTTGTTTCGAGGGCATCTTGCGATCTAGGCAGTATCAGTTTATTCGTTATTGGTGTTGCTCGTGCTGAAGCCTTTTTGATGGCGAGCAACCCCCTTATCTTAGGTGTTTTGGGGCTGACGTCGATGCTTTCACGATGTACTTGTTTAGCTACGCTGCCCCTCGATATCTAGCTGCCCTTACACCTATTTTAGGTGTAAGGGCAGCATCTTGCTTGTTCTTTATTTAGTAGATCTAATCCGTTATAGTTGCTCCTTGTTCTTCAAGGATTGGTTTGATATCCGTATGGTTAGGCCTTATAAACGGGTTGAACGATCCGGTAGTGCGTAAGGTGTGGTTTATTAAGCTCTAGAGGGATTGTTCCGGGGATCAACTTCACGTTGGTTTTTAGGCCTCTTTAGGGCTGGTTTTCCATCATCTTACGTATCTGCTAGGCTCAACTACGCATAGGATGTTCCGATTATACGGTGAAAACCCTAGACTATCGTAGATTAGTTTAGCTTGATATTGATAAAGCATGATCCCCATGTCCTTATAAATCTAACATGAACCATGGGGCAATCGGCTCTTTGAGCCGATTCACAGGAAGCAACTGAGCCGATCGTGGCTCGTATTTAATGTTCGTGTTTGCCATGCAGGAAACTAGTCGAAGCAATCCATCACCTTCGGACCAGGTATAGGTCAGGTCGCAGCGCAAACACCGGGACGTGTGCCGAAGGCATTGCGGGCCGTGGCCCGAGGACCAGGTCCACGCGGTCCGGGAGCCTCCGGCTCTACGGTGTTGCCCGTCGCTACTCGCCGGTGGGTTTCTGACAGCAACACATTCTGGCACGCCCGGTGGGACACTCTACAGCAACCACTACGTCGACATCTGCAGCAACCATGTCAAAAGCTGCGGATGAGGTGGTGGGCGAACCAGTCACGTACGCAGATCTGCCGGAGGAACACAAGAAGAAGTACGATGAGATGAAAGCCATCTTGGAAGCCGATCTCATCGGCTCTTTCATGAAGACCCGTTCACATGGCATCAGATGGAAAGGGTTCTCCCCTGAAGGTGCTCTCGATGAAGTAGACCTCTCTACCTCTTCAGAGGAACGCACCAGAGCTCTACGCCAGGAGATTAATTACATGGTAGCTCATTCTCTACACCGCCATTCTGAGAGCTTGGTGAACGCTTTCGAGCGCGTTGTGGTCCGAGTGGTGCAAGAGATCATGAAGCATCAGTACTCTCAGTCGGACCTACCACAGGGACTCACCGGGGAGAAATACGCTCAGTTAGACCGCCGCTGCCATTCGCTCTTGCGGCGCCGAGCCGCCGGGTTCACGGCGTATGTCGTCTACAAGGTTGGAGGCGATCTAGCGATTGCCAATTCCTATGAGCCGCCTAAGGAGATCCCACATGGATACGTGTGCACATACGTGCCCATTTGCAATGCCTTAGCGCGCACAAGCCAGATCGCACCAACAGGGATTTCTGGAGCAGATGCTGACAAACAAGAATGGCTAGCTAAATATGTGATGCGTGTAGTTGACACGTCCGTTGGGAACCCAAGAGGAAGGTGTGATGCGCACAGCGGCAAGTTTCCTCAGTAGAAACAGGTTTAATCGAACCAGTAGGAGCCAGAAGCACGTTGAAGGTTGATGGCGGCGGGATGTAGTGCGGCGCAACACCAAGATTCGGCGCCAACGTGGAACCTGCACAACACAAGTACTTTGCCCCAACGAAGCAGTGAGGTTGTCAATCTCACCGGCTTGCCGTAACAAAGGATTAGATGTATAGTGTGGATGATGATTGTTTGCAAGAACAAAGAACAATAGCAGCAGATTGTATTTCAGATGTAAAGAATGGACCGGGATCCACAGTTCACTAGAGGTGTCTCTCCCATAAGATAAATAGCATGTTGGGTGAACAAATTACAGTCGGGCAATTGACAAATAGAGAGGCATAACAATGCACATACATGATATGATGAATATTGTGAGATTTAATTGGGCATTACGACAAAGTACATAGACCGCTATCCAGCATGCATCTATGCCTAAAAAGTCCACCTTCAGGTTATCATCCGAACCCCTTCCGGTATTAAGTTGTAAACAACCACAATTGCATTAAGTATGGTGTAATGTAATCACCCGGATCAGAGGTGGGCCGCGATTAAAGATGGGCTTGAAGAATATACATGGAAGAAATACATGAATCGGCCTTGTATACAAAGTTTGGGCTAGTTTGCCCGTGTATCTGTAAATATAGTAGGATACGTGTCGGTTAGATAGAATTTGGCTCGTGCACGGTTGGGATTACTCCCACGTTAGAAAGTCTACGGACTATAAATATGTATCTAGGGTTTCTGAAATAAACAACAATCACGTTCATCACAAACCAATCTAGGCGCATCGCCAGCCCCTTGTTTCGAGGGTTTCTTCCGGGTAAGCATCATGCCTAGATCGCATCTTGCGATCTAGGCGGCCCTGTATTACGTTGTTCATGCGTTGCTCGTGCTGAAGCCTTGTTGATGGCGAGCAACGTAGTTATCATAGATGTGTTAGGGTTAGCATTGTTTTCATCGTATCACATGCTTTCGTCCATGCAACCCTTAGACGTCTAGCCGCCCTTACACCTATCTTAGGTGTAAGGCGGCACCTCGCTTGATCGTTATTTAGTAGATCCGATCCGTTATGATTGCTCCTTGTTCTTCAAGGATTAGTTTAATATCTGCATAGTTAGGCCTTACAAACGGGTTGAAGGATCCAGTGGCGCGTAGGGTGTAGTTTGCTAGCCTAGACAGGATGTTCCGGGGATCAACTTCATGTTGGTTTTTAGGCCTTGTCTAGGTCGGTTTATGATCACCGTGCGTGGCCGCCAGGCTCAATCACGCGTAGGATGTTCCGATTATGTGGTGAAAACCCTAAATCGTAGTAGGTCGTTTAGCTTTATTTTGATCAAGCGGGACCACCATCGATCGTACACCGTACGAATCATGGGTGGATCGGCTCCTTGAGCCGATTCACGGGACAACCTGAGAGCCGATCGAGGCTCGTATTTAATGTTTACGTGTATGCCATGCAGGAAACTTAGCGAAGCAAATCCATCACCTTCCCGACGGTATAGGTCGGGTGGCACGCTGCACTGCATCGGACGTGCGTGCCGAGTCTTTGCGGGCCGTCGCACGAGGGACCAGGGCCAACCGCAGTCCTGGGAGCCTCCCGGCTCTACGTGTTGCCCGTCGCTGCTCGCCGGTGGGTTTCGGACGCAACACATTCTGGCACGCCCGGTGGGACAGTCTTCGACATCAACTGCATCGCCATCTACATCTGAGATGGCGGAAGGTACTCCGGTCACGTACGAGGATCTGACCGAGGAGCTCAAGAAGAAGTATGACGAGGTCAAAGCTATCCTCGAAGCCGACCTCATCGGCTCTTTCCAAAGAACCCGCTCACACGGCATCGGGTGGAAAGGGTTCTCACGGCCTCGATGGATGGACCTGTCCGCCGTCAGAAGAACGCACCAGGTCTCTGCGTCGGAGATTAATTTCATGGTGGCTCATTCGCTGCACCGCCATTCTGAGAGCCTGGTGAACACTTTGGAGCGTGTCGCTCTTCGGGTGATCCAGGAAATCATGAGGCATCGTACTCTCCGTCAGGACCAGCTCTAGGGACTCACCAAGGAGAGATGCCACTCCAGTCCCGACCACCGCTGCCATTCGCGTTGGCAGCACCAGAAGTGCCGAGTTCACCGGCATTCGTCTACAAGATCGGTGGTGACCCTAGTGATTACCAGTTCTTGCATGAGGCGCCTAAGGAGATCCCTCACGGATACACGTGCACATACGTGCCAGACTGCAGTAACTGGGCACTCACGAACCAGGCGCAACAGCGGGGACTTCTGGAACAGCAGGAGGAACGTCGGGAACAGATCTTGAGAAGCAGACGTGGCTAGCTAAGTATGCCACTCGACGAACCTCAGAGCTCAACTCCTGCCGTTGGCTCGGAGCTTGAAAGCAAGCGTGGCTGGCTAAGTATGCCACTCAGCGAATCTTGAGTTCGACTCCTGCAGCCACACCGGATCGGATCAGTACAATCCGAGAGACCAGTTCGACATGGTGCCGAAAAGGAGGGCAATCGGCTATTCCAAGCCGTACCCAACGAGTACGAGTTGATCCCGCTACCACCCAAATATCGGCTCCCTGAATTCTCCAAGTTTAGTGGATCAGATGGTTCCAGCTCAATCGAGCATGTGAGCCGATATTTGGCACAGCTGGGCACGATCTCAGCATCAGATGAGCTGCGTGTGAGGTTCTTCGCACAGTCCCTCACGGGATCGGCTTTCGGGTGGTACACATCGCTGCCACCGGACTCAATCCGGACTTGGAAGCAGTTGGAAGAACAGTTCCACATGCAGTATCACTCAGAGGCTTCCGAGGCTGGCATTGCCGATCTAGCACAAGTACGACGAAGCGCGGAGAAACGGTGTCAGAATACATCCAGCGCTTCAGGACCGTTAGGAACCGATGCTATTCGGCTCGTGTGACTGAAAAAGAAGCAGTCGAGTTGGCGGTGGTGGGTCTCGCATCACCGATCAAGGATGTGGCCTCCCAAGCGGACTACCCTTCACTGGCGCACATGGTGCAGAAGCTGTCATTATATGAACAGCGCCACCCAGAAGTGTACCAGGATAAATTCAAGCGTGCGGTAGTCTGGTTGAGGCGGATGAAGATGAAGGCTGCGGGAGATCATAGCGGTGGCTGAATGGACTCGGGGGGCAAGCCCCGTGTCCTGCAAGTGGGTTAAGCCACAAGGTCCTCCAAGAGGGTTTGACTTCGACGTGACCAAAGCTGAGCAGATTTTCGACCTCTTGCTTAAGGAGAAGCAGCTAAAGTTACCCGCAGGCCACAAGACCCCGGCTCGGAGCTGAACGGAAAGCCATACTGCAAGTGGCATAACACGTTCACCCATACCAACGACTGAGTGTGGCGTCAGAATCCAAATGGCGATAGAACAAGGGCGTCTAATTTTCAGCCAGTACGCCATGAAAGTCGACACACACCCCTTCCCCGCCGTTAACATGGTGGAGTGCACCCCTGGGAGGTGCTTCAATAACATGGTAGACCTGGGCACCTCTGCAAGGACAGACGAGGCAGCTGCTGCTCATAAGGACAAGGAGGAAGCCGTTTCACGCGATCGGCTCCGGCACTTCCAAAATCCCGTTACAATCAAGACGAAGGCCGATTCCGACCAATCGGCCGAAGTATCCTCACCACGTTTCCCTGTATTCGGTGTCGATCTCACAGTGACGGAAAGCTAGGGTATGGGTTTACATCGGCTGATGAGCTAGAAGAAGTCGACATCGGTCCTGGGGATAAGCCACGGCCAACTTTTATCAGCAAAAGTTAGATCCACATCTCGGAGTCGGATGATAGCTCGTTAAAAGAATACCCAGATTGCTTCGCATGGGATTACACAGAGATGCCTGGTTTAGACAGGAGCATCATTGAGCATCGGCTCCCCCTTAAGAAAGGATTTCGGCCGTTCCAACAACGAGCACGTCAGATGAAGGCCGAAATTCTGGAAGAAGTCAAGAAAGAGATCGAGAAGATGTTGGCCGCCGGGTTCATCAGGCCATGCAGGTATGCTGAATGGATCTCCAGTATCGTACCTGTAGAGAAGAAGGACGGCCGATGGCGTGTGGCCATAGATTTCCGAGATCTCAACAGAGCCACTCCAAAAGATGAATATCCGATGCCTGTGGCAGAAACGTTGATCAATGCAGCTGCTGGCCACAAGGTGTTGAGCTTCATGGATGGCAACGCCGGCTATAACCAAATCTTCATGGCTCCGGAAGATATACACAAGACCGCATTCAGAGTACCAGGGTCAGTAGGCTTGTTTGAATATGTAGTCATGACCTTTGGGTTGAAGAATGCTGGTGCAACGTACCAAAGAGCCATGAATTATATATTTCACGATCTGATCGGCAAGTTGGTGGAAATCTACATCGATGACGTGGTGGTCAAATCTGTCTCCATGGAGGGACACTTGGATGATTTGCGACGCATCCTAGACCGAACTCGGAAGTTCGGACTGAGAATGAATCCAAAGAAGTGTGCTTTTGGTGTGACGGCCGGTCAGTTCCTAGGTTTTCTGGTTCATGAACGGGGAATTGAGATCGGCCTGAAAAGTCAAGAGGCAGTGCGTACCATGCAGCCGCCTACCACGAAGAAGGAGCTCCAACGTCTTATCGGCAAGATCAACTTCGTCCGACGATTCATCTCTAACCTGTCAGGACGAATCGAGCCGTTCATGGCGTTGGTGAAAATTAAATCTGATGACGAGTTTCACTGGGGGGCAGAACAGCAGCAGGCGTTTGACGAGATTAAGCGGTATCTGACAACGCCGCCTGTGCTAGTTCCACCCCAACAAGACAGGCCGTTCTATATCTACTTATCAGTAGCTGACACGTCCATCGCTTCGGTGGTGGTGCAACTCTATGAGGGTGTTGAAAAGGTCGTTTTCTACCTCAGCAGAAGGATGTTGGACGCGGAGACACGGTATCCTGAAGTCGAGAAGCTATGTCTCTGCCTGTTCTTCACCTGCACCAAG
This sequence comes from Lolium multiflorum, assembly GCA_030979885.1. NCBI lineage: Eukaryota > Viridiplantae > Streptophyta > Magnoliopsida > Poales > Poaceae > Lolium > Lolium multiflorum. The sequence continues at coordinate 340,279,603 of CM061749.1, forward strand.
CTTCATCATATCCTTTTGACGGCAGAGATCATCGTCGTATGCAAGTCAGACGTTGTCAAGCACATGCTGTCGGCCCCTGTTTTGAAAGGCCGACTTGGTAAGTGGATGTTTGCGTTGTCGAGTTCGATCTTCGGTATCACTGCGAAAGCGTCAAGGGACAAGTGTTGGCCGATCTTATAGCTGAACGGATTAATACTAATATAGCAGCACTATCATGTACGTGCATGGGCTATGTTCTTCGATGGATCGGCTTGTGACGATGGTTGTGGCATCGGCATTCTGCTCGTGTCGCCTCGGGGGGCAACATATTCTTTCGCCATCAGGCTATCTACCCCTTGCACCAACAATGTTGCTGAGTATGAGGCAAGGGAATGGAGTTGCTTTTGGAAGCCGGGGCAGAGGCGGTGGAGCTTTTTGGAGACTCGAAGTTGGTGATCTCCCAACTCACGGACGAATACAAGTGCGAGAGTGAGTCACTCTTTCCATATTGGATGGAATGTCGTGAGCTGATGACACATTTTCGGTACATCAATTTCAATTGGGTCCCAAGGTCTCAGAATACCGACGCCAATGATCTCGCACAGATGGCGTCAGGATACAAGGACATACCAGACGGGTCAGAAGTTCAGGTGCAGTTCCTGGAACAGGATGATTGGAGAGCCGATATCTTCAATTATTTGAAGGATTCGGCTCGGGGGGCACCTAAACGGATAAGATACAAGGCTATGAAATATGTCCTTATAGGAGATGACATGTTCTACAGGACGTTGGAAGGGTTACTACTCAAATGCCTGGGACCAACTGAGTCTAATCGGCTCTTACATGAGGTGCATGAAGGCGCCTGTGGAACTCACCAATCGGCTCATAAGATGAAGTGGTTAATTAGGCGATCAGGGTTTTATTGGCCCACCATGCTTGAGGACTGCTTCAAGTACTACAAGGGATGCCAAGCGTGTCAGATGTTCGGAAAAATTCAGATGGTACCCGCATCAGCGATGAACCCCATCATCAAGCCTTGGCCATTTCGAGGTTGGGGCATGGATATGATCGGCAAAATCCATCCTGCGTCGAGCAAAGGCCACGAGTGGATTCTGGCCATTACAGATTATTTCACCAAATGGGTGGAGGCCGTTCCTATGAAGAAGGTAAAATCGGAAGATGTTATCCAATTTGTCAAAGAACATGTCATTCATAGGTTCGGGATTCCCCAAACCATCACGACCGATGGAGGTTCGGTCTTTGTCTCTAAAGAATTCAGAAAGTTCTGCGATGACATGGGGATTAAGCTGATCCGATCATCTCCATACTATGCTCAAGCCAACGGGCAAGCCGAAGCATCCAATCAAAGCCTGATCAAGCTGATTAAGAGGAAGATTGACGAGAACCCTAGGGTGTGGCATGAGACATTGTCAGAAGCTTTGTGGGCCTATCGCATGTCATGCCATGGAGCTATAAAGACTTCGCCGTACCAGCTTGTCTATGGGCAGGAAGCCGTATTACCTTGGGAAATTACGGCTGGATCGAGACGTGTCACGTTTCAGAATGATCTGACAGCTGAAGAATATGCAGCTCTGATGAGTGACACTATTGAGGATGCAACGGAACTCAGACTTTGGTCGTTGGAAAAGATTAAAGAGAACAAAGCCAGGGTAGCTCGTGCATACAATAAGAAGGTGAGACCAAAGGAGTTTCAAGTTGGTGATTTAGTATGGGAAGCCGTGTTGCCACTAGGAACCAAGGATAAAGCATATGGCAAATGGTCTCCTAATTGGCACGGTCCTTACAAAGTCATCCAGGTTCTGAAGGGCAATGCCTACATGCTTGAACAGTTGGATGGTGTGAAGTTCCCAGTGGCTGTCAATGGCCAACATCTCAAGAAGTATTTCCCAAGCATGTGGGATGATGGGCAGTGAGATATGGGGGCCGATTTTAAATCGGCCAGTAAAAAAAATATGCGAAGACAACAGTATGTTAGTACAGCCGATGCACGGACATCGACTTCAGAATAACAAGCCGATGCATTGCTATCGACTCTAGAGGAACAAGCTCAATTGAGCAGGTTAACAGAATCGGTTTCGGACAGAGGTCATGATGTTGAGATGAATCTCCTAGTGGATTTGCTGAGGAGTTGAATCACGCGTTTGAGGTTGGAGGATGGTTTGGACATGGACTGGATCTGTTTGACCGTGTGAATAGGCAACTGTTTGGCCTCAAATCGTGTTTATAGTGCAGGCCGATGCCCTGCCATCGGCTCTTTGTGCAGCGACTTCGTTTGACAATCGGCAAAATTGACAAGAAAGCAAAATTAATAGGGGAATATTTTCTTCATTAATAATGGGATTTCTTACAAAGAAAGAGCCGATTGCTCAAGGGAGGAAGAACAAAAGAAAGGTCTATTGACCAATCTACTACTAGGCCTATACTAGTAGATCCTAGTCTACGGGCCGTCGCTGCCCTCGTCGTCGTCCTTGGAGCTCTCGTCGGCACTGGCGGACTCGCTGCTCCGTAGCCCTCTCACGGGGCTTCATCCTCTTCATCATCGTCGTCGTCGTCGTCGTCGGACCCGGCGCGGAAGCGCTTCGCCGGCGGGTAATCCTCGAGGGAGTCGTCGTCGTCGTCTTCCTCCTCCTCTTCCTCGGAGGAGGTGTAATCGTCCCAGGAGAACGAGTCGTCCTCGCTCTCCGATTCCAGTTCCCCATCAGCGAGGAACTGGAGGTCTTCATCTCCGCTGGTCAAGGACTTGTCATCCTCGGACCAGACGGAGGAGGCGTGGTCCTCCTGGTCCCACTCCTCCGGGGCGCGTATCCGGAGAGCTCGCGGGAGGACCCGTGGCCCGGAGGAGGAGGAGGAGGAGGAGAGGTGGAAGGGGTTTGAGTACTACAGAGGAACAGAGGATGAAGAGGGGATGGAGAAGCGAATTGCTCGATGCGGTTAAATAAAAGGGATCTGGTGGAGATTCAATGCCACAGCAGTTTCCGAGGAAGTGGTGCCCAAAAGAAAGAAAAAATTGCCCAGGTCACGCGGAGAAGTTGAGAAGGCAAGGCATCATGATGAAGGATACTGCGATGGTTCTGCTCTGCCACGACATGACCCGACGAATAAAGCAGAGTGATTTTGGAATTGTTATTTCCAAAACCAGGGGGCATATGTTATCACCAGAATTTGACCGGATCAGAGGTGGGCCGCGATTAAAGATGGGCTTGAAGAATATACATGGAAGAAATACATGAATCGGCCTTGTATACAAAGTTTGGCTAGTTTGCCCGTGTATCTGTAAATATAGTAGGATACGTGTCGGTTAGATAGAATTTGGCTCGTGCACGGTTGTGATTACTCCCACGTTAGAAAGTCTACGGACTATAAATATGTATCTAGGGTTTATGAAATAAACAACAATCACGTTCATCACAAACCAATCTAGGCGCATCGCCAACTCCTTTGTTTCGAGGTTTTCTTCCGGGTAAGCATCATGCTGCCTAGATCGCATCTTGCGATCTAGGCAGCCACGTTATTCATTGTTCATGCGTTGCTCGTGGTGCTGAAGCCTTGTTGATGGCGAGCAACGTAGTTATCATAGATGTGTTAGGGTTAGCATTGTTTTCATCGTATCACATGCTTTCGTCCATGCAACCCTTAGACGTCTAGCCGCCCTTACACCTATCTTAGGTGTAAGGGCGGCACCTCGCTTGATCGTTATTTAGTAGATCTGATCCGTTATGATTGCTCCTTGTTCTTCAAGGATTAGTTTAATATCTGCATAGTTAGGCCTTACAAACGGGTTGAAGGATCCAGTGGCGCGTAGGGTGTAGTTTGCTAGCCCTAGACAGGATGTTCCGGGGATCAACTTCATGTTGGTTTTTAGGCCTTGTCTAGGGTCGGTTTACGATCACCGTGCGTGGCCGCCAGGCTCAATCACGCGTAGGATGTTCCGATTATGTGGTGAAAACCCTAAATCGTAGTAGGTCGTTTTAGCTTTATTTTGATCAAGCAGGACCACCATATGATCGTACACCTCGTACGAATCATGGGTGGATCGGCTCCTTGAGCCGATTCACAGGACAACCTGAGAGCCGATCGAGGCTCGTATTTAATGTTTACGTGTATGCCATGCAGAAACTAAGCGAAGCAAATCCATCACCTTCCTGACCAGGTATAGGTCAGGTGGCACGCCCTGCACCAGCATCGGACGTGCGTGCCGAGTCTTGCGGGCCGTCGCTCGAGGGACCAGGGGCCAGCCGATCCTGGGAGCCTCCCGGCTCTACTGTGTTGCCCGTCGCTGCTCGCCGGTGGGTTTCTGACCGCAACAGTAATGTAATCAATAACTACATCCTCGGACATAGCATCAATGTTTTATCCCTAGTGGCAACAGCACATCCACAACCTTAGAACTTTCTGTCACTGTCCCAGATTTAATGGAGGCATGAACCCACTATCGAGCATAAATACTCCCTCTTGGAGTTAAGAGCAAAAACTTGGTCAGAGCCTCTACTAATAACGGAGAGCATGCAAGATCATAAACAACACATAGGTAATAGATTGATAATCAACATAACATAGTATTCTCTATCCATCGGATCCGACAAACACAACATATAGAATTACAGATAGATGATCTTGATCATGATAGGCAGCTCACAAGATCCGACAATGAAGCACATGAGGAGAAGACAATCATCTAGCTACTGCTATGGACCCATAGTCCGGGGTGAACTACTCACTCATCACTCCGGAGAGGCGACCATGGTGGTGAAGAGTCCTCCGGAGATGATCCCCTCTCGGCAGGGTGGGAGGAGATCTCGTAATCCCCGAGATGGGATTGGAGGCGGCGGCCTGGAAGGTTTTCCGTATCGTGGCTCTCGAGGGGTTTCGCGACGGAGGCTATAAGTAGGCGGAAGAGCAGGTAAAGGGGCGTCACGAGGGGCCCACACGATAGGGCCGCGCGGCCAGGGCCCAGGCCGCGCCGCCCTGGCGTCTCGCCGCCTCGTCGCCCCACTTTGTTACGTCTTCGGTCTTCTGAAAGCTTCGTGGGAAAATAGGCCCCTGGGCGTTGATTTCGTCCAATTCCGAGAATATTTCCTTACTAGGATTTCTGAAACCAAAAACAGCAGAAAACAGCAACTGGCTCTTCGGCATCTTGTTAATAGGTTAGTGCCGGAAAATGCATAAATACGACATATAATGTGTATAAAACATGTAGATATCATCAATAATGTGGCATGGAACATAAGAAATTATCGATACGTCGGAGACGTATCAGCATCCCCAAGCTTAGTTCTGCTCGTCCCGAGCAGGTAAACGATAACAAAGATAATTTCTGGAGTGACATGCCATCATAACCTTGATCATACTATTGTAAACATATGTAATGAATGCAGCGATCAAAACAATGGTAATGACATGAGTAAACAAATGAATCATAAAGCAAAGACTTTTCATGAATAGCACTTAAAGACAAGCATCAATAAGTCTTGCATAAGAGTTAACTCATAAAGCAATAAATCAAAGTAAAGGTATTGAAGCAACACAAAGGAAGATTAAGTTTCAGCGGTTGCTTTCAACTTATAACATGTATATCTCATGGATAATTGTCAACATAGAGTAATATAACAAGTGCAATATGCAAGTATGTAGGAATCAATGCACAGTTCACACAAGTGTTTGCTTCTTGAGGTGGAGAGAAATAGGTGAACTGACTCAACATAAAAGTAAAAGAATGGTCCTTCAAAGAGGAAAGCATCGATTGCTATATTTGTGCTAGAGCTTTTATTTTGAAAACATGAAACAATTTTGTCAACGGTAGTAATAAAGCATATGTATTATGTAAATTATATCTTACAAGTTGCAAGCCTCATGCATAGTATACTAATAGTGCCCGCACCTTGTCCTAATTAGCTTGGACTACCGGATCATCGCAATACACATGTTTTAACCAAGTGTCACAAAGGGGTACCTCCATGCCGCCTGTACAAAGGTAAGGAGAAAGCTCGCATTTTGGATTTCTCGCTTTTGATTATTCTCAACTTAGACATCCATACCGGGACAACATGGACAACAGATAATGGACTCCTCTTTAATGCATAAGCATGTAGCAACAATTAGTGTTCTCATATGAGATTGAGGATATATGTCCAAAACTGAAACTTCCACCATGATTCATGGCTTTAGTTAGCGGCCCAATGTTCTTCTCTAACAATATGCATGCTCCAACCATTAAGGTGGTAGATCTCTCTTACTTCAGACAAGACGGACATGCATAGCAACTCACATGATATTCAACAAAGAGTAGTTGATGGCGTCCCCAGAAACATGGTTATCGCACAACAAGCAACTTAATAAGAGATAAAGTGCATAAGTACATATTCAATACCACAATAGTTTTTAAGCTATTTGTCCCATGAGCTATATATTGCAAAGGTGAATGATGGAAATTTTAAAGGTAGCACTCAAGCAATTTACTTTGGAATGGAGGAGAAATACCATGTAGTAGGTAGGTATGGTGGACACAAATGGCATAGTGGTTGGCTCAAGGATTTTGGATGCATGAGAAGTATTCCCTCTCGATACAAGGTTTAGGCTAGCAAGGTTTTTTGAAACAAACACAAGGATGAACCGGTGCAGCAAAACTCACATAAAAGACATATTGTAAACATTATAAGACTCTACACCGTCTTCCTTGTTGTTCAAAACTCAATACTAGAAATTATCTAGACTTTAGAGAGACCAAATATGCAAACCAAATTTTAGCAAGCTCTATGTATTTCTTCATTAATGGGTGCAAAGTATATGATGCAAGAGCTTAAACATGAGCACAACAATTGCCAAGTATCAAATTATTCAAGACATTTTAGAATTACTACATGTAGCATTTCCGATTCCAACCATATAACAATTTAACGAAGAAGATTCAACCTTCGCCATGAATACTATGAGTAAAGCCTAAGGACATACTTGTCCATATGCAACAGCGGAGCGTGTCTCTCTCCCACACAATGAATGCTAGGATCCATTTTATTCAAACAAAAACAAAAACAAAAACAAACCGACGCTCCAAGCAAAGTACATAAGATGTGATGGAATAAAAATATAGTTTCGGGGGAGGAACCTGATAATGTTGTCGATGAAGAAGGGGATGCCTTGGGCATCCCAAGCTTAGACGCTTGAGTCTTCTTAGAATATGCAGGGGTGAACCACGGGGCATCCCCAAGCTTAGAGCTTTCACTCTCCTTGATCATATTGCATCATTTCCCTCTCTTGATCCTTGAAAACTTCCTCCACACCAAACTCGAAACAACTCATTAGAGGGTTAGTGTACAATAAAAATTAACATGTTCAGAGGTGACATAATCATTCTTAACACTTCTGGACATTGCATAAAGCTACTGGACATTAATGGATCAAAGAAATTCAAACAACATAGCAAAAGAGGCAATGCGAAATAAAAGGCAGAATCTGTCAAAACAGAACAGTCCGTAAAGATGGATTTTATTGAGGCACCATACTTGCTCAAATGAAAATGCCCAAATTGAATGAAAGTTGCGTACATATCTGAGGATCACGCACGTAAATTGGCATAATTTTCTGAGCTACCTACAGAGAGGCAGATCGGAATTCGTGACAGCAAAGAAATCTGTTACTGCGCAGCAATCCAAATCTAGTATGAACCTTACTATCAAAGACTTTACTTGGCACAACAAAGCATAAAACTAAGATAAGGAGAGGTTGCTACAGTAGTAAACAACTTCCAAGACTCAAATTCAAAACAAAAATACTGTAGTAAAAATATGGGTTGTCTCCCATAAGCGCTTTTCTTTAACGCCTTTCAGCTAGGCGCAGAAAGTGTATATCAAGTGTTATCAAGAGATGGAGCATTGATATCATAAGCTCCCCCATCTGTAGTGGTACCAAGGGCTTTGTCAATTTTAGGCCTATAATAATATTTCTTTGGTTTAGGCACTTTAGAGACATACATAAACTTTTGCTCCTTACCCACATAAGCTTTTTCTCTAAACTTTATAGATGAAAAGGTTGAACCCAAGGTTCCCATAGCTTTTTCAAGTTCACCAATCCTATTGATTTGATCATCATGGACAACACAAGTTCCTAGGACACTAATTCTTTCATCAATTCCTCCTAAGGATTTATCAAGTTCATCAGTTTTATCAAGTAACATTTCCAATTTAGTTTCAACACTCGGAAAAAATTTCTCTATGGTTTCCAATTTTTTCATAACATCCTCAAGAGAGGTTTCAATTTTAGTTTCATTAACAGGTGGTGTTCCAAATAAACTCTCAATAATGCAACTAGCTTCTAAAGCGGGAGCGCCTAGGAAGTTACCTCCCGCGAGACAATCAAGAACATATCTATTCCAGCTAGAGATACCAACATAAAAATTCCTGAGTAGGATAGTGGTGGAGTGTTTCTTAGTGCACCTATTATGAGCATCACTAATTCTATACCAAGCATCTTTTAAACATTCTCCCCCTTGTTGCTTAAACGAACGAACTTCAACTTCAGGATTACTCATTTTAGCAAAAGTAAATAAAGCAAACTAGATAAAGTAAATGCAAGTAACTAATTTTTTTTTTGTGTTTTTGATATAGAGTGCAAGACAGTAAATAAAGTAAAGCTAGCAACTAATTTTTTTGTGTTTTGATATAATGCAGCAAACAAAGTAGTAAATAAAATAAAGCAAGACAAAAACAAAGTAAAGAGATTGGATTGTGGAGACTCCCCTTGCAGCGTGTCTTGATCTCCCCGGCAACGGCGCCAGAAATTTGCTTGATGCGTGTAGTTGACACGTCCGTTGGGAACCCAAGAGGAAGGTGTGATGCGCACAGCGGCAAGTTTCCCTCAGTAAGAAACCAAGGTTTAATCGAACCAGTAGGAGTCAAGAAGCACGTTGAAGGTTGATGGCGGCGGGATGTAGTGCGGCGCAACACTAGAGATTCCGGCGCCAACGTGGAACCTGCACAACACAACCAAGTACTTTGCCCCAACGAAACAGTGAGGTTGTCAATCTCACCGGCTTGCTGTAACAAAGGATTAGATGTATAGTGTGGATGATGATTTTTTGCAAGAACAGTAAAGAACAATAGCAGCAGATTGTATTTCAGATGTAAAGAATGGACCGGGATCCACAGTTCACTAGAGGTGTCTCTCCCATAAGATAAATAGCATGTTGGGTGAACAAATTACAGTCGGGCAATTGACAAATAGAGAGGGCATAACAATGCACATACATGATATGATGAATATTGTGAGATTTAATTGGGCATTACGACAAAGTACATAGACCGCTATCCGGCATGCATCTATGCCTAAAAGTCCACCTTCAGGTTATCATCCGACCCCTTCCAGTATTAAGTTGTAAACAACAGACAATTGCATTAAGTATGGTGTGTAATGTAATCAATAACTACATCCTCGGACATAGCATCAATGTTTTATCCCTAGTGGCAACAACACATCCACAACCTTAGAACTTTCTGTCACTGTCCCAGATTTAATGGAGGCATGAACCCACTATCGAGCATAAATACTCCCTCTTGGAGTTAAGAGCAAAAACTTGGCCAGAGCCTCTACTAATAACGGAGAGCATGCAAGATCATAAACAACACATAGGTAATAGATTGATAATCAACATAACATAGTATTCTCTATCCATCGGATCCCGACAAACACAACATATAGAATTACGGATAGATGATCTTGATCATGTTAGGCAGCTCACAACATCCAACAATGAAGCACAAGGAGAAGACAACCATCTAGCTACTGCTATGGACCCATAGTCCAGGGGTGAACTACTCACTCATCACTCCGGAGGCGACCATGGCGGTGAAGAGTCCTCCGGGAGATGAATCCCCTCTCCGGCAGGGTGCCGGAGGCGATCTCCAGAATCCCCCGAGATGGGATTGGCGGCGGCAGCGTCTCTGGAAGGTTTTCCGTATCGTGGCTCTCGGTACTGGGGGTTCGTGACGGAGGCTATAAGTAGGCGGAAGGGCAGGTAAAGGGGCGTCACGAGGGCCCACACGACAGGCCGCGCGGCGGGGGCCCGGGCGCCGCCTGGCGATGTCGCCTCGTCGCCCCACTTTGTTATCGTCTTCGGTCTTCCGGAAGCTTCGTGGCAAAATAGGCCCCTGGCGTTGATTTCGTCCAATTAGAATATTTCCTTACTAGGATTTCTGAAACCAAAAACAGCAAAAACCACATGGCTCTTCGGCATCTTGTTAATAGGTTAGCCGGAAAATGCATAAATACGATATAATGTGTATAAAACATGTAGATATCATCAATAATGTGGATGGAACATGAGAAATTATCGATCGTGAGCGTATCATATGCTACTGGAACGAGTCATGAAGGCTCGGTCCCTACAGCTAATACCATGGAGCAGATCAGCACCATCTTGAGAGATCAGTTCGGCATCTTGCCGAAGAGGAAAACAATCGGCTATTCCAAGCCGTACCCCGACGAGTACGATCTGATCCCGCTGCCACCCAAATATCGGCTCCCTGAATTCTCAAAATTCAATGGAGCAGAAGGGTCTAGCTCAATAGAGCACGTAAGCCGATATTTGGCACAGCTGGGCATGATTTCAGCGTCAGACCCGTTACGTGTGAGGTTTTTCGCACAATCTCTTACGGGATCAGCCTTTGGATGGTACACGTCGTTGCCACCAAACTCAGTCCGGACGTGGAAGCAAATGGAGGAGCAGTTTCACGTGCAATATCACTCAGAAGCTACCGAGGCCGGCATTGCCGATCTAGCGCAGGTGCGGCAGAAGCGGGGAGAAACAGTGTCTGAATACATCCAACATTTCAGGACTGTCAGGAACCGATGTTATTCGGTTCGTTTATGAAGCAATCGAGCTGGCAGCATTGGGCCTCGCAATGCCGATCAAGGATCTGACTTCCCAAGCTGAGTACAGTTCACTGTCGCACATGGTGCAAAAACTCACATTGTATGAGCAGCGGCACCCTGAATTGTACCAAGACAAGTTCAAGCGTCCGGTAGGCCTGGTCGAGATGGAAGAAGCTGAAGATCCTGCACCAGACCTGGAGGTGGCTGTAGCTGAATGGGCTCGGGGGGCAAATCCCGTGTCCTGCAAATGGGTAAAACCACAAGGGCCTGCAAAAGGGTTTGACTTCGATTTGAGCAAAGCTGAGCAGATTTTCGATCTATTGCTTAAGGAAAAACAGCTGAAGTTACCCGAAGGCCATAAAATCCCTACAGCACAAGAGATGAACGGGAGGCCGTACTGCAAATGGCATCACTCGTTCACCCATACCACCAATGACTGCAAGGTGTTTCGTCAGCAGATCCAAATGGCGATAGAACAAGGCCGATTGCTCTTTGGGCAGTTTGCCATGAAAGTGGACACACATCCGTTCCCTGGCGTCAACATGGTGGAACCTAACCACTCCGCGAGGCGTCGACTGGATTTCTCGTTCGATGTCAACATGGCAGGGCCTGTGCGCCACCATGGCAAGGATAAAGAGGAAAGCAGTCACTCCCGCAACAAGGAAAAGGAGGAGGCTGATGACCCACAAGTATAGGGGATCGCAACAGTCTTCGAGGGAAGTAAAACCCAAATTTATTGATTCGACACAAGGGGAGGTAAAGAATACTTATAAGCCTTAACAACTGAGTTGTCAATTCAGCTGCACCTGGAAAAGCACTAGTAACAGGGGGTGATGTGAAAGTAGCAGTGATATGAGAGCAGTAGTAACAGTAACACATCAGCAGTAATAGCAATATGAGAGCAATGGCACGAGAAGATAGTTGATACTACTTCCAATGACATGTAGAACAAGTATATTATGATGAGAGATGGACCGGGGTTCCCAGCGATCTACACTAGTGGTAACTCTCCAATAACAAGTGTTGGGTGAACAAATTACAGTTGGGCAATTGATAGGATTGATAAAGCATTAAGAAAGAACATCAATTCATTAATCATGTAGGCATGTTTTCCGTATATAGTCGTACGTGCTCGCAATGAGAAACTTGCACAACATCTTTTGTCCTACCCGCCGGTGGCAGCCGGGCCTCAAGGGAAACTACTGGATATTAAGGTACTCCTTTTAATAGAGTACCGGAGCAAAGCATTAACACTCCGTGAACACATGTGTCCCTCACATCACCGCCATCCCCTCCGGTTGTCCCGATTTCTGTCACTTCGGGGCCATTGGTTCCGGACAGTGACATGTGCATACAACTTGTAGATACAATCTAAGCAATAAGTATAGAGCTCAAATCTAAGATCATGCCACTCGGGCCCTAGTGACAAGCATTAAGCATAACAAGATTGCAACAACAATAACTTCACAAACTTTATAGATAGACTAATCATAATGTATCATCCATCGGATCCCAACAAACACAACACCGATTACATCAGATGAATCTCAATCATGTAAGGCAGCTCATGAGACCATTGTATTGAGGTACATGGGGGAGAGAATACCGACATAGCTACTGCTAGAACCCGTAGTCCATGGGGGAACTACTCACGGAGCATGATGGAGGCGATGGCGTTGATGGAGATGGCTTCCGGGGCACTTCCCCGTCCGGCGGGTGCTTGGGACAGTTCTGTCCCCAATTGGAGTTTCGCGACGGTGGCGGCGCCCACAGGTCTTTCTGGAGTTTCGTCAATTGGTACTGCGTTTTTAGGTCGAAAGGGCTTTTATAGGCGAAGAGGCGGCGCAGGGCACACCTGGGCGCCACACCCTAGGCCGGCGCGGCCTAGGCCTGGCCCGCGCCGCCATGTGGTGTGGTGGCCCCCTGGCCCCTCTCCGACTCTTCTTCGGTGTTCTGGAGCCTTCCGGAGAAAATAGGAGGTTTGGCGTTGATTTCGTCCAATTCCGAGAATATTGCCGAACAGCCTTTCGGAACCAAAAACAGCAGGGAGCACTTGTGGCATCTTGTTAATAGGTTAGTTCGGAAAACGCATAAAAACATTATAAAGTGCAAGCAAAACATGTAAGTATTGTCATAAAACAAGCATGGAACATACAGAAATTATGGATACGTCGGGGACGTATCAGCATCCCAAGCTTAGTTCTGCTCGTCCGAGCAGGTAAACGATAAAAAGAATAATTTCTGTAGTGACATGCTACTTACATAACCTTGATCATACTATTACAAAGCATATGAAATGAATGAAGTGACTCAAGGCAATGATCTATAGTTGCTAACAAGTAGATAACATATAGCAAAACTTTTCATGAAGAGTACTTTCAAGACAAGCATCAAAATTCTTGCATAAGAGTTAACTCATAAAGCAATAGATTCAAAGTAAAGGCATCGAAGCAACACAAAGGAAGATATAAGTTTCAGCGGATGCTTTCAACTTTCAACATGCATATCTCATGGATATTGTCAACACAAAGTAATATGATGAATGCAAATATGCAAGTATGTAAGAATCAATGCACAGTTAACACAAGTGTTTGCTTCTAAGGTGGAAAGAAGTAGGTAAACTGACTCAACATAAAAGTAGAAGAAAGGCCCTTCGCAGAGGGAAGCATTGATTGCTATATTTGTGCTAGAGCTTTGATTTTGAAAACATATAGAGAGCATAAAAGGTAAAATTTTGAGAGGTGTTTGTTGTTGTCAACGAATGGTAATGGGTACACTAACTACCTCGCCAACCGGACTTTCAAGAGCGGCTCCCATGAATTTTTATTTTTGGGTGGCACTCCTTCCAACCTTTCTTTCACAAACCATGGCTAACCGAATCCTCGGGTGCCTGCCAACAATCTCATACCATGAAGGAGTGCCTTTTTATTTTAGTTTTATTATAATGATGACACTCCCCCCAACCTTTGCTTACACAAGCCATGGCTAACCGAATCCTTCGGGTGCCGTCCAACAATCACAAACCATGGAGGAGTGTCTATTTTTGTTAATTAATTTGGGGGAATCCCATTGCCAGCTCTTTTTGCAAAATTATTGGATAAGCGGATGTGCCACTAGTCCATATGAGAGTCCGTCAAAAGTAAATGACAAGGTTGAAAGCTAAACACCACATACTTCCTCATGAGCTATAAAACATTAACACAAATCAGAGGTAATAAATTTTGAATTGTTTAAAGGTAGCACTCAAGCAATTTACTTTGGAATGGCAGGGAAATACCACATAGTAGGTAGGTATGGTGGACACAATTGGCATAGTGGTTGGCTCAAGGATTTTGGATGCATGAGAAGTATTCCCTCTCGATACAAGGCTTAGGCTAGCAAGGTTATTTGAAGCAAACACAAGTATGAACCGGTACAGCAAAACTTACATAAGAACATATTGCAAGCATTATAATACTCTACACTGTCTTCCTTGTTGCTCAAACACTTTTACCAGAAAATATCTAGACCTTAAGAGAGATCAATTATGCAAACCAATTTCAACAAGCTCTACAGTAGTTCTCCACTAATAGGCTTAGACTACATGAAAAAACTTAATAATGATCTATTTGAGAGCTCAAAATAATTGCCAAGTGTCAAATTATCCAAGACATATGAGGCATTTTCTTTTTCCAACCAAATATAAATAAGTGCAATAGCTTCCAACTTTTATCATTGAACATTAAAAGTAAAACGAAGAACACGAGTGTTCATATGAAAAAGCGGAGCGTGTCTCTCTCCCAAACAAGGATTGCTAGGATCCGAATTTATTCAAACATAAACAAAACGAAAATAAACACACAGACGCTCCAAGTAAAGCACATATGATGTGACCGAATAAAAATATAGTTTCGGGGGAGGAACCTGATAAGTTGATGAAGAAGGGGATGCCTTGGGCATCCCCAAGCTTAGACGCTTGAGTCTTCTTGAAATATGCAGGGATGAACCACGGGGGCATCCCCAAGCTTAGACTTTTCACTCTTCTTGATCATATATCATCCTCCTCTCTTGACCCTTGAAAACTTCCTTCACACCAAACTTCTCATAAACTTCATTAGAGGGGTTAGTACTCAAAAAATTTGAATCCACCTTGGTCCTGTAGTGGCACATTGCAAGAACTCAATAAAACATTAGCTACAGCTCTCCACGTCTAGAAAACCTCGCTTAAAGTCCACAAGAGACAATGCAAAAAACAGAGACAGAATCTGCCAAAACAGAACAGCCAGTAAAGACGAATTTTAATAAAATACTTCCGTTGCTCAAATCAGAAAACTCAAAACTAATGAAAGTTGCGTACATATCTGAGGAACACGCACGTAAATTGGCATATTTTTCTGAGTTACCTACAGAGAAAACAGCCCAGATTCGTGACATATAGAAATCTGTTTCTGCGCAGAAATCCAAATCTAGTATCAACCTTCGATTAGAGGCTTCACTTGGCACAACAAAACACAAAACTAAGATAAGGAGAGGTTGCTACAGTAGTAAACAACTTCCAAGACACAAATATAAAACAAGGTACTGTAGCAAAATAACACATGGGTTATCTCCCAAGAAGTTCTTTTCTTTATAGCCATTAAGATGGGCTCAGCAGTTTTAATGATGCACTCGCAAGAAATAGTATTCGAAGCAAAAGAGAGCATCAAGAGGCAAATCCAAAACACATTTAAGTCTAACATGCTTCCTATGAAAAGGAATCTTGTACACAAATAAATTCATGAAGAACAAAGTGACGAGCATTAGTAGATAGAACAAGTGTAACTTCAGCAATTTCAGCATATAGAGAGGTGTATTAGTACCGTGAAAATTTCTACAACCATATTTTCCTCTCTCATAATAATTTTCAGTAGCTTCATGAACAAACTCAACAATATAACTATCACATGCAGCATACTTTTCATGATTTCCAAACACATAATTTTTATCAAGTTCAAGAATAGTGGAATTAAAACTTTCAAACTTACTTTTATTAATAATATAACAAGGTAGTTGATCAATCTCAATAGATATGGGACTCATAGAATAAGTCAAGAACTCTCCAATCCCATTTTCATTAGTAGTACAATTAATATTATCAAGTAACATAGGACCATCATCTAGAGCTTTATCATAGACATTTGCCAAACAAAATTCTTTAGTACCATGCATTTCGACATCAGGCACAAACAAAGCATTATCATAAGATTTATCAAAGTAGCATGGATTATCATATATAACAGTAGCATAATTATTTTCACAAGTTTTACTCATAGGCAATACTTCAAGAGAATCCACAGGAACATAACATTCAACCTCTTTCGGTAAGCATGGAGGACAATCAAATAGTGTAAGAGATAAAGAGTTACTCTCATTAGAAGGTTGGCATGGGTAGCTAATCCATTCTTCCTCCTTTTGTTCATCACTCTCCTCTTCTTTTTCATCCAATGAGCATTCAGGTTCATCAATTTCCTCCTCTTTTTCATCCAATGAGCTTTCAGGTTCATCAATTTCTTCTTCCATCGGTTCCTGCAAATTGTGAGTGCATTCTTGTGCATTAATGTGTCTCTCTTTATAATCAAGGATATAAGGATTCCTACTGTAGCATTCTATGCAAGAATTAAGGATAGTAGAGACATAATCTTTAAGGCCCTTACAAACAACACAAGTTTCATAATTCTCAACCATGAAGGATTCTATCTCGGAGGCTCCCATAAATAAGACAAATTGTTCTACCTCTTCGAACCCATAATGAATATAGCAATTCCGATTATAGTTCTTAATTAAAAATTCCTCACTAAAGCCACATTGAAATTTAAGATGTTTAGTATCCTGTTGAGAGCAACAGTTTATATCATGGCGTTCAAGCAAGATTTTAGCAATTGTATTCAATTTTTCTATCATAGCACTCATTATTTTACCAGTTCTTGATTCTCTATAATTATTATAGCATTCTATAAGCTCCAAGTAGGTTGTTGGTTCTCCCATAACAGCAGTTTTTAATTTTTCGATTTTTCAAATTTTTATGGATTTTTGGGTATATGAGACAAATAAAACAAGACAAAAATAAACTAAGCAAAAGTAAACTAAGCAAACTAATACTAGACAGAAATAAACTAAGCACAAATAAACTAGACAAAAGTAAACTAAGCAAAACAAAATAAAATAAAACAGAGAGAGATGTAGAGTGTACTCCCCAGGTGAACTTATGAGTAGAGCTATGCCTCCCCGGCAACGGCGCCAGAAAATAGTCTTGATGACCCACAAGTATAGGGGATCGCAACAGTCTTCGAGGAAGTAAAACCCAAATTTATTGATTCGACACAAGGGGAGGTAAAGAATACTTATAAGCCTTAACAACTGAGTTGTCAATTCAGCTGCACTGGAAAAGCACTAGTAACAGGGGTGATGTGAAAGTAGCAGTGATATGAGAGCAGTAGTAACAGTAACACAGCAGCAGTAATAGCAATATGAGAGCAATGGCACGAGAAGATAGTTGATACTACTTCCAATGTAGAACAAGTATATAATGATGAGAGATGGACCGGGGTTCCCAGCTATCTACACTAGTGGTAACTCTCCAATAACAAGTGTTGGGTGAACAAATTACAGTTGGGCAATTGATAGGATTGATAAAGCATTAAGAAAGAACATCAATTCATTAATCATGTAGGCATGTTTTCCGTATATAGTCGTACGTGCTCGCAATGAGAAACTTGCACAACATCTTTTGTCCTACCAGCCGGTGGCAGCCGGCCTCAAGGGAACTATTGGATATTAAGGTACTCCTTTTAATAGAGTACCGGAGCAAAGCATTAACACTCCGTGAAAACATGTGTCCCTCACATCACCGCCATCCCCTCCGGTTGTCCCGATTTCTGTCACTGGGGCCATTGGTTCCGGACGAGTGACATGTGCATACAACTTGTAGATACAATCTAAGCAATAAGTATAGAGCTCAAATCTAAGATCATGCCACTCGGGCCCTAGTGACAAGCATTAAGCATAACAAGATTGCAGCAACAATAACTTCACAAACTTTATAGATAGACTAATCATAATGTATCATCCATCGGATCCCAACAAACACAACACCGATTACATCAGATGAATCTCAATCATGTAAGGCAGCTCATGAGACCATTGTATTGAGGTACATGGGGGAGAGTATACCGACATAGCTACTGCTAGAACCCGTAGTCCATGGGGGAACTACTCACGGAGCATGATGGAGGCGATGGCGTTGATGGAGATGGCTTCCGGGCACTTCCCCGTCCCGCAGGGTGGGGACAGGTTCTGTCCCAATTGAGTTTCACGTGCGGCGCCCCTGGAGTCTTTCTGGAGTTTCGTCAATTGGTACTGCGTTTTTAGGTCGAAAGGGCTTTTATAGGCGAAGAGGCGGCGCAGGGGAGCACTGGGCGCCACACCCCAAGCCGGCGCGGCCTAGGCCTGGCCCGCGCCGCCATGTGGTGTGGTGGCCCACTCCTCCGACTTTCTTCGGTGTTCGGAGCCTTCCGGAGAAAATAGGAGGTTTGGCGTTGATTTCGTCCAATTCCGAGAATATTGCCCGAACAGCCTTTCGGAACCAAAAACAGGAAAAGGAACGCACTGTGGCATCTTGTTAATAGGTTAGTTCCGGAAAACGCATAAAAACATTATAAAGTGCAAGCAAAACATGTAAGTATTGTCATAAAACAAGCATGGAACGACAGAAATTATGGATACGTCGGGGACGTATCAGAGGCCGATCCACGCGACCGGCCCCGATATGATGACAAGCGGTACCTCACCGAGGAACAAGTGAGAAGCGTGCGATACCAAAAACCACTCTCCACGCACCTCCTCAACAAATATGAATATCAATATGACCGACGTCGGCAGTACGACAGAGATGACGAAAGAGGTCATTGGTCTGATGTAGACAATAGAAGGTACCGTCGGCGTGACAGAGACGACGAAGGACGTGAGCACCGCGCTAAGGAGAGGTCAAGGGAGCAGGAAGACATGGATAGACACTGGGACTGCCCCTTCTTCAAACACTGCTGGGATGCAGGGATGAGCCGATTGCCTACCATCGACAACTGCCCGGAGTGTAGACGCCGGAAGAAGGATGCAGGGGAAGTTTCAGTTTCAGGCGTCTAGGGCCTCTCCCGCACAGAACAAACGAGCTAAGACCTCTCAAGATGAAGACTTTGAGGAGTCAGAAGATGAAGAAGAGGATAGGTACCACCGGCCAAGGTGGTGCCCCGATGGACTCAGCCACTCCCAAAAGCGTAGGGTTCAGCGGCTACGTAGCTTGGAGCAAGCCGAAGCGCGATACTTGCACACGTTGAGGAAAGCGCGGCCCGATCTGGCCGTGAAAATTCAGCAGACTTTGGACGAAGAGAGTCGTCCACCAAAGAAAGTTTGGCGTCCCAAGCAAGAAAAAGCCGATGTGAGTACATCGGCTGGCACAAACATGGTGTTCATCCTTCCATCAGAGTTTCGTGCCCCAGGAACGAAGAAGTGCCGATAGCACAGTTTGACTGCGGTCCACGGCCGTCATCTTTGAAAAGCCACGGGAGAAGGGCTACAAACACATGAAGGCCCTGTACCTAAAAGGTTATATCAATGGGCAGCCCGTCGGCAGGATGTTGGTTGACACGGGAGCGGCGGTCAATATAATGCCATATTCCATGCTACGGCGTTTGGGACGCTCCAGTGCCGATCTGATCAAGACCAACGTCACGCTAAACGACTTCAACGGCCAAGCATCAGGGACGCAAGGTGTCCTGAACGTGGATCTAACCATAGGCCGAAAGACGATCCCAACGACATTCTTCATCGTCGACAGCAAGAGCACCTACGCTGTCCTACTAGGAAGGGATTGGATTCACGCCAACTGTCGCATTCCATCTACAATGCACCAATGCCTGATACAGTGGGATGGAGACGACGTAGAAGTCGTACATGCAGATGACTCGATCGACGTCTCAATAGCCGGCATGAACATTTGGGACTCGGAAGACCAAGAGCCGCTCTCTGGAATCAGTTTGGACGGCTGTGATCGCATCGAGGTGACAAAAAATGGGGTGAGGCTAGTCTTATCCACCGGCCTGATAGAGTAGCAAGAGCAACATCCATCGACATACGTGGCAAGGCCGATCCCTGCGATCGGCCCCAAAAAATAAAAAGCAAGGATCTCACTTCAAACATGTCACGTAGTCGTGGTAGGGAGACTCCCTCCTGTAAGGGAGCACATACAAGTTGTAAACCTTCATTGAGCAATTCAATCGACATGGAGGCCGATTCCAGCAATCGGCCAAAATTATCCTCGCCATACGTTCTGCCTGTGTTCAACGTCGATCTAGCAGGCGACGGAAAGCTAGGATATGGGTTTACGTCAGCTGATGAACTAGAAGAGATCGACATTGGTCCTGGGGATAAGCCACGACCAACATTTATCAGCAAAAAGTTAGATCCGCATCTGAGGGGCCTGATGATAGCTTTGTTGAAAGAATACCCAGATTGTTTTGCCTGGGATTATACAGAGATGCCCGGGCTAGACAGGAGCATCATTGAGCATCGGCTCCCTCTTAAGAAAGGATTTCGGCCGTTCCAGCAACGAGCACGGCAGATGAAGGCCGAAATTCTAGAAGAAGTCAAGAAGGAGATTGAGAAGATGTTGAGCGCCGGGTTCATCAGGCCATGCAGGTATGCTGAGTGGATATCTAGTATCGTACCTGTAGAGAAGAAGGACGGCCGATGGCGCGTCGCCATAGATTTTCGCGATCTCAACAGAGCCACTCCGAAGGATGAGTACCCTATGCCGGTAGCCGAGACGTTGATCAATGCAGCGGCTGGTCATAAGGTTTTAAGCTTCATGGATGGCAATGCCGGTTACAACCAGATTTTCATGGCTCCAGAAGATATACACAAGACTGCCTTCAGAGTACCAGGTTCGGTGGGCTTGTTCGAGTATGTGGTCATGACATTTGGGCTGAAGAATGCCGGTGCAACGTACCAACGAGCCATGAATTACATCTTTCATGATCTGATCGGCAAGTTGGTGGAGATCTACATTGATGACGTGGTGGTCAAGTCTGTCTCAGTGGAAGGACACCTGGAGGATTTGCGACGCATCCTGGACCGAACTAGAAAGTTCGGACTTAGAATGAATCCAAAGAAGTGTGCTTTTGGTGTGACGGCCGGTCAATTCCTGGGCTTCCTAGTTCATGAACGTGGAATTGAGATCGGCCTGAAAAGTCAAGAGGCAGTGCGAACAATGAAGCCACCTACCACCAAGAAGGAACTCCAAAGTCTCATCGGCAAAATCAATTTCGTCAGAAGGTTCATCTCTAATCTGTCAGGACGAATTGAGCCGTTCATGGGATTGGTAAAAATCAAACCTGATGAGGAGTTTCACTGGGGGGCAGAGCAACAGCGAGCGTTTGATGAGATTAAAGAGTATCTAACGAAGCCGCCCGTGTTGGTTCCGCCCCAGCAAGACAGGCCATTCTATATTTACCTGTCAGTAGCTGATACTTCCATCGCCTCAGTGGTAGTGCAAATCTATGATGGCATGGAAAGAGTCGCTTTCTACCTCAGCAGAAGGATGTTGGATGCAGAGACGAGGTACCCGGAGATCGAGAAGTTGTGCCTCTGCCTATTTTTTACCTGCACCAAGCTTCGTCACATCTTTCTGACGGCAGAAATCGTCATCATTTGCAAATCAGACGTCATCAAGCACATGCTGTCGGCTCCTGTTTTGAAAGGCCGACTCGGTAAATGGATGTTTGCGTTATCGGAATTGGATCTCCGGTATCAACCTGCGAAAGCAGTTAAAGGACAGGCCCTGGCCGATCTGATCGCTGAGCGAATCAACAATATAGCAGCACTGTCTATACGTGCATGGGCCATGTTCTTCGATGGATCAGTTTGCGATGATGGTTGCGGCATCGGCATCCTACTCGTGTCGCCCCGGGGGGCAACCTACACCTTCTCCATCAGGCTATCTACCCCTTGCACCAATAATGTTGCTGAGTATGAAGCGGTACGTAAGGGGATGGAGTTGCTAATTGAAGCCGGGGCAGAAGCGGTGGAACTCTTTGGAGACTCAAAGTTGGTGATCTCCCAGCTCACGGACGAATACAAGTGTGAGAGCGAGTCGCTCTTCCCGTTATGGATGCATTGCCGCGAGCTGATGACACAGTTCAGGTACATAAACTTCAACTGGGTCCCGAGGTCGCAGAATACGGAGGCGAACGATCTCGCACAGATGGCGTCAGGCTATAAGGAGACAGTGGAAGGAGCCGATGTCCAGATACATTTCATGGAGCCAGATGATTGGAGAGCCGATATCTTCAATTACTTGAAAGATCCGGCTCGGGGGCACCTAAACGGATAAGGTACAAGGCTATGAAGTATGTCCTTATTGGAGATGACATGTTCTACAGGACCTTGGAAGGGTTACTTCTCAAATGTTTGGGAACAGCCGAGGCAAATCGGCTCTTACACGAGGTACATGAAGGCGCCTGTGGAACTCATCAATCGGCTCATAAGATGAAGTGGTTGATCAGGCGATCAGGGTTTTATTGGCCCACCATGCTTGAGGACTGTTTTAATTACTATAAAGGGTGTCAAGCATGTCAGAAGTTTGGGAGCATTCAGATGGTACCCGCATCAGCAATGAACCCCATCATCAAGCCTTGGCCATTTCGAGGATGGGGCATGGACATGATCGGCAAAATCCATCCTGCATCGAGCAAAGGCCACGAGTGGATCTTGGCCATTACAGATTATTTCACTAAATGGGTGGAGGCCGTCCCTATGAAGTCAGTGGCATCGAAGGATGTTATCAGTTTCGTGAAAGAGCATGTCATTCACAGATTTGGGATTCCCCAGACCATCACGACCGATGGAGGTTCGGTTTTCGTTTCTCGCGAGTTCAGAGATTTCTGCGAGGACATGGGAATTAAGTTGATCCGATCATCCCCATACTATGCTCAAGCAAATGGGCAGGCTGAAGCGTCCAACAAGAGCCTTATCAAGCTGATTAAGAGGAAAATCGACGAGTATCCTAGACGTTGGCACGAGGTATTGTCGGAGGCTTTGTGGGCTTATCGCATGTCATGTCATGGAGCGGTAAAAACCTCGCCATACCATCTGGTCTATGGACAAGAAGCCGTGTTACCCTGGGAGATCACGGCTGGGTCGAGACGTGTCACGTTTCAGAATGACTTAACAACTGAAGAGTATGCAGCCCTGATGAGTGATAGCGTTGAGGATCTGACGGAACTTAGACTTTGGTCACTTGAGAAAATTAAGGAGAACAAGGCCAAGGTGGCTCGTGCATATAATAAGAAGGTGAAGCCAAAGGAGTTCCATGTTGGTGATCTGGTATGGGAAGCTGTATTGCCGTTGGGGACTAAGGACAAGGCGTATGGTAAATGGTCTCCAAATTGGCACGGGCCGTACAGGGTTGACCAAGTCCTAAAGGGCAATGCATACATGCTCGAGCAGTTGGATGGTGTGAAGTTCCCAGTGGCCGTCAATGGCCAGCATCTCAAGAAGTATTTCCCAAGTATGTGGGATGATGGGCAGTGAGATACGGGGGCCGATTTTAAATCGGCCAGTAAAAAAAATTCTAAGCAAAAGCAGCCATGCACGACATCGACTTTAGAGCTGAAAAGCCGATGCGGAGCCATCGACTATAGAGGAACAACTGTCATAAGCAAGTATCAGGTCACCATTCAATTTTACATGCGATTTCGGGACTGGCCTTGCTGGCGTTTTGGGCAAAGACCGATGTATTGCCATCGGCTTCTCGAGCAATGATTTATTTTGATAATCGGAAGAATTAAGCATGGAATCCTTCTTCATTGATTTAAATTTCTTACAAGGAGGAGCCGATTGCTCAGGAACAAAAGGAGAACAGATTGCTACCACTAGTCCTATGCTAGTAGTCCCTACTCTAAGGACCGTCGCTGTCCTCGTCGTCGCCGTTGTAGCCGCCGCCGCTGCTGCTGGCGAGCTCCTCGTCGCTACTGCCGTAGCCCTCAATAGGGGCTTCTTCCTCCTCATCATCGTCGTCTTCGTCGTCATCTGACCAGGCCCAGCCGCGGAAGCGCTTCGCCGGCGGCTCGTCGGAGGAGGTGTCGTCCTCCTCTTCCTCCTCTTCGTTGGAGGAGGCGTCGTCCTCCTCTTCTTCCTCTTCGTCGGAGGGTGAAGTTACCCCAGGGAGAAGAGGTCATCCTCACTCTCCGCCTCCAGTTCCCCGTCGATGAGGAACCGGAGGTCGTCCTCCCCATCGGTCAGGGGCAAATCACCATCTGACCCGACGAGGGCCTCGGGTGGGCCATCTGGCACGAAGTCGAAGTCCCACTCCTGCTCATCCCATGTTGGTCGCTCAGGCTTGGAAGAGAGGAGAGGAGGAGAGAAGCGGAGAGGAGGAGGATGAGTCCATGGCGGAGGAGGGCTTTTCGATGGCTAGTACAGAGCAGGGGATAGAAGCGAGCTCGAGGTTAAATAAAAGGGGATATAGTGGAAATTTAATGCTGTAGCGGTTTCCGAGGACATAGTGCCGAATCTGTCAAATCGTGCAGAGAAATTGAGAAGGCAAGGCATCATGATGAAGGATACTGCGATGGTTCTGCTCTGCCACGACGTGACCCTACGAAGCAGAAAAAACAGAGTGATTTTGGAATTATCATTGCCAAAACCAGGGGGGCATGTGTTATCACCAGAATTTAGCCAGAGCAGGAGGTGGGCCGTGACCGAAGATGGGCTTAGAAGACGTGTATATTGAAGTGTCTCTGAACCGGCCTTGTACAAGGAGTTTGGGCTGGACTGCCCGTGTATCTGTAAATTATAGTAGGTTACATGTCGGTTAGAATTAAGAGATAGAGTTTAGCTCGTACACGGTTGGGTTTATTCCCAAGTTAGAAAGTCTACGGACTATAAATATGTATCTAGGGTTATTGAGAAGGAGGACGATCACGTTCACAACAAATCAATCTAGGCACATCGCCACCCCTTGTTTCGAGGGTTTCTCCCGGGTAAGCAACATGCTGCCTAGATCGCATCTTGCGATCTAGGCAGTATCAGTTTATTCGTTATTGGTGTTGCTCGTGCTGAAGCCTTTTTGATGGCGAGCAACACCCTTATCTTAGGTGTTTTGGGGCTGACGTCGATGCTTTCACGATGTACTTGTTTAGCTACGCTGCCCCTCGATATCTAGCTGCCCTTACACCTATTTTAGGTGTAAGGGCAGCATCTTGCTTGTTCTTTATTTAGTAGATCTAATCCGTTATAGTTGCTCCTTGTTCTTCAAGGATTGGTTTGATATCCGTATGGTTAGGCCTTATAAACGGGTTGAACGATCCGGTAGTGCGTAAGGTGTGGTTTATTAAGCTCTAGAGGGATTGTTCCGGGGATCAACTTCACGTTGGTTTTTAGGCCTCTTTAGGGCTGGTTTTCCATCATCTTACGTATCTGCTAGGCTCAACTACGCATAGGATGTTCCGATTATACGGTGAAAACCCTAGACTATCGTAGATTAGTTTAGCTTGATATTGATAAAGCATGATCCCCATGTCCTTATAAATCTAACATGAACCATGGGGCAATCGGCTCTTTGAGCCGATCCACAGAACAACTTAAGAGCCGATCGGGGCTCGTATTTAATGTTTACGTGTTTGCCATGCAGGAAACTAGTCGAAGCAATCCATCACCTTCCTGACCAGGTATAGGTCAGGTGGCACGCCCTCGCAAACACCAGGACGTGTGCCAGAAGGCATTGCGGGCCGTCGCCCGAGGGACCAGGGTCCACCGCAGTCCTGGGAGCCTCCCGGCTCTACGGTGTTGCCCGTCGCTACTCGCCGGTGGGTTTTGACAGCAAACCTGTCCCATTATATTGGGAAGACCTTTTCTTCGAACTGTTGGTGCTACTATTGATATGAAGGAAGGTAATATTAAGTATCAATTTCCTCTCAAGAAAGGTATGGAACACGTCCCTAGAAAGAGAATGAAGTTACCTTATGATTCTATTATTAGAACAAATTATGATGTTGATGCTTCATCTCTTGATAATACTTGATTCACACTTTCTGCGCCTAGCTGAAAGGCGTTAAAGAAAAGTGCTTATGGGAGACAACCCATTATTTTACTTCTGCACTTTTGTTTTATATTTGAGTTTTGGAAGTTGTTACTACTGTAGAAACCTCTCCTTATCTTTATTTTATTGCATTGTTGTGCCAAGTAAAGTCTTTGATAGTAAAGTCAATACTAGATTTGGATTACTGCGCAGAAACAGATTTCTTGCTGTCACGAAAGTTAGCAGCCCCGTCTGTAGGTAGCTCAGAAAAATCTGCCAATTTACGCGCATGATCCTCAGATATGTACGCAACTTTCATTAAATTTGAGCATTTTCATCTGAGCAAGTTAAGTGCCCCAGAAAAATTCGTATTTACGGACTGTTCTGTTTTGACAGATTCTGCCTTTTATTTTGCATTGCCTGTTTTGCTATGTTTGATGAATTTCTTTGTTCCATTAACTTTCAGTAGCTTTGTGCAATGTCCAGAAGTGTTAAGAATGATTATTTCACCTCTGAATATGTGAATTTTCAATTATGCACTAACCCTCTAATGAGTTTGTTTTGAGTTTGGTGTGGAGGAAGTTTTCAAGGGTCAAGAGAGGAGGATGATACAATATGATCAAGAAGAGTGAAAAGTCTAAGCTTGGGGTTGCATGGTTCCTGCATATTTTAAGAAGACTCAAGCATCTAAGCTTGGGGATGCCCAAGGCATCCCTTCTTCATCGACAACTTATCAGGTCACCTCTAGTGAAACTATATTTTTATTCCGTCACATCTTATGTGCTTTACTTAGAGCGTCTGTTTGTTTTTGTTTTTGTTTTTGTTTGAATAAAATCGGATCCTAGCATTCCTTGTTTGGGAGAGAGACACGCTCCGCTGTTGCATATGAACACATGTGTTCTTAGCTATACTTTTAATGTTCATGGCGAAGGTTGAAACTGCTTCGTTCATTGTTATATGGTTGGAAACAGAAAATGCTTCATGTGGTAATTGGTATAATATCTTGAATAATTTGATACTTGGCAATTGTTGTGCTCATATAGATCATGTTTAAGCTCTTGCATCATGTACTTTGCACCTATTAATGAAGAACTACATAGAGCTTGTTAAAATTTGGTTTGCATGATTGGTCTCTCTAGAGTCTAGATATTTTCTGGTTAAGGTGTTTGAACAACAAGGAGACAGCGTAGAGTCTTATAATGCTTGCAATATGTTCTTATGTAAGTTTTGCTGTACCATTTTATACTTGAGTTTGCTTCAAACAACCTTGCTAGCCTAAGCCTTGTATTGAGAGGGATTTCTTCTCGTGCATCCAAATCCTTGAGCCAAAAACTATGCCATTTGTGTCCACCATACCTACCTACTACATGGTATTTCTCTGCCATTCCAAAGTAAATTACTTGAGTGCTACCTTTAAAATTCTATTCTTTGTCTTTGCAATATATAGCTCATGGGAAAATAGCCTTAAAAACTATTGTGGTGAAGAATATGTAGCTATGTATCTTATTTCTTATAAGTTGCTTGTTGAGCGGTAACCATGTTTCTGGGGACGCCACAACTATTACACCTTTGTTGAATATCATGTGAGTTGCTATGCATGTTCGTCTTGTCGAAGTAAGGGTGATTTATCATGATCAAATGGTTTGAGTATGCATATTGTTAGAGAAGAACATTGGGCCGCTAACTAAAGCCATGAATCATGGTGGAAGTTTCAGTTTGGACAATCAATCCTCAATCTCTTATGAGAATATTATCTGTTGTTGAATGCTTATGCATTAAAGAGGAGTCCATTATCTGTTGTCTATGTTGTCCGGTATGGATGTCTAAGTTGAGAATAATCAAAAGCGAGAAATCCAATGCGAACTTTCTCCTTAGACCTCTGTACAGGCGGCATAGAGGTACCCCTTTGTGACACTTGGTTGAAACATATGTTATGCAATAATAATCCATGTAAATCCAAGCTAATTAGGACAAGGTGCGAGCACTATTGGTAATATATGCATGAGGCTTGCAACTTATAGGATGTCTTATACATAACACATATGATTTATTACTACCATTGACAAAATTGTTTCTATGTTTTCAAAATGAAAAGCTCTAGCACAAAAATAGTAATCCATGCTTCCCTCTGCGAAGAGCCTATCTTCTACTTTATTGTTGAGTCAGTTTACCTACTTCTTTCTATCTTAGAAGCAAACACTTGTGTGAACTGCGTGCATTGATTCTTACATGTTCACCTATTGCACTTGTTATATTACTTTGTGTTGACAATTATCCATGAGATAAACATGTTGAAGTTGAAAGCAACCGCTGAAACTTATATCTTCCTTTGTGTTGCTTCAAAGCTTTCTACTAAGAATTTATTGCTTTATGAGTTGACTCTTATGCAAGTCTTATTGATGCTTGTCTTGAAAGTACTATTCATGAAAAGTCTTTGCTATATGATTCAGTTGTTTAGTCATTGTCTTTACCATTGCTTCGAATCGCTGCATTCATCTCATATGCTTTACAATAGTATTGATCAAGATTATGATAGCATGTCACTTCAGAAATTATCCTTGTTATCGTTTACCTACTCGAGGGCAAGTAGGAACTAAGCTTGGGGATGCTTGATACGTCTCAAACGTATCTATAATTTCTTATGTTCCATGCTACTTTTATGATGATACTCACATGTTTTATACACACTTTATGTCATTATTATGCATTTTCCGGCACTAACCTATTGACGAGATGCCGAAGAGCCAGTTGTGTTTCTGCTGTTTTTGGTTTTAAATCCTACAAAGGAAATATTCTCGGAATTGGACGAAATCAACGCCCGGGGTCTTATTTTTCCACGAAGCTTCCGAAGACCGACCGAATGATTACGAAGTGGGGCGACGAGGCGCCGCCACCATAGGGCCGTGCGGCCATAGGGGGCCCGCGCCGCCCTATGGTGTGGGCCCCTCGCGCCGCCTCCAACCCTACCCTTCCTCCTACTTAAAGCCTTCGTCGTGAAAACCCCAGTACCGAGAGCCACGATACGGAAAACCTTCCAGAGACGCCGCCGCCGCCAATCCCATCTCGGGGGATTCAGGAGATCGCCTCGGCACCCTGCGGAGAGGGAATCATCTCCCGGAGGACTCTTCATCACCATGATTGCCTCCGGATTGATGTGTGAGTAGTTCACCCTGGACTATGGGTCCATAGCAGTAGCTAGATGGTTGTCTTCTCCTCATTGTGCTATCATGTTAGATCTTGTGAGCTGCCTATCATGATCAAGATCATCTATTTGTAATGCTACATGTTGTGTTTGTTGGGATCCGATGAATATGGAATACTATGTCAAGTTGATTATCAATCTATCATATATATGTTGTTTATGTTCTTGCATGCTCTGCTAGTAGAGGCTCTGGCCAAGTTGATACTTGTAACTCCAAGAGGAAGTATTTATGCTCGATAGTGGGTTCATGCCTCCATTGAATGTGGGACAGTGACAGAAAGTTCTAAGGTTGTGGATGTCTGTTGCCACTAGGGATAAAACATCAATGCTTTGTCTAAGGATATTTGTGTTGATTACATTACGCACCATACTTAATGCAATTGTCTGTTGTTTGCAACTTAATACTGGAAGGGGTTCGGATGATAACCTGAAGGTGGACTTTTTAGGCATAGATGCATGCTGGATAGCGGTCTATGTACTTTGTCGTAATGCCCTGATTAAATCTCATAGTAGTCATCGTGATATATGTATGTGCATTGTTATGCCTTCTTTATTTGTCAATTGCAACTGTAATTTGTTCACCCAACATGCTATTTATCTTATGGGAGAGACACCACTAGTGAACTGTGGACCCGGGCCATTCTTTACATCTGAAATACAATCTATAAACTCTGTACTTTCTTGTTCTTCGCAAACAAACATCATCTTCCACACTATACATTTAATCCTTTGTTTACAACAAGCCGGTGAGATTGACAACCTCACTGTTAAGTTGGGGCAAAGTATTGTGATTGTGTTGTGCAGGTTCCACGTTGGCGCCGGAATCCCTGGTGTTGCGCCGCACTACACTCCGTCACCAACAACCTTCACGTGTTCCTTGACTCCTACTGGTTCGATAACCTTGGTTTCTTACTGAGGGAAAACTTGCTGCTGTACGCATCACACCTTCCTCTTGGGGTTCCCAACAGACGTGTGTCAACTACACGCCAGATACCAAGAGCAGCTGAGAGATGTGGTCCGGATAGTTCAGCTAGAGGTTCAATGTTGCGGATGCAAATCGTCTTGATTGGCAGGACTTGAGGACAGTGAATCCTTATCGCTATGAGCAACGGACTTACACTGGTGGGGACAAGTTCTTCTGGACCAAGACACAAGCAGCCCTATGGGTTGGTTACTATGATAACACTCACGAGTGTATGAAGAATGGTGCTTTGTGATGCCCAAGGCCATCAACAAGAAGAGCTCCTTGCATGAAGCCACCAAGTACCGCTTTGTGGTTGACACTTTGTAGAAAATGGGTCTTATGACCTTGTGTGATTGAAGCCTTGATGGTCCTACTGTCCAATCCTAGTCCGTCAGTTCCATTGCACAGTCTTCTTCCATGATGATGAGATCGCACTATGACTTGGATGACTAGGAAGGAGAAATATTCTTGCAACTACCTTGACTTCTGTGAGCAATGGGTTTGGTGGTGGCCGTGCTCGTGGTTTCAAGATCCATTCAGGAACAATTCACTAGTAACATTGCTTTCTGCTAACCTCCGAGCCCTACACATGATCCTCCAATCATCTCTGGGATGTACTATTCTTACCAAGTGCTTGCCAAGATATTCCATGAGAATCTAGTCAGTAAATCTGGAGACTCAAGTGACTGCCGTTCCTAGCATCTCAACCTCATGTACTATTGTCGTCCTGAAAATATGAAGACAATTGATGGTTGTGACTACCTCTACAATGAGCTGAAACGCTCTGTTCGCAACAGGATGACTCCAAACTTTGCTCAGTATGTTCAACAGCTCAACAATACTCACAGTGCCACTCTTTACAATAAGAAAGATGAGGTAGTAAATATGGATCCCTTCAAGATTCCTCAGCAAGGGCACAAACTTGATATACTTGAGATGATGCCTTCTAAGCGAAGGACTGCTGCGTGTAGTTGACATGTCCGTTGGGAACCCCAAGAGGAAGGTGTGATGCGCACAGCAGTAAGTTTCCCTCAGTAAGAAACCAAGGTTATCGAACCAGTAGGAGTCAAGGAACACGTGAAGGTTGTTGGTGGCGGAGTGTAGTGCGCGCAACACCGGGGATTCGGCGCTAACGTGGAACCTCACAACACAATCAAAGTACTTTGCCCCAACGTAACAGTGAGGTTGTCAATCTCACCGGCTTGCTGTAAACAAAGGATTAGATGTATAGTGTGGATGATGATGATTGTTTGCGAGAAAACAGTAAAACAATTGCTAGATTGTATTTCGATGTAAAGAATGGACCGGGGTCCACGGTTCACTAGTGGTGTCTCTCCATAAGATAAAAGATGTTGGGTGAACAAATTACGCTTGGGCAATTGACAAATAAAGTGAGGCATAACAATGCACATACATATATCATGATGAGTACTATGAGATTTAATCAGGGCATTACGACAAAGTACATAGACCGCTATCCAGCATGCATCTATGCCTAAAAAGTCCACCTTCAGGTTATCATCCGAACCCCTTCCAGTATTAAGTTGCAAACAACAGACAATTGCATTAAGTATGGTGCGTAATGTAATCAACACAAATATCCTTAAACAAAGCATCGATGTTTTATCCCTAGTAGCAACAGCACATCCACAACCTTAGAACTTTCTGTCACTGTCCCAGATTCAATGGAGGCATGAACCCACTATCGAGCATAAATACTCCCTCTTGGAGTCACAAGTATCAACTTGGCCAGAGCAACGGAGAGCATGCAAGAACATAAAAAACATATATGATAGATTGATAATCAACTTGACATAGTATTCAATATTCATCGGATCCCAACAAACACAACATGTAGCATTACAAATAGATGATCTTGATCATGATAGGCAGCTCACAAGATCTAACATGATAGCACAATGAGGAGAAGACAACCATCTAGCTCTTATGGACCCATAGTCGGGGGTGGACTACTCACACATCGATCCGAGGCGATCATGGCGATGAAGAGACCTCGGGAGATGATTCCCCTCTCGGCAGTGCCGGAGGCGATCTGAATCCCCAGATGGGATTGGCGGCGGCGGCATCGAAGGTTTTCCGTATCGTGGCTCTCGTACAGGGTATTCGCGACGAAGGCTTTAAGTATGCGGAAGGGTAGGTCGGGGCGCACGAGGGCCCACACTAGGGCCACACGGCGGGACTGGGCGCGCCGCTGTTGTGTCGCCACCTCGTGGCTTCGTATCTCCTCCGGTCTTCCTGTGGAAAAATAGGCCTGGGCGTTGATTTCGTCCAATTCAGAATATTTCCTTTGTAGGATTGAAACCAAAAGCAGCAAACCCAACTCTTCGGCATCACTCAATAGGTTAGTGCCGGAAAATGCATAATAATGACATATAATGTGTATAAAACATGTGAGTATCATCAATAAAGTAGCATGGAACATAAGAAATTATAGATACGTTTGGGACGTATCAAGGACCAAGGAAAGGAATGACCCTGCTGCTAGCTCTAGCTCGTCTATGCGCCCTAAGTGGGGTGTCTCCGCTAGCCTATGGCAGATGTGCAAGAATACCAATGATGTTGCTCATCAAAGCCTTGCACTGAACCAAGAGACAAGGAGGCGCCAAAATGAGTTCATGGCTGCAAGAAACCATGTTGTGCCTCCTCCTGGCCCTGAACTTGAGCCTGTCCACGCACCAAACTTGGGAGATGCCTCCCATTGATGATGACATGTTCCAGAACTTTGACCTCTCCTTGCTACTTTGGTGGTCCACCTCCTAGGCCTGGTCTAGGGCTGCACCTCATGCTGCTGATGATGATGAAGAGGATGAAGATGATGAGGATAATGAAGATTATGATGAAGAGGAGTCTACATCTCAGCACTTCTACTGATGGGAACGCTAGCTTTTCTACTCTATCCTACCTTTTTATTCCGATGCCAAAGGGGGAGAAGAGAGTAGAGTCTAGGACTACGGTTTTTTTGGGATGGGTGTTGCCATTTGCACAAGCCATTGATACTTTATTTGCTTCTTATGTGGCTTGTGCTATTTGATTTCCGGAACCATTTGCTACTCTTAATAATTCGTGTGTGGACAAGTTATTGTATGCTTAATCTCTATGTTAGGATGATTATGCTTTATTATATATCTTGATATATGCTTGTCCATACCATGCTTATTTCCTAAAGATATTGGGGGAGCTTCTCATGTTATACAAATGGCGCACTTTGCATTCAAACACAAATTCTCCAAGTGCATACATTATGGGGGAGCTGTCTTAATATCTTATATGGAATCAAGGTTTTAAGCTTGGCATAATATCTATATATGACTCTAGCTCGGTTTGTCATCGTATACCAAAAAGGGGAGATTGTAAGGGTATTTTACCCTTATCCATTATTTTGGTTACAATGACACCGTGCTAGAGTATTTGGACTAATACATGCCTACAAGATTATTCTCAGGTATTAGTCTAACATGCATGATAGTGTATCAATGGAACAAGAAGGTGAAGGGAGACCCCCCACTTTGAAGAAAACAAAGGAAGCTCTGGCCGGCATGTGCCCGACGGCGCCAGCCGTGGCACCGGCTGGCCCGGCGCCAACCGACCTTGGCACCGGTGACATCCGGAGCACATGTTCTGTAAGTCCAGAAGATGGCCCGGTTCTGGTCCGGTGCACGGTCCGGTTCCTGCCTGACGGTCCGGCCCGTGACCCAGTGGCACCGTCCCCAGCACCTGACCACTCGGCGCAGACCGGCTCCTGCACCGATGACTACCGAAGAAAGTATAATGCAAGCCTAGAACGTCGTCCGGCACTGGCCCGGCGCCAGGCCCGGCGGCTGCTGCTTGTGACGGTAAAGCACACGTCCGTTGGGAACCCCAAGAGGAAGGTATGATGAGTACAGCAGCGAGTTTTCCCTCAGTAAGAAACCAAGGTTATCGAACCAGTAGGAGATGAAGATCACATGAAGGTTGTTGGTGAAGGAGTGTAGTGCGGCGCAACACCAGGGATTCCGGCGCCAACGTGGAACCCGCACAACACAATCAAACTACTTTGCCCCAACTTAATGTGAGGTTGTCAATCTCACCGGCTTGCAGAAAACAAAGGATTAAACGTATGGTGTGGAAAATGATGTTTGCTTGCAGAAAACAAAAGAGAACAATGATTGCAGTAGGTTGTATTTCAGATGTAAAAGAATGGACCGGGGTCCACAGTTCACTAGTGGTGTCTCTCCAATAAGATAAATAACATGTTGGGTAAACAAATTACAGTTGGGCAATTGCCAAATAGAGAGGGCATAACAATGCACATACATATCATGATGACTACTATGAGATTTACTTAGGGCATTGATGACCCACAAGTATAGGGGATCGCAACAGTCTTCGAGGGAAGTATTACCCAATTTATTGATTCGACACAAGGGGAGACAAAGAACACTTGGAAGCCTTAACAACGGAGTTGTCAATTCAGTTGCACTGAAACAGACTTGCTCGCAAGAGTTTATCGGTAGTAGCTTTTATAGCAGTAGCAGTAGTGAAATAATGCACAAAGTAACAAAGACATAGTGATTTTAGTAAACACGGGATTAAAATACTGTAGGCACGGGGACGGATAACGGGCGTTGCATGGATGAGAGAAACTCATGTAACAATCATAGCAGGGCATTTGCAGATAATAATAAAACGGTGTCCAAGTACTAATCAATCAATAGGCATGTGTTCCATATATAGTCGTACGTGCTCGCAATGAGAAACTTGCACAACATCTTTTGTCCTACCAGCCGGTGGCAGCCGGGCCTCAAGGAAACTACTGGATATTAAGGTACTCCTTTTAATAGAGTACCGGAGCAAAGCATTAACACTCCGTGAACACATGTGATCCTCACGTCACTACCATCCCCTCCGGTTGTCCCGATTTCTGTCACTTCGGGGCCATCGGTTCCGGACAGCGACATGTGTATACAACTTATAGGTAAGACCATAAACAATGAATATCATGATGAAACAATAACATGTTCAGATCTGAGATCATGGCACTCGGGCCCTAGTGACAAGCATTAAGCATAACAAGTTGCAACAATATCATCAAAGTACCAATTACGGACACTAGGCACTATGCCCTAACAATCTTATGCTATTACATGACCAATCTCATCCAATCCCTACCATCCCCTTCACCTACAGCGGGGGAATTACTCACACATGGATGGGGGAAACATGGTGGTTGATGTAGAGGCGTTGGCGATGATGGCGGTGATGATCTCCTCCAATTCCCGTCCCGGCGGAGTGCCAGAACGGAGACTTCTGGCTCCCGCGACGGAGTTTCGCGATGTGGCGGCGTTCTGGAGGGTTTCTGGCGACTTCGACTTCTCCCTGGCGTTTTTAGGTCGAGGCGAATAAGTAGTCCGAAGGAGGGCGTCGGAGGCCGGCGAGGGGGCCACACCACATGGCGCGCGGCCCCCTGGGCCGCGCCGCCGGGTGGTGTGGGGCCCTCGGGCCTCCACTTCAATTGCCCTTCTGGCTCCGTTAGTTTCCTGGGAAAATAGGGCCTTCTGCATAAATTCCGAGGTTTTTCCCGAAAGTTGGATTTCTGCACAAAAACGAGACACCAGAGCAGTTCTGCCGAAAACAGCGTTAGTCCGTGTTAGTTGCATCCAAAATACACAAATTAGAGGCCAAACAATAGCAAAA
Source organism: Lolium multiflorum (assembly GCA_030979885.1). Taxonomy (NCBI): domain Eukaryota; kingdom Viridiplantae; phylum Streptophyta; class Magnoliopsida; order Poales; family Poaceae; genus Lolium; species Lolium multiflorum. The sequence goes on from CM061749.1 coordinate 340,315,414, forward strand.
GTGTTCGGGAAAGTAGATACGTTTTGGACGTATCAACTCCCCCCAAGCTTAGCTTATTGCTTGTCCTCAAGCAATTCAGTTAACAACTGAGCGATAAAAGAACTTTCACGAACACATTTGCTCATATGATGTATATATTCTCATGTTATGGCTAATACTTAAGCAGTTCATAATGAGATACATGCAAATAAGATCATCTAACAGCTATGTCAATCATGGAGAGGTACCAACAATTAATAATAAGCATCAAGAATCATGTACATAAGCAAGATTGCAATGTTCATAAGAGAGTATGATAAAGTGGTATCTCGCTTGCCTGTATTTGATTGGCAAAACATAAATGCCCAGGCACCTCTGGAGTTCATAGAAAGACTAGAAGTAGTGATTGTCAAAAGATAAATGCATCAAAGTTATACCACAATCAATCATATTTTGAGACAAGCATATTGTACTAAGAATGACAGTTGTGCTCTCAAGATAGTACTCAAAGAAATAATGGAGACACAACATAAAAGTAAAAGATTGACCCTTCGCAGAGGGAAGCAGGGATTAACATGCGCTAGAGCTTTTCATTTGTAAAGCAGGAGTAAAATTATTTTGAGAGGTGTTTGTTGTTGTCAACGAATGGTAATGGGTACACTAACTACCTTGCCAACCGGACTTTCAAGAGCGGCTCCCATGAATTATTGCATATTTATTTGGCACTCCTTCCAACCTTTCTTGCACAAACCATGGCTAACCGAATCCTCGGGTGCCTGCCAACAATCTCATACCATGAAGGAGTGCCTTTTTATTTTAGTTTTATTATGATGATGACACTCCCCCAACCTTTGCTTACACAAGCCATGGCTAACCGAATCCTTCGGGTGCCGTCCAACAATCACAAACCATGGAGGAGTGTCTATTTAAGTTTAATTAATTCGGGACTGGGAATCCCATTGCCAGCTCTTTTTGCAAAATTATTGGATAAGCGGATGTGCCACTATTCCATATGAGAGTCCGTCAAAAGCAAATGACAAGGTTGAAAGCTAAACACCACATACTTCCTCATGAGCTATGAAACATTAACACAAATTAAGAAGCATTTTGAAGATTTTAAAGGTAGCGCATGAGAATTTACTTGGAATGGTTTGAAATGCCATGCATAGGTATTTATGGTGGACACTCTGGAATGACTTGGTTTTCATGTGTTTGGAGGCACGAGCAGCGTTCCCGCTCAGTACAAGTGTAGGCTAGCAATAGACTAGGGAGCGACAAATCAAGAGAGCAGTAACTGTCATAATCATGCTTGCGGCAAAATAAATTAACGAGGCATAAAAGTGATACAAGAACTCTGAAGCAATATAGATCATCGAGGCTTAATTGACTTTTTGTTCAGTCATATGCATGCGTGAGCATGTGCCAAGTCGATATAAATGAATTATTCAGAGGAGGATACCACAATGCCATACTTACTTATGAATAAAACAATGCAAGCAAACATCCATGACATGCTACTCATATTAATAGATTGGAGCTAAACATGAGAGATCATAAACTACTAGACTTTCTCAAATAACATATACCTCACATGAACTAACTAAGCATGCTCACATGGATGAGTATATGTACAAAAATGAAAACAAATAGAGTTCATACCAGCCTCTCACCACAATCAGATTGTCGTAGATCGTCATTATTGCCTTTTCACTTGTGTAGCTTGGATAATATGAAATGAAAACCACGCTCCAGCCACCGAAGACCATTGAACTCATAAAGAACTTTACAAACCAAAGAAGAACAGCAAATATTTTTGGTGTTTTCAAATTACAAATAAGAATAAGAGGAAACAGGCAAACAAAGCAAAATCTTTTTGGGTTTTCTTATAGCAAACTAGCAAATAGCAAATAAAGTGAAACAAATGCAAGAAACCAAGATAAACAAATGGTGAAGAGAAACAACAGAAATATTTTTGGTCTTTTTGTGTTTTGGGAAAGAAACAAAGCAAAAACAAGAAATAGCAAACTAAAAGAAACACAGAAAAGCGAGATGGCAGAAATCTGCCAAAACCTGACAGCAGTACAGAAATCGATTTTTACAAAAATCTTACGTTGCTCAGTTCAAAAAGTGTTCAACTAATGGAAGTTAGATAACAACCTGGGGAACCTGCACAAAAATTTGCAGCTCAAAATGACGCTCTGGCTATTTTTGAGAATTTTTACGGTAACGTTCCAGAATCTGTTTTCAGGCAGCACTTCCCCAAATATCATCTTCCTCTCATTAGAAAACCACTCAAACGAACAAAGCAAGTATGTACAAGTATCCAGCAACCATAATATGCAAAGAATGAGTGATGCCGGTATACCTCCCCCCAAGCTTAGGCTTTTGGCCTAAGTGGAGTTCAATCCCATCGATCCCATGAAGTAGTATCTCCGTAATATGAAGATGGGTCGTATTCCGGGTATGTGCTAGAAGAAGCACCCGGATATGTGCCGGTGTGGTCGTAGGAGGTCCCGACGTCCTCGGAGTCATGTTGCTGGTGGAACTCTTGTATCTTCATATGTTCTTCCACCTCCTCCTTAGTGCGCGACCATGGTTGCCTGTCAATATCAAACAAGCCTGGCTGGGGAAGAGGGATTTCTTTCTCATCCCCGTCAGCAAACAACATTCTATAGGCCATATTATCCAAAGTAGACTCAGTGGTAACAAAATGATGACTCTTCATGGCAGCAATATCAAGTCTCCTAGGGGCCAATGGCACATCATTAGAATCAATAGGAAGATCTAGATATGTTAAAACACGCAGTGCAATAGTTCCTCCAAAAATAGGTCCCCTGGTAGACAGGCGGCGAGCAATAAGAGCACCAAGGTGATAGGATGTTTGACCAGTAAGTGCAATGTTCAAGAAAGCAAGATGGTAGCTAGAAATATTACTAGTGTTCTCCCTACCAAGAATGCTAGTAGCAATGTAGTATGCAAAATATTTAATGGCGGGGAGTTGAATGTTCCTTATCTTGCCCCGCTGAATGGTGCGACAGTCATCATTGGTGATCCCTCGGTAGAGCTCCAACAAGTCCCGAGGGTTGTCATCAATCCTACTTGCTGTACCTGCAGGGTCAATATCCAAAGCAAGACAAAAATCCTTCAATTGCATAGTAACAGGATTACCATAAATCCTGAATGCAACCGTTGGCTCATATTGTTTATTGTCAAACTGGAAACTCTCGACGAAAATTTTTGTGAGCATATAATACTGCTCCCTTTCATCTCCCATATAGGTAGTTAACCCTGCCCTGTTGACAAGGGTCAAGAAATCCTCCAGTATCCCTGCATTCCTTAGAAAATCATAGCATGGAAAAGTAGAAGCATTAGGAGGACCGTTGTCCTCTTCAGGCGCGAAGCTAGGCGCGAGGATGTCTTCATTGTATGATTGCCTAATCCGGGTGGCGGCCCTAGAAGGCCTCCCGGTGCTGGTTGTCCCCTTCTTGAACAACTCTCCAAATTTGAACTTCTTCATTTTCTGAAATTTTCAACAAACAATATAAAACTTGATTTGGTGACATATAATTGAGGGAAACTACCATAGGAACTTGCTAGAGTACTAATCATGCATCAAAACTAGTTTCTACCACTTAGAACAAGCATGCAAACTCACTAAACATGTTACCTACAGCAGCAAAATATTCAAGATATACTCAACCAAACGAAATTCTACTTGGATGGGTGGAGGAGTCACATACCGAAGAGCAAATGTGCCAAATTTCAGACAGAAATCTGGGCTGAGCAAAGAGATCGAGAAATCTGGAGCTCTGGAGCAAAAACGCGAGAGAGATGAACTTGGTACGAGTTTTTTCGGGAGAGAGAAGGTGCTGGGAGGAAGAGATGGCAAAGTGGGGCAGAGGGGAGCCCACACCACATGGTGGCGCGGCCACCTCCTTGGCCGCGCCGGCCTGTGGTCTGGCGCCCTCTGGTGCCCCACAGGTCATCCTCTGGTGCTCCCAGGTGCCTCGTCGAAAAATAGGACCAACGGTATAATTTTCGCGAATTTTTGAAAACTTTGAAAAACGCACATTTTCTGGGTATTAAGTTTATTATTACTGGCCAAGAAATTTTTTGAAATCTCAAATCAACTAAGAAACTTTGCAAATTAAAAGTGCTACAGCAACTAAAGCAAGTGGAGGAAGAAAGAGATGTTGTTTACCTCCTCTATGCATATAAAAAGTATTTGTTAACAAGGTTGATCAAGTCTTGCCACCAAATAAATTTTACATAGCATATGAAGAAATAAACCTCAAATCAATCATGTTACCTTGAATTGTATTGATATGGATCCAATAACAAGAGTTTGATATTCTTCTTTAGGCTCATATATAGGACAATCGATGGTTCCCACTTTGATAGTTCTCACATTAGAAATAGTATTAACTCCGCACGCTTTTTCAATCCTCTTGGGGAAATAGACGGTGTGTTCCTTATCATCAACATTGAAAGTAACCTTTCCTTTATTGCAATCAATAACAGCCCCTGCGGTGTTAAGAAAAGGTCTCCCAAGAATAATAGACATATTATCATCTTCAGGCATTTCCAATACAACAAAATCAGTTAATATCAAGCAGTTAGTAGTAACTTGAACAGGAACATTCTCACATATACCAACAGGAATAGCAGTAGATTTATCAGCCATTTGCAAAGATATATCAGTAGGTATCAACTTATCCAAGTAAAGTCTCTTATAAAGAGAAAAAGGCATAACACTCTCCCAAGTCACATAGAGCAGTTTTAACATAATTATTCTTAATAGAACAAGGAATAGTAGGTATACCTGGGTCGCCCAACTTCTTTGGAATTTTGCCATTGAAAGAGTAATTAGCAAGCATAGTGGAAATTTCCTCATTGGGGATTTTCCTTTTGTTAGTAACAATATCTTTCATATACTTTGAATAAGGAGGCAATTTAATAGCATCAGTCAAAGGGATTTGCAAGAATAAAGGTTTCATCCAATCACAGAATTTATTATAGTGTTCTTCTTCCTTTGATTTTAGTTTCTTAGCAGGAAAAGGCATTGGCTTTTGCACCCAAGGTTCTCTTTCATTACCATGTTTCTCAGTAATAAAATCTTCTTTAGTATACTTCTTATTTTTAGCATGCTTTTCAGGTTCTTCTTCAACCTCTTCTTTATCGGAGTATCATTCTTATCATTATCATGTTCATTACCACTTTCGGTTTCAGCATCAGAAATAGAAATATTATTAGGATCATTAACAGGTTCAGAGGATTCTACAACATTTTTATGTTTCTTTTTTTTTTTTTTCTTAGAATGAGCACTAGGTTCAATGCGTTGAGAATCTTGTTCAATTCTTTTGGGATGCCCTTCAGGATATAGAGGATCCTGGGTAGAGACACCACCTCTAGTTGTTACTTCATAAGCATGTTTCTCTTTAGAATTATTCCCTAACAAGTCATTTTGCACTTTAGTGAGTTGATCAATTTGAGTCTGAATCATTTGAAAATGTTTGACAAGCATCTTAACATCATTGGAGGTTCTCTCCACAATATCATGCAATTGACTAATAGCTTGAGAATTTTCCATTAAATGATTCTCTACTCTCATATTAAAATTTTCTTGCTTAACAATATAATTATCAAACTCATCTAAGCATTGTGCAGGAGGTTTCGAATACGGAATATCTTCCCTAGTAAAGCGTTGAAGGGAGTTTACCTCAATCATGGATGAAGGGGGAATTATCTCACATATATCTTCTATAGGAGGTAGATTCTTCACATCTTCAGATTTAATACCTTTCTCCTTGAGAGACTTCTTGGCTTCCCTCATATCTTCATCATTCAATTTAATTAAACCCCTCTTCTTCACTATTGGCGTTGGAGTTGGTTCAGGCGTATTCCAATCATCATAATTCCGGCCTATTTTAGCCAATAATTCTTCAGATCTGGAGTTCTTTTCCTGAAAACACAACCAGCACAACTATCCAGGTATGCCCTAGACTCAATGGTTAGTCCACTATAAAATATATCAAGTAAATCATGCTTTTCTAAATCATGGTCAGGCAGAGCTCTAATAAGAGAGCAAAATCTCGCCCAAGCCTCAGGCAATTTCTCCTCATCTCCGATCAAAATTATAAACTCTCTGCAAAGCAGCATGTTGAGCACTAGCAGGAAAGTATTTGCGGAAGAAAACATCAAGCAATTCTTTCGGACTTTTAATAGAATTAGGTGGCAAATTATTATACCAAGTTTTAGCGTCATCCTTCAATGAGAATGGAAATATTTTAGCAACAAAGTAAGTACGCTTCTTAACATCATCAGAAAACAAGCTACTCAAAGTAGATAACTCAGTCATGTGTTCAACAGCACTTTCTTTTTCAGTACCACAAAAAGGTGTTTTCTCAACAATAGCTATATGAGATAGATCGAGAGAAAAATCATAATCTTTATCCTTAATGTTTATAGGAGATGTGGCAAATTTAGGATCAGGAGACAGTTTATATCTATGTTCTGCAAGCAACTTTTAATTTTTCTTGCATCAGTAGTAGCATTGCATTTTTCAATAAAATCATCATCAAGCTCCACATAATCTTCCTCAAGATCATCACTAAAATAATCAAGTTCAGGTGAACTAACAGGTGTAGTAGCATTAGGAGTTTCAGTATTTTCAATTTGTCTAGATTTAGCAATTGTAGCATCTAGAAAAGATCCCAATGAACCACTATCATCAAGCACAGCAGAAACATTATCAATATTATGAGAGTGTTCAGATTCAGCAGAAGTACCAGCATTTGAAGCATGTGGCGGTGAAACAAGTTTATCAATCACAGATGGTGAATCAAGTGTAGCGGAGGTACTTGTACCTTTTCTTGTAGTGGATGGTAATATGGCGATCTTAGTATCGCGAGGTTTACCCATGATGGAGAATTTGCAGCGAACAATATTAATCCAAGTGAACTTCCAAATAAAGCTATGCTCCCCGGCAACGGCGCCAGAAAATAGTCTTGATGACCCACAAGTATAGGGGATCGCAACAGTCTTCGAGGGAAATATTACCCAATTTATTGATTCGACACAAGGGGAGACAAAGAACACTTGGAAGCCTTAACAACGGAGTTGTCAATTCAGTTGCACCTGAAACAGACTTGCTCGCAAGAGTTTATCGAGTAATGTTTTATAGCAGCAGTGAAATAACAGAGTAACAAAGACAGCAATAGTGATTTTAGTAAACAGCAGGATTAAAATACTGTAGGCACGGGGACGGATAACGGGCGTTGCATGGATGAGAGAAACTCATGTAACAATCATAGCAGGGCATTTGCAGATAATAATAAAACGGTGTCCAAGTACTAATCAATCAATAGGCATGTGTTCCATATATAGTCGTACGTGCTCGCAATGAGAAACTTGCACAACATCTTTTGTCCTACCAGCCGGTGGCAGCCGGGCCTCAAGGAAACTATTGGATATTAAGGTACTCCTTTTAATAGAGTACCGGAGCAAAGCATTAACACTCCGTGAACACATGTGATCCTCACGTCACTACCATTCCCTCCGGTTGTCCCGATTTCTGTCACTGGCCATCGGTTCCGGACAGCGACATGTGTATACAACTTATAGGTAAGACCATAAACAATGAATATCATGATGAAACAATAACATGTTCAGATCTGAGATCATGGCACTCGGGCCCTAGTGACAAGCATTAAGCATAACAAGTTGCAACAATATCATCAAAGTACCAATTACGGACACTAGGCACTATGCCCTAACAATCTTATGCTATTACATGACCAATCTCATCCAATCCCTACCATCCCCTTCACCTACAGCGGGGGAATTACTCACACATGGATGGGGAAACATGGCTGGTTGATGTAGAGGCGTTGGCGATGATGGCGGTGATGATCTCCTCCAATTCCCCGTCCGGCGGAGTGCCAGAACGGAGACTTCTGGCTCCCGCGACGGAGTTTCGCGATGTGGCGGCGTTCTGGAGGGGCGACTTCGACTTCTCCCAGCGTTTTTAGGTCGAGGCGAATAAGTAGTCCGAAGGAGGGCGTCGGAGGCCGGCCGAGGGGGCCACACCACATGGCGCGCGGGCCCCCCCGCCGCGCCGCCGTGGGGTCCCTCCACTTCAATTGCCCTTCTGGCTCCGTTAGTTTCCTGGGAAAATAGGGCCTTCTGCATAAATTCCGAGGTTTTTCCCGAAAGTTGGATTTCTGCACAAAAACGAGACACTGGAGCAGTTCTGCTGAAACGTTAGTCCGTGTTAGTTGCATCCAAAATACACAAATTAGAGGCCAAACAATAGCAAAAGTGTTCGGAAAGTAGATACGTTTTGGACGTATCGGCATTACGACAAAGAACATAGACCGCCATCCGCATGCATCTATGCCTAAAAAGTCCACCTTCGGGTTAGCATCCGCACCCCTTCCGTATTAAGTTGCAAGCAATTGCATTAAGTACGTGCGTAATGTAAACAATACAAATATCCTTAGACAAAGCATTGATGTTTTATCCCTAGTGGCAACAGCACATCCACAACCTTAGGGGTTGCTGTCACTCCCCCAGATTCAATGGAGACATGAACCCACTATCTAGCATAAATACCCCCTCTTGGAGTTACAAGTATCAACTTGGCCATAGCCTCTACTAGCAACGGAGAGCATGCAAGATCATAAACAACATATATATGATAGATCAATAATCAACTTGACATAGTATTCCATATTCATCGGATCCCAACAAACACAACATGTAGCATTACAAATAGATGATCTTGATCATGATAGGCAGCTCACAAGATCTAAACATGATAGCACAATAGGAGAAGACAACCATCTAGCTACCTATGGACCCGTAGTCCAAGGATGAACTACTCACGCATCAGTCCGGAGGCGGGCATGGTGATGTAGAGCCCTCCGGTGATGATTCCCTCTCGGCAGGTGCCGGAGGAGATCTTCGACCCCCGAGTTAGGGTTGACGGCGGCGGCTTCTGGAACTGCCTATTTTGGCTCTCGGTACTAGGGTTTCGGGGACGAAGGAATAAATAGGCGAAGGGCGTCGGAGCCAGGGCCTCTCCCCACGTCTCGGCGCGACAGTTGGGCCCCCGCGCGCCATATGGGGAGGGCCCCCTGCTGGCCTTCCTCGACTCTTCGGTCTTTCTGGAACACTCCGTGGAAAATAGGGCCGTCGGCTTTTGTTTCGTCCAATTCGAGAATATTTGTAAAACAACTTTTCTGAAATCAAAAACAGAGAAAACACGAACTGACACTGTGGCATCTTGTTAATAGGTTAGTCCCAGAAAATGCATAAAAACATTATAAAGTGTGAATAAAACATGTAGGTATTGTCATAAAACTAGCATGGAACATAAGAAATTATAGATACGTTGGAGACGTATCAGCTGGCTCCGGCCTGTGACCCGGCGGCATCGGGTGTGGCACCGGCCAACCCGGTGGCAGGGCCGGCACATCGGGCTCTTCGACGAAATGCTGAGCTAGACAAGTTGTCAACGGTCTACAATGGCTGGATTTCAAGTGGACCTATAAATAGCCCTTCTCCTACCTTAGAACGGCAAGGCACTACACTACAACTGTTCTTGAGCTCTCTCTCATACTCCATTGATAGAAACACGAAAAGCCTTAGATCTCCCTCCTCCTCCGCACAAACTCAAATCCCTCCAGGGAAAAGATAGAGGAGGTCTTGATCGATAGTTCCACCGAGCCAAATCATGTTCCCCCTTGTATTCATCAAGATAATGCTCTCTAGGGTTTCTTGGAAACCCTAGGTGGGCTAAAGCGTCCGGAAGCATCCGGGCTGTGGATTTGCTCCTGACAAGATTGGGAAGGTTTGGAGGCTGCCTCAAAGTCTACCACAAGTGAAAGAGCTATTCCTTCGTGAGATAGGCTCAGGAGAAGAAGGTGAGCCTTCGTGGCGTCGGGGAATCCTTCGTGGGACCCCCACCTCTCCAAACGTGACGTACCTTCTTGCAAGGAAGGAAACACGGGAATAAACCTTCATCTCCGCGTGCTATCTCTAACCGAACTCTTTACTTGTGATATATCTGCCTGTGAGAGCCTTCGTGCTCAAGTTACTTGTATCATCATATAGGGTGTCTCACTTAGTTTTCATTAGGCCCACCTTTATATTCCGCAAAGCCTAACATTGCAAAGAAAGAATTAAAACTTGTAGAAACCTATTCACCCCCCTCTAGGTTTACCATCTCTAAACTTTCAAACCGTTTGCCCGATTTTTTTTGGACATGTACAAGATAAACGACATTAGTAAGGTTATCCTTCCGGCATGGCCAGGGTGGGGTTATGAATGCCATTGTTTATCTCTAGTACTCTTAGTCCAATTTGTATTCTTGTCCATACTCGAACATATTCGGCTTTATGTATGATTCAGATCTTTGTATTATATATTTGTTTTCTAGACTCGTTCGAGTCATTGTTATCATATATATTCTTTTGAGGGTTTCATCGTGAATTGGTTGTAATGTAAGTACTTATGATTGGTTCCACCGGCATCTCGTGTATGTTTCGATAGAGTGCGGATTTTAGCGAGATCGTTAGAATCCTAATGGTACCGGTCTCTTGGGGGCAAGATGGATTCTTTGGAGCGACGACGTTGGTCCGGAGGTGGTGGATTTGTCGATATTCCTAGACTTCGTCGATGTGATGAAACTGATCTTGGTTCGAGTTAGCACAGGGACATCCCCATCCGCCATACCACAAAGACATGTGCCCCGTTGCTTGTAGCAGGTTTGTTCGTTGACTCACAAAACTTTATTTGCGATGATGCTCTTTTGGAGGCTCAACGTTTCTTCCAACGTGCGTCTAGACAATGTTGGAGTTTGGTTCGGCCGACAGTTTTGACGAGTGCTGAAAATACTAGAGATAGTTTTCTGCAAAGTTCACAGGATACTTGTTTATTTTCTATTAGTAATAAAATACGGGGTTCCTCAAAAATCACCCGAGCTTCAAAGTGAATTTTTTTTGTATACGAGTGTAGTGTAGATGCCCTAAGCCGACGAATGGTTGGCAGGGAAACCTCATGAAAATGCTGATTTTTTTTTAGTTTGATGAGTAATTTAGCAGCAGAAATTGTAACATAGTACATTCTTTTCCACTAACCGAAGGGCCCAAAACTGTATTGTCTCACCGTCAGTGAAAATCCAGTACGCAGTTCATCGCCCCAGCCCCCAGCCCACCATGGCTCCTCCTTGAACCCTAGACCCTTCGCCGAATCCTTTCCCCTCCCCGTCGTGGCGCGCTCCCCGCCGCGAGATTCTCCTCCATTCCATTCGGCGCTATTCCGGTCCGGAGCGGCGATTCCTCCCCAGATCTCGCGGCAGCCGCGGCCATCGCCGTACGTGCGGCCGGCGTATGCACGGGGCTTCGCGGCGCCGCCGCCACGCCCTCGACTACGGCGTCGGCCTCACCACCGCCACGTTCACCTGCCGATACCTCGCCACCTTGACCACTGTCAGTACACCCTTTCTCCCTAACCCTAACAAATGGTCTTTTTTTTGCATGGAGCAGATCAGGATTGGCGGCCGTGCAGGTCGATCCGTCGATGTTTGAACGCACTGTAACTGTTATTTACTAGGAAGCATCCGTGTTCTCAAAGAAAATATTTTGTTTTGAAAAAAATTAATGTATTCCATACATTGATTTATTAGTACGTCTATGTTTTCGTTGATTAAAAGAATTGTTCCGAAGGGCCTTAGGCCTTAAGCCAAACTACTATTCTGATACATTGGAGAATTAAATTTTTTTTTTGTTTCATGTGGATTCAAAAATATGTGTTTTACTAATATGTTCATCCCGTGCTAAAGAAATATAGATGGTATCTCAATCGAGAGAGACTTTTCAGTCGATTCTGCAAATTTGTACCTATACATGAAAACTTTTTCTAATAATGTGTTCATCACCTGCAAATATAGCATTTGTTTCTACAATAAAGTTATGATATATTGTGCACGAATCTTAATGTCAGATCTGGTACCAGGAAATTCTTCTCCTTGACTGGAAGTGTATCTTACCACTTGTTTATTCAGTTTCCTTATATGTCTGTCTAAATAAACAAATCCAAACTCATGCAGATCAAGAAGAACCGGTGGTCGACTCGTTCCAGAGACAAGAAACTCAAAATCCAACCAAGGAACTACAGGGTAAGTAACATGGTAACAGTTGACTGGGGTGGATGGCAGTAACATGATATTCTGAATCAACTCATTTCGTGTCTTACTGTTCAGATTAACCGTGAGAAAAAGGGCAGTGCTCAGCTGCTAAAGGGAAGAATGGAAAATCCAGGTGGCCTCAGTCCTCCACTCCGTCCTGCCACCCCTGCCATCATGGATTCTGCAGACTGGTCCTCCCTCCCTGCCGACCTCATCAACTGCATAGCTGACTGCTTCCTGGCCACCAGTGATCTCGATTACTATATGGACTTCCGTGCTGTCTGCAAAAGCTGGCGCTCCGCCACTGATGACCCCAAGATAACCTCAGACCGTCGATTCCGCCCCTGCCACTGGGTCATCATCGACAAGGTCTACGAGACCAAGACGTACCTCTTGGTGAACACCGCCACTGGCCGCTTCCTCCGCAAAGAACTCCCACTGCTCCGCGGCTATTACATTGCCGTTCCCACCCGGGATGGTCTCCTCATTCTGGTTGACAACAAGTCCTATAACACTGTGAGTGTCCTCAATCCTTTCACAGGATACATGGTTCGGTTCATTGCGCCTATGCCTGACGAGTTTGTGAAGTCTGCTACTCTGGTCTCCGGTTCTTCGCCTACGCTTCTCTTGCTATGCAACAAAGTGGTGGATGCTCCTGATGGCTCGTTGCGTGATGCACCCCGTACAGTGTACATTGCTGATCCTAGCAGCGAAAGTCTTGCCGTGTACGAGGACAGGAATGCTTGCCCTTTGATCAGGCTGTCTGTCAGAGGTATCTGCACTAATGGTGAGTTGGGATCGGGGTCACAGTTTCCACTTGCTGTGGCAAAAGGTATGTTTGATCTGATGAAGTATTTCAATGCCGATCCTACTGAGATGTCTGATGATGAAGATTCCGTGATATCTGAAGACGAAGCTATACGGAATTTCTTTATAGGATATGACAACCGTTGTTATCTGCTGGAATCTGCTGGAGAAATATTGATCATCATCAAGCTAAAAGATGGCGTGGAGATTTACAAGATGGACACTGACAGATATGTACTTGAGCGTGTGGAGAACATTGGCAACCGTGCCATCTTCTTAGGTGGGTACTGTAGGTGCATGTCTGTTAATGCTGATAAGTTCCCATCAGTCGACGCCAACTGCATCTATTACACAAAAGGCCTAGATTTCAACCATGGCATCCACATTTACAGTCTACGGTCCAGGAGAGAAGCAAAAATCTCTAAAGTCATAGGTGATGGTTCTCCTCCCTACACGATTATTCAACTCCTCTCTAGTAGCATAAATGATAACTAGGCTTCCGTTGCTGATAATGGGTGTCGTTTCTTAGCTTGATGTAATGACTACGCAATGGTGGTAATGTATTTAAGCTGAGACTTCCCCCTTGCTCTGTGAAGCTGTCCACTTTCGGGCACAAGTTTGATCTGAGCATAATAGCACTTATGTTATCTTGAGTTTGTGTGTGCAGAGGTACCGAGATGGTGATGACTTTTTTCTAGTACTACCTCTGTCCATAAATAGATGTCTTAGATTTAACAAATTTTGGATGTATATAGACACTATTTAGTATATAGATTCATCCAAATTTAGACAAATATAAGACATCTATTTATGGACGGAGGGAGTATATATTTTCTCAGGCAATCTTGTTTTTGGTCTCGGTTAATAGAGATCCAATGTATGTTTATGTTTTTATTTGCGTTTTAAAACTAAAGTTGGAGATCTACTTGTTTCTAGGAAGATACTAGTTAGGGAATAAACTGTTGTGAACAATTCTCCCAGTTCTATATGGTATCAGAACTAATAGGTATTGAGTTTAAGACCTGGCTGGCTTAGTAAATTGCAGCCCAATTTCGAGCCACAGGTGAGGGGCGTTAAATATAAATGTATTGTCTAGTCTCTTATATCAGATCGGTCGTTTGGTTGCATTGGCTAGAGCGCATGCAGTTCTACAAGTTAGCCGCAAATCATGTTGCTTGCTATAAGCCCAAATTTGGAGCTCAACCAGTCATTCAAAGTTATTTGATGATCAAATTCAATGGAAAAACAGCACCAATTCAGAACATCTGTGAAACCATCTAAAAAAACATATGTGAAACCCAAAACTTCACACAATGAAAACGAGACAGACCCACTCTACATCTTAGTTCTGCCTCTACATGCATCATCAATCATGACGACAGAAAGAAATGAAGTTGCAATGACAGTCCTACTATATGTATGTGAGGTAGATTCATGCAGCAATATCTCGCCCACAAGCACCATATTTGAGCTAGATTATGCCTCGGCGGGCTGCAATTATGGAGTGAATGTATGTTAGGCGAGTACTTTCTTTGTTGTGCTTTTCTATGTCACCGTCATATCTAGGTGCTTATACCTTTGATATATATTCACACTTCTTTCTATTTTAGAAAATAATGAAATAATTACATGGAAGTGTTTTTCCGAATTCTATTATGATGCGCGTTGTGGCTAAATGCCTTACACATTTTTTCTTTATACAAATCTCAGACAAGTTTACATAGTGCCACTTTGATTATAACTTTTTTTTGTTTCTGATAATATGTTAGTTTTAGATCTACTATCATATTTAAGAAGAAACATTGAAAAAAAGACATACTCCCTCCGTCTTATGAAAGTTATCTAAGATTTTTGTCTAAATTCAAATGTATCTATATACTAAATAGCACCTTGATATATATTCAAATTTTAATAAATTTCAGTCAGGTTTCATGGAAGGCAGGGAGTAGATGAAAATGCAAGCATATCTTTGGCACGAATCATGCTATGCTAGAAAGTTATGCAGGAGGCCTTGCGAAGCTCGCTTATTCATCTACTCCCTCGATCCACGATAGGATGTCTCAACTTTATCTAAACTATCCATGTATCTTGAGACATCCTTTTGTGAGGGAATAGTATATTGTGGTGTTTGGTCTCAGCTTGTGCGCCTGAATTTTGCTGCCAGGCCACTTGACAATTACAACCAACACAAAGCAACGCAAGATATAATAAAGAATAGTTTGATGTTTGCAGAAAAACAATATGAACGCAAAGCAGAATTACATATAAGCATCTACTAGCAGGCAATCAGGCATAAGCACGGCGGCACGCCGCGCCCGTGAGAGTTGACAGAGCTGACGAATGGGCAACTTAGCACGGTGGAAAGAGTTGAGCATGCATTTTCGTTCACTACCTCCTATGTTATAGATGTCGAAGTGGCTATCTTCATAGGGGTGCGAGAGGACATCTGTGAGTTCGTGGAGATCGCTAAGAAGTATTAGTGTGTGGTGTGGTTATTTTGATGGGTGGTGGTCTAGATGTTGTTCAGTAGGACCTAATAGGTAGAATAGTATAGAGAGGCTGCAAAATGCAGTTGTGTTTTAGCTTATCGTGATATTTATGGTGGTTCTATGCAGTTGGGCCCTCGCATGAGCGGCGTCGTACATACTCATACTAACAACGGAAAGTACTGCTAAAACGAAAACAGATAAGCTAACTTTTTATACATTGAGTGCAGATATAATACACGGCAGTGGGTAGACATACGGAGAAGATGGTTTTCATTCCAACGCCTACAGATGTAAAGAAAACTAAACACTGGATAAGTGCCCCCTTACATGTGAACCAAATGCATTAAGTGGCTTGAGCTTTGAAACTTTCATGTTTAGTTTGTCAAGCCACGAACCATCCCCGTCAGCTGCTGTTTATTTGAACAAAAGGCTGAAAACGATGTTGCTCCTGCAATTTGAACTACATGGCCTGGACATGAAGCTGCTCCTGCAATTAAAACCATATATTCCAAGTACCAGCATAATAGGGATTGAGCTTCAGTGATTTTGCCAGCCCACAAAGTCACTGACTTTGTGTCACTAACAAGTAGGATCAGGTGGAACCCTTCATTATGTGGGCCCACGTGGTCCTACTTGTAAGTGACACAAAGTTAGTGACTTTGTGGGCTGGCAAAGTCACTGAAGCTCAATCCGCATAATAGTCCATGGACAGCCAAGCAAGCCATTGGGCGAAGGACATCTGAGCATAAGAATAGGCAGAGTAAAGAGCAGAATCTGCAGAATGGTAACAAACATAGGAGGAGTCCAATACCTGAACCTAACCTACTGGATGATGCAGAAGACACAAAATGTAATATTCACTAAATGGAAGTGTAGCTGAAGAATAGAATACATAAATACTCTAAATTAGAGACCACATAATTAAGGAATGTACTCCTCATGCATCTCATACTCCCTAGCTACAGTGTACAGGTAGCATGGACCAGTGGACATATGCATGCTCTAGAAAACATCATATTTCCATAATTTTCTTAACGTGAAGACTTGATGCATAGAAGATATAGTAAATTGGTTATACAAAAACACCAAATATTTTAGCGGACATTCCATACCTTCGGGGCAGCAGAGAATTAAGTCATATGCTCCAAACTATCTTCTGTATAGTTCTTCTCTGGTGCCAATACACCAATCAGATGTTAAATCAAATGCTTTAGCACTAAGCAAAATATCACATTTCAAAGAATGGCCATCTTCATGTACAAACGCGTGAATGTACTGCTGGCAGGATGCATATGCAGAGAGACAGCATGAACCTTCAACAGCAGATTTTTCATTTTCAGCTGGCCACAATCATAGTTAGTTTTTATTATGATTTCCATCACTGTGGCTCGTCCGCACCTCGTCTTATATATTTTGTATGCATCATCTGCTTCATATCTCTTGCTGAAATTTGACACCAGCCGAGGTCGAATACCAAGACGATTGCTCGCTTGATTTCTCTCTTTCATGAACAGCATCTTCTCCCGCGTTTTCTTTCTGTTCCTTCTCAGCACCAACGTTGTTGGTATTCTCAGCTATCATCTACATAATGAACATGGATTTACTTATAGCCTACACACGTGTTTAAATTTTTTAATACACACATGGAAGTATTAGAATTACTGCACATACTACTCCTGACGGTTTTTTATATCTTCCTATTTTGCACAGGAGAGATCAGGGTAGGTTAGATAGAAGATAATAACGTGATAAAATGAACAATAGAGATATTACCATATAGCTCATTACTGAAAAAAGTGTATTCAAGGAGTATCAGCATGACATTGAGATGCACATGAAATCGGTAACATTTAAATAATTTCAGGAATGCAAAGAGAAACATGGTCATTGTTGACAATATATTTAGAGTAGATATTTTTTCAGGGTTTCCTCTACAAAATAAGAGGTCAACTGAAGAATAATATATCTGACCAACTGCAAACATACGCCTGAAGAGAGGTCCTCTTGCTCAAATAACATTTATGGATGTAAATCATTTTGGAAAGTAGAAAGAACTAACCAATCCAATCTGTACTCAATATGAGTCTGCGGAAAGCTAACAGATTAGAAAATTAAAACACAATCTATCATTCTGTACTCACGTTCCCAACAGAAGTCTTGCTGACACTCATTTTGGTAGTAAGGCGGACAATCTGAAGAACTCAATGGCACGGTGCAGAGACAGTTACAGCCAGCCTCTTTCGTTCACTATAAACTTCCGTCTGTTCGTTTGAAGGCAGTGAGCTCTGCTGCAGATGTTCTTGATGTCAAATAGGGTCAGCTAAAACACACAGAAAACGAATTAATTGTCTCCAGATTTGCTATTACTAAATTAAGATAATGATTAAACCTCTTCTCTCAAGTATCACGTCTAATAGTTTGGAGTGATGCTCTATGCCATGGTTGAAACCCATGGTTGAAACACAACAATCAGATGAACAATGCAACACAGGGAGGTAAAAATAGTAAGATAAGGAGATAGCCGGGGAGAATATACAGGAGTAGTGAGAGGGAAAGAGATCACCAAGGCGAGACAGAAAAAAAAGACTCCAGCGCCCCTGTACCATGCGTTTACCGCGGCAGGATCCCCACTCCCCAGGTGCGCCTTCCCTGCCTTCGATGAAGCAGCAGCAGCCGCCTTCCCCGCCTCCACGAGGAGGTCGACGCCCCTGCCAGGGAAAAGAGATGAAGCGGCAGCAGCTTCCCCCGCCGTCCACCGTAGAGAAGGCCTATGGGCCTGCCGGCATCTCCGTGGCTGCCTACCGCCACCGAGATCGGCCCTACAGCACAGGTGGCGCGGGCCACGCGTAGGGTCGGGCGGTGCCCAACACGCAGGGCGGAGATCGCTCGGCAGCCCATGTCAGAACTCTGGCGGTGGAGCCCGGCACGCATGGAGCGGCCAACGTGGGTTGCACGTGAGAAACAGCCAGGGCCAGAGGTGATGCCCACGGCCATCTCGGTCGCCCTCCGCATCCTACTGCTCCCCCGCGCAGCCGACCTCCTCGTGCTGCCCTCAGGTGTGGTGGCATTGGGTGACGACCTGAGGAGCGCCATTGAGATGGCCAATGGAAAGATCACGGTCAGGAAAACTCGTAGGGGAATGGGACTATGGGAGGTCAATGGAGGTGGAGGGGAAAACTCTAGAGTGCGCTGGACCCTGCCCTCATTGCCAGGGCCCAATCTAGAACTGCTCGTTGGTGGGGTTTACCACCGTTTATCTAAAACAATCACATTAAATAATAAGAAAACGGAACCAGAAGCTGTTGCAGCCGGTAACCGGTCACCCGTCCCCAGGAAAAAATCGAAGGAAACAACCATGAAAGGGATGGAAAAATAACAGAACACGCGTTAGTCGGCAGATGGATGAAAAGGAACGAAAATTACTCATCTACAGTAGCCAAACCAATATGAGATGCACTAAATTGTTTAGCTTTTATATAGGGTATATAATGTTTGCAGCAATAATATAACTCTGAGAAGTTCAAAGCTTATTTCCTTTCGAATGTAGGAGAACACAAGATTCGACCGTGAGGCATAACGCTAATTATCTACTGTGAGCTAGAAGGGTCAAGGACGTGACCGGCGAAGACCACGGCTCCAGAGACCTCCTCCAATATGTAGAACGCGAACGGGTGGTCGGCGATGAACTCCATCGACGTCCCCTTTCTCGCGGACTGCTTCACGCGTCCGCCGACCGCGGTGCAGGCAGCGGCCACAGTGCCCTCCTCGTTCACCTCCACGACCGCCTTGTGGAACACCTCGTCCAGGCGCACGTCGCAGACTCGCTGCTCCACCAGGCCAGACAGGTCGGCTGCCTTGCTGAATGCCTCCACTAGCCCCAACCCTTTGAGCACCCCGACAAGGCTGGCGAAGAAGGAGAGCTTGAACTTCGGCAGCAGGACCCTCCTCACCTTGCTAGGGTACTTCGGCACGTGGTCCACCACGGAGCCTCCGGCGGCGAGAGCGTCGACCATGGCGCGCAGCCCTTTGCGCTCGTTAGGGAGGAAGACGCACATAGAAAATGCAGAGGTGGAGGCGTCGCTGTTCCTGTAAGGGAGCCTAAGCACCTTGAAGCCTTTGTCGTAGGAGAGGAAGAGGCTGCGTTCTCCGGGCCCGAAGGTCATGAAGGGGACTTCGACGGCGGCGGCCTCGCCTAGGCGATGGAACTCGCGGTTCTCGGTGAGGCGCACGGGAAACAGGTTCTCCCACACGCCCTTGAAGTAGATGGCGTTGGTCAGCACAAACCTGGACCAGCAAGTCAGGTACCCCTCGGGGAGGATCTCCGAGATCAGATTGTTCGTCGCCTCCGCCACCCACTTGTTGATCTCCTCCCGGATCTTCTCCCTATCACCCTGCATCACGATTCACGATACACATGGTACAGAAGAAGATACGACAACAATGGCCAACGGCGATAGGAGAATGTTAGGTTACCTTGGCAAAGTCGACGGCGCGAATCTCGGCTTTGTAGGACTCGGCAGCGGTGTCGCGGTATGCAGCGGTGATCTCCATGTTTTTCTGGTGGAACACCCCGTAGGCGTACGTGACGAGCGGCCCGTCGGATCCGGACGGGTCGGCTGCGAGGCCGCGCACGAACCCGGCGACATCGTCAGGTGACGAGGCGCCGAGGAGGCCGAGCAGCTCGTCGAGGGTTTTGCCGCGGGCTCCGGCGGCCACAAGGCCGAGCGTGGTGTAGACGGACAGCGGAGAGAATGCGACGTTGTTGTCCCTGGTGCCCTCGCCGTCGGCGAGCTGCTTCGCCAGGCGGAGCGCGAACGCAGTCAGGCCGCCCGACCCCGCCGACTCGCGTGCCTTCTTGCTTGGCCTCGCCTCATCCCGGTCTGCCATGCTGTGAATGCGATTTGTATGTATACGTACGAGGGGATAGTAGATGTAGATTGCCAAAAGACGGCGCAGGGGTATATATAGAGGACGCGATTGCAGTATGGGAAATATATAGGTGCTAAGCCCTAATTGATAGATGGTTTGAGAGCTGGCTACCGTCCGATTACGATTGTCAAACTACGGATTAGGATCCCCTCTGTTGGATCTCATCTAATCGGATGGGTCAACTGCAGCAAACATCCGTCCCGTCAAGGTTCAGAATTTGGGATAGTTTCAGGAAAAAGGAAATTCAGAAATATTATAATTTAAGGATTGCATACATTACGCATGCACGGTACGGTGCACAGCGACGCTAAGAAGTTTCTGACTATTTTATTGTACTCTATCATCATAACGTGTTAATTTTGGTGTTTTGACGGCTTGTGGATTACAGAAATCTTTTTTATGTTTTTCTTTCTTTATGTAAGACTTGACAAGGATATTAAATATCAACTCTCACATGTCCACTTCAAATACGAAAAAGCTCCAGGACGCTCACCACATGGGCATGGGCGACACAAGATGGTGGGGGGATTCCAAAGTTTGAAATTCCAAGAAGTTCAAACTTAAAAAATGTGGCAAATTCCAAAAGTTCCAAATTTAACTGCTAGTGCTGAATCCGTGGTGGGGGTGGTAGATTCTGAGCCGCGATAGCTGAATCCGTTACCTCTTCCTCTGCTAGTGCTTCCACGCTAGCTAGGTTCTTGAATTTTCCGGGTCTAAGGCTGATCCATCCTTATAGGATTCTTGCCCAGATCGGGTTTCCACTAACGTATCTAGCTCTGGGGCGGTCCGTGTGGGTTTTTTTTTATCTAAGAGGGAACCATCATTAGATGATTCCATCTCAGATCGGTCTTTCGCGAACGTATCAAGCTTAGAGGCGGCTTCCGCATACATATCCAGCTCAATGGCAGTCTGTGCGGGTCTTGACGTCACGTCGGCAGTTTGGTCGCCGATGAAGATGTGGATGCTACTGATCGGGACGATGGTGCAGTGGAACGTGGCTTCTTCTCCAAAAATGTTGCCGTCGTAGAGGACGCACCCAATGGTGACATAGTCATTGATGCCTACGAAGGCATATCTCGCCCGGGTTCGCGCTCCAGGTGCCTCTTGCCCCCGGTGGGTGCCAACTATCATTTTGTGATCAATGAGTATGCCATGGAGGAAACCTCACGGCATGGAGAGAGATGTGGGCAAAAGGCGGGAAGCTACCTGCGTGATTACGGTGAGAGGATTTGTTCTACTATCTAGACTTTACAAGAATTAGTTAGAGGAATCCTTTTTCTTTATTTTTAATACTGTGTGAGTAAGGTCTCGAATTTAAAACCTCTTAGCAGTGATAGCATATAGGATTGTTGCACTAGCCAATTTAATTAAAAGTAAAAAAAGTCAAAATTTATAAGAGAAGGCTATGCAGTATATATATATTTAAGAGTTGTGTATTGTATAAGTAACACTACACGTCAGATTTGACTCGAGAGACAACAAGCAAGCTTGATCTCTCTGTATCCGCGACCGGCCCAAAATAACAACAGGACTTGAGATCAACGGCCTCTACTAAATCCGAAGCCGACTTACACTCTGGTACAAGCGGGTACGGGTATACATATATACAACAGAACAGCGGCTTTGCGTACAAGACGATACCCAAGATATATCAGAGCTCGAGGCTGGTGATCAGCGACGGGCCAGCGAGACACCCTTAACCCTTGGCCATGGATGATGGTAAGGACAACATCTGCGTCTTCCCCACGGCCACGGACGTCTTGGCCGACATCCTGACACGGCTGCCGCCCAACGCCCGCCGCCGTCTCCGCCTCGTATGTCAGCTCTGGCGGGACGTCGTCGACGAGCGCGCGGCGGCGGACATGCGGAGCCGCGCCAAGATACTGGCCGTGACCACCGAGGGTGCCGCGTACGTCGTCGACGTTCTGTCGCCGGGGAGCCTCACTGATCTGTGGCAGCGCCCGCTGGCGGTAAAAGCGTACGCCGGCCCCATGAGCGTGGTGGGCACCTGCAATGGCCTCGTCTGCCTGTGCGAGGACCAGGAGCCCGGCGGAGCCATCACGCTTGCCAACCCGGCGACCGGCGAGGAGCTCCGCCTTCCGCCGCTGCCCATGCCGAACGCCTCCGTCCGGCTGTACCGGAACAGCAGCAGGAGCTGGCACCAGACCTACGCCTTCGCGTGCCACCCGACCACGGGGCAGTACAAGGTGGTGCACGTCCCGTGCTGCTTCGACCCGTTCTGGGAGCCCGGCGTGCTGCATGTTTTCACGCTGGGGGACGCGTCGTGGCGGGACGTGCAAGCTGGTCCCGACGCGAGGTGCAGCCTCGGCCGCTCTAGCCTCGTCGACGTGGACGGCATGGTGTACTGGATGACGGAGTTCACCGCGAGGGTCATGGCGTTCGACCTGGAAGACGAGCGTGTCACCCGCACCGCCCCTCTGCCGGTGCCGGTTAGGCCGAGCGCATGCCGCCTGACCAAGGTGCACGCGAGGCTGGGCGTGGCCGTCAGCGGCGGCGACTCGCTGACGGTGTGGGTGCTGGAGGGCGAGAGCTGGAGCCGCCGGTACGTCCTGGAGGCGTATAAGCTTCGGAAGCAAGAGCTCGCCGTGCCGCACTTCGCTCACGGTGACTATGTCCTGACGCACGGACGCTCCGGCGAAACGAATTTTTGACAAAAGAGACCACCTGTGCGAGTGAATTGTTAAAAAATCACGCCGAAATTACCTGGCGCTGGCGCACGCGCGCCAGGCGACACGTGTCGCTTGCCGCCACAGCCAAAGGCGGCAGGGCCTGCCGCCACAGCCAACAGCGGCATGTCCACATTGTCCTGTCCTATGAATAGTAGCCCATTTTGAATTTTTTTTTAAACATCTCAAAAAATTCGAAAAAAATACCTACATGTAGCTAACTCTATGCACTACAATCGTGCAAAAAATCACTGTAAAATACGTTGTATTTTGGGCCCAGCAAAAAAGACAAATTCAACAAATTTTGTAGCTAACGTGCACTGTTCATCGATCAGGACACTATTCATTGATCAACATGGACATGCCGCCACGGGCAACGGCGGCAGGACCTGCCGCCTCCGGCTGTGGCGGTAGGCGACACGTGTCGCCTGGCACGCGTGCCGCCACGACGTAGGTGCACTTTCACGGACTATGTCCTGTCGTCAAATTCCGGCGAAACATCTGTCCTGTATCGGCACAAGATGAGCGGAGCGGCGAGGTTGCAGGGTGGCGGTGGCGTGGTGCAAATCGAACGCAAGGACAAAGGCGACTCGGTGACGTCTCTGGTGCAGTCTATCTACCGGATGTTTGCCTACACTGAGACTAACGAGTCTTTGAGCATGTACAATGCGGCTTTGATGACCGGCCGTCGATCTGCAGGGTCTTAGAAGAGAAGGTCATCTTTTTTGAATGCCTGAGCAGTACGAAGGTCCCGTCTGGATTCTCGTCCAATATAAAGGGAATAATAAACATGGCGGAGAAAAAGTTCCAAAACCTGAAGTCTCACGACCGCCACGTGATTATGACGCAATTGCTTCCGATTGCTTTGAGGGGCTCCTGTTCGAGTAGCCATTGTGAAGCTATGTGCATTCCTCAATGCAATCTCTCAGAAGGTAATCAATCCAGAAGTTCGGCCCACCTTTGGTCGGCCTTCTTGTCGCGGGAGATAAAGGTCGAGGAGACGTCGGCGAGGCATTTCGTGATCGACGCCTGCGTCTTCTCAGACGACGCAGCGTCGGCCAAGGCAAGGCAGCCTTGTTGCCGTATACGCCTATCGAAGTTGCCAGCGGCGCGTCCAGATCAATGGCGTCCTTCCCCTTGGACAGCGACAAGCGCGTCAACCGCCATTTCTCATTCATTTTGAGCTTGCCATACCAATGCATGAGCACGAAAGACTTGTGACCTTCCGAGTTCTTCGAGTACAAATCCATGGCCCTATCAAACTAACCAAAGGAAGCAGAAGCATTTCATCGAACACAATGTAGGCGGTACGGATTATGGAAGAAAGAGTCGTACCAGTTGGGCGACGTCGGCGCCGCTGTCGCCTCTGGTCTCTAAGTCCTGATGGTGCCCATGGAAGGAGTTCACCGACGCCTGGATGATGGCCCATCGCGTCGACATTGCCTTCTTTTTATGTTACTCTTGTTTTATCTTTTTATGCTTGTCAGTTTGTTCTTCATGAATTTATTTGTGTACAAGATTCCTATGCATAGGAAGAGGGTTAGACTTAAATGTGTTTTGAATTTGCTTTTTGATGCTCTCTTTTGCTTCAACTCTCATCCTTATGTGAGCATCATTAAAATTGTTGAGCCCATCTTAATGGCTATAAAGAAAGCACTTCTTGGGAGATAACCCATGTTTTTATTTGGCTACTATTTTGTTGTGTCTTGGAAGCTCCTTATCTTTATTTTATTGCATTGTTGTGCCAAGTGAAGTCTCTAATATAAGGTTGATACTAAATTTGGATTTCTGCGCAGAAACAGATTTCTATCTGTCACGAATTTGGGCAGGGCTCTCTGTAGGTAACTCAGAAAAATCTGCCAATTTACGTGCGTGTTCCTCAGATATGTATGCAACTTTCATTAGTTTTGAGTTTTCTGATTTAAGCAACGGAAGTACCTCTTAAAAATTCGTCTTTACTGGCTGTTCTGTTTTGACAGATTATGTCTCTGTTTTTTGCATTGTCTCTTGTGGTCTTTAAGTGAGGCATAGTCTCTTGGGTGGAGAACTTTAGATAGCTTTTTATTTTGGGCCGGGTGCCTTTCTGTTTTTTCTAGTTGCTCTTCTCAAGCAACTGTTTATTTGTACTTTTTTAAATTATAAATAAAATAAAAAAATATACAGTGGGGAAACCCACTGTTCACCCTCAAAAAAAATCCTTTTTCTTTATTTTTAATACTATGTGAGTAAGGTCTCGAATTTAAAACCTCTTAGCAGTGATAGCATATAGGATTGTTGCACTAGCCAATTTAATTAAAAGTAAAAAAGTCTAAATTTATAAGAGAAGGCTATGCTGTATATATATATTTAAGAGTTGTGTATTGTATAAGTAACACTACACGTCAGATTTGACTCGAGAGACAACAAGCTTGATCTCTCTGTATCCGCGACCGGCCCAAAATAACAACAGGACTTGAGATCAACGGCCTCTACTAAATCCGAAGCCGACTTACACTCTGGTACAAGCGGGTACGGGTATACATATATACAACAGAACAGCGGCTTTGCGTACAAGACGATACCCAAGATATATCAGAGCTCGAGCCTGGTGATCAGCGACCGGCCAGCGAGACACCCTTAACCCTTGGCCATGGACGATGGTAAGGACAACATCTGCGTCTTCCCCACGGCCACGGACGTCTTGGCCGACATTCTGACACGGCTGCCGCCCAACGCCCGCCGCCGTCTTCGCCTCGTCTGTCAGCTCTGGCGGGACGTCGTCGACGAGCGCGCGGCGGCGGACATGCGGAGCCGCGCCAAGATACTGGCCGTGACCACCGAGGGTGCCGCGTACATCGTCGACGTTCTGTCGCCGGGGAGCCTCCTCACGGATCTGTGGCAGCGCCCGCTGGCGATAAAACCGTACGCCGGCCCCATGAGCGTGGTGGGCACCTGCAATGGCCTCGTCTGCCTGTGCGAGGACCAGGAGCCCGGCGGAGCCATCACGCTTGCCAACCCGGCGACCGGCGAGGAGCTCCGCCTTCCGCCGCTGCCCATGCCGAGCGCCTCCGTCCGGCTGTACCGGAACAGCACCAGGAGCTGGCACCAGACCTACGCCTTCGCGTGCCACCCGACGACTGGGCAGTACAAGGTGGTGCACGTCCCGTGCTGCTTCGACCCGTTCTGGGAGCCCGGCGTAGTGCATGTTTTCACTCTGGGGGACGCGTCGTGGCGGGACGTGCAAGCCGGTCCTGACGCGAGGTGCAGCCTCGGCCGCTCTAGCCTCGTGGATGTGGACGGCATGGTGTACTGGATGACGGAGTTCACCGCGAGGGTCATGGCGTTCGACCTGGAAGACGAGAGTGTCACCCGCATTGCTCCTCTGCCGGTGCCGGTTAGGCCGAGCGCATGCCGCCTGACCAAGGTGCACGCGAGGCTGGGCGTGGCCATCAGCGGCGGCGACTCGCTGACGGTGTGGGTGCTGGAGGGTGAGAGCTGGAGCCGCCGGTACGTCCTGGATGCGTATAAGCTTCGGAAGCAAGAGCTCGCGGTGCCGCACTTCGCTCACGGCGACTATGTCCTGACGCACGGACGCTCCGGCGAAACATCTGTCATGTATCGGCACAAGATGAGCGGAGCGGCGAGGTTGCAGGGCGGCGGTGGCGTGGTGCAAATCGAACGCAAGGACAAAGGCGACTCAGTGACGTCTCTGGTGCAGTCTATCTACCGGACGTTTGCCTACACTGAGACTAACGAGTCTTTGAGCATGTACAATGCGGCTTTGATGACCGGCCGTCGATCTGCAGGGTCTTAGAGTAGGATCAAGTAAAAAAAAACATTTTAGCAGGATGTCCCTTTTATACTTTTGTGCATATATATAAGCTTTTTGATATATCATTTCTTTGTTCACGTAAAACTTAAGAAGGTTATCCATATATATACTTTTGTTGCGTTCTTTTAAGTTTGTGTTTTAAAAAGTTTAAAAATTCTTAGAATATTAAGATTTCTATAAGTTCATAATTTTGGAAGTTATGAAACTCTAACTTGTAAACTGTGGAATTTCTAAATATTTTATAAACTTGTAATTTCATAGGAAAATATGAAATTAGAGACGGGATGTTTCGAAAGATATACAATGTGGAAAGTTACAAAACATAAACTCAAAAACAAATGGTACATGTCTGCCAACCTTCAAGGGACTTGGTCGAAGTTCACCACGTGACCACCGATGAACCCCGAATATCAACATCCCTTAAAGTTTTACCTCAACCTGATCTTTTTTCTCCTGAATTTGCTAAATTCGATTTCTCACTAGTGGAAAACGGGGCAATAGGCCCGGTCCATTTGGGCCTTTAGACCCGGTTCCCGAACCGGGACCAACTAGGCGGGACTAAAGGGTACCCCCTTTAGTCCCGGTTCAAAGATAAACCGGGCCTAAAGGCCTCGACACGTGGTGCGGCCAGGGAGCTCGCGGTGGAAGGCCTTTGGTCCCGGTTCGTGGTACGAACCGGGCCTAGGTTCCTCTGCCGCGGCAGAGCTATTTCTCTGCCGCGGCACAGTTTAGGCTGTACCAGCGTTCTGCCGCGGCAGAGAAACAGGGCGTTTCTGCCACGGCAGAGTTTCAGCAATGCATATATATCATTCAAGAAACCACAAACAAATCGTCGTGAATATATATAGACATCGTCAACAGTACACGTAATGCATGCATATCAAGTCAGATCTCTTTACTAAATCTATTAGCTTCTACAAAGTTGCTCAACACCTAGCTATGACCTTCGCATAGTGCTCTCCACCTG
This sequence comes from Lolium multiflorum, assembly GCA_030979885.1. Lineage (NCBI taxonomy): Eukaryota > Viridiplantae > Streptophyta > Magnoliopsida > Poales > Poaceae > Lolium > Lolium multiflorum. The sequence continues at coordinate 340,343,273 of CM061749.1, forward strand.
GGGTTATGCACTCGGTAAGAAAGAATCCCGCGATTTCCTCTTGAATTGCTCGTATTTGATCCGCCGTTATGAGACTGTCCCGCAGGCGTATCATCTATATTTAAAAAGGAGATCAATATATGAATGGAAATCATACAATAGATGGTACTAATTAAGATAATTGTGAGAATTTGTTATCATACACGAGTGGCATGTATTTGGGCATCCCCACCCTTGGGACAGGTCATGTCACGAATGAAGGTGCAGACGTAGTATCCACATAAGTTATTCCCACGTTCCTGCCACATACACTTTACGAAAAAATAGTTCGATCAAACTAATAATTAATCAAGCATCGTATTGAAAGTAAATATCATACATAGAGTTTCACGGACATAGCTATATATATAGTACTACTTACAGGGTAATCTTCAAATGTAAGCTCCGGTTTCCATTTACCCGGAACAGTAGTGATGAACCGTTTCCAAGCCCTGCCCCGGCAAAAAATAATGAGTAAATGAGTTAATGATTAGTTGATGATATCGTCGAATTAGAACAGATGAAGATGCCAATACGAAATTGATTGAAATTACCTCTGAAGGATGACAGCCATGTCCGCCCATTCCGCATGTTCTTTACGTTTCGAGTCCATGACCTTTACGACTCCTTTGTGAAGATCAATGATAAGGAGAATAAAGTGGAAACTGCACAAGCATAGCTCAATGATTAGGAGAATAAAGTGGAAGCTGCACAAGCATAATGTATGTTATATATAACACTCACTTGAAGTTGTAGGGAAAAAATATTTCCTCTTTGTCTGCTTGCTTCACTAAAAACATTAGCATGTTGTCCTCTGTGTCCTTGGCGAAGTCTCGAACCGTAACTTCATGAACTGTGTCTGGGTCTATGAACCCCAGCGGTAGGAGCTTGCCTCTTTTGCATTCGAGCTTCTTCATTCTGCATAATTAAATATATAGCGTACACAAAGAATATAGTGAGGATAATTGTTAGTGCAAATGAATGAGCGCTGAGCTACAGACTTAATTACATAAATAAATCACTTACAGGCAGTAGCAACTGATGACAGCTTTGTCGAGGGCGTCTTGATTGAATAACTGAAACAGTTCTTCTAACTCAAGGTTTATCTCCTCGTTCCCCCGGAAGTAATGCTCATCTCTAAGATACACCGTGAGGTAGCGATCACCTCTTCGACAGGCTTTCAGGTACCAGTCATGCAACCTTCGCATCTGAGTACCTAGACGCGCGAGCTCGCCAGGTTTGACGAGATCTTTTCCGTATCTATACGTGTTTACCACTTGAGCCGTGGGATAGTAATCTTCGTAATCAACTGATGCTCCCTGAGCTCTAGCCTCCCGTTCGATCATCGATGCCGTCTCTGGATCATCATAGGGCTGCACGACGAAGTGGGCTATGGCCTGATTGTCCTGCTGTCCAAGCTGGGCGACTTTTTTTGCTTCTTTGCTCGCTCTATAGGACTGTCCAAGAGAGCGGTCATGATCAGATCTCAGCTCAGGTCTCTTCATCATCGTCGCTGGCATCGGGGTCGCGGTAGTCAAACCTCGGCGGGAGAGCACGCGTGGGCTGGGACTGAGGGTAGCGCAGGCGGGGGCCACGGTGGGCCATGACGCCCTGGAGAGTTCGGTCGCGCCACCACAGCCGACGGCCGGCCTCGTTGAAGTTCGAAGGAGGCGGGCCGCCGTCCTCGTGCCTGGCGAGCGCCCTCTCACGCCGATTGATGAAGAAGCTCTCCCAAGTCGGGCTGTAGTCGGGATGCCACTGGGGATTCCTCCGCTGCTCTGGCGTGAGCTCGAAGTAGTAGTGGTTCGTGATGGCCATCTCGCGCGCCACACCTAGAGGGACAGGAGGGACCGGTACCCCTCCGACGCTCAGCAACCAGCCGGTAGGGACGCGGTAGCCCGGCGGGCAGGGGTAGTTCGACGCGCAAAGCGCCTCCGCCTCCCGGAGGGTTAGAGATACGATGGAAGCCATGTGACCTGGTGATGAGGTTTGCAGATATGAGTCTAGATGTGATATGTAAATGGAGGCCAAGCCAACATATATATAGTGAAAAAATGGCGGGAGGACGGAGGCGGGAAGCAGTGGAAAGCGCGGGAAGAAAAATAGGCGGGACGAAAGATCCTTTTTTTGTCATCTAACAAAACTGTCGGTGGGATAAGGACGTGTGGGTAACCTTTAGTCCCGGCTGGTGGGTACAACCGGGACTAAAGATGTCGGCGGGATAAGAACGCATGGGTGGACGCACTGCTCGATGAGATAAAGCATGTAGCGCACGACGCCCTGTCGAGTAGAAGCGGTTGGGAAATCTCCCGTGGCGCAACTTCTCGAAGATGTCGTTGGTGCACAAGCCTTACGGCATCTTCGGAAGTTGCTCCTCGGAATTTTTTCCTGCAAGCCCCTGAACGACTACATCTCCTCTAATAGTGTTGGGGAAAGGGTTGGGAAATCTCCCGTGGCGCAGTTTCTCGAAGATGTTGTTGGTGCACATGCCCTACGGCATCTTCGGAAACTGCGCCTCGGAATTTTTCCCCTGCAAACCCGTGAACGACTACATCTCCTCTATATATATGGTACAAAAAGCCAACCACATCTCCACTTTTCATATCTTACATACAGTTAAATGATTACACAAAAATAAATGGGAAATTGATTGCCATGTTGAGATACTCATTTGTGCCATGGAGCATCTTCATCATTTAATCTTCTTCGGCCTTAACCATGGAGCATCTTCATCATTTAACTTGATGCTTGGATCAATGTTCACTCTGAAGGGTGGAATTTCATCAAACTGATTATAATCTTCTGACATGTCTGTCTTGTCCTCCACTCCCACGATGTTTCTTTTTCCAGAAAGAACTATGTGGCGCTTTGGCTCATCGTTTGATGTATTTGTTTCCTTATGTTTCCTTTTTCTTGGTTTGGTAGACATATCCTTCACATAGAAAACCTGGGCCACATCCTTGGCTAGGACGAATGGTTCGTCTCTATACCCAAGATTGTTGAGATCCACTGTTGTCATTCCATACAACTTGTCTACCTGAACCCCGCCTCCTGTTTTGTTGACCCATTTGCACCTAAACAAAGGGACCTTAAAAGAAGGTCCATACTCAAGTTCCCAGATATCCTCTATGTAACCATAATATGTGTCATTTGGGCCTTCATTCATTATTGCATCAAAGCGGACACCACTGTTTTGGTTAAGCTCTTTTTATCTTGGGCGATCGTGTAAAATGTATTCCCATTTATCTCGTACCCTTGGAAAGTCACTACAGTCGAAGATGGTGTCTGGGCCAGCAAGTACAGCTGATCTTCAATATCTTTGTTATTCAGGAGATGTTTTTGCAACCAACCGCCGAAAGTCGACATGTGTTCACGTCTAATCCAATCGTTCGACTGCCCCGGGTTCTGGGAGCGTAGAAAGTTCTTGTGGTCACCGATATACGGAGCCACCATGGTGGAACTTTGTAGAACTGTGTAGTGTGCTTGAGTCAAAGAAATCCCGTCCCTACATATCATTGATTTCCTTCCTAGCGTGCCTTTTCCACTTAGTCTCCCTTCATGCCGCGATTCAGGAACACCAATCGGCTTAAGGTCAGGAATAAAGTCAACACAGAATTCAATGACCTCCTCTGTTCCATAGCCCTTGGAGATGCTTCCTTCTGGCCTAGCACGGTTATGAACATATTTCTTCAAGACTCCCATGAACCTCTCGAAGGGGAACATATTGTGTAGAAACACAGGACCGAGAATGGAAATCTCATCGACCAGGTGAACGAGGAGATGTGTCATAATATTGAAGAAGGATGGTGGGAACACCAGCTCAAAACTAACGAGACATTGGACCACATCATTCTGCAACCTCGGTAGAATTTCTGGGTTTATTACCTTCTGAGAAATTGCATTGAGGAATGCACATAGCTTCACAATGGGCAGTCGAACATTTTCCGGTAGAAGCCCCCTCAATGCAATCGGAAGCAACTGTGTCATTATCACGTGACAGTCATGAGACTTCAGGTTCTGGAATGTTTTCTTCTCCATATTTATTATTCCCTTTATATTGGAGGAGAAGCCAGACGGGACCTTGATACTGCTAAGACATTCAAAAAATATTTCCTTCTCTGCTTTTGTAAGAGCGTAGCTGGATAAATGACGTCCTTTAACTCTCTCATGCAGATTTTTGGGGTCTTTCCAACGTTGCTGGTCCTCCCGTGCTTCTGGTGTATCTTTTGTCTTCCCGTACACACCCAGAAAGCCTAGCAGGTTCACGCAAAGATTCTTCGTCACGTGCATCACATCGATTGAAGAGCGGACCTCTAAGACTTCCCAATAGGGTAGATCCCAAAATATAGATTTCTTCTTCCACATGGGCGCGTGTCCGGCATCGTCATTCGGAACAGACCGTCCGCCAGGACCCTTTCCAAATATTACATCTAGATCCTTGACCATACCAAATATATCAACACCATCACGATGGGGAGGCTTCCTCCGGTGATCAGCCTCACCGTTGTAATGCTTGCCTTTCTTTCTTACGGGATGGGTAATCCTAAGAAATCGACGATGCCCCAGGTACACGACCTTCTGACCTTTTTCCAAATAATCACCTTCGAGCTCATGTAAACAGTGTGTGCATGCATTGTATCCCTTGTTTGACTGTCCTGAAATGTTACCAAGAGCAGGCCAGTCATTGATGGTTACGAAAAGCATCGCTCTTAGGTCAAATTCCTCCTGCTTGTGCTCGTCCCACACACGTACACCTGCTAGGGACCACAGCTGTAGAAGTTCTTCGACTAATGGCTTCAGGTACACATCAATGTCGTTCCCGGTTGCTTCGGGCCTTGTATGAGCACTGGCATCATAATGAACTTCCGCTTCATGCACAACCAAGGAGGAAGGTTATATATACAAAGAGTCACAGGCCAGGTGCTATGGCTGCAGCTCTGCTCTCCAAAAGGATTCATGCCATCTGTACTGAGACCAAACCTTAAGTTCCTTGCATCCTGTGCAAAGTTTGGGAACTCTCTATCGATTTTTCTCCATTGGGATCCATCAGCAGGGTGCCTCAACATCACGTCTTTCTTACGGTCTTCTTTGTGCCTGATACGTCTCCAACGTATCGATAATTTCTTATGTTCCATGCTACTTTATTGATGATACCTACATGTTTTATACACATTATATGTCATATTTATGCGTTTTCCGGAACTAACCTATTGACGAGATGCCGAAGTGCCACTTCTTTTTTGGTTTCAGAAATCCTAGTAACGAAATATTCTCGGAATTGGACGAAATCAACGCCCAGGTTCCTATTTTGCCCTAAGCATCCGAACACCCGAGAGCCGCGAGGGGGCCCTGGTGGGCCCAGATGACATGGTGGCGCGGCCCAGGCCCTGGCCGCGCCACCCTATGGTCTCGTCGCCTCGTTGACCCTCCCGCGCCGCCTCCGCATATAAAGCCCCCGCATCGAAAACCCTTAGGAGAAAGCCACGATACGAGAAAAGTTCCGAACCGCCACCATCGCGAAGCCAAGATCTGGGGGACAGGAGTCTCGTTCCGGCACCCTGCCGGAGCGGGAAGTGCCCCGGAAGGCTTCTCCATCGACACCGCTGCCATCTCCACCGCCATCTTCATCACCGCTCTGCTCCCATGAGGAGGAGTAGTTCTCCCCGGGCTGAGGGCTCTACCGTAGCTATGTGGTTAATCTCTCTCTCTGTACTCCAATACAATGATCTCATGAGCTGCCTTACATGATTGAGATCCATATGATGAGCTTTGTATCGCTACTAGTTGTGTGCTACTCATGTGATGTTATTAAAGTAGTTCTATTCCTCCTACTTGGTGTAAAGGTGATTAGTGTGTGCACCCTGTGGTTCTTGTCGTAGGCTATGATCACGATCTCTTGTAGATTGTGGAGTTAATTATCATTATGATAGTATTGATGTGATCTATTCCTCCTTCATAGTGTGCACTATGTTAGTTCTTGGTTTATTTTGCAATGATCTATTATGCTCTAAGGTTACTTAAATATGAACATGGAATTGTGGAGCTTGTTAACTCCGGCATTGAGGGTTCGTGTAATCCTACGCAATGATGTTCATTATCAAACAAGAGTGTATGTAGCACATTTGAGAAGAAGTATTTATTATGCGATCAATGTTGAGAGTGTCCACTAGTGAAAGTATGATCCCTAGGCCTTGTTTCCAATACTGAAAACACCGTTTACTTACTGTTCTGTTGCATGTTTACTCGCTGCCATATTTTATTCAGATTGCTATTACCACTCATATACATCCATATTACTTGTATTTCACTATCTCTTCGCCGAACTAGTGCACCTATACACCTGACAAGTGTATTTGGTGTGTTGGGGACACAAGAGACTTCTTGCTTTGTGATTACGGGTTGCTTGAGAGGGATATCTTTGACCTCTTCCTCCCGAGTTCGATAAACCTTGGGTAATCCACTTAAGGGAAACTTGCTGTTCTACAAACCTCTGCACTTGGAGGCCCAACACTGTCTACAAGAATAGAAGCACCCGTAGACATCAAGCACTTTTAGTTGCCGGGAGGAAAGGTAAAAGGCACTCATACTTCGGTTCCAGGTAACAGACTTTTCTGGCGCCATTGTGTGTGTGCTCGAAGCTATTTCCTTTAGACTCTGCAATTGCGACATTTGGTTTCTTGTTTACACTAGTTAGGCATAATGGACAACAAAGAGCTTCTTATTCTATTTCCTGATTTAAGACATGGATGGTTTGATGCGAAAATTAAAAAACCTATGGAACCTTATTTACATGATAGTAGCAATGTTATTAGTATGAATGCAATTACTGCTAATGCTATGAAGAAGTCTAAGCTTGGGGAAGCTGGTTTACCTAAAAATAATCTTTTTAGCTCCTCCGCTTTGGAAGAAATATTTTGTTCTGATAATGCTTTATCTCCCATATGCGATAACTTTAATGATGCTTCTGATATTTTAAATCCACCTGCTGAAAGTATTCCGTATAAAATACCTATGAAAATTATTGAACGTGTTATGGATAACCGCTATGAAGGGGATGGAACTGTCCATCCTAGTAATCATTTACTGTTTTTGCATGAATTATGCGGGTTATTCAAGTGTGCAGGTATTTCAATGGATGAAGTTAGAAAGAAATTATTTGATATGTCGCTGTCTGGTAAAGCGGCGCATTGGTATAAACTGCTGAAGGACGGGCGCTCTCTTGATTGGAAGGATATTGTGCCTCTATTTTATTCCAAGTTCTATCCTCCAAGTGAAATTCACAAAGATCGAAACCATATATATAATTTTTGGCCTCATGATGGAGAGAGTATTGCCCAAGCATGGGAGAGATTGAAGACTTTAATGCTCAAATGCCCCAATCATGAGCTTCCAGGTAATATCATCATTGATAATTTCTATGCAAGACTTTCTTTTCAAGATAAGACCTTGCTGGATACTACTTGTTCTGGATCATTCACGAGCAATAAAGAGAGTTTAAAAGGGACCTTCTTGATCGGATTAAGGAGAACGCTGAAGATTGGGAGAATGACAAAGGTAAAGAGTCAGGTATAAACTATGATTATGAATGCATTGAAACTTTTATGAATACTGATAAATTTCGAAATATGAGTGCTACTTATGGTCTTGACTCTCAAGTTGCTGCAAATCTTTATAAAGCCTTTGCTTCTCATTTAGAATTGCCTAAAAAGAATTTTGATAAGTATCATGAACCTTTTAAAGAGGCTTGCATGAAGAATGACATTGTTGTTAATGATTGCAATAAGCATGCTCAAACTCCTAAGAATGCTATTTCCTATAAGCATGTTAATTTTTGTGGAATACATAGACCTTGTGGAATTAATCAAATAGAAGATGAATATTGTATCCATCACAGAAATGAAAAAACTAGAAAGTGGTCTAGAGCTCTAGATGATCTTGGAGAAAAAGTGTGTGCCCTCTATCCTTTTATTTGTGAACTTTGCCATAGAGTTGGTCATTTTAATTTTCAATGTTCCTCCAATGATAATTCAAACCCCATGAGTGCTGCAAATTTGTATTGTGATGATGAAATTATTCCTAATCAGCATGATGAACTTACCTTATTTTTGAAGTGTGAAGAGTTATCAAGAAAAATTTCTTTGTTAAATATTAACGATCTTGATATTGATGATGTCCTGCATGGTTGTCTTTCTTATTGCATTGATAATAGCCATACAAATACTTACATACAAAATATTTTAGAAGATGACACCTTGCCAAAATATGATAGGACCGCTGTGTGTTTTCAACTAATTAATGAAAAGGAGGGATCCTCCCAAGTTTCTTCTATTGTTTCTAAAAGTAAATCAGGTTATGCGGACAAGCCACCCTTCAAGCCTCTTCCTCCTAAAGAAGGGAGCGAGGAGAAGGAAGAAGAGAAGAAGGAGAAGAAGAAGGGAACGAAGAAGAAGAAGAAGAAGAAGAGGAAGAAGAAGGAGAATAAAAAAAAGAGGTAACGGCGTATCCCCGCGTGAATGAGATAACGCTAGGTAACCGTAAGTATGTTGCTCCTAATGATTATTATGATAATGAATCTGAGTACGATGATCTTCCTATACCCTTTACCCATATTAGTGATCATGATTTGGATGAGCACGCTGCCTTTGATATTGAAAATCTCTTTGGTACTGATTATGAAATTAATGATGATAGCATTATTCATGTCCCCTTAAACGATGATATTGAAAGCTCTAAGCTTGGGGATGTTGTGCTTGAAGATCCTGTATTTGAGACATCTACTTTTAGTGAAAATGATGATATTACATATTCAGGTTTAGATAATTGCTATAGAGATGTATATGACACATGTTACAATTATCCTTATGAAACTTGTCATAGTTATGATGGGCTTGCCAAAAACAATTCTTTTAATATGCAACTTGTTTACCATGTTCAAATTCTTGATAATAATCTTGCTCCAATTACTATTAATGAGAATAACTCTTCTTATGCCAAAATTAATGATACTTCTATGCATATGAACCATGATAAGAATGTTTTAAGTGACGGGTATATTGTGGATTTCATCAATGATGCTACTGAAAGTTATTATGAGAGAGGGAAATATGGTTATATGCATCTTAATAATATTAAGTTTCCCCTCTTTATGTTGAGAATCTTTAAGTTACTCATGTTTTATCCTCTTATGCTTGCCACTTTGCTCTTCATGAATTCATTTGTGTATAAGATTCTTTTGCATAGGAAGCATGTTAGGCTCAAATGTGTTTTGAATTGCCTCTTGAAGCTCTCTTTTGCTTCAAATACTATTTCTTGCGGGTGCATCACCAAAATTGCTGAGCCCATCTTAATGGCTATAAAGAAAGAACTTCTTGGGAGATAACCCATGTGTTATTTTGCTACAGTACTTTGTTTTATATTTGTGTCTTGGAAGTTGTTTACTACTGTAGCAACCTCTCCTTATCATGTTTTTGTGCCAAGTAAAGTTTCTATGTTAAAGTTGATGTTATATTTGGGATCGCTGCGCAGAATTGCTGTCTGTCACGAATCTGGGCACAGTTCTCTGTAGAAAATTCGAAAAAATCTGCCAATTTACGAGCGTGATCCTCAGATATGTACGCAACTTTCATTAGTTTTGAGTTTTTCCATTTGAGCAAGTCTGGTGCCAGCTTTAAATTCGTCTTTACGGACTGTTCTGTTTTTGACAGATTCTGCCTTTTATTTCGCATTGCCGCTTTTGTTAAGTTGAATGAGTTTCTTTGTTCCATTAACTTTCAGAAGTTTTGTGCAATGTCCAGAAGTGTTAAGAATGATTGTGTCACCTCTGAACATGTGAATTTTGATTATGCACTAACCCTCTAATGAGTTTGCTGAAGTTTGGTGTGGCAGAAGTTTTCAAGGGTCAATAGAAGAGGATGATATACTACGATCAAGAAGAACGAAAAGTCTAAGCTTGGGGATGCCCCGGTGGTTCATCCCTGCATATTTTAAGAAGACTCAAGCATCTAAGCTTGGGGATGCCCAAGGCATCCCCTTCTTCATCGACAACTTATCAGGTTTCTTCTAGTGAAACTATATTTTTATTCCGTCACATCCTATGTATTTTACTTGGAGCGTCTGTGTGCTTTTATTTTTGTTTTTGTTTTGTTATCTTAGTTCTCTAAATAAGTTCATCCTTGTGTGGGAGAGAGACACGCTCCGCTGGTTCGTATGAACACATGTGTTCTTAGCTCATAATATTCATGGCGAAGTTTCTTCTTCGTTAAATTGTTATATGGTTGGAATTGGAAAATGCTACATGTAGTAATTGGTAAAATGTCTTGGATAATGTGATACTTTGCAATTGTTGTGCTCATGTTTAAGCTCTTGCATCATATACTTTGCACCTATTAATGAAGAAATACATAGAGCTTGCTAAAATTTGATTTGCATATTTGGTCTCTCTAAGGTCTAGATAATATCTAGTATTGAGTTTTGAACAACAAGGAAGACGGTGTAGAGTCTTATAATGTTTACAATATGTCTTTTATGTGAGTTTTGCTGCACCTGTTCATCCTTGAGTTTGCTTCAAATAACCTTGCTAGCCTAAACCTTGTATCGAGAGGGAATACTTCTCATGCATCCAAAATCCTTGAGCCAACCACTATGCCATTTGTGTCCACCATACCTACCTACTACATGGTATTTCTCCGCCATTCCAAAGTAAATTGCTTGAGTGCTACCTTTAAAATTCCATCATTTACCTTTGCAATATATAGCTCATGGGACAAAATAGCCTTAAAAACTATCGTAGTATTGAATATGTACTTATGCACTTTATCTTTTATTAAGTTGCTTGTTGTGCGATAACCATGCTTCTGGGGAACGCCATCAACTATTCTTTGTTGAATATCATGTGAGTTGCTATGCATGTCCGTCTTGTCTGAAGGATCTATCACCTTAATGATTGGAGCATGCATATTGTTAGAGAAGAACATTGGGCCGCTAACTAAAGCCATGAATCATGGTGGAAGTTTCAGTTTTGACATATATCCTCAATCTCATATGAGAATAATAATTATTGCTACATGCTTATGCATTTAAGAGGAGTCCATTATCTGTTGTCCATGTTGTCCCGGTATGGATGTCTAAGTTGAGAATAATCAAAAGCGAGAAATCCAAAATGCGAGCTTTCTCCTTAGACCTTTGTACAGGCGGCATGGAGGTACCCCTTTGTGACACTTGGTTGAAACATGGCATGCAAAGATCCGGTAGTCCAAGCTAAGTAGGACGAGTGCGGACACTATTAGTACACTATGCATGAGGCTTGCAACTTGTAAGATATAATTTACATAACTCATATGCTTTATTACTACCGTTGACAAAATTGTTTCATGTTTTCAAAATAAAAGCTCTAGCACAAATACAACAATCGATGCTTTCCTCTTTGAAGGACCTTTCTTTTACTTTTATTGTTGAGTCAGTTTACCTATCTTCCTCCACCTTAAGAAGCAAACACTTGTGTGAACTGTGCATTGATTCCTACATACTTGCATATTGCACTTGTTATATTACTTTATGTTGACAATATCCATGAGATATACATGTTATAAGTTGAAAGCAACCGCTGAAACTTAATCTTCCTTTGTGTTGCTTCAACACCTTTACTTTGATTTATTGCTTTATGAGTTAACTCTTATGCAAGACTTATTGATGCTTGTCTTGAAGTACTATTCATGAAAAGTCTTTGCTTTATGATTCACTTGTTTACTCATGTCATTACCTTTGTTTTGATCGCTGCATTCATTACATATGTTTACAAATAGTATGGTCAAGATTATGATGGCATGTCACTTCAGAAATTATCTTTGTTATCGTTTTACCTGCTCGGGACGAGCAGAACTAAGCTTGGCTGATACGTCTCCAACGTATCGATAATTTCTTATGTTCCATGCTACTTTATTGATGATACCTACATGTTTTATACACATTATATGTCATATTTATGCGTTTTGGAACTAACCTATTGACGAGATGCCGAAGTGCGGTTCTGTTTTCTGCTGTTTTTGGTTTCAGAAATCCTAGTAACGAAATATTCTCGGAATTGACGAAATCAACGCCCAGGTTCCTATTTTGCCCGGAAGCATCCGGAACACCCGAGCCGAGGGGGGCCCCGGTGGGCCCAGATGACATGGTGGCGCGGCCCGGCCCTGGCCGCGCCACCCTATGGTCTCGTCGCCTCGTTGACCCTCCTGCGCCGCCTCTTCGCCTATATAAAGCCCCCGCATCGAAAACCCTTAGGGAGAAAGCCACGATACGAGAAAAGTTCCAACCGCCACCATCGCGAAGCCAAGATCTGGGGACAGGGAGTCTCTGTTCCGGACCCGCCGGAGCGGGGAAGTGCCCCAAGGCTTCTCCATCGACACCGCTGCCATCTCCACCGCCATCTTCATCACCGCTGCTCCCATGAGGAGGGAGTAGTTCTCCCTCGAGGGCTCTACCGTAGCTATGTGGTTAATCTCTCTCTGTACTCAATACAATGATCTCATGAGCTGCCTTACATGATTGAGATCCATATGATGAGCTTTGTATCGCTACTAGTTGTGTGCTACTCATGTGATGTTATTAAAGTAGTTCTATTCCTCCTACTTGGTGTAAAGGTGATTAGTGTGTGCACCCTGTGGTTCTTGTCGTAGGCTATGATCACGATCTCTTGTAGATTGTGGAGTTAATTATCATTATGATAGTATTGATGTGATCTATTCCTCCTTCATAGTGTGCACTATGTTAGTTCTTGGTTTATTTTGCAATGATCTATTATGCTCTAAGGTTACTTAAATATGAACATGGAATTGTGGAGCTTGTTAACTCCGGCATTGAGGGTTCGTGTAATCCTACGCAATGATGTTCATTATCAAACAAGAGTGTATGTAGCACATTTGAGAAGAAGTATTTATTATGCGATCAATGTTGAGAGTGTCCACTAGTGAAAGTATGATCCCTAGGCCTTGTTTCCAATACTGAAAACTTTACTTACTGTTCGTTGCATGTTTACTCGCTGCCATATTTTATTCAGATTGCTATTACCACTCATATACATCCATATTACTTGTATTTCACTATCTCTTCGCCGAACTAGTGCACCTATACACCTGACAAGTGTATTTGGTGTGTTGGGGACACAAGAGACTTCTTGCTTTGTGATTACAGGGTTGCTTGAGAGGGATATCTTTGACCTCTTCCTCCCCGAGTTCGATAAACCTTGGGTAATCCACTTAAGGGAAACTTGCTGCTGTTCTACAAACCTCTGCACTTGGAGGCCCAACACTGTCTACAAGAATAGAAGCACCCGTAGACATCAGTGCCATCGCAACAACCTAGCATGCTCTTTATTCCTGAACAAGCGTTTCAGCCGTGGTATTATAGGAGCATACCACATAACCTTGGCATGAACCCTCTTCCTGGGCGCCCTCAACATCACCAGGGTCATCTCGCTGATCTTATACCGCAATGCAGTGCACACCGGACATGCATCCAAATTCTCGTACTCATCGCGGTAGAGGATGCAGTCATTAATGCATGCATGTATCTTTTGCACATCTAATCCTAGAGGGCAGACAATCTTCTTCGCTTCGTACGTACTGGCGGGCAATTCGTTACCCCTTGGAAGCTTCCTCTTAATTATTGTCAGCAACTTTCCAAATCTGAGTCAGTGACACCGTTCTCTGCCTTCCATTGCAACAATTCCAGTGTGCTGCCTAGCTTTTTATGGCCATCTTCGCAAGTTGGGTATAACAATTTGTTGTGATCTTCTATCATCTTGTCGAAGGCCAACCTTTCCTTTTCAGTTTCACATTCTCTCCTTGCATCAGCAATGGCCCGGCCAAGATCATCATCAGCAGGCTCATCTGGTGCCTCTTGATCTTCTACTTCATTGTCTTCATTGCCTTCTGCAGTATCATCGTATTCAGGGAAATTGGGATAACCGTCATCATCCTCTTCCTCTTCGTCATTGTCTTCCATCATAACCCCTCTTTCTCCGTGCTTGGTCCAACAATAGTAACTGGGCATGAAACCGGATCGCAGAAGGTGGCTGTGAATGAGACTCGAGCGAGCGTAATTTACGGTATTCTTGCAGTCCACACATGGACAATACATGAAGCCACCATGTTTGTTTGCCTCCGCCACGGCCATAAAATTATCCAGGCCCGCAGTGAACTCGTCAAACCGTCGGTCAATGTACATCCATTGCCGATTCATCTGCATGATATAATTAAGCTGATCAAAACCATTACAGAACATCACGATGTATATATACACATGCATTTTATCAATTGCAGATGAAAAGGATAAAGTTGTTAACCTCGATGAAGAAGAAAAAAGCAAGTTAAGTGTGGCTTGATTTGTGTAAACTCAAGTGGCAAATCCTCTTAAGCATTTCATCAAACACCTCTTGTGCATGTGAAGAAGAGAGGAGAGCAATACACCCTCTTGTGAAGATAGTGAAAAAATGGCTAAGTGTGGCTCACACTTGGGCAGGGGCAAGGTTATATAGCCAGAGGGGGGCCTTTGGACCCGGTTTGTCATACAAACCGGGACTAAAGGGTTCCCTAGGCTGACACGGCCTGGCGCGCCCTGCGGGTGGACCCTTTGGACCCGGTTTGTATGACAAACCGGGTCCAAAGGCCGCTACAGGACAGGCGCCAGCGGGTGGGGTCGTCCTGGGCAGAAACGAACCGGGTCCAATGGGGTCATTGGACCCGGTTTGGTTCAGCAGTGGGTCATTTGCTTGGGACCAAAGGCCTCTTCTCCACTAGTGTCTCTCTCTTCATAACATAGTTTGGCCAATATTTCCAAGACCAATGTTAGTTTTTATAACATAGGGTGACCATATCCTCTCACTTCATAAAAATTTTATTGGCTTAGTTGAGTTTGGAAGCTTTTTGATAGTTGGACAAGATGTTCTGTAGGGCAGCTTTTCTCAACAACAAAAAAGCCCGCTTGTCGTGCCTCCTCCCCTCCTCTGTATCTCTGGAGGGAATTCTTCTCTTCACTTCATCACATTTTTAAAGGTGTGTGATAGCACGACGAAGTTGTCGAGAGCTCGGTATATACCTGGAGAGCATCTCATGTTATTATAAAGGAATTAAGGCATCAATGTATCTCAATCTCTTAAATATACGAATGCATGCACAATTAAATAATTATTATGGATTCTCTTAAATATAAGTGTTTTGTAAGATTTTTTATGATTTTATGAATCCTTAGGAATTATTTATATAAGGACCATTGGATAGTGCATTTACCTTTTGTTTTGAAAGGAATGCGGTAGGGAAAAAACCTCTGCATAGATTTTTTTTAATAATAGCAACTCAAATTTGCATCCCTAGGAGTTTATATCTGGCTTACTTCCCTAACCAAGTGAGCTAGGCTTCCTTTCTTTTATTTTGCATTTACTCGACTCTTATTCCAATGAAAATCTATCTCATTCTTGTTTTCATTTGAAAGGTTCGATAAAAGTTGCTTCAATACTCTCTCTCTCTCTCTCTCCTAGTATCTCGAAAAATCCGAACCTTATTTTCTTAAACCACCCAAAAAGTAGCACCCTAATAAGTCATGAGTTTTGTACTCCCTTTGCTTCTAAATCTACAATATTTGTAAGAGCATCTCCACCAGCGGCCTCGATAGCGGTCCAGATAGCATTTTGGGGGCTGACATCGAAAATGGGGGCGCGCCCCAAATAGCGCCGGCGGTTTTTCGAGCCCAATAGAAGCGTCAGCAACCCCGTGACATCCCTTTCGTGAAGGGCGCGAATCGGGCGCGCTGGCGCCTCGTGGCACAACGATTTTCGTGGGTGGGGGTGCCTTGTCAGTGAGAGCATGCGACGGTTCGCATCGGAAGCGACGCGGGAAGGTTGGTCATCGGCGTTTAATGGTCTCCCACGCGGAAACCGAGGCGGTGACGAGGGCGGTGATACATCTCCAACGTATCGATAATTTCTTATGTTCCATGCTACTTTATTGATGATACCTACATGTTTTATGCACATTATATGTCGTATTTACGCATTTTCTAGAACTAACCTATTAACAAGATGCCGAAGAGCCATTGTTGTTTTCTTTTGTTTTTTAAATCCTAGTAAGGAAATATTCTCGGAATTGGACGAAATCACCGCCAGGGTCCTATTTTTGCACGAAGCTTCCGAAGACCGAAAGGGATAAGAAGTGGGGCGAAGAGGCCGCCACCATAGGGCCGCGCGCCAAGGGGCCCGCGCCGCCCATGGTGTGGGCCCTCGTCAGCCCCCGACTTTGCCCTTCCGCCTACAAATAGCCTCCGTCGCGAAACCCCCAGACGAGAGCCACGATACGGAAAACCTTCCAGACGCGCCGCCGCGAATCCCATCTCGGGGATTCAGAGATCGCCTCCGGCACCGCTGGAGAGGGGATTCATCTCCCGGAGGACTCTACACCGCCATGGTCGCTCCGGAGTGATGAGTGAGTAGTTCACCCCTGGACTATGGGTCCATAGCAGCTAGATGGTCGTCTTCTCCTAATTGTGCTTCATTGTTGGATCTTGTGAGCTGCCTAACATGATCAAGATCATCTATCTGTAATACTATATGTTGTGTTTGTCGGGATCCGATGGATAGAGAATACTATGTTATGGTGATTATCAATCTATTGTTTATGTGTTGTTTATGATCTTGCATGCTCTCTGTTATTAGTAGAGGCTCGCCAAGTTTTTGCTCTTAACTCCAAGAGGGAGTATTTATGCTCGATAGTGGGTTCATGCCTCCATTAAATCTGGGACAGTGACAGAAAGTTCTAAGGTTGTGAATGTGCTGTTGCCACTAGGGTTCATGCCTCCATTAACAGAAAGTTCTAAGGTTGTGGATGTGCTGTTGCCACTAGGTTGTGGATGTGCTGTTTATGATCTTGCATGCTCTCCGTTATTAGTAGAGGCTCTGGCCAAGTTTTTACTCTTAACTCCAAGAGGGAGTATTTATGCTCGATAGTGGGTTCATGCCTCCATTAAATCTGGGACAGTGACAGAAAGTTCTAAGGTTGTGGATGTGCTGTTGCCACTAGGGTTCATGCCTCCACTAGGTTGTGGAATCTGGGACAGTATTTATGCTCGATAGTGGGTTCATGCCTCCATTAACAAGATGCCGAAGAGCCAGTTGCTGTTTTCTGCTGTTTTTGGTTTCAGAAATCCTAGTAACGAAATATTCTCGGAATTGGACGAAATCAACGCCCGGGTCCTATTTTTGCACGAAGCTTCCGAAGACCGAAGGAGAGTCGAAGTGGGCCACGAGGTGGCCAGACGACAGGCGGCGCGGCCCAGCCCGGCCGGCCCCGTCATCTGGGCCCCTCGTGCCGCCTCTGACCTGCCCTTTCGCCTAGTTATAGCCTCCGTCGCGAAACCCCAACATCGAGAGCCACGATACGGAAAACCTTCCAGAGACGCGCGCCGCGAATCCCATCTCGGGGGATTCAGGAGATCGCCTCCGGCACCCTGGCCGCGCGGCCCTGTCATCTGGGCCCCTCGTGCCGCCTCTTGACCTGCCCTTTCGCCTAGTTATAGCCTCCGTCGCGAAACCCCCAGTACCGAGAGCCACGATACGGAAAACCTTCCAGGGAGTATTTATGCTCGATAGTGGGTTCATGCCTTCATTGACACCTGGGACAGTGACAGAAAGTTCTAAGGTTGTGATGTGTTGTTGCCACTAGGGATAAAACATTGATTCTATGTCTAAGGATGTAGTTGTCGATTACATTACGCACCATACTTAATGCAATTGTCTGTTGCTTTGCAACTTAATACTGAATGGGGTTCGGATGATAACCTGAAGGTGGACTTTTTAGGCATAGATGCAGTTGGATGGCGGTCTATGTACTTTGTCGTAATGCCCGATTAAATATCACTATATTTATCATATCATGTATATGCATTGTTATGCCCTTCTCTATTTGTCAATTGCCCGACTGTAATTTGTTCACCCAACATGCTTTATCTTATGGGAGAGACACTCTAGTGAACTGTGGACCCCGGTCCTATTCTTTACATAGCATACAATCTACTGCAATACTTGTTTTACTATTTTCTTGCAAACAATCATCTTCCACACAATACGGTTAATCCTTTGTTACAGCAAGCCGGTGAGATTGACAACCTCACTGTTTCGTTGGGGCAAAGTACTTGGGTTGTGTTGTGCAGGTTCCACGTTGGCGCCGGAATCCCTTGTTGCGCCGCATCACATTTCGCTACCATCAACCTTCAACGTGCTTCTTGGCTCCTCCTGGTTCGATTAAACCTTGGTTTCTTTGAGGGAAAACTTGCTACCGTGCGCATCATACCTTCCTCTTGGGGTTCCCAACGAACGTGTGAGTTACACGCCATCAAGCTCTTTTTCTGGCGCCGTTGCCGGGGAGATCAAGACACGCTGCAAGGGGAGTCTCCACTTCTCAATCTCTTTACTTTGTTTTTGTCTTGCTTTATTTTATTTATTACTTTGTTTGCTGCACCTAAACAAAACACAAAAAAATTAGTTGCTAGTTTTACTTTATTTACTGTCTTGCTCACTATATCAAAAACACAAAAAAATTACTTACTTTAGTTTACTTTTGTTATCATGTCTAGTTCTGTACTTGTTACTTCTTCACCTGAGGAATTAGTTTTTACTTTTAAACAAGGGGATAAGGAAAGTTTTAAAGATGCTTGGTCTAGGATTTTTACTTCTTATCGTAAAACTGAACCTCAAATAACTCTAAGTTTGCTCCTTAGTAATTTTTATTTTGGTCTTATGATTCGCTATAGATACGCCTTGGATGCTCTAGTGGGAGGAGATTTCCTTCATTGTAATGGGGATCAAGCTTTTAATGCCATAAAAAAGTTGGTTACATCACATGATTCAGCTAATAACTTTGATTCAGCCCTTATTAGCATTTATAATAGATTAAACACTCTTGAAACAAGTGCATCTCGCCTAAATGAAAATTATGGATATATTCGTAACCGTCTTGATCAAGTTTTAGTGAACTGTGAACCTTCATTGTGGAATCCTACTATTAAAATTGTCATAGGTAATCAAACTCTTCATGCTAATTGTGATATTATGACTGAATTTTGCCTAATGCCTAAGAGTATTCATAAATCATTGAAACTTTGGGAATTCTCTGAAGGGGGAGAAGGAATAACTCTTATTGATAACTCTGTTATAATTCCCAAAGGGATAGCTGCGGGTGTGCATACAACCATTCTTGGGATAACAATATCCATTGATTATCTTGTCATTGAATGCGCAGGAACAGGACAAATTACACTCGGAAGATCCCTGCTGAAACTATTGTCATAGACGTGAGAGAAGGCACCTTAAAATTCACCTCTACACCCGGGGGTAGCCATATATTCCCTAAGCCAAAGAGTAAGAAAGAGGACAAGAAAGGTAAGGGTAACACCCAAGGTAATGTTGATGCTTCATCTCTTGATATTACTTGATTTGCACTTTCTGCGCCTAGCTGAAAGGCGTTAAAGAAAAGCGCTTATGGGAGACAACCCATGTTTTTACTACAGTACTTTATTTTATATTTGAGTCTCGGAAGTTGTTTACTACTGTAGCAACCTCTCCTTATCATGTTTTTGTGCCAAGTAAAGTTTCTATGTCAAAGTTGATGTTATATTTGGGATCGCTGCGCAGAAACAGCATTGCTGTCTGTCACGAATCTGGGCACAAGTCTCTGTAGAAAATTCAAAAAATCTGCCAATTTACCAGCGTGATCCTCAGATATGTACGCAACTTTCATTAGTTTTGAGTTTTTCCATTTGAGCAAGTCTGCCATTTTAAAATTCGTCTTTACGGACTGTTCTGTTTTTGACAGATTCTGCCTTTTATTTCGCATTGCCTCTTTTGCTATGTTGGATGAATTTCTTTGATCCATTAATGTCCAGTAGCTTTATGCAATGTCCAGAAGTGTAAAGAATGTTTGTGTCACCTCTGAATGTGTGAATTATTAATTGTGCACTAACCCTCTAATGAGTTTGCTTGAAGTTTGGTGTGAAGGAAGTTTTCAAGGGTCAAGAGAGGAGTATGATATACTATGATCAAGAGGAGTGAAAGCTCTAAGCTTGAGGATGCCCCGTGGTTCACCCCTGCATATTTTAAGAAGACTCAAGTCTAAGCTTGGGGATGCCCTAGGCATCCCCTTCTTCATCGACAACATCATCGGGTTCCTCCCCGAAACTATATTTTTATTCACCACATCTTGTGTTCTTTACTTGGAGCGTCGGTTTGTTTTTGTTTTTGATTGAATAAAATAGATCCTAGCATTCACTTTGTGGGAGAGAGACACGCTCCGCTGTTGCATATGGACAAATATGTCCTTAGGCTTTACTCATAATGTTCAAGGCGAAGTTTCTTCTTCGTTAAATTGTTATATGGTTGGAATTGGAAAATGCTACATGTAGTAATTCTAAAATGTCTTGGATAATGTGATACTTGGCAATTGTTGTGCTCATGTTTAAGCTCTTGCATCATATGCTTTGCACCCATTAATGAAGAAATACATAGAGCTTGTTAAAATTTGATTTGCATATTTGGTCTCTCTAAGGTCTAGATAATATCTAGTATTGAGTTTTGAACAACAAGGAAACGGTGTAGAGTCTTATAATGTTTACAATATGTCTTTTATGTGAGTTTTGCTGCACCGGTTCATCCTTGAGTTTGCTTCAAATAACCTTGCTAGCCTAAACCTTGTATCGAGAGGGAATACTTCTCATGCATCCAAAATCCTTGAGCCAACCACTATGCCATTTGTGTCCACCATATCTACCTACTACATGGTATTTCTCCGCCATTCCAAAGTAAATTGCTTGAGTGCTACCTTTAAAATTCCATCATTCACCTTTGCAATATATAGCTCATGGGACAAAATAGCCTTAAAAACTATCGTAGTATTGAATATGTACTTATGCACTTTATCTCTTATTAAGTTGCTTGTTGTGCGATAACCATGCTTCTGGGGACGCCATCAACTATTGTTGAATATCATGTGAGTTGCTATGCATGTCCGTCTTGTCTGAAGGATCTATCACTTTAATGATTGGAGCATGCAAATTGTTAGAGAAGAACATTGGGCCGCTAACTAAAGCCATGAATCATGGTTGAAGTTTCAGTTTTGGACATATATCCTCAATCTCATATGAGAATAATAATTGTTGCTACATGCTTATGCATTTAAAGAGGAGTCCATTATCTGTTGTCCATGTTGTCCGGTATGGATGTCTAAGTTGAGAATAATCAAAAGCGAGAAATCCAAAATGCGAGCTTTCTCCTTAGACCTTTGTACAGGCGGCATGGAGGTACCCCTTTGTGACACTTGGTTGAAACATGGCATGCAAAGATCCGGTAGTCCAAGCTAAGTAGGACGAGGTGCGGGCACTATTAGTATACTATGCATGAGGCTTGCAACTTGTAAGATATAATTTACATAACTCATATGCTTTATTACTACCGTTGACAAAATTGTTTCATGTTTTCAAAATAAAAGCTCTAGCACAAATACAGCAATCGATTCTTTCCTCTTTGAAGGACCATTCTTTTACTTTTATTGTTGAGTTAGTTTACCTATCTCCCTCCACCTTAAGAAGCAAACACTTGTGTGAACTGTGCATTGATTCCTACATACTTGCATATTGCACTTGTTATATTACTTTATGTTGACAATATCCATGAGATATACATGTTATAAGTTGAAAGCAACCGCTGAAACTTAATCTTCCTTTGTGTTGCTTCAACACCTTTACTTTGATTTATTGCTTTATGAGTTAACTCTTATGCAAGACTTATTGATGCTTGTCTTGAAGTACTATTCATGAAAAGTCTTTGCTTTATGATTCATTTGTTTACTCATGTCATTACCATTGTTTTGATCGC
This sequence comes from Lolium multiflorum, assembly GCA_030979885.1. Lineage (NCBI taxonomy): Eukaryota > Viridiplantae > Streptophyta > Magnoliopsida > Poales > Poaceae > Lolium > Lolium multiflorum. Next base: position 340,365,198 of record CM061749.1, read on the forward strand.
TGCATTCATTACATATGTTTACAAATAGTATGATCAAGATTATGATGGCATGTCACTTCAGAAATTATCTTTGTTATCGTTTTACCTGCTCGGGACGAGCGAACTAAGGGGGATGCTGATACGTCTCCAACGTATCGATAATTTCTTATGTTCCATGCTACTTTATTGATGATACCTACATGTTTTATGCACATTATATGTCGTATTTACGCATTTTGAACTAACCTATTAACAAGATGCCGAAGAGCCAGTTGTTTTGCTGTTTTTGGGTTCAGAAATCCTAGTAAGGAAATATTCTCGGAATTGGACGAAATCACCGCCTGGTCCTATTTTTGCACGAAGCTTCCAAGACCGAAAGGGATAAGAAGGGGCGACGAGGCGCCATATAGGGCGCGGCCGGAGGGGGCCCGCGCCGCCATGGTGTGAGCCCCTCGTCAGCCCCCGACTTTGCCCTTCCGCCTACAAATAGCCTCCGTCGCGAAACCCCAGTACCGAGAGCCACGATACGGAAAACCTTCCGGAGACGCCGCCGCCGCGAATCCCATCTCGGGGATTCAGGAGATCGCCTCCGGCACCCTGCCGAGAGGGGATTCATCTCCCGGAGGACTCTACACCGCCATGGTCGCCTCCGGAGTGATGAGTGAGTAGTTCACCCCTTGACTATGGGTCCATAGCAGTAGCTAGATGGTCGTCTTCTCCTCATGTGCTTCATTGTTGGATCTTGTGAGCTGCCTAACATGATCAAGATCATCTATCTCGTAATACTATATGTTGTGTTTGTCGGGATCCGATGGATAGAGAATACTATGTTATGGTGATTATCAATCTATTGTTTATGTGTTGTTTATGATCTTGCATGCTCTCCGTTATTAGTAGAGGCTCTGGCCAAGTTTTTACTCTTAACTCCAAGAGGGAGTATTTATGCTCGATAGTGGGTTCATGCCTTCATCGACACCTGGGACAGTGACAGAAAGTTCTAAGGTTGTGATGTGCTGTTGCCACTAGGAATAAAACATTGATTCTATGTCTAAGGATGTAGTTGTCGATTACATTACGCACCATACTTAATGCAATTGTCTGTTGCTTTGCAACTTAATACTGAATGGGGTTCGGATGATAACCTGAAGGTGGACTTTTTAGGCATAGATGCAGTTGATGGCGGTCTATGTACTTTGTCGTAATGCCCGGATTAAATCTCACTATATTTATCATATCATGTATATGTATTGTTATGCCCTTCTCTATTTGTCAATTGCCCGACTGTAATTTGTTCACCCAACATGTTTTATCTTATGGGAGAGACACCTCTAGTGAACTGTGGACCCCGGTCCTATTCTTTACATAGCATACAATCTACTGCAATACTTGTTTTACTGTTTTTTTGCAAACAATCATCTTCCACACAATACGGTTAATCCTTTGTTACAGCAAGCCGGTGAGATTGACAACCTCACTGTTTCGTTGGGGCAAAGTACTTGGGTGTGTTGTGCAGGTTCCACGTTGGCGCCGGAATCCCTGTTGCGCCGCATCACATTTCGCCACCATCAACCTTCAACGTGCTTCTTGGCTCCTCCTGGTTCGATTAAACCTTGGTTTCTTTCTGAGGGAAAACTTGCTACTGTGCGCATCATACCTTCCTCTTGGGGTTCCCAACGAACGTGTGAGTTACACGCCATCAGGCGGCGACTGGCCACGCGGCATCCACTCGCCTACGCCGCCGTAAATGCGGGTAGTTTGCACCCCTATTTACGTACGCCGTCCACCTCCGCGGTGCTATCCTCTCATCTCCACCACCGTAGCCGCGCTGTCCTCTCTCGTCCCCACCACCGCCGCCGCGCCAATCTCTTTCTCTCCACCTCAAAAAAGCCTTGCTGTCTTAAAACGATGTACTCCATGCTAGGCCTCAATGGCCGCGCGCTGCCTGTGCCTCTACCACCACCACCACCGCAGCTGGAGTTGGAGCCGTAACCCGACGCCGACTACAGCTCCGACGACGCAGTTGACCCACGGTTCGCCGTGTGGAACGAGGCCTACGTCGCTGACGCAGAAGCTGAGGCAGCGGAGGAGGCGGCGCAGTGGGGCGAGCAGCCGCAGGCCCCCGCCGACCCGGAGCAGGCGGCGATCCTAGCGTCATTGAACGCGCAGCGCTTCCGGAGGTTGAACGAGGAGGAGCGGGAGTTCGTCAACGACGCGAACCTCAAGCACGCCCTCGAGATCTCACGCCAGCAAGCGGTCACAGAGGAGGTGGGACGCCTCCTCATGGAGGCGGAGCGACAGAAGCTCATCGAGCTGAACGCTCATCGCCACGCCGAGTCGTTCGCCCGCGAGCAAGCGACGCGTGCCGAGAATGAGGCTTCTCGGCAAAGGCTGGCAGCGCGGGGACAGTGCCACCGACAAGCTCCTGCGACGCCGACCGCCATGCTCCACCGCCAGATGCGCGAAGCAAGGGCCGAGAGGTGGGCCCGGACGCAGACGGCAAAGGGGAAGAACAACGACGAGGTAGGCCCGTCACGCGCTCCAACCGACGGCCTAATCTAGTTTAAGTTTTATTTAGGTTTAAATTGGAGTAACTTTTGTATAAATTTGGTATGAATTTCGTATGAATTTTGGTTTTAATTGTCATTCCAAGTTTCAAATTCAATCGGGGGGAGGGCGCCGATGTGGGAGCAGCATCCCCAAATAGAGAATGCTCTGCCGTAGACCCTCATACGGCAGTGATGGCGGCCATGCCGGCGCCTATTTGGAAGCAGCCGGTGGAGATGCTCTAATCTTGACTTACCGTAATATTTTTTTAGACATGAGTTCCGTAGGAATTCATAGCAAAGAACATTTTAATCTTGTGTTTTTTCTTGTATTTACTATTTCTAGTTTATACCATCCAGAAAATTATAGTGGGATTGACATAAATCTTCTTGATTCTAATGTAGAGAAATTTTAGGCGCGAGTAATGTAGTAGCCGAAATTATACCATGCTTTCTCTTTGGCTGACAGTGGTACCCATGGCCATCGTTCCCAAATCAGTTCCTCTCATCTCTTCCTTGAACCCTATAAACCCTCGTCGAATCCCCTCCCTTCTCCTCCCAGATTCGCCTCGATTCAGTGCTAATCCGGTCGGGAGCGGCGATGCCTGTGCGTATTCTGGGATATCCGCGCAGATCTCGCGGCGGCCGCGGACGTCGCCGCCCGACCGGCGTACGCGCGGGGCTTCCCGGCACCAGCACCACATCCTCGACTGCGGCGTCGGCACCACCGCGCCCACGCTCGCCGTCTTCCTCACCTGATGCTACGTCTCCGTCTCCGCCTTGCCCTCTGTGAGTACATCCCTCCTCTCTGCTTTACAAAGTCGTCATTTTTACATGGAGCAGAGATGCCGGCCGTCGATGTTCTATCTCACTCCAACTCTCATGATCCAGGCTGCTAAACGAAAGAATGGGAAATCCAAGTGATCTCAGTCCTCCAATCCTTCCAACCACCCATGCCACCATGGAAGTTGCAGACTGGTCCTCCCTCCCGGCCGACCTCATCAACTGCATAGCGGAATGCTTCCTGGCCACCAGTGATCTCGACTACTATATGGACTTCCGTGCCGTCTGCCAAAGCTGGCGCTCCGCCACCGATGACCCCAAGTTAACCTCACACCATCGGTTCCGCCCCTGCCACTGGGTCATCATTGACGAGGTCTACGCGAGCAAGACATACCTTTTGGTGAACACCGCCACTGGCCGCTTCCTCCGCAAGGAGCTCCCGCTGCTCCGCGGCTATTACATTGCCGTTTCCACCCGGGATGGTCTCCTCGTTTTGGTCGACACCAAGTCCTATAACACCGTGAGCGTCCTCAATCCTTTGACAGGATACATGGTTCGTTTCATTGCGCCCATGCCTGACGAGTTCGTGAAGTCTGCTGCTCTGGTCTCTGGTCCTTTGCCTACGCTTCTCTTGCTATGCAACAAGGTGGTTGATGCTCCTGATGGCTCGTTACGTGACTCACCCCGGACGGTGTACATGGCCGATCCTAGCAGCCAAAGTCTTGCCGTGTACGAGGACAGGAATGCCTGCCCTTTGATCAGGCTCTCCGTCAGAGGTATCTACACTAATGGTGAGCTGGGATCAGGCCCACCATTTCCACTTGATACGGCCAAAAGTATGTTTGATCTGATCAAGTATTTCAATGCCGATCCTACTGAGATGTCTGACGATGAAGATATTGATGTATCTGAAGACGAAGCTATACTAAATTTCCTTATAGGATATGACAATCGATGTTACCTACTGGAGTCTGCTGGAGAAATATTGATCATTTTCAACCTAAACGATGGCATGCGGGTTTACAAGATGGACACTGACAGACATGAATTCCAATTCCAGCGTGTGAAGAGCATTGGCAACCAGGCCATCTTCCTAGGTGGGTACTGTAGGTGCTTGTCTGTTAACGCTGATAAGTTCCCATCAGTTGACGCCAACTGCATCTATTACACAAAAGGCCTAGATTTCAACCATGGCATCCACATTTACAACATACAGGACGATAGAGAAGCAAAAATCTCTAAAGACATAGGTCGTGGTTCTCCTCCCTACACAATAATCCAGCTTCTCTCTAGCAGCTTAAATGATCTCTAGGCTTCCATTGCTCATAGTGGATGTCGTTTTTAGCTTTAATGTTAATTTTGTAAGAACACTATTATGGTGTTAATATATTTAAGCTGAGACTTCCCCCTTGCATTATTTTTTTCGAGTGTGACGGGGGGGCAAAAACCCCACCACCCCCCTTGCATTATGAAGCGGTCCTGTTTCGGGCACAAGTTCGATGTGAGTATAATAGCACTTGTGTGATCTGAAGTTAGTGGGTGCAGAGATACTGAGCAAGGCCAACTGTAATCTAACAAAAAAATTAGTTTGGCTTTACTCTTTCTAAGGATTGTCGTTGTTTGTTTTTGAACTCTAGCTTTAGTGCTTTGGTTAGTAGTCTGGATGCTGTAATGAGCTCGTATGGCTTCTTTTCGTAATGAATTGGAACCGAGGAGAGGTCACTGTTCATCTAAAAAAAATAAGATTGGGGAAACTCACTTACTGCCTCAGCTATTAGTGATCCAGGGTATGTACATATTTCCGATTTGTGTTGTAGAACTAAATTTGGAGATGTTGTTCATGCTTGTTCGTAAGAAGATACTTAGCAAGGGAATAAACTGTTGTGGGAACAACACAACTTTGCTGTAGGAAAGGTTTCTTCAGAAACGTGTTGGGATTTTTCCTCATAAATCTGTGTTTCCTCTGTAGTCCGTGGATTCATGTTTTACTGTGTTGCACTAGTACATGTATCAGCTGTCTTGAAATACCACTATACCCTTCCTATCGATGCTGATCAGTAGATTCTGGTGGAAGGATGAAGAGCAGCAGTGTTGGTGGAGTCGTGGAGAGTTGGTAGATGACCTCAACATCCCCCTCGTATCCATGGACTGCTTTATTTCCCTATGAACTCATCCCATTCATCCCTCAACGGTATGCTGTCTGCAACATGTTTCTAGTGTAACTGTCTCTGTACCTTCTACCCCTTAGTAATTAACAGGTCTTTTGGTGTGGTTTGTTTTAACCTGCACGCATGATGCGTGTGATTAATCTTTAGAATTTGCCATGCATGGGCACTACATATAACCCATGATTTGGTCGTCATGATGATGTTCTAACCTCATCTTCTTTCCGATTCTTTGATAAAACCTTCTCTTTCTCAGTAATTCTTCTCTTCAACCCTGACAAGAATAATACACTCTTTTGTTTGTCAGGAATTCTTCTTCAACCCTGACAAGAATCATACAGTATATACCTTTTACTAATCACCAACTTTGTAATTGAATTGACCTAGAGAAACAAGAAACAACACATCGTTAGAAGCCACTCCGGTCCCGAGATTCCCCTCCCCAACCCTAGACTTCCCAAATCCGCCCACGATTATTCAGTATACTCTGTTCGGTTCAGCTCTGGCGATATGGGCGATCTTGCCCTACCGCCGCTGCCGCCACCGTGCGAGAGTCCAGCGGAGCATCGCAAGGCGGCGAGAGAGTCCAGGCGCGCAACGCGACGCGCAGGGAAGGAAGGGGAGAGAAGTATCTGTCCCCGATACGAGGAAGGAGAGGGGGTTGGGGACGCCATAAAGCCCAAGCCCTGGGAAGGTTCAGATCGAAACTTTACAACACCACCATCGATCCGATCTGCCGTGACCCCTGAGCGCGGAAAGGATCGTCTTCTTCCCGTCCACAATGGCGCCACCAGGAGCCTCGAGGACGGCATCGAGTGCTGGCTCGAGCCAGGGAGGACGGCACAACGGCCATGGCGCGGCCGGGCCTATGCCCCAGGGGATTGGGGCCTCTGTACAATTCAGACGGGAGCGTGCACCAACAAGATCAATTGGGCTGCTGATGCCACCGCCGGTGGGTGGGGGGCGATCAAGGGGGTCTCGTTGAGAGACCTACCCGCCCGAAGCCTACTGGTGGCGCATCGGAAGCTCCATTGCTGCGACGCCAAGCGCTTCTGGAGGCTGACGCACATATGAAGGAGGATGGCAATTGGGATGAGGGGGAGGAGATGGCAGGGATGGGCTTCAACCAAGGAGATGCATCGAAGATTGGCGGCATTGTTGATATGGAGGATGATGTGTACCTGGAGTTTGATGAGGATGAGCCTGTCAAGGAAGAACCGAAGGAGCAGTCTACATGACAGATTTTGGCAAGGTACATGGCCAACTTTAAACCAAATACTAGAGCTATGTTTAATCGCTTCATAGATGAGGTTTGGCACCTTCGTAATGGGATCAGTTATTCGGAAAAAGGCAAGAACTACTATGGGATTACACTCTTTTCAAAGGGAGACTATGATTTCGTGATGCGAGGAGGGCCATGGATTTTCAACCAAAACGCTTTGTTAGTTACAGACATGGAGGAAAGTACCAGTATGGGTAAGGATATATGATGTTCCTTGGGGGAAGCAGGATGAGAACTGGGGTATGAAGTACGGTAATGGTCTTGGAAAAGCTATGGAGGTTGATGTACCAGCGAGTGAGCAAGAAAAGAAGGACTTCCTTCGCGTACGTGTGCGCTTGCCATATGACCGGCGCCTGCAGACACAAATCACTACCGGTGTAAAGGGTAAGCCTCACGAAGTGAAGGTTTTTAAGCTGAAATATGAACGTGTACCCTACTACTGCTCCCATTGTGGCTTCATGGGCCATAAGAAGGATGCCTGTGAGAAGATGAGGCTGGGTTTGCCATCGCTAGACTATGATGCCCATGAACTCAGGTGCAGCCCATACAAGAAGCTTCGGCAAAGAGAAATCTCAGTTTTGCTAGCTTTGGGAGTGCTGAATCATATAAGCGTTTTGACCAACGCAAGTCCAGGGAGCAGCCTCAATATACAATTCCAGAGCGTGTCAATTCCCAGTCGGGTTCTGCGAACAACGACGACATGCCACCCCTCATGGATGATCCAGCGATGCTGGGCGATGATTTGGCCAATGTGACAGTTGCTGAGTGTGTCAAAGAAGCTGCAGGATCTGTACAACAGGAGGTGGAAGAGAATTTAGCAGAACGGGTGGACGCCATCCTCATGGATACGCGCCAAACTAATAACCAATATGTCACACCAACAGGTCGGGATGTATCGCAGCCTATCATTCAATTCCCAGAAGAAGAGGGGCAGGGTACGGCGGAGCAAGGGGGGCACATCCAGGTTACCATGACGAGGGATATGTTAGCCAAGCTACAAAAGGTGCAGGCGCAATCTCAGCAAGAGGCGAACTCAGGTAGAGGTAGCTGGGAATATGGTCCTCGACCTAGCGACATGATTCCGGCCCTCCAGGGCCTATCTAGCCTCCAGGTATCATTTGGGTCAGTGAATGACATATCAATGCCGCCGGCGGATACTATCCTGGGGAAGCGAGCCGCAGATGATCAGGAGGTCCAAGGTGGGCGTCTTGAGCTGTCCCTTGGCCTAGATTATGGAAGCAAAAGGAATGGTGCCACACCAAAGAAGGGGAAGACACAAGAGTTGGAGAAGACGCAAGGCCGGAGCCGTGTGGTGGACGTGTACTACCAGAGGCACAAGCAGCTGGCGGCTACTGGTCACAAGCCAGCTGATAACCTGACGAGACCTAATGTCTGGTCTCGTCAGGAGCAATGAATTGCCTCTCGTTCAATTGTTGGGGTGCAGGGAATAACCCGACAGTGCGTGAACTTGCTCTGATTTCCCAAGTTTGGAGTCCCCGGTTACTTTTTCTTTGTGAAACTAGACAAAATAAAAATAAGATGCGGCGTCTGCGTCATAGGCTAGGTCTTAAGGGTTTTGTAGGTTTTAGTAGTGACAGTTTAAGTGGAGGTTTAGCCCTCTTTTGGCATGATCGGTTAAATGTAGAAGTTCAAGCAGTTAATGAAAGATATATTGATGTGTATGTTCGTGAGTCCCCAGATGCGCATCAATGGCGTCTTACTTGTGTTTATGGTGAGCCACGTGTTGAAAACAGACACAGCATGTGGGATAATTTACGCCACCTAAAATCTCTCTCTAATTTACCATGGCTGGTCATGGGTGACTTTAATGAAGCCTTATGGCAAGAAGAGCACTTGTCCTGTACTCCCAGACCAGTTAACCAAATGGAAGCGTTTCGTGATGTCCTTTTTGATTGTAACCTGTCTGACCTTGGCTTTTCAGGGGTCCCGTACACATATGACAATAAGCGCAATGGAAGGGCCAATGTCCGGGTACGCTTGGACAGAGCCGTTGCCTGCCCGGAGTGGCGCGACCGCTTTGCAGATACACGGGTGCAGCATCTTACTTCTCTGGTGTCAGACCACTGTCCAGTACTGGTGGAAGTAATGCAGGAGGTCAGAGTGCCATGTCGTGCGCCTAAACGACAATATGAGATACTCTGGGAAAGGGAATCTGAGTTGGGAGAGAGAATTGTTGCTGCATGGGGTGAGGCTGGTCAGAAGCGTAACCTGTCGGATATCATGATGGGGCTGGATCAGGTGATGTCCATGCTACAAGCCTGGAGCAAACACAAGTTTGGGAATGTGCTAAGAGAATTAACCAAAGCTCGTAAACAGCTCGAGACCCTACGGTTAAACAATGCCAGCCAGAGAGAGATACGCCAAGCAACTGACCATATGCAAGAGTTGATTTACAAAGAGGAAATGCTATGGCTGCAGCGGTCCCGCGTCTCTTGGCTAAAAGAGGGGGACAGGAACACTAGGTTCTTCCACCAAAAGGCTGTGTGGAGAGCACGCAAGAATAAAGTCAAGAAACTTAAAGATGATGATGGGGTTTGGAAGGAAGTGCCCACAGACATGGAGCGGATGGCAACAACCTATTTTCAAGAACTGTTCACAAGGGACCCCTCTCTTAACTCTGAAGCTCTTCTCGCCATGACGCAAGCGAAGGTGACAACGGAAATGAACTATGATCTGTGTAAGGACTTCACTGATGATGAGATTAGTGATGCACTATTTCAAATTGGTCCCCTCAAAGCTCCAGGCGTTGATGGATTTCCAGCACGTTTTTATCATAGAAATTGGGGTACAATCAAAGAAGAGGTAATCAATGCGGTAAAGTTGTTTTTTGTTACATGACATATACCTAAAGGTGTTAATGATACAACAATTATCTTAATAGCAAAGAATGAGCAGCCAGAAACTTTGAAGGACTTTAGGCCAATCAGCTTATGCACGGTTATCTACAAAGTGATAGCTAAATGCATGGTAAATAGATTGAGACCGCTGTTGGGAGAGATTGTTTCCATGAATCAAAGTGCTTTTATCCCTGGGAGACTAATAACGGATAACGCGCTCGTGGCTTTTGAGTGTTTGCATTTCATTGAGCAGAATACAAATGTGGACAAGAATTTCTGTGCATATAAGTTGGACCTATCCAAGGCTTATGACAGGGTGGATTGGAATTTTCTAAAGAAAGTGATGCAAAGGTTGGGATTCTCTCATCGATGGGTGAACTGGATAATGGCATGTGCCACATCGGTGAGATATCAAGTTAAATTCAATGGAACCCTCCTGGAATCATTCTCTCCTTCTCGGGGCCTCCGACAAGGTGATCCTCTCTCTCCTTTCCTGTTCCTTTTTGTCGCAGATGGGTTGTCTACCTTGTTACATAGGGAAGTAAGCAACAATGGCATTGCCCCGGTCCAAATTTGCCGACGTGCGCCTGGCATCTCTCACCTTCTTTTTGCAGATGACATCCTCTTATTTTTCAAGGCGCAAGCGGAGCAAGCGAGTAGGATTAAAGGGGTCTTGGACCTCTATGCTTCTAGCACAGGACAATTGATAAATCCTGGAAAATGCTCAATAATGTTTGGAAATTCATGTCCAAGTGAAAGGAGGGTGGAGGTCAAAGGAATTCTACAAGTGACGCAGGAAACTTTTGAAACCAAGTACTTGGGCTTACCAACCCCAGATGGAAGAATGAATAGTGGAAAATTCCAAAGTCTACAAGCCAAATTAGCTAAATGCTTGGTTGAATGGGATGACAACCATAAATCCCAGGCGGCTAAAGAGGTTCTGATCAAAGCAATCACCCAGGCCATTCCGGTCTATGTAATGAGCGTTTTCAAGTTACCCATGGGGTTGTGTGATGAACTAACTAAGATGATCAGGCGATATTGGTGGGGTGCGGAAAACGGAAAAAGGAAGACACATTGGATTGCCTGGGATACCATGTTACGACCGGAAGATTATGGTGGCGTCGGCTTCCGTGATATGCGCCTATTCAATCAGGCATTACTTGCGCGCCAAGCCTAGAGACTCATCCAATTCCCAAACACTCTATGTGCTCAGCTAGTGAAAGCCAAATATTATCCTAATGGATCCTTGATTGATACAGTCTTTGCAGGGAATGGATCGTCGACTTGGCATGCTATTGAGTACGGGCTAGAATTGCTCAAGCAGGGAGTCATCTGGCGTGTGGGTAATGGAGCGCAAATAAGAGCTTGGCGAGATCCATGGATTCCCAGGGATGCAAGCCGCCTACCGAGAACACCGCAAGGGCGCTGTAGGTTTCGCTGGGTGTCGGACTTTCTTGAACCTGATGGATCCTGGAATATACAGAGAGTGCAACATTATTTTTTGCAAGAAGACGTTGAGGAGATCCTTAAAATTCAGACATCTCGGCGTAATGACAATGACTTTATAGCCTGGCATCCGGAGAAGCGAGGCGTCTTTACAGTCAAGAGTGCATACCGCCTGGCTTTGAATGCGAGCATGCAACAACAAGATATTGGGGCTACAAGTGCCAGGCCTGATGGTATGAGGCCAGGATGGAAGGTCATTTGGAACTGCCAGGTGCCACCAAAAGTGAAGATCCTAGCATGAAAAATTTGCTGCAATGCGATATCAACTCAAACCAACTTGGTAAGGAGAGGTATGGCAACACTTAGGCTTTGCCAAGTGTGTGGAATGGAAGATGAGGACTCGTTCCATGCTTTTATGCGATGCCCTCATGCTCGTCAGCTCTGGCTGGCTATGGCTGAAATCTGGCCACTCCCGAGGGATGAGCTGCTTGTACATACAGGAAAAGAATGGTTGTTACACCTGTTACTGTCCATTCCTGAAACACAGAGAGCGCCGACACTAATGACCATATGGCGCATTTGGCATGCGCATAACGAAGTCACACATGACAAACCTTGTCCACCAATTGAGGGCTCCCGCAGATTCTTAGTAAGTTATCTCAACTCGCTTATGATGATCAAACAGTTTCCTGATGCAGATATAACAAAGGGGAAGATGGTGGTAGATACAAGCCAAGGCTTTAAACGTGTACCTAGTGATGCTGATGGAAGACAGAAGGAGCACAAGCGATGGTTACTACCAGACCAGGGGGTGGCGAAGCTGAACATCAACGGTGCCTACGCAAGCGATGGGGCAGGTGCTGGCATGGTCCTGCGTGACCACACTGGCGAAATTATATTCACATCATGTCGTCAGATCGAGCACTGCCAACGGAAGCAGAAATCAAAGCTATCGAAGAGGGGCTTCGCCTGGCCTTGCATTGGACTAGTCTGGATCTCCAAATCGAGTCAGACTGCGCTGAAGCTGTCGAGCTGATTAAAGATAGTACCCCAAATACTTCAGTTTATACGTTTAGTATTACAACCATTCGAGAATTGTTAAGGGAAAGAGAGTCTAGTGTAGCTAAAATTAGCCGAGAGGATAATGTGGTTAGTCATGAACTTGCTAAGCTTGGTAGGATGCAAGGTAGAACCAAATTCTGGCTACGCGACTACCCCATGGAAGTGGCTGTAGCGGTGGCCAGTGATTGTAATCCTACAGATACTTAATAAAGTTCTCTTTCCCCCGCAAAAAAAAAGAAACAACACATCGTTGATCTGGCTGTTGCAAAACATGCGGACAAGTAGTACAACAAATATTTTCGTTGTGCAGATAAGCAAAGATCTTAACACAACTCAGGACTAGTTGATGCCAGATAAACCTCAGAAAAACAAATTAACTATTTGAATGAGCAAACAATGAAGAGTTACAGTATTCCCATGTACACTCCAGTTCAAACTCCACAGCGTTCCATACACTCAGAAGTCAGAACATCACGGGGAGAGCTGAACCAACAAGCGCTAGATGCAGCCACTTGCTTACCGCTTCAGTAGAATTCGGACAGAACAACAAACAACCTAACTAAATTCAATAGACACTCAACTTTTCTTTGGTTGATGAGGAGTTTCAACGGTAGAATGTAATAAAGTATTTGTATGCTGCCTGAAATTTCGTGGAATAACGACGATGACAGAAACTGTACCTACTTTGAAACTCTTAGCTCAGGGATTATCTACAGCTACAAGTGACAAGGGATTAACTTGTCAATGCCTACAGATTGTAGACTAGGGTTTTGCTAGAAGTAGAGGGCAAGTAGATCTCGAAGGTTTAGGCGAAAAGTACTCGGCGATTATGAAAACTAGGGTTCTGTTGACAGTAAATTCGATCCTTTCTTTGTCCCTCGACTCCCCCTTATATAGGAGGTGGAGCCGAGGGTTTCGTATTGTACAAGTTACAGAGTCCGGGACGGTTTCTAACTCGTCCCGCCAGATTACAAAATATCCTTTCTATTACAACTCTAGCTTTCCTTAATATATCTTAGGCTCCCGAATCTTCTTATTCTTCGGATAGTGGGCCTTCAGTAAATCCCGGGTACCATCTATGGCAGGCCCATTTGGGGTGCCTATGTCAGCCCCGAGATTTTGCTTGAATCGTAGAGTCGGGAAAATCTCTCCCGTTTATTTTTGTTCAAGAGCTTTTATAAAATTCTATATTGTACAGGGATAATGGTAGTTGGGGCTAGTTCATCCGACGGATCAGGTACTAGTTAACTGCTCTAGTGGCAATCCGCAAAAACCTACTTCAAGATCACGTCCCCTGACATGATCTCGGATACGAAACTTCGACAGGTGCCGCTTAAGGTCTTACCATTCGTCGAGTCCCGTCAAATTTATCGGGTACCTAACGCGTCCGTTAGGATTTTTCTTCGTATCTGTTGATACGGATAAAAGTAGCAGAGCGCAGTCTTTGGCGATGCCACGCCCAACGGATCTGGGGTCTTACCTTCGCAAATTTGCGGCATTCAGAAATTGATCGCAACTTTGGCGTTTGAGAATATATTGTCGAGTACTTTTCGCCTTTGGAATAGCACATTTTATTGAGTCATATGTGATGACTTTATTTTGTCTTCCCGATGGGAGTGTATGTAGAGTTATTTGTGTAACTCGAAATATACTCACTTCTTTCTATTTTTGATCGAATTCATCGGGCACGCGAACAGCGTTCCCGATGGGAGTAGCCCCGAGGCTACAGCCAAGAACTTGTGCTTGGGTGTAGGCTCCACAGATTAGCATCCTTTGCCGTTATATTTATAATCCTTCTCGATATTTTTATATTTATCGGGTGCGCGACCAGCGCTCCCGATGGGAGTAGCCCCCGAGGCTATGAACAAATTCTTGGATTTGGTCATAGGCTCTCGCCATTTCTATATTGTCATATTCGAAATTTTCTATTTTTCCAAAGTAGCCCCCGAGCATTTGGGTAAAAACTTGTGTTTGATCAAAGGCTCCAGAAATATTCAAAATGATTTGTCCTGTCGCCATTCTCTTCTTTTTTATTATTTTTCTTGTCGACAAATTTGCCCTTGTCAAAATCTCTTCACTTCTATGAATAGCCGAAATTTTTCTGCTTCGTGGGTCCATTTTTCTTACCACGTTGACACGTCGTGCAAGTGGGGACACACGTCCTCCGCTTTTCCTGGCGCACGTTCTGTAACCTCGTCAATGTTGAAATACTAATTTGCCCTCGTTGCCACGTGGTAATCATCTCCTGCATTCTTTCTTCATCCAACGGTTCCGTCGCTTCACCGCACCTCTATATAAGATCTCCTTCTTCTTCCTCGAGCACTTCCGCTCGCGCCGTTCTCTGCTCTCCTCTGCAAAATCTTCCCTTGCGCTCCACTGCTGCCAAAGCTCTTCTCTTCGCTGCTGCGCCATTGCCGTTGTTGATGCCACCGCACCGCTTAACCAGGCACAACACTCCTGATTCTTCCATGGCCGCCGCAGATCTAGGAAGCGGAGTGGGAGAGGTCCAAGATCACAAACCAAGACCTGAACCTCCTGAAGAAACTGGGAATCACCGCGAAGCCCAAAGCGGTTTGCTTCCCTGAAGAAAGCTACCCAGCCCCTCCAATGGGGTACCGGGTAAGTTTTGTCGATCATCTCATCCGTGGTTTATCCACCCCCATCCATCCTTTCCTCCGTGGATTACTCTATGTCTACGGTCTCCAGCTTCACCACCTCACGCCAAACTCAATCCTCCACATTTCTATTTTCATCACACTTTGTGAAGCCTTCCTTGGCGTCTCACCCAATTGGGCGCTTTGGAAGCGCATTTTCTTCTGCCGCAATGGCTCTCCCAATGTCGCCTATAATATAGGCGGCGTTGTTATTTCTATTCGCTCCACTGCTGATTACTTCGACGTCAAACTCCCTGACTCCGTTCAAGGTTGGCGCAAGAGGTGGCTATACATTCGCGAAGAAAACGATGGCTGCCTCGAGGATAATATTCCTCCTTTTGACGGTGCCGAGAAAATTCTTCGTCGCCGTTCCGGGATGCTACCGAGGAAGAAAGAACTTCGACTGAATCCCTGATGGCTCGCATCCATGAGTTGCAAAATACTCGCGGCAAAGAATTGTCGTATCCAGATTATAGTGTATTTCCTTAAGAGTAGAGTTCAGCCTCTTCAAGCTCGCAAATTCCCTCTCTGGAAATATACTGGCAATGAAGACGTGGACCGGCTGTCGGTGGATTTGGAAGTCAAGGACCTGGAGAGGCTTGTCCGAAAAATCACGTCCCTCACAAAAAAGATGCCATCCCTTCTTCTTGTCGCGTAAAACCACAGCGCCACCCATGCGCTTCCTAAGGTAATCATTGTCGCGCAATTTTTTTACTGCCTTTGCTTTTTTGCATTTTTTGCTCCGTTCTGATATCCTTCCCTCTTTTTGGACAGAATCATCCAAATCTTGTTTCACTTCCTCCTCTTCCTGAAGGTGGGGAAGTCGAAGAAAGGACCGTTATCTCTAATGATAACCAAGAGGCCTCCTCTTTTGTGAATGAACCTGCAGATTCTCGCAAATCTGCGGGATCTGCTGAAAAAGATGCTGCTTCTGAAGACACTACATCGGCCCAATCTCCTCCTCCTGCTGATTCTCCAAAGAACAAAAGGAAGAGGGTAATGTCGAAGATTCCGGACTTCTAAACCCGAAGAAGCTGCTCCTTTACCGCAAAGCGACCCATATCTTGCGAGTATCATCAGTTCGTAAGTTCCCTCTTTTATTTTCCTATTCGAAGAATTTTTGCTTGCCTTGCTTTTTACACTGCCATCCTTTTGCAATAGTGATGATGACGAGGAAACGCCAGCTTTGGATGTGGCTGCTCGAACGAGTATGTCACATACCCTAGTTATTTCAGAGCCACGAGTTGAAGGAGAGGAATCCTCGCCTCCTCAACAAAACATCGGCGCTTCTACTCCTCCTTCGAGCCCCCGAGCCCCTTCACCGAAAAGGGCAAGGACGGAGATTGTCTCGGAGCCTACTCTCCAATTGAGTAGCTCTTCGAACCTTCTCATGGAAGATGTAAGTTCTTTACTTTTTTTTTGTCATGTTTTTTTTTGTTTGCTTCTGTGCATCACCATATTTTTCTCATACCCCCATTTTCTCTTTGTTTTCTCTTTTTGGTTAACAGCCTGTGATCAAGGATCTTCTTCGCATCGGTGCCCAATTTGTTGGGTACCGTGAATATGCGAATAAAGCTGAAGGTAATGATCTGCTCCTTCTTTTTGCCTCTGTTCTTTTGTTTCTTCTTTGTTGTCGAGATTTGTAACTATATTTATCTTCCATTGTAGAAAAACTGGCGGAAGCCAATGATCGTGCCAATACACTTGCTCAGCAATTAGAGCAAAGTGAAAAGGCTCGCAAAAAGGCTGAGTCAGATGCTATTGATGCACGAGCGAGATAAAGCCAGGACGTGACGCTGGTGTCGAAGACCTTAGAAAGAGGCTTCACACCGCTGAAACTTCCCTGAGCGATCACATAGCCGCCCAATCTGCTCGCGAGGAGGCGATCCGTAAGCGTTTAACGACGCAGAGTCGCCGCTTCGTAGGTAAGTACCACTCATTATTCTCTTGTATTTTCTTCTCTGCACTCGTTTATTGCTCAATTTTTTCTTTGACAGCTAGAACAGCTCAAGAATTTCAACTTGATGAACCCGCCAATGATTCTCTTCTTGACGCCCTGTCACTCCTTGAAGTTCATGGATCAGAGGCACGCGGAGGCATTGATCAAGCTAAAGCGGGGTTGTCGCGGCTTTTTCCTTACTTCTTCCCAAAGAAAGAGGAACCCGCAACTTTCCTTGACCTCGCCAAGTGTTTCAATCCATCTGAAGATCTTGGGTTAAGGGTGCGCCATGAGAATATGAAGATTGCCGTGGAAAATACTGTCGCCTTGGTTGCTGATAGCCAACAATCTATCGACTGGTCGAAAGTTGGCGACACTGATCAGATAGAACAGTCAAGGTGGAGGTCTTTGATCAAGGCAGCTAAGCCCAACACGAGGAAAATCCTGGCTTATATCGGGATCAAGCCATCTTCGACTCCTAGCTCATCAAAGCCGGAGGTCTAGTTGAATGCCTCCTTTTTCTTTTTTAGCATTCCTCTTTCTTTTGGCTTTGTCGCCATAATGTTATTGGCGAGAACTATTTCAGTATCCCTCTAGAAGGTCCTTCTTTTGTAATAGACATGTATGTATTATGGAGATGAATGAAAATCTATCTTTTGCTCAGTGATTGATGTCGAAATATTTCTTTTTCCAGTTAATTTTTGACAATTATACGCTAGCTCCTGGTTCTTCCAATATCTTGCCTTCTCCCCCAAGGAGAGCTCCTGCTGATGCTTCGTCTGCCGAGGATTCCTTGTCGCAAGAATTGGACGAACTTCGACACCAACTTCAGTTCGTGAAGAAGCAATCACTTGTGCTAATGGAAAAGGCTCGTAAGTCATCTGAAGCCAAGGAAATTGCACTCCAACAAGCACAAACGCCATTGCTGAAAAGGACTCTGCTGCTGAAGCTGATGCGGCTGCATCTCGAGAAAATTCTATGCTGCAGCTGCTAACGATGCTAGTTTGGATATGGCGGGTAAGTTTCATTGTCCTTATCTCGCTTCTTTTTTCCTTTGCTGCTTGCCTCCTCATTGCCCACTGAATTGTTTTATGAAACCATAGGTGCTTTTTTGGATCCTATAACTGAAGATGAACGTGTCGAAGCTCGTTCCAATGTTCTCCTTCGGCTTGCACATGAGCACGGATCGACTTTTTGGGGTACACCTGAGCGGACCCGCCAAATCGTGAGATTTCAAGATCGTGCACTTCAGGTTCGCGAATATCTTGACTTCTGTACAAGAACTTTGTCTCTGGTGTATGGTACCATGTTTCCTCGCAATAAGATGCCAGAAACCCTTCCTGCATTGATGGACAAATTTCGAGATGCTCCTCGCATCCACGGCTTTGTACGAGCCCAACTAGCTGCTGGTGCAAGGTTTGCGATGATTATGATAAAGATTTGCTACCCGAAGTTAGATGTAAGGCAAATTGTCCCAAAGTGCCTGGAGAAGATGTCGAAGAGGAAGAGGTTCGGCAAATATGATGACATAGTTACTCCTTGCTGAAGATATGATGGATGAACTTCTTCGGATGGATTCCGAATTCTTCGTGAAGGGTAGCTATGCTGAGCATAGTACTCGTGCCGTAAATAACGAGCGCTTAACCATAGATAATATATTGGGAAATCCTTGACATTTATTCCGAACTTTGTATCCTGTATAGACGAGCTATATTGTAAAGTCATTGTATTTTATTTTTATCGCCAAGCCCCCGGGCGTTTTGCAATAACTTGTGTATTATAATGCGAGGTTGTCCCAAAGCAAGATAATATACATTGTGTACTATTTTGTACGGGTGTAAGCCCCCGAGCTTTTGTTTGATCACTATTTTGTCGATATCTCTTTTTATTTTGGCGAGGTATTTTTACCACGGCCGGGTGCTTCTTTTTGCATTTGTCGATACTGTGTTTATATATATTGTATCATGTAGGGGAAGACCCCTGATCTTGTCGAGAAAAAGATATATAATTCCACTATCTTTATTATATTGCAGCACCACGAGCCCGCCTCATTAAAAACCTTTCCCGGCCCCACTCGGTGCCCCGAAAGGAAAAGAGTGCGTCTGAAAACTCGTGGGCGTTTCGGTACATTGAAGCTTTACAAAGGACTATATTTTCGACACCTAGGCGTAGAAACGCCTGAGCTGTGCCACATTCCAGGGATTTGGCTCGTCAATCCCTGTCTTCTTGTCTTTGATTCTGTATGCTCCTCCTTCGATTACTTCTGTGACGATGTAGGGTCCAAGCCATGGTGATTCGAGTTTTTCGTGACTTTTTTGGTTGAGCCGCAGAACTAGGTCACCAACTTGAAAAGACCTTGGCCGCAATCGTCGACTGTGATAGTTTTTCAGGTCCTGCTGATATTTGGCGACTCTTGACAGGACTTCGTCTCGAGCTTCATCGAGTGCATCGACATCATCCTCCAAAGCTTTTCTCGATGTTTCTTCGTCATATTCTGTGACTCTCGGAGAATCGTGCTCTATTTCTATCGGCAGGACTGCTTCGGCATGAACCAGAAAGAACGGTGTTTCCTGTGTCGCCGTATTTGGTGTTGTTCGGATACTCCACAACACACTTTGTAACTCCTCCGGCCAAGTATGCCGGGCTTTTTCCAATGGTCCTAGCAGGCGTTTCTTGATGCCATTGCAGATGATGCCATTGGCCTTCTCGACTTGTCCATTGGTCAGGGTGTGCAACAGACGCAAAACTTAATTTAATGCCCACTTCTGCAGTATGCTTTGAACTCCTTGGACGTGAAATTGCTGCCGTTGTCTGTCACAATACTGTGAGGAACTCCAAATCTGAAGACGATGCTTTTCACGAACTTAATCGCTGACGCGCCGTCCGGTGAATTTATCGGCTTTGCTTCGATCCATTTTGTAAACTTGTCGACGACAGCAACAAGCATATACTCATAACCTCCTGGCGAAGCTTTGTGTAATTTACCTACCATGTCGAGACCCCATTGAGCGAAAGGCCAAGACAGTGGAATTGGCATAAGTTCTGCGGCAGGAGAGTGAGGTCTTGCCGCAAATCTTTGGCACGCATCGCAAGTTCGCACTATTTCCTTCGCATCCTCGATTGCTTAGCCAATAAAATCCTGCTCGAAAACCAGCGCGATAGCTCTGCTCGCGTGGTGCCCACATATTCCTTCATGCACGTCCTTTAGGATGATCCTTCCTTCTTCGGGTGTAACACACCGTTGTAGCACACCGAAATACTGCGTTTGTACAGCCCCTTTTACCACAATGAAAGCTTTTGATCGCCTAATTATTCGCCTTGCTTCACCTGGATCGTCGGGTATGACTTTCCTTAGGATGTATGATATGTAGGCCTGCATCCATGGAACTTGTACCATCATGACTAATTCTTGCTCTTCTTCTTCTTCTTCTGTGTGTTGGGTGTCAGTCGATGTTTTCTCTTTCTTCTCCTTTTTTGTTTTTGCAGGCTTTGTTGATCTCTCGCTGATCTCTTCCCAGAACACACCTGGAGGGATTGCGAGGCATTGTGACCCGATGTTTGCGAGAACGTCGGCTTCATCGTTGCTCATCCTGCTGATGTGGTTTACTTCACATCCATCGAATAGCTTCTCTAGCTCATTGTACACCTCCTTGTATGCTATCATACTTTCGTTGACCGCATCGCATTGGTTCATGACTTGCTGTGCTACCAACTGTGAGTCGCCAAAAATTTTCAGTCGGGTTGCACCGCAAGCTTTTGCCATCTTCATCCCATGTATGAGAGCTTCATATTCTGCTTCATTGTTAGATGCGTTTGGGAACGTCATCCGCAGAATATACTTCAACTTGTCGCCTTGTGAAACTAATATCACGCCTGCTCCGCACCTTCCAATCTCTTGGACCCGTCGGTTCATAGTCCAAGTCCTCGATAAATCTGGGGTCCTGTGTTTTGTAGCTCCATCCACTCGCAATGAAATCTGGTAAGACCTTTGCTTTTTTCTTTTTTTTCATACGTGATGTCCCGAGGGGAAAGTTCTATTCCCCAAAGGAGACACGACCCGTAGCCTCTGGATTGTTCAATATATTTGATAAGGGAGCTTCATTGACCACTATTATCGGGTGAGCCGAAAAATAATGCCGCAATTTTCTTGCTGTCGTGAATACTCCATATGCTAGCTTTTGATATTGCGGGTACCGCTGTTTTGACGGCAGTACTTCGCTGATGAAATATACTGGCCTTTGAACTCCATGAAGCTTACCTTCTTCTTCCCTTTCCACCACTAAGGCCGTGCTGACCACCTGAGGTAGCTGCAATGTACAAGAGGAGAGGTTCTTTCTCTTTTGGCGCCACCAATATTGGCGGTGTCGAATTGCTCGCTTGAGATTCTCGAAAGCTCTCTGCTTCCTCGTTCCATTGAAATTTTTCTCCTTGTTTGATCAACGCATAAAACGGCGTTGCCTTTTCTCCTAGCAGCGACGAATCTTTAAAGCTGCGATCGCCCGTTAACGTTGTATTTCCTTCAACTTTGTTGGCTTTCTCATAGTGACGATGGCCTGTATTTTTCGGGATTAGCTTCAATCCCCCTTGCTGATACTAAGAACCCGAGAAGTTCTCTGCGGGTACTCCAAAAGAGCACTTTGTCGGGTTCAGCTTGAGGCAGAACTTGTCGAGGTTGTCGAAGGTTTCCTTCAAATCTTCAATCAGCGTTGACCCTTTCTTTGATGTTATTACGACATCGTCGATGTAGACTTGTACATTTTTCCCGATCTGTGTTGCTAGGCACTTCTGCATCATCCGCTGATATGTTGCTCTGCGTTTTTCAGACCAAAGGGCATTGTTTTGTAACAAAACACGCCATAAGGTGTGATGAACGCTGTTTTGGCTTCATCTTCTTCTTTTAATCTGATCTGGTTATAACCAGAATATGCGTCCAGGAAGGAAAGACGTTCACATCCTGCCGTGGAGTCGATGATTTGATCGATCCTTGGGAGGGAAAGTGATCCTTGGGACAATGTTTATTGAGACACGTAGTCGACGCACATGCGAAGGACTATTGTGTGTTTCTTCGGCACCATCACTGGGTTAGCTACCCATGTGGCTTCTGTAGATATTTCTCTGATGAACCCGCATCTTTGAGTCGATCTATTTCGATAACATAGCTTTGCGGCTAGGCTCGAAAAACGCCGCAAAGGTTGCTTTACTGGTCGTGCAAGAGGATCCAAATTGAGGTGGTGCTCGGCAAGTTCCCTGGGTACTCCTGGCATGTCGGCTGGACACCATGCGAAGATTTTCCAGGGCTCACGGAGGAACTCGACGAGCGCGCTTTCCTATGCGACATCCATGTTTGTAGCAATGGACGTCGTTTTCTTTGGATCTGTTGGGTGGATCTGTACCTCTTTTGAATCTTTATTTATATTGAAAGTTGGTTCCTTAGATCTTCCTACCTCTGGCAGCACATCATAATCAGTGAGCCTAGGTGCCGCATATTCTGCTTGCATCCCGAAGTTTCTGACAGTCGATGGAAATCTTTGTCGCATTTATCGGCCAGCAAAAGCTTCCTTTGATAGGGTCCCTTAGGCCCAGCAACCTCCACAACAGATATGTATAATGCGGCGCCATGAACTCGTTGCTGGTCGTCCCAACAAAGCGTGATATTGCGACGGGAAATCCACAACTTCGAACTCCGGGTTCTCTATCCCGTAGTTTTCTCGGGTTCCAAACCGAACGTCGAGGTTGATCTTACCCAATGGGTAACTTGGCTTCTCTGTGTGATCCCATGAAACGTGTGTCGTTGGTTTCAAGTTTGCCAGGATATGTTCATCTTCCTCAATGTGTCTGCATACATGAGGTTTAGACTGCTGCCACCATCTATGAAAACGCGACACGTCGAACCCGCAATTACTGCGGGTAGAATAAGTGCTGATTGTCCTGTCGAGGAACTTGCTGCGGGTGATCCGCAATTGTGAAGCCTATGTCTTGCCCCGACCAATTTAGATACTCGATTGTTGGTGGAGGCATCTTTTCTGCCATAAACACTTGTCGAGATATGACCTTGCGCCGTTGGACGGCCTAGCTTTCTGAATCATTAAAACTGCGCCATTGGAATTGGGATCGACGTATGGGGGTGGTTGTGGTGCTGCCGCTATTCTGAGCTGGTGTCGATTTTCTTCGGTTATTGCGGGAGGAGGTGGAAGGTGAATCTCGCTCCTTGGCTCCCGAGGATTTCGTTATTTGCTTGGGCATTTGCGATTCTGCGGCTCGCAACATTGCTTGAAAATTGCGGCAGTCTTTGGAGATGTCCTGACTGTCTCTTTCCATTGTTGTCGAGGTAAAAGTGCATTTGACACGGACCGTTCATCATCTCCTCGGGAGACACGTAAGGTCTTTGAATCCTTGGTCCACTATTTTGTCTGTTGCGCGAAAATCACCTCTATTGTCGCCTTGTTGCTCGTTGCTCCTTTGATAATCATCTCGACTATTTCCTCCGGGTTTCCCCGAAAACCAGCCGATATATGGCCAGGAGCATCGTTGTTGTAGAACTGGCGAGAAAATCGCCTTCTATTTTGGTAATTTCGACTACGATCCTCTTCTGGCGACCTGTGTCGTTTGTTGTATATTGCGTCTTCTCCATCTGCCCACTTGTTAGCGATTTCCATCAACGCTGAGATTGTCTGGGATTAGTTCTTCCCAAGTCCTCGACGAAGTCTCCGCTCGTCGGATTCTGCCACGAACGTATCTATTGCTCTCTCGTCGATATATCTTCTGCCGAGTTTTGATAATGTTCCACCGCTGTATATATTTTCTCATCGACTCGTCATGTTTTTGTCGACACGCTCGTAATTCTTCCAACGACGCGGGTTTTTTGCAGGTGGATCGGAAGTTCTTCACGAAGATGTCCTCAAAGGTTTCCCAGCTGTCGATGGAGTTCAAGGGGAGTTTCTTTATCCAAGATCTTGCGGCACCACTCGGTGAACTTGGATACTTTGCATAGCTGTTGCTCTGGTTCCTCCTATCTTCACCATCTCGAGATAATCCACGAGCCAATCCTCGGGATCTTGCAGCCGTCGAACTTCTTGAAATTCTCTGGTAACTTGAACCCTTTTGGGACTCGAGTTTTTCGCACTCTTCTCGTAAAGCATGGGAGCCCACACATATCTTCGTAAGCTCGGCGAGTACTGACGGTCCCTCCTTTCTTGTCGCGCTCTGTCCACTCTTACTTGACCTGCTGTGTCTCTTGCTCCACTTGCTCGTGGTGGGTCTTGAACTGCTGCGGTGTGTCGTGGACTATTTTGTCTGGGATTTTCTTCGGGAGGCGTTGTTGCAAACGCTGTTCCCATAACTCCTACTCCGGCCATCGCCATATTGAACAATGGTTCTCTCGGGTCCAGCAGGTGGTCTGGATGCCAAGATGTATGCTTGTGTTGCCATGTAACCTGCCTCTTGGGATGATATTTCCTCTTTCATCGATCGACATAAAGGACATGTCGAGATTTTGGATTATGTTTCCTCTTTCTGCTTCGGGTATGTTTTGCAGACATTGCTCTCCGAGCTTCTCGTGACTATCTCTGTATTTCTGAAAGGCGACTTAAATCTGCAGGCTGATGCGGCTGCTTCTTTTCTCCCTATTCAAGGATGCTGTCTGTTTTTCCAACTCTCTGCTTACTCGAGCAAGTCTATATTGATATGCTTGAAGTTCCTGTACGTAGCGGTGTTGGTCATGGGTTCCGAACCATCCATGGCTTTCGCGGCCCTATCCCACGCGCTTTGCGGGAGTTGTACTCTTGCGCGAGTTGTGGATCCAGGATATTTGGTGCCTAGACCATGTCTGAGATCAGCGGGATCGACGTATGGATTTCCCAATTCGTCGAAAGCCTCCCGATGTTGGCGGGTCTGATGTGCCTGCCCCTTCTACCACATAGATCTGATGATATATTTTGTACATTGATTTTTGTCGGGATCGGTGACACCATCATATAGAGTGGTGAAGACCTTTCCGATGGCAGGACTTGTCGATGAAGTTGAAGTCGACGCTGTCGGAGTCGCGCTTATAAAGGAGTCCGCAGATGACTCGAAGGATGTGTTGCTGAAGATCTTGGCGAGCTTTCCGCTTGCCTTGTTGTCGACGAAGTATGTCGACGAAAACTCCTCGGTCGACGAAAAGTTGAAGTCGACCGCTGAAAATTCCGACGAGATCGGAACTTCGAGACGATAGGATCCTTCCTTGTTGACGCCAAATCGGAATTCTCCGAACGTCATGACGATGGGCTCCTCCAGATAGGCACATGCATCCATACGGGAGGGCGGGTGAGGAATAAAATTGAATAGATCAGTTTTTCCTTGTTACCTCGATCCATCGCGTTGCTTGCTCGATGAAGTCGAAGATCTTGAACGTGCCATCGAGATCGATCCTTGCAGCCTCTAATCCCCACAGACGGCGCCAATTGACAAGGGATTAACTTGTCAATGCCTACAGATTGTAGACTAGGGTTTTGCTAGAAGTAGAGGGCAAGTAGATCTCGAAGGTTTAGGCGAAAAGTACTCGGCGATTATGAAAACTAGGTTTATGTTGATTCGATCCTTTTTTGTCCCTCGACTCCCCCTTATATAGGAGGTGGAGCCGAGGGTTTCATTGTACAAGTTACAGAGTCCGGGACGGTTTCTAACTCGTCCCGCCAGATTACAAAATATCCTTTCTATTACAACTCTAGCTTTCCTTAATATATCTTAGGCTCCCGAATCTTCTTATTCTTCGGATAGTGGGCCTTCAGTAAATCCCGGGTACCATCTATGGCAGGCCCATTTGGGGTGCCTATGTCAACAAGCCCATACATTGAAGTCAAGGTGAAACAAACTGCATCACCTAGGACCAGTAAGACAGTAACTCAATAAGCTTCTCATATGGTTCTACTAATGTTTAAAAGTCCCATGTAAGCTAAAATTGGTGTGGTTCCTTGGTCTGGGAGTGCTAGCCAAATAAATCAAGTGGAATACTACATCACCATCAATACTCCAACAAAGTTAAACAAACTGCACAACCTAGGACCAGTAACTCAATAAGCGCGGAAATTCAATTCGGCTCTTGGGTGCATATGCTCCCGCCGTCCAAATAATATATTTCTAACTTTTTTTTAAAAAAAATCCACATGCATAAATCAACAATCTATGTGCGGTCGTATTAAATGGGCATACCCAGTGTTGAAAACTCCCACACATTATGGGGTCTTATGTAACGGCCCCGGGTAGCACCCCTATTAGATTTGTTTGTTCTTTTTATTTTGTGCATCATCATGGCATATGCATCACATCAACCATGGTTTCAACAAATAAAATTATTTTTATAAAACCTAGCTTGTTGTTTTCCCTCTCATATGTTTATTTTAAAACCCCTTTTCTCTCTTATCTTTTCCAATAATAATAAAACCCTAGTCCTTCTCTTCCTCGCATATTTCTTATTTTATAATTAAGTCTTTCCAACAAATAAATTTTTGAATAAAAAGGTGTTTTGTTTTGGGTAACAAATAAAGTAAATATTTTGAAAACTAAATTTTGATTCTACCTCTGCATTCAACATTCAAAACTTTTGTTTTTGTTGATTCAAATTAATTTACAAAACAGTTTCTAAAAACAAAAAAAAGGAGAAAACCCCCACCCCCTGGGCCTCTCTCTCTCCCTCTCTGGCCCAACCCTTTTCCCTCTCTCTCCTACCTTCTCCTTCCTCTAGCCCGAGGCCACTTCCTTTCGGCCCAGCTCACCATCCCCATTCCGGCCCGTACCCCTTCGCACACGATGAAGAGGCTCGTTGTCGTCTTCTCCAAAAGCGAGCACGAGAGGAGCGTGCTCGCCTCGTCTGTACCACGCCGTGGTCCTCCCCTCCTCCCTACCTGCTCCCTTTTCCCCTCCTTAAAGCCACGCTCAAGAAACCCTAGCGCCCCTCCTCTTCCTCCCTCCTCACGCCGCCAAGCCTCCCCTTTTTCTTCCCTGCAAAACCACCGAGCGCCGCCGCGCAGAAAATTTGACCGTGTCGTCGCCTCCGTGCGCCCAAGCCTCGCCGCCGGCGCCGTTATATGCGCCTCGTCGTCGCGCATTTATGTCTACGGGTGCTTCTATTCTTGTAGACAGTGTTGGGCCTCCAAGAGCAGAGGTTTGTAGAACAGCAGGAAGTTTCCCTTAAGTGGATTACCCAAGGTTTATCGAACTCGGGGAGGAAGAGGTCAAAGATATCCCTCTCATGCAACCCCGCAACCACAAAGCAAGAAGTCTCTTGTGTCCCCAACACACCTAATAGGTGTACTAGTTCGGCGAAGAGATAGTGAAATACAGGTGGTATGAATGAATATGAGCAGTAGTACGGCGCCAGAAAATAGCTGGCGTGCAGTTGATGGTAGTAATATTGTAGGAAGTAAACATGCGGTAGTAACGCAGCGGTAGTAATTCAAGAAACAAGAATGGTGATAGCAGTATTTAGGAACAAGGCCTAGGGATTAGACTTTCACTAGTGGACACTCTCAACATTGATCACATGAGAATAGATAAATGCATACTCTACACTTTCTTGTTGGATGATGAACACATTGCGTAGGATTACACGAACCCTCAATGCCGGAGTTGACAAGCTCCACAATTAATGTTCATATTTTAGTAACCTTATAGTGTAAGATAGATCAAAAGACTAAACCAAGTACTAACATAGCATGCACACTGTCACCTTCATGCATATGTAGGAGGAATAGATCACATCAATATATCATAGCAATAGTTAACTTCGCAATCTACAAGAGATCACAATCATAGCCTACGCCAAGTACTCACACGGTGCACACACTGTCACCTTTACACACGTGGAGGAGGAATAGAGTACTTTAATAACATCACTAGAGTAGCACATAGATGAATAGTGATACAAAACTCATATGAATCTCAATCATGTAAGGCAGCTCATGAGATCATTGTATTGAAGTACATAGGAGAGAGATTAACCACATAGCTACCGGTACAGCCCCGAGCAGCAGCGGTGATGAAGATGGCGGTGGAGATGGCAGCGGTGTCGATGGAGGAGCCTTCCGGGGCACTTCCCCGTCCGGCGGAGGTGTAACAGACTTCTGTCCCCTAGATCTTGCTTCGCGATGGTGGCGGCTCGGAAGGTTTCGCGTACCGTGGCTTCCTCCGTAAGGGTTTTTGATGCGGGGGCTTTATATAGGCGAAGAGGCGGCGCGGAGGGATGGGGGCCCACACTATAGGGCGGCCCCCCCCCTGGCCGCGCCGGGTGTGGTTTGGTGGCCCTGTCCCCTTCTCCGATCCTTCCCGGGTGGATGCTTCCGGTGAAAATAGGAACTTGGGCGTTGATTTCGTCCGATTCCGAGAATATTTCGTTACTAGGTTTGAAACCAAAAACAGCAGAAAACAGAACTGGCACTTCGGCATCTTGTTAATAGGTTAGTTCCGAAAATGCACAAATATGACATAAAGTGTGCATAAAACATGTAGGTATCATCAATAAAGTAGCATGGAACATAAGAAATTATCGATACGTTGGAGACGTATCGCATCAGTCTTCGTCCCGAGCAGGTAAAACGATAACAAAGATAATTTCCGAAGTGACATGCCATCATAATCTTGATCATACTATTTGTAAACATATGTAATGAATGCAGCGATCAAAACAATGGTAATGACATGAGTAAACAAGTGAATCATATAGCAAAGACTTTTCATGAATAGTACTTCAAGACAAGCATCAATAAGTCTTGCATAAGAGTTAACTCATAAAGCAATAAATCAAAGTAAAGGTATTGAAGCAACACAAAGGAAGATTAAGTTTCAGCGGTTGCTTTCAACTTATAACATGTATATCTCATGGATATTGTCAACATAAAGTAATATAACAAGTGCAATATGCAAGTATGTAGGAATCAATGCACAGTTCACACAAGTGTTTGCTTCTTAAGGTGGAAGGAGATAGGTAAACTGACTCAACAATAAAAGTAAAAGAATGGTCCTTCAAAGAGGAAAGCATCGATTGCTATATTTGTGCTAGAGCTTTTATTTTGAAAACATCAAGAGAGTATAAAAGTAAAGTTTTGAGAGGTGTTTGTTGTTGTCAACGAATGGTAGCGGGTACTCTAACCCCTTGCCAGACAAACCTTCAAAGAGCGGCTCCCATTTTATTTTATTTTTGGGTGGCACTCCTTCCAACCTTTCTTTCACAAACCATGGCTAACCGAATCCTCGGGTGCCTGCCAACAATCTCATACCATGAAGGAGTGCCTTTTATTTTAGTTTTATTATGATGACACTCCTCCCCACCTTTGCTTTCTCAAGCCAATCTTTCGGGTGCCGTCCAACAATCACATACCGTGGAGGAGTGTCTATTTTTGTTAATTAATTTGGGACTGGGAATCCCATTGCCAGCTCTTTTTGCAAATTTATTGGATAAGCGGATGAAGCCACTAGTCCATTGGTGAAAGTTGCCCAACAAGATTGAAAGATAAACACCACATACTTCCTCATGAGCTATAAAACATTGACACAAATAAGAGGTAATAACTTTTGAATTGTTTAAAGGTAGCACTCAAGCAATTTACTTTGGAATGGTGGAGAAATACCATGTAGTAGGTAGGTATGGTGGACACAAATGGCATAGTGGTTGGCTCAAGGATTTTGGATGCATGAGAAGTATTCCCTCTCGATACAAGGTTTAGGCTAGCAAGGTTATTTGAAACAAACTCAAGGATGAACCGGTGCAGCAAAACTCACATAAAAGACATATTGTAAACATTATAAGACTTTACACCGTCTTCCTTGTTGTTCAAAACTCAATACTAGATATTATCTAGACCTTAGAGAGACCAAATATGCAAATCAAATTTTAGCAAGCTCTATGTATTTCTTCATTAATGGGTGCAAAGCATATGATGCAAGAGCTTAAACATGAGCACAACAATTGCCAAGTATCACATTATCCAAGACATTTTAGAATTACTACATGTAGCATTTTTCAATTCCAACTATATAACAATTTAACAAAGAAGAAACTTCGCCTTGAACATTATGAGTAAAGCCTAAGGACATATTTGTCCATATGCAACAGCGGAGCGTGTCTCTCTCCCACAAAGTGAATGCTAGGATCCATTTTATTCAAACAAAAACAAAACAAACCGACGCTCCAAGTAAAGAACACAAGATGTGACTGAATAAAAATATAGTTTCAGGGGAGGAACCTGATGATGTTGTCGATGAAGAAGGATGCCTTGGGCATCCCCAAGCTTAGACGCTTGAGTCTTCTTAAAATATGCAGGGATGAACCACGGGGCATCCCCAAGCTTAGAGCTTTCACTCCTCTTGATCATAGTATATCATTCTCCTCTCTTGACCCTTGAAAACTTCCTTCACACCAAACTTCAAGCAAACTCATTAGAGGGTTAGTGCACAATTAATAATTCACATTTTCAGAGGTGACACAAACATTCTTTTCACTGGACATTGCATAAAGCTACGGACATTAATGGATCAAAGAAATGAATCCAACATAGCAAAAGAGGCAATGCAAAATAAAAGGCAGAATCTGTCAAAAACAGAACAGTCCGTAAAGACGAATTTAAAGCTGGCACCAGGACTTGCTCAAATGGAAAAACTCAAAACTAATGAAAGTTGCGTATATATCCGAGGATCACGCTCGTAAATTGGCAGATGTTTTCGAATTTTCTACGAGAGGCCTGTGCCCAGATTCGTGACAGATGCAATGCTGTTTCTGCGCAGCGATCCCAAATATAACATCAACTTTGACATAGAAACTTTACTTGGCACAAAAAACTTGATAAGAAGAGGTTGCTGCAGTAGTAAACAACTTCCAAGACACAAATATAAAACAAAGTACTGTAGTAAAAAACACATGGGTTATCTCCCAAGAAGTTCTTTCTTTATAGCCATTAAGATGGGCTCAGCAGTTTTAATGATGCACTCGCAAGAAATAGAAGTTGAAGCAAAAGAGAGCATCAAAAGGAAAATTCAAGACACATTTAAGTCTAACATGCTTCCTATGCATAGGAATCTTGCAAATAAACAAGTTCATGAAGAGCAAAGTAATAAGCATAGGAAGATAAAACAAGTGTAGCTTCAAAAATTTCAGCACATAGAGAGGTGTTTTAGTAACATGAAAATTTTTACAACCATATTTTCCTCTCTCATAATAACTTTCAGGTAGCAACATGAGCAAACTCAACAATATAACTATCACATAAAGCATTCTTATCATGAGTCTCATGCATAAAATAATTACTACTCCCAACATAAGCATAGTCATTCTTATTAATTGTAGTGGGAGCAAATTCAACAAAGTAGCTATCAAATATAGGAGGTATATTGTAATCATAATCAAATTTATCCTCCGTAACAGGTGGTAACAAAAGACTACTATCATTATAATCATCATAAATGGGAGGCAAAGTATCATCAAAGTAAATTTTCTCCTCAATGCTTGGGGGACTAAAAATATCATGCTCATCAAAGCCAGCTTCCCCAAGCTTAGAATTTTCCATAGCATTAGCAACAATAGTGTTCAAAGCATTCATATTAGTATGTTCCATGGGTTTTTTAATTTCGCATCAAACCATCCATGTCTTAAATCGGGAAATAGAATAAGAAGCTCATTGTTGTCCATTATGCCTAACTAGTGTAAACAAGAAACCAAATGTCGCAATTGCGAGTCTAAAGGAAATAGCTTCGAGCACACACACAATGGTGCCAGAAAAGTACTGTTACCTGGAACCGGAGTATGAGTGCCTTTTACCTTTCCTCCCCGCAACGGCGCAGAAAAGTGCTTGATGTCTACGGTGCTTCTATTCTTGTAGACAGTGTTGGGCCTCCAAGAGCAGAGGTTTGTAGAACAACAACAAGTTTCCCTTAAGTGGATTACCCAAGGTTTATCGAACTCGGGAGGAAGAGGTCAAAGATATCCCTCTCATGCAACCCTGCAACCACAAAGCAAGAAGTCTCTTGTGTCCCCAACACACCTAATAGGTGTACTAGTTGGCGAAGAGATAGTGAAATACAAGTGGTATGAATGAATATGAAATAGTACGGCGCCAGAAAATAGCTTACTGGCGTGCAGTTGATGGTAGTAATATTGTAGGAAGTAAACATGCAGTAGTAACGCAGCAGAGTAATTCAGAAAACAAGAATGCGATAGCGATTTAGGAACAAGGCCTAGGGATTAGACTTTCACTAGTGGACACTCTCAACATTGATCACATGACAGAATAGATAAATGCATACTCTACACTTTCTTGTTGGATGATGAACACATTGCGTAGGATTACACGAACCCTCAATGCCGGAGTTAACAAGCTCCACAATTAATGTTCATATTTTAGTAACCTTATAGTGTAAGATAGATCAAAAGACTAAACCAAGTACTAACATAGCATGCACATTGTCACCTTCATGCATATGTAGGAGGAATAGATCACATCAATATATCATAGCAATAGTTAACTTCGCAATCTACAAGAGATCACAATCATAGCCTACGCCAAGTACTCACACGGTGCACACACTGTCACCTTTACACACGTGGAGGAGGAATAGAGTACTTTAATAACATCACTAGAGTAGCACATAGATGAATAGTGATACAAAACTCATATGAATCTCAATCATGTAAGGCAGCTCATGAGATCATTGTATTGAAGTACATAGGAGAGAGATTAACCACATAGCTACCGGTACAGCCCCCTCGATGGAGAACTACTCCTCTTCATGGGAGCAGCAGCGGTGATGAAGATGGTGGTGGAGATGGCAGCGGTGTCGATGGAGGAGCCTCCCGGGGCACTTCCCCGTCCAGGTGCCGGAACGAGACTCCTGTCCCCCATCTTGGCTTCGCGATGGCGGCGGCTCGGAAGGTTTCGCGTACCGTGGCTTCCTCTGTAAGGGTTTTCGATCGGGGCTTTATATAGGCGAAGAGGCGGCGCAGGAGGGTTTCTGGGGGGCCCACACTATAGGGGGCGCCCCCCCCCGCGCCGGGGGTGTGGTTTGGTGGCCCTGTCCCCTTCTCCGATCCTTCCCGGTGTTCGGATGCTTCCGGTGAAAATAGGAACTTGGGCGTTGATTTCGTCCGATTCCGAGAATATTTCGTTACTAGGATTTCGAAACCAAAAACAGCAGAAGGAACTGGCACTTCGCATCTTGTTAATAGGTTAGTTCCAGAAAATGCACAAATATGACATAAAGTGTGCATAAAACATGTAGGTATCATCAATAAAGTAGCATGGAACATAAGAAATTATCGATACGTTGGAGACGTATCACGCATCTGCTGGTACAAGGAATCGCTGTGGGAGCCCTCCAATTGAGCACACCTCGCCGTTCCCTTCTCCGAGCCCGGCGGCAAATTCTCCGAATTCCGGCCACCGTGGGCTCCCTCCGGCCGTTCCGAGTCCAACTCGAGCTTCAGGGTAACCCCGCGCACACCCTGGACATCCTCTTCACTTCTTTTGCTTCCTGTTTTGCTTCTTCACCGTGTGGCCGACCATCGCTGCCGCAGGTCTTCATCGCCGGCGAGCTCTCCGGCGACCTCCAGCCGACGGTGCCGCCTCCATACGGTCCGCGCTGACGAGACGAACCTGACGCGCCCTCGCGCGCATCCAGGGACCCCCACATCGCCCGCTCTCTTCATCACCGCCGCGGTGACCATCGCGCCTGGAACGCGCGCGGCGTCGAGCACTTGATGTGCAGCCGCGCAAGGTTCGCCAGCCTAGCCTCCACGTCAACCACCGGGCCCCACCTGTCTGCGACCGCGGCTGGATCTCCCCTGGGTGAGAAAATATCTCAGATCTAGATCTGGTCCCTTTTCGCATCTAGGCCCCTGCATCCTTTCGTTTCCAACCCGGCGTCCTTGCTTTTGCTAGTTTACAGGATAACCCCTGTATGTTTTGAAAAACAACCCGGGGTCCTTCCCTGGAAACAAAATTATTTTCGGATCCTTTTCCAAATTAAAATAACTCTGTTTTCCTATTTTGATTAATAAAAACCAATATGTCAACAACTTTTGAATGGTAATTCGAAATAAAAAGTGTTATATATGAAAATTGATCAGAAAAATGTGCTGAACATGAATATGCCATCGATTCATCTGTTTGCATATTGCATCATGAAAGGCGTTAAAGAAAAGCACTTCTTGGGAGATAACCCATGTTTTATTTTATTTACTGTATTGTTGAGTCTTGGAAGTTGTTTACTACTGTAGCAACCTCTCCTTATCATGTTTTTGTGCCAAGTAAAGTTTTTATGTTAAAGTTGATGCTATATTTGGGATCGCTGCGCAGAAACAGCATTGCTGTCTGTCACGAATTCGCAGAAGTCTCTGTAAAAAAATCGAAAAATCTGCAAATTTACGAGCATGATCCTCAGATATGTACGCAACTTTCATTAGTTTTGAGTTTTTTCATTTGAGCAAGTTAAGTGCCTTCCAGATGCATCTTTACGGACTGTTCTGTTTTTGACAGATTCTGTCTTTTATTTCGCATTGCCGCTTTTGCTATGTTGAATGAGTTTCTTTGTTCCATTAACTTTCAGAAGCTTTGTGCAATGTCCAGAAGTGTTTAGAATGATTGTGTCACCTCTGAATATGTGAATTTTTGGTTATGCACTAACCCTCTAATGAGTTTGCTTGGAGTTTGTGTGAAGGAAGTTTTCAAGGGTCAAGAGAAGAGGATGATATACTATGATCAAGAAGAGTGAAAGGTCTAAGCTTGGGGATGCTCCGGTGGTTCATCCCTGCATATTTTAAGAAGACTCAAGCATCTAAGCTTGGGGATGCCCAAGGCATCCCCTTCTTCATCGACAACATTATCGGTCACTTCTAGTGAAACTATATTTTTATTCCGTCACATTCTTATGTTCTTTACTTGGAGCGTCGGTTTGTTTTTATTTTTGTTTTGTTTTGAATAAAGTTGGATCCCGCCATTCTTATATTGGAGATATTACGCTCCGCTTTTTCATATGGAACACTTGTGTTCTTATTTGTGCTTTAATGTTCATGGCGAAGTCTAATTGCTTCGTTAAATTGCTATTTGGTTGGAATCGGAAAATGCTGCATATGGTTTGGCAATTTGGCAATTGTTTGAGCTCTCATTAGATCATGTTTAAGCTCTTGCATCATGTAGTTTAATCTATTAATGAAGAACTACCGTAGAGCTTGTTTAATTTGGTTTGCATGATTGGTCTCTCTAAGTCTAGATATTTTCGGGTAAAGTGTTTGAACAACAAGGAAGACAGTGTAGAGCCTTATAATGCTTGCAATATGTTCTTGTGTGAGTTTTGCTGTACCTGTTCATACTTGTGTTTGCTTCAAACAACCTTGCTAGCCCAAACCTTGTACTGAGAGGAAATGCTTCTCGTGCATCCAAACACCTTGAGCCAAAACCCATGCCATTTGTGTCCACCATATCTACCTACTATGTGATATTTTTCTGCCATTCCAAAAGTAAATTACTTGAGTGCTACCTTTAAAATTTCATTCCTCTACCTTTACAATATGTAGCTCATGGGACAAATAGCTTAAAAACTATTGTGGTGATGAATATGTAGTTATGTGTCTTAATTCTTATAAGTTGCTTGTTGAG
The DNA here is from genome assembly GCA_030979885.1 of Lolium multiflorum. Lineage (NCBI taxonomy): Eukaryota > Viridiplantae > Streptophyta > Magnoliopsida > Poales > Poaceae > Lolium > Lolium multiflorum. The sequence goes on from CM061749.1 coordinate 340,400,529, forward strand.
CGGTAACCATGTTTTCTGGGGACGCCATCAACTTTATCTTTGTTGGATATCATGTGAGATGCTATGCATGTTCGTCTTGTCTGAAGTAAGTGGACTTCATGATCAAATGGTTTGAGTATGCATATGTTAGAGTAAGCCATGTATCATGGTGGAAGTTTCAGTTTGGACATACAACCTCAATCTCTTATGAGAATATTAACTGTTGTTGAATGCTTAAGCATTAAAAAGAGGAGTCCATTATCTGTTGTCTATGTTGTCCCGGTATGGATGTCTAATTTGAGAATAATCAAAAGCAAGAAATCCAATGCGTGCTTTCTCCTTAGACACTTGTACTGGCGGCATTGAGGTACCCCTTTGTGACACTTGGTTGAAGCATATGTCATGTGATGATAATCCGTGTTTCCGAGCTAAGTAGGACAAGGTGCGAGCACTATTAGTACTCTATGCATGAGACATGCAACTTGTAGGAAGTATTATGCATAGCACATATGAATTATTACTACCGTTGACAAAATTGTTTCTATGTTTTCAAAACAAAAGCTCTAGCACAAAAATAGTAATCCATGCTTCCCTCTGCGAAGGGCCATTCTTTTACTTTATTGTTGAGTCAGTTTACCCACTTCTTTCTATCTTAGAAGCAAACACTTGTGTTAACTACGGATGAAGCCTGGTGTTCAGGAGGGTACGTGAGCACGCCTTACCAGTCCAACACGTGTCTAACACCGTTTGGAAAAGCATTAAGTGGGGAAACTGCATGCACTGCGGGGTTGGAGCGGGCATCAGACGAGGCCGTGTTTCTGACGAGATGCACTGCGGGAGCATTGATTTTGAGCCTAGTCCTCCGCCGACCGATGGCCCGCGGCCTCTCTGATGTTCGACGCCCTGAAGCTGTTCGACGCCCTGGCCGACGTCTGACGCCCTGAAGCAGTTCGACGCCCTGGCCGACGGCGGCGAGGAGCTCGCTCTCGACGCTGCGCAGAGGACGTCGTACCTGGAGGAGCGCGGCGGCACCTTCCAGGCGTACGCTACCCGGCGTGCGATCCCGCGGGCCGCTACACAGCTCCGTGATGTCCATCCTCAACATGGACCTCGTCGGCGGCCTGCAGGTGCTAGTACTAGGTGGAGCACGGGGTGGTGGCGCCGCCGCCGGGAACTGAGCGGTGTCGCGCCGTTGGTAGAGATGCAACAGGCACCGCGTCATCCACGCGTGGGGAACCAACAACTGGCTAATGACCTGATTTTTGGGCAAACTAATCACTTAATATGTTTTATTTAAATCACCCGAGGTGTGAATACGCAAAACAGAACGATTAGTTAATTAGCTATAAGGCATGCGTCAATTGATAGAAAGATTCCGCAGTGGTTACTGGTACTGTCCGCTAGCGACAACACAAACATCACAAACGGCAGCTGTGTAGTGGCCGTTAGTTAAAAGCCAAATCCAACGGTAGTAGACTAGATCCAACGGTGATGGACGCATGCGCACGTACCCCCCTGAACACCAAATCCACTCTCGTGTTAACTATGTGCATTGATTCTTACATGTTTACTTATTGCACTTGTTATATTACTCTATGTTGACAAATATCCATGAGATATACATGTTACAAGTTGAAAGCATTCGCTGAAACTTAATCATCCTTTGTGTTGCTTCAATGCATTCTACTTAGAATTTATTGCTTATGAGTTAGCTCTTATGCAACTCTTATTGATACTTGTCTTGAAAGTACTATTCATGAAAAGTTTTGCTATATGATTCATTTGTTTAGTCATTATCTTTGTTAGCAATCTTTTGTTCAGATCTCCATTCATCTCATATGCTTTACAATAATGTTGATCAAGATTATGTTGGTAGAATGTCACTTCAGAAATTATCTGTGTTATCGTTTACCTACTTGAGGACGAGTAAGCTTGGGGATGCTTGATACGTCTCAAACGTATCTATAATTTCTTATGTTCCATGCTACTTTTATTACAATACTTGAATGTTTTATACATACTTTACAACATTATTATACATTTTCCAGCACTAACCTATTAACAAGATGCCGAAGTGCCAGTTCTGTTTTCTGCTGTTTTTGGTTTTAGAAATCCTAGTAAGGAAATATTCTCGGAATTGGACGAAATCAACGCCCAGGGGCCTATTTTTACACGAAGCTTTCAGAAGTCCGAAGAGGAAACGAAGTGGGGCCCTCACGTCGCCCCCTGACCTACCCTTCCGCCTACTTAAAGCCACCGTCGCGAAACCCCCTGTACCGAGAGCCACGATACGGAAAACTTTCCAGACGCGCCGTCGCGAATCCCATCTCGGGGATTCAGGAGATCGCCTCCGGCACCCGGAGAGGGGAATCATCACCGGAGGCTCTACATCATCATGCCCGCCTCCGGATTGATGCGTGAGTAGTTCATCCTTGGACTATGGGTCCATAGCGTAGCTAGATGGTTGTCTTCTCCGCTTGTGCTATCATTGTTATAGATCTTGTGAGCTGCCTAACATGATCAAGATCATCTATTTGTAATGCTACATGTTGTGTTTGGCGGGATCCGATGAATAGAGAATACTATGTTAAGTTGATTATCAATCTACCATATATGTGTTGTTTATGTTCTTGCATGCTCTCCGTTGCTAGTAGAGGCTCTGGCCAAGTTGATACTTGTAACTTCAAGAGGGAGTAATTATGCTCGATAGTGGGTTCATGCCTCCATTTAATCTGGGACAGTGAGAAAGTTCTAAGGTTGTGGATGTCTGTTGCTACTAGGGATAAAACATTGATGCTTTATCTAAGGATATTTGTGTTGATTACATTACGCACCATACTTAATGCAATTATCTGTTTACAACTTAATACCGAAGGGGTTCGGATGATAACCTGAAGGTGGATTATTTAGTCATAGATGCATTGGATAGCGGTCTATGTACTTTGTCGTAATGGATTAAATCACATAGTAATCATCGTTGATATGTATTGAATCTTTATTTGTCAATTGCCCACTGTAATTTGTTCACCCATGTTAGTTATCTTATTGAGAGACACCACTAGTGAACTGTGGACCCCGGTCCATTCTTTTACATCTGAATACATTCTACGCTTTATTGTTCTTTGCAAACAAACACCATCTTCCACTCGATACGCTTAATCCTTTGTTTTAGCAAGCGGTGAGATTGACAACCTGTTACGTTGGGACAAAGTACTTTGGTTGTGTTGTGCATGTTCCACGTTGGCGCCGGTTTCAGGTGTTGCGCCGCACTACATTCCTCCACCAACAACCTTCACGTGCTTCTTGGCTCCTACTAGTTCGATAACCTTGGTTTCTTACTGAGGGAAAACTTGCTGCTGTGCGCATCACACCTTCCTCTTGGGGTTCCCAACGGACGTGTACATCTACGCGCATCACCCGCCGATGGACGAACTGGGGGCTCACGCCCCCAGGGAAGCTGGCGAGGTACGCCAACGGCGGCGAGGGGTCGTCGTCTAGCGGCTCCAGTCGCGCACCGCACCCCCCATCGCCGACAGCTCCGACGACGATGAGCTCGTCCCCGCGCGGTCGCCCACCTTCTCGGTGGGCGACTACGTCCACGTCTCCGACGAGGAGGACGCCGTGCTTGCACAGACGAAGGCCATCTCCGCGGCGGAGGACCGCGCTCGCTTCCGCTGGGAGGAGGCGGACGCCGTCCGCCAAGTGCGCGAGTACGAGGCGGCCCGTCGGGAGGAGCACGTGAGCCGCGTCAAGCTCGAGTCGAGCTTGACGCCGAGGAGGAGTGAAGCTCCTCGATGCCAGCGTCGACGCCGTCTGCCGCCGAGACGCTCCGCCACCAACGGAAACCGCCGCGTGCATAGGCCATGATTTAGGCCGCAATTTTGTTCAAATTAGTAGCGCCCGCCGGTATATAAGTAATTTAGGTTTAATTTATCGAATTATGTAACTTTTGATGCTTAATCGGAGCATCAAATCCATCTATATATATGATCATCGACGAAATTCCCGGCGCCATTTCAAATTTAGTTTTTCAGTTTTTGTTTTACGGATCCTGCTCTGTGACAAGGTTTTTCCGACCCGTAAACATGAGTTCGGTGAACTGAATTCCGAGTTTTCAGTTCACGTGTTTACGGGCTCTGCTAGAGATGTTCTTAATTTAGTGCCATAAATACTATACTATATTTTTTATGAAGATTAAAATTAATAAAGTTTAACTTAACACATTTCCTAATCGTATGTTTATTTGAGGGCGGGGGTAGAAACCAAGAAGAAGAATAACGAACTGAACTGAAAAGGGCAAGACTCCCAAAAGCTTCAGTAAGCAAAGCGTATACGGAGTACTAGTAATTAAGTGCCCAATTAACTAACCAAAGCTCAATCACTCCCCCACTGGAGCTGCTTTATGCCAAACATACCCAACCTGTCAGTGACAACTGACCACCTATCAGAGCAGAGCGTGATAGTGGTAGGTGAGCAGAATTGAGCAGCTAGATCCATCGGAGCTCGAGCTCGAGCAAGCAAAGCGAGCGAGCGAGCATCCATTCCAATTTCCAAACCCAATCCATGGCGGAAGTGCGCGTGCTGGAGCGGATCCGCGTGGCGCCGGCGCCGCCGACCCCTTCCGCCGCGGAAATCCCCATCACCTTCTTCGACGCCGCCTGGCTCTTCACCGGCCCCGTCGAGCGCCTCTTCTTCTACCGCCACCCCGACCCGCGCTCCGCCCTCCCGCTCCTCGCCTCCTCCCTCCCGCACGCGCTCCGCCGCTTCTTCCCGCTCGCCGGCACCCTCAGCCTTGCCGCCGGCCACCGCTTCGCCTACGCCCACGGCGACGCGCTCGCCCTCGTCCTCGCCGAGTCCTCACCGGACGAGGACGACTTCGACCGCCTCGTCGCCACCGGGCCCCGGGACCTGCGCAAGATGCGCGCTTTCGTGCCGTGCTTGCCCCCGCCGCGGGAGGACGGGGCGTTCGAGGTCGCGGCCGTGCAGGCCACCGTGTTCCCCGGCCGCGGGCTCTGCCTCGGCGTGTCCGTGCACCACGCCGCCTGCGACGACGCCTCCGCCACGCTCTTCGTCCGGACCTGGGCCGCCGCGTGCCGCCTCGGCGGTCTCGACGGTGCTGACGCGCCGCCCGCGCCGGTGCTCGACCGCTCCCTCGTCGCCGACCCCGACGACCTGCTCAGCAAGACGCTCGCCGGGATGAAGAGGATGCTCGCGTCCGGCCCTCCCCCGCTGCCGCCGCCAGCGCAGGAAACGGAGATGCCGGCACCGCTGATCGCGTCCTTCCCGCTGACGCGCGATCAGATCGACGGGATCAAGGACGCGGCGGCAGCAGAACCTGCAGGAACGCAGCGTCGCCCGTCGTCGTTCGTGGCGGCGTCGGCGCTGGCGTGGGTGTGCCTCCTGAGGAGCCGTTCCGTGGGCGTGGACGGCGCGGCGCGCAGCCACATGTTATTCTCCGCCGAGTGCCGGTCGAGGCTGGCGCCGCCGCTCCCCGCCGAGTACTTCGGCAACTGCCTGCGCCCCTGCTTCGTGGAGGTCGCCACGGCGGAACTCGCAGACGGCGACGGCGGCGTGGCGGCTGCGGCGGCGGCGATCGGGTCGGCGATCAGGGAGATGGAGCGTGGCGTGCTGGAGGGCGCGGAGGGGTGGCTGGGGAAGGTGCTGTCGGTGCTGCCCCAGCGGCCCATGTCGGTGGGCGGGTCGCCGAGGCACGGCGTGTACGAGGGCACGGACTTCGGGTGGGGCAGGCCGTGCCGGGTGGAGATGGTGTCCATCGAGAAGACGCCTGGGACGGTGTCGCTGGCGGAAGGCCCCGACGGCAAGGGCGGCGTCGAGGTCGGGGTCGTGCTCCCGCCGGACGCCATGGAATCCTTTGCTTCTTGCTTCCATGACATCGTCCGTCTCAGCGACAAGAGCGTCTGAATTCTGACAACGTGTTGCTGAACTGTGTGTGATGGCTGGGCAAAGGAAGCATCGCCGGTGAAGTCGACCTCGCGCACGGGCCGGCGTGCGGCCTTGCTTTCGCCGCCCCGTGTGCTCCCCACGTCGTTGACGGGCTCGTCTGAATTTTCATTTTGTGGGCAACTGTCCGCTCTGCCTATTTGTCTTGTCAGTTGCTTATCTGAATTTGCGTTTTGTTAGCTCAAAGCCATAGGCAAGAAAACTGTTGGAAATCTGGTATAAATAACATCTCTGATCATCATATGCTGTCGAGATCATAAAATTTTATGAAATTTCTTTCAAACTGAAGTCTGAAGGCTCAACTCTCAACCAAATCGTGGGATACTTCAAACAGTACTGAGCTGTGTTAGGCTCTTTGCTTCTCTGCGTAGAAAAAGCTTTGTGTATTAACCCCTCTGTGTTGAAATATAAGACGTTGGGAGAGTTAGAAAAAACTTTCTTCCGGGCGGTGTAGAGGTCAGGGTCGCGCTCCCGCCCGACACCATGGAAGCCCTCCGCTTCTTGCTTCTGCGACATCGTCTGGCTGGGTGACAAGAGCGTCTGAATTCTGACATCGTGTTGGACAATGTATCGCCAAACTGTGTGTGATGTGGGCGTACGGCTCTGCGAACGGAAGGTAGACATGTACAGCCATGGCTGCGTTCACGGAGCATCGCCGGCGAAGTCAACCTTGCTTTCGCTGCCCCTTGCTCCCCTTTACGTCGTCAGACTCATCTGAATTTTCGTTTTCGGGCCAACTGTTTCTCTGTCCATCCGTCTTGACAGTCAGTTACCTACATTTTCTTTTTTTTGAATGACTCACCTACATTTTCGTTTTGTTAGCTCAAAGCCATAGGCAAGAAAATTGCCTCAAATTTGGTAAATAAATAGCATCTATCATCTGTCCGTAAAAAAACATCTATCAGAATACTTGCACACTTTTTTTTACGACTACTTCAACGAGTTGTATTAGGCTCTTTGCTTTTCTGCATAAAGAGAAACTTTCCTGTATTAGTTGTTGGCATGTTGCACAACAGCCAGTTCAACGGTGTATTTCTTTTTACAGCTAACACTAGTAAACGCTGGCAGGAATATTAGTTTTGTCAGAGTAGACGAGAGGAATTCCTATCCTGACAGAGAATGAAATTGTCTCAACAAAGAAGAACTGAAATGAAGATGAAGATACCATGAATATGAACATTAACCACAGCTGTATTGCTACATACAGACACTGCCTTCAGAAACAAAAATTAAATGCTGCAACACACCGTATGTTGAGAAACAACGAACGAACGAGATGGGATCAGAGGAAGATGAAGCAATCCATGGACATGACTGGGTTGTTGAGGTCGTCTACCAACTCTCCACCACCGACAGCACAGCCGGCACTGGCGGCCTCCGCTGCCCTGACGGTCTCCCTCCGGCCACCCAAATCCGTTGATCGGCGCGAAGAGGAAGAAGGTGGAGATGGCCTCTTCTTTTTCCTCGGAACTGCCCCTGCACCTGCTGCTGTTGCAGGCGGTGGTGGTCGAGGGGGCAATGGCCGCGCGCGCCTCGCCGCCACCGCTTTAGTCGGAGTTGTACGGCGGACGCTAGTGCCAGAGCCTGGCTTCTTCTTCGTTGGAGACTTGACCACGGACAGAGGCGTTCTTGGCAGGCATGGCGGGCGTGGAGCGGCGGAGGCGAGCTTCTTCTTCTTCCTTCTGAAGTTGTTGTTGGGGTCAAGCACGACGACCTCCGTGTCTCTGCAAGTGCGGACCTTGAGGTACCCAGCCGACGAGGCGGAGGAGGCCGATGAGGTGGTGGCCGTGGAGATGAAGGAGCTTGCGGCCGAAAACGAGGAGAAGGAGGAGCTGGTTGATGGTGTGGGCGCGGGGGAGCTGGAAGCGAGCGGGAGCGGGTGCACGGCGACGGTGTTGCGGTTGTGGTTCAGAGTCGGAGAGCCGCCGCACAAGGAGATGGAGTCGTCGCCGTTGCCGGCGCGGGGGGTGGAAGGCGAAGATGAAGAGCAGGGGTTGCATCTGCTCACGCAGGTGCCCATGGTGGAGCTTTGCTGATGATCTGCTTGGCAACTCTACTAACTTGTCTTCTCTTTCTGATTTGCTCACTATATATGTGCAGCTAAGCACAACGTGCATACCAAAACTATGCATAAATATTTTAAAAAACGGAGGAACAAGACAGAAAAAGATAGGGCTGGGTAGTTGTTAGTTGCAGACCAATCGGCTTTTTGCATCAAAAAGCAGGAGCGCAAAGTGTTCGAATTTGCAACGGCAGGCAACACACGAATGATGGATCCAGCTGCATTGCATCAGTCACTTCAGTTCCGAACAAAACCATAGACCTAAAATGCAGAATTCACTTCTCACAACAAATTTTGATCATCAACATGCGAATCACACGATAATTTTTTTTAAAAATGAAATGGTGTCTATGAAGAACTAGAACACTATTGATATAGTAGAAGCGGGACTTAGAGCATGTCTAACAGGCCCCGTATTTTTTCGCCCCTTAAAACGCGAGTAGAGGGCCCTGTATATAAAACGCGAGTACTTTTACCCGACAAAAACGCCTCCCGTCTAGCAGTCCCCGTATACGAAAACTGAAAAGAGCATATTCTAAGAATATGCTTCTTTTTTCATCTCTTCGCGCTGCAGCCCCGGGACCTGCCGCCCACCGGACCTGCCACCCGCACCACCGGACATGCCGCCCCGAGCTGCGCCACGCGCCGCCTCGCCGCCTCGCTTGCTTTCGGCCGCGGCGGCCCCCGTCGCCTTGCGCGCCTCAGGCCGCCATGGCCCCGTCGCCTTGTGCCGCCTCAGCCGCCATGGCCCCCGTCGCCTTGTGCCGCCTCAGCCGCCATGGCCACCCGGCCCTGCCCCGTCGCGGCGCACCCGCCCGCCCGCGCCAGTTCCGCCTGTCCCCCCCTCCGCCCCGAGTGGGAGAACGCGGAATTTTGCTTCAAAATTCATCTAGTTTTTTCATTATTTGATAGAAATCTTGATGGGTTGAAAGAAATTGGTAGAGATTTGATAGAATTTAGAGCTCGTTGGCTGGAATTGGTCGCCGGAGTGGAGTTTGTTTGGCGGCGGCACGGCGAGGTCCGGTGGTGCAGAGTGCAGTTTTCACCCCCTATAAGCCCCTCCACCCTCTACAAGTAAGGGGCGAGGGAGAAAATTCCCAGGGCCCTGTATATTTTAGATACGGGGTGAACCGTTTAGGGGGCCTGCTAGACGGCCATTTTCGCCCGCACCCCGTATACCGCCGGAATTATACAAGTCCGGCGTGGTTTAGGGGGTCTGTTAGACCTGCTCTTAACGTGGCAATTCCAATAATTCGTCCCTGACAGGGATCGAACTCTGGTGGTTAGGGTGCACCACTGCGACCAACCACTGCGCTAAGCCCATGTCGACAAGGACATAATCAATCCATCCTTCTCCGATCGCATAACTATTTACCATGGCTTTTTGGTGGCCCTGCTCGATTCAAGGAGTTTCATACAACTTGTTGAGGATGGGAATTTCGATGTGTTTTTCTTGTGATGCTGATGTTTTAAAATTGCGTCTCAATTACTATATTTGTGGAGAATTCATGTATTTTGTGTTTCACAGGAAATGCCACATCTTAGTGGGAACAAATGGACCTTGTCCCCTTTGATAACAAAAACAACATTTTGGGCGTTGTCCTATAAAAGGTTAGGGATATAAAAAAAAATATAGCAGCTTGCTGAGGGCATGAGTAGGTTATACTATACCCTTGGTGAGTGACGTACAATGGGCAATTTAATAATCAAATTTGAAATTGTTTAAATTTAAAATTTTCTAAATATGAAGATTGTTCAAACTTAAAAATATGCAAATTTTTAATCATTCAAATTTAAATAAATGTTCAAATTTAAAAACTGAATCAGTGAAATTAGCACATACTTACATTTTTTAGGTCAAAACGTTTTCATACATTCACAACAAACATATTCATGATTACAATCAAAGGCAATAGCCTTTGCAATCTCATCTGGGTATAAACAACTCTAGTCAGCACCTACACCCATACGTGCTGCAGCCTCATGCGCAACATGATTCTGATATATTTTGGCTAAAACACATTTCCAATCCGGCAGGACGGAGGCAAACAACTTAAATTTATTGAAGATTGTCCCCAAAGATAACAGAGAACTAGAGTCTTTTCGTAGTGCACTAACAACTGTCGCACAATCATTTTCAAAAAGGGAAGCACTGGGCGTCCCCCGGGGGATCAAATCCCCCATCCCCCGGGTGGACAGCCATTAGATTAGCCAGAATCGACCGTTTGGATTGTGACACGTGTTCTAGTTGTTCCTAATCCCACTTTTGCTTCCATAATGCACCAAAGTAGCAAAAATCGGTTCATTTGTAGCAAAATTTATTTTCACCTAAAATCCCACTTCTGCTTCCATAATGCACCAAAGTAGCAAAAAAGGGTTCGTTTGTAGCAAAACCAACTCATTTGTAGCAAAAACGGTTCATCCAAAATACACACAGATCTCGTCGGAGAACTCGCCGAAGCCGATGTAGCAAAAATGTTGCGCTATTGTAGCACAGAAATTCGGGTATTGTAGCAAAATCGGCCTCATCGGAGACCTCGCAAAAGAAACTCGCCGGAGATGTCACCCGGGAACTCGTCGGAGGCATCGCCAGAAACCTCACCAGAGACATAGTAGCAAAAAATATATGCTAAAGTAGCAAAAAAACACAAAAAATGTAGCAGCTTTTTTTTGCTATTTGCTATTGTAGCAATACCGACCTTGTCGAAGACTCGTCGGAGACTTCACCGTAGATCTTGTAGCAAAAAAAACGTATACTATTATAGAAAAACCAAGAACAAAAGTAGCAAAAGTGATTTTGCAGAGACTCTCGCCGAAAACCTGGGACCATGAATTTTATGCGAATATAGCAAAAACACATAATCAAAATAGCAAGAAAAAATATAGGTCTGTAGCAAAAATAACTTATTTCATCGAAAACATGGTAGCAAACAATTTATACTATATTAGCTGAACCAGAAAAAGAATGTAGCCAAAAAAAATGTTATTGTAGCTATCATCAAACTAGGGCATCCTGGCCTGTGTATGCAGCTATCACACACAAAGAGAATCAAACTCAGTGCCCACGCCGACTACGTCGTGCCGTTCTCTCGAGTTGGGCCTGCGCGGGCGTGCTTGCGGTGGGAGAGGGGGCGGCAAGACGTAGCAACGACGGCGGCCTATTGTAGCATCGATGCCATCGACGGAGGACCCCCTAGCAGCAACCGGGCGCCCCTTGAAGAACCCACGGTGGAGCCTGCAGCGGGCATGGCGCGAGGTTCGCACCACTTGGTGGTTGCCGGCGACGGGTGCCGGCCGACGAGCTCCCCTGGGTCTCGCATCCGGCTATGGCAGCCGGAGTGAATCGTGGCGGGGCGGCGCAGAGCAGGTAGGAGGGATGGTAGCCATGGCGGGGGTAGGCGAGGTGGTGGTGCAGCAGCGTGGGGGCACGCGGTGCTCCATCTCCAGCCATCGACGCGGGCTCGTGGTTGCCGGCGACGGTGCCGGCCGGCGACCTCCCCTGGGGCGACGCGGTTGGTCGCGGCGGCGCGGAGAGACGGCCATGAGCATACGTAGGCGGCGGCGCGGAAAACCAGCCACGATTCCGGCCGCGCCTCCATGGATCCGCGGGGAAATTCGTGGAGGAGGATCCGCTCGGGTAGCTAGGCGGGGCACCGGAGCAGGGCAGAGGCGGAGGCGGCGACGGCGGCGCCTGCTGCGGCGTTGACCCACGGCGGCGCGTGCAGATGCGCATGGAGGCAGCTTGGCCTGCTCGGGAGAAGACGATGGGGATTTTTCTGCCTTGGTTCGGTGGGACCCACCCATGTGTGTGCGTGGACCACGACAAAGGAAGGCAGCGCGTGAGTGGCTGGAACCGGACGATTTGATCGCTAATCGTCCGGGTGATCGCCAGCGTTTCCCTTTCAAAAATGATTGGTGCTCTGGTCCATCCAGCAGCTTGACGTGCACCTTCCAGGAGCGTGAGAGCCACAGCCTCTTCCGCACTTGTACACTTCTCCAGTACTCTCACAGCACCAGCAATAACATATCCACAATGGTCTGAATCACCGCACCAACACTAGCAGAACCTGTAGCAGGAACAAAAGATCCATCTAGGTTAATTTTAAGCCAATTAACAGGTGGTGGTTCCCATCTTACCATGCTTTGCTTCTCGGTGGTCCGGAGTTTTTCCTTTTTCGTCAGTACGACCAGGGCCAGCATCCACATCCAGATCGGAGTCAAGAGTATTGACATAGGAAAGAAGAAACCTGACTGATTGGTCGATGGTGGCATCTCCCTTTGCGTGAATGGCATCATCTCGCAGGTACCATGATCTCCACAAAATGAATAGAATAAACATGTGCATGTTCTTTGGAGTACTATCAAGGAGGATTAGAAGCCAGTTCATCCCAGAATTAACAAACCATTCTTCTTTTGGCAGTGGCCAAAACTCTCATTTTGTGCCTTAGCGCCTTTGCCTTTGAGCATGTTACGGTGGCGTGGAAGCTATCCTCTACTCCATCTCCGCAGATAGTGCAGATATTTTATATCTTCAAATTCCTTCTCTATTTTTTTTGTGTGGGTAAATTGTTGAACGCAAGACGCCAGCTGAAGATACGCACTTTGTTTGGAACATGAGCCTGTTTTGCCAAATCTTTATGTCGCCATTAGGGGCATTACTTGGGACATCATGGCTAACCGTAGTCAAAGTGCATGCCAATTTGTATGCACATTTGACAGTAAAAAAATAATATGTGCAGAAGAAAAAGGGAAAGGAGAGAATTATAAGCTACTCCCTCCGTCCGGATATAATTGACGCGAAGGAAAGCTAGCTTTGTGAGGAAGTATGCATGTGCTCGCGTCAATTAAAGACGACCCGAGGTAGTACAACATTGGGCCGAGCTCACAACCGACCGACCGGTGTGCGGCCACGCGACAAAGTGCCGCATCGGTCGTTATATATATATAGGAGCTCCTATTCACCAAATCGGTACCTTGTGAGAGCAACTCTAACGGATCCGATAAACGTGGGAAATGTAAAGTTGTAGTACATGCGACGAGACTTGCAGGTTCCAATTAGTTGGGGCAAATCGAAGACAGTAAAGTGAAACTGAATATTCAAAATTTTGCACTCGCGCCAAAATTTAACGAAGAACACGAGTTCGATCATAGATAATTCTTACAGACAAAGACAAAGCAGTGAATAAATGAAATAGGGAGGGAGGAGCGCGGCCGCGACCTAGGAAAAAATGGAGCTACCTCGTCGGTGAGAGCTTCAGGGCGCAACGGCGTTGGGCGGCGATAACCTCAATCCTGGGAGAGGTTAATGAGGTCCGCCGGCTCGAGTTTCACCACGAGCGCAGCCCCTCTCCGTCACCACAAGTGATAGCACAACGCCACTCCGCCATGATCTCCGCCTCGGGCATCATCATCTCGAATGTCATGCGCTCCTCGTCGAAGTCCTTAGCGTAGTCCGCGTCGAAGACGACGCCCGCATGAGGGGCGATGGCGTGCTCCACTCGTTGGAACAGTGGGGGAACAGAGGAGCGGGCCCGCTCAAGGAACCCTCCCTGTAGGAGAAGACGACGCGCGATGCCACGGTGCGCGGCGCGCCACCAGAAGGACGATAGGGGAAAAGGTCGTGGTTCGTCCATTTGAGTGTCGCCCTCTTCTTCGTCGTCTCCGACCGCTTCCGCTCTTCGACGGTGTGGGGGGTAGGGTGGGGGGGTTGCCGTCGCCTCTGCCTCCCCCAACACCGAAGTTGCCGCGACGGCTTGGCATGGCGCGGATGTGGTGTTCCTCGACTAATTGCTCGCCGTTTTTTTTTTGTCCGGACGGCGGCAGAGCTAGGGTTCGATGGCGGACGAAATGCGGGTTTCGACCCATGTACTACTCTCAAGTCGGTATTTGTACCGACCCACCAGCCAAATTCACGGGCACCGAAAACATTTACATGGGTCAGACCAGAGTACAGGCTCTGTTAGCTCGACCAGACTTTCGGGAAACTGAACTCTCGTTGGAAGTTGACAGTTTTGGGCTTTTGGCCCGTTTACAAGATCCGTGAGAGTTGCTGTGACACTGAAAAAAAGGGATCCCCTGAAAAAGAAAAAGAAAAAAGGAATCCGTCCCTTCTAGAGTTCTAGTATCTCCGCGGCGACGTTACTCCTTTGAACCCTAAACCCTTGTCGAATCCCCTCCACTCCCCGCTCCCCTACGGCGAAATTCGCCTCAATCCGGCGTTGAGCGGCGAGCTCTCCGCGTATTTCCGGCTATCCGCGCATATCTCGCGGCGGCCGCGGCCGCGGCCATCGCCGGGCGGCAGACGTACGCGCGTGGTTCGGGGCGGTGCTTCGTCGTACGCCCGTAACACATCAACTACCGCGCTAGCACCACCACACCCACGCTCCCCGTCTTCCTCACCTGCTGCTACCTCGTCCGCCTTAGCCACGCCCTGCAATTTTCACAAACTAGGGGTTCACATCAGGTGTTAAATACTCCTTCAGCCCCCGTGTTTTTTCAGCTGCCAAAATTAAGAGTGACCAAAAGAGCAATCCAAGTGGCCTCAGTCTTCCAATCCCGCCTACCACCATGGCATTTGCAGACTGGTCCTCACTCCCGGCCGATCTGGTCAACCGCATTGCTGACTGCTTCTTGGCCACCAGTGACCTTGACTATTACATCGTCTTCCGTCAAGTCTGCCATTATTGGCGCTCCACCACCGACGACCCCAAGAATTCCGCAGACCCTCGCTTCCGGCCCCGTCAGTGGGTCATCATTGATAGGCCGTGCGACAGCAACTCACACCTCTTTGTTAACACCACCACTGGCCGCTTCCTTCGCAAGGAACTCCCGCTGCTCCGTGGGTATTGCATCGCCGGTGTCACCCCGGACGGCCTCCTCATTTTGATGACCATCAGGTCCCCTCACGCTATAAGTGTCCTCAATTCTTTCACAGGCTACTTCATTCATTTCATTGCAGCCGCGGATGCTGACATTATGGAGTCTGCTGCTCTTGTTTCCGGTTCTTCACCAACCATTGTCTTGTTATGTAAAGAGCTGATGTCCGTTGATAATGATAATGAGGAGGATGTTTACGTGACACAGGAATCATCCCCTAAGGTCTACATGGCTGATCTTGACAGTGAATCTTTTACCGTGTACGAGGATATGTATGCTTGCCCTCTGATCAGGCTGGCGGTCAGAGGTATCTATACCAATGGTGAGCTTGGATCAGGTGCACCATTTCCAGTTGCTGCGGCACAAAAGATCTTTGATATGATGAGGTTTTACAATGTCGAGCCTTATGATGTGTCCGATGATGAAGAAGATAACAACCGTTGTTTCCTATTGGATTCTGCTGGAGAAATGTTGATCATCATTAAGCTAAACGAAAGCGTGGAGGTTTACAAGATGGACACCCACACTTATTTGGTTGAGCGTGCCAAGGACATTGGCAACCGTGCCATCTTCCTCTGTGGTTTTTGTAGGTGCATCTCTGTTAATGCTGATAAATTCCCATCTGTTGATGCCAACTGCATCTATTACTTAAAAAGCCAGTATTATTCTGATGGTTACATCTACATGTATAACCTCAAGTACCAGACAGAAGAAAGAGTCTCTGAAGAGATATCTCATGGTTCTCCTCAATCAATTATTCAACTCTTCTCCAGCTACGACCCCCAGTAGCTTAAAGGGTGTGTAGGCCTGCATTGCTGTTATTGATGGATGTATTTTTTAGTTTTATGGTACTTCTATAGATCTGTAATGACCATGTAATGGTTTCTGAATCTTTAAGCCGAGGCCTTCTGCTTGTTCTATAAAGGTGTCTGGTTTTAGCCAAAGTTTTATAACTGTTCCTGAACTTAAGTAAGATTGAATAACCTCACTTTTGTTCGTCCATTGTATGTAAGTTTTTCGAAATTGAAGTGTTCATACGTGTTTTGGGGACATACTTTTGTTCAGCAATAAACCGTTAAGTGAATAATTTCCTACCTGAGAACATAACCTTGTAAAGTTTTTTTTTTTTTGGTGTTGCTGAGATTTATGATGTACAATTCGAAAAGCTGCCGCTGGGAAGAAATCTGCCTGACAACCATGCTACCCCTGGATTAATCTTATACTAAGATGTGCTAATGTTGTTTTCTCTGATAACTATTATCTTTTAAAACTAACAGGGACTGCGCAGTGGACCGTACAATCCTTGTATCGGTTATCCTGAAAGATTCAGAGTCTTCCAGCAGCATAGATGATGGTAAGCATTGTTGACATCTCATCAGTCTAGCGGTTTGCAAGGTTGATAAACTGTTTACACGTAGCAGGGCTTTCGCCCCGCTATATTAATAACCTGCCTATTCATCCTCGAAACAAGTTTCCGCCCCGCTATATTAACATAGCAACCATCCGATACAAGATTGAGATCACTACTAGGGCAAACAGTACAAAGAAATCTCAAAAGAACCAAAAAAGCAAAAGAAGAGAAAATAATGCCGACATAGGCGGCTCGACGAAAATGATGATGACTTGCAACCGATGCTCCCTCCGGAGAATTTCCACCACGCTCCTACCGCTCCGAAGCGTCGTGTACTAACCAACACCTCCAAAAAGGAAGTGAAGACGACGACTCGACACTGCTACCCGAAACTGTCCTAGTGGTTCCCTCGATATGCTAGGGGCTGAGAAAGAGGTAAACCCAACGCCCTTCATGATGGATGGCACAACCCGTAGGTGTCACCGCGGTCGGTGTTGAAAAGACAGGGATTTCTCCCGACCTCCAAAAAATCACACCCTCAGACGATCCATAGCACTAATTTGCCACCCACCAGCACACACCACCACGGTCTTGCAATCACCACTGTCATCTCACCGTGGCCCACGTAGCAAGGCCGACAAGACCGAGAAGAAGTAACTCTAGCGAGTGGCGGCGGTACATCAACATGTGGGAGAGATCAATATCCACCGCCATTGGAGGTAGCCGACCGGATGCAGTAGCAGGACACACACACACAAGGCCCTTCGGCCTGGCCACGTCTGAAGTGGGCCCGTGAAGTTGTGATGCCGCACTACAGCAGGCATGCCATCGTAACTGCCACCCTGACACCAGCCACTACTAGGAAAAGGCCTATAGCCGCAATGGTTACCGCCGGCGCACCAATTGTAGGTACATCGGTGCTATTTATAGTCGGTGAACCACTATATAGGGTCTCCGGTGATCCTAAAATGCCACCGACGCACCACAAATTTGGTGCGCCGAGGGTAATGGTCGACAAGTTTCGGGCCGGGAAGAAATGGCAGCAAATCTTGCCGCCGGCGCACCACCATATTGGTGCGCCGGGGGTAATTTGGTTACCATTGGCGCACGAACATGCTGGTGCGCCGGCGGTAAGTGGAGCCTCCATTTTCCCTCGACCCCCTTCCCCCTGATTGCCTTTTCAGTTTTGAAAAAAAATCATAGAAAATTTTAAAAAAAAATCCGAGATAGCAATGTGTTATGTTATCTAGTTTTAAGGAAAGTTAAAAAAACATAAATTTTGAGATATTATGCAAAATAGGGTCATGCCTCGGTAAAACGGCTTTTCTGGTTGCATACGACCTCCGATGAAATACTTTTTATATGAAAATATATCTACGTAAAATTTTAAATCCGATTTCAACAACCCACGGTCGTTTAGGAAATTTTTAGATTCTCAAAAATCGAAAAGGAACACAGAAAATTTTCAGGTTTTAGATTTTGATGAAAAAATAAAAATTTACCCCGACGCATCACCATATTGGTGCGCCGGCGGTAACCTAGGTGGTATATATGCCAAACCAGCTGGCTCACCATCTCTCCCTTTCATTCCCCTTCTCATCTTTCACTTATACTCCTACTCCTCTTCCTCCTCCTCCCCATCCCCCTCCCTCCCTGTCGTTGCCTAATCGACGATACCTCGGAGGAGGGATCCTCACGAGGGGAGAAGAAGTAGGGGCCATAGGGCGGAGTGCACACGGGACGGTGGTACGCGAGTTACCCAACTTCGAACACTGCACGATGGCGGGCCTACTACGCTTGTCTGGAATTATCCGGGCGCTTGCGCGTTGTTACAATGGTTGTGGTTGTGCCTCTAGGGCTCCCGGATCCGGCTTATAAACGGATCTAGGGTTTACATGGAGAGTCCTAGCCGGATTACAGATTGCCTAGCCTACGTTACAATATCTTGCCGTGCACGTCAAGGATCCGCCTCCCCTATACGTCGTCGGGATCCGGGTTCCTCATGAGCCTTCATGGATCCGGTTCCTCCAAAGGTCGGTACGGATCCGGCTATCGATCTGGGCCGGACTTCATCCTTCATGATCAACGCAACTGGGCCGCCCGATGGGCCTCATGCCACCATCACCGTCTATGGGCCACCCGGGCTTGCCGGATCTAGGCACCATGGTACACCCATGAAGTATACCCACAACAAGAGCCCCCAGAGTTCCGAGCTTCTCCTGCAGTTTCCGCCATGCTTGTACCTTATGATCTCCGGCATTGATGGCGCGAGAAAGTTGAAGAACTCCAACTTCATATCTTCTTTTTCCAACTATAAGTCGGAAAATTTCCCATCCCGCGGGACTTCATCCATCGACAGCTTTAAAGCACGTCTCCGGGTTACTCCCCTGCTTGCGAATGTGAATTGCTTATCTTCGTGCCTTTACCCGGAGTCTTAACAGACTCAAACGGTTCCGCCAATCCTGGCGTCATTTTCGCGCGGTTTGTGCGGTAACTTATCTCTAGCCATCTTTACTG
The DNA here is from genome assembly GCA_030979885.1 of Lolium multiflorum. Lineage (NCBI taxonomy): Eukaryota > Viridiplantae > Streptophyta > Magnoliopsida > Poales > Poaceae > Lolium > Lolium multiflorum. The sequence continues at coordinate 340,419,275 of CM061749.1, forward strand.
TTAGGGTTTGGGACACGTGTCACGCATCCAACGGCGCGACGCTTGCGTTCCGACCACAGAGCACGAATCTTATCCCTCAGCCTATAAATATCCACCGTCGACCCTAACTCTCATTCACCCCCATTCTCACCTCTCTTCGCATCGCCGCCCGTGAGCTTTACCTCCGCCGTGCCGGAACTCGCCGGAAAAGTCGCCGGAGCATCACCGGAGCGAGTCCACCACCGTGGTGTTCTTCGTGTTCTCAACTCCGACGAGCCACCGCACGAAAACCTCACCGCCGGCAACTCCGACCACCGCGGAATCCATTGCGGTAAGCTCTTCGAGCTTCGATTCTTTGCCGTAGTTGGTAGGGATGATCGCTAGGTCGACGATGAGGATCCGACTAAATTACGTTTTCCGGCACTACTCTTACATCTTCAGATGTCGTCCATGACTCCGCCTCCTGCCGACGAGCCGATCAATGCAACGCCCATCTCCTCCGCTCCGCCTCTCTTCATCCCAATCCAGCTGGATCCTACTAAGGATTCCGGCAAAGACGTCGAAGGCACCTCAGCTATCCCTGAAAAGACATCTGAGGCGGAGAAGAAAGCGGAAGAAATGGCTGCTAAAAAATCCAAAGCTCGCCAACGGGATTCGGAATCCAAAGGTAAATGGTGGCCTTGCACCACCACGAACATCGAGCTGCAGAACTTGGAGGGGGAAGGATTTTTACAACCCGGAAGCTGGAGGGCGACTCCGAGTGCCCTAGCCCCGGCCCCTCAGGACAACGAGATGGTGCTGACGAAGGCGTTGGTGGAGCGAGGCTTCTCATTTCCGCCTTCGGACTTCTTCCTCGAGATTCTGAAGGCCTATGGGCTCCAGCCACAACATTTCTCGAACAGCGTGCTTGCGATCAGCAACCACGTTACTCTCTGCGAAGGCCACCTCCGGTAACTCCCGAGCTCTCCTTGTTCCAATATTATTTCACTGTCAAGAAGGAAAGGATCCGGCAGTCCTCCGAACTGGCGACATGCGGAACCATCACCTTTATGCTTCGCCCGGGCCGCGTCTACCCCCACACCGACCGCCACGAATCCGCGCGGTACTGGTCCGCAGGCTTCTTTTATTTGAAGGACGTCTCCGACCCCGCGAACGCAAGGAAACTGCCACCGTTCAAGAACTGCCCCGCCACCGAGCTTCCGACATGGTCGCACCGCCCCCACATCTCCGAATCACTCCAGCTCACGCGCGCGTCGCGGATCTGCAAGCTGACGGAGGAGGGGTGACGGGGAAGGACCTGACCCTCTCCTGGTTCACCAAGCGGATCCAGCCGCTTCAACACAGGGATCACTTGATGTTCCAGTACACAGGGCGCGATGACCCGATGCGAGTTACAAAAGACAATCTCTCCGCCGACGCCCTCGACAAGAGAATCCGGGTCCTGATCAAAGTTCCGCGTGAACTCCGCGTTCACGTGTGCAACAAAGATATCCACATGAATGGTTCCGGAACTGCGGTACGTCGGCTTGACTGTAACCTCTTGTTTCTTTTCGCATTCAACTTTTTTGTCTAAGTGTTTAACTCTGTATCAGCTCGAAGCGCTCGAAGAGAACGAACTCGGAACTCTCCTCCGAGTTCCTTCCACCGGAAACACGGATCCGGATGCCGCGTCGGAGGCGGAAGCTCCCGAGACCTCCCGCCCCGCGAAGAGGAAGAAAGCCGCTCCTTCCAGCCCCCATGTGAAACGCGCCCGCGAAGTGCCTAGCACCGCTGCTACCCGGAGAGCGGAGGCGGAAAAGAAGCGCCTTTCACTGATTGACACCAGCAACAAGGGACAGCCTGATGTCCAGTATTTCTTCAAGCCTTCCGGGTAAGCGCCTATTTCCGAGATCCAAGTTCTGGTTTCACGCTCAAACTTTTACTTATATTTTTATGTTTTTTCTGAAGTTCCGGTAGCCAACCTCCCAAAGCCCCAAGGGCCCCGAAGAAAAAGGCCAAGCCATCTCCGGCTTCTTTTCCTATTACTCCCGAGGTTGAAGTTCCGCCCAAGGCTTCATCCGCCTCCAAGCCGGATCCGAAAGATATCATCAATGTTGATGATCTTCCTGAAGATTCCGCCCACCACGGCGACTCCGCCAAGGAACCTCCTCACCTGTTCCTCCGTCAGCTCAGCCAAGCTCCGCTTTCGCGGGGCCGACAGAAGAAGAAAAGGAGCAAAAGGCTAAGCTCCTTCAAGTTACCAACGCGACTCGAGTCCACCTCCAACCAACTCCGTCTCTTCAAAAGCTTACCCTCTCACAGCGCCACGCGGAAGTTTCCGACATGCTTAACAAAGTGTGGGGGAAGCCGGACGAGGAGGTGCGTGAACTCGCCGACTTGGAGGAGAACCTGAAGGAATTTTTCGCCAAGCACAAAAGGTAATACTAGCCCCCAAGCATTGGGTGATATATTTCCGTGTAACATGTATTACCTGAGGCGGAAATTTAAAATTTTTGAACCAAGACTTTAAATTCCTCGCTAGCCCCCAAGATTTTAAATGTCCGACTAACTCTTTGCCGCTTTGCAGACCACGCGGAAATTGCACGAAGATCTGCGCGTGCATGTGCTGGAGCAAATTACGGAGATCGAGGGGCTGCGCCAGAATGCGGAAAATAGCCAACAAGCTATCCGACTACTTGAGTCCCGCCTTCAGGGTACGAAATCTGGGTCTTGCTTTTTGTTCTGATATAATTGTTCAAAATGCATAATATGTGCAATTTTGTCTACCTTCAGAAGAGACTGCCAAGCACTCCAAGTTTGACGAGCTATCCGCCAAGGTCCAGGTGCTTGAGGCGGAGAACGAATCCCTTAAGGACTTTGTGAAGAACTCCGCTTCTCAGGAGAATCAAGCGCGGAAAGAGCTGATCGTAAAGCATGCCCGTGAACTGGCGGAGCTGAATGAAAAACTGGAGAAAAGCCAGGGCCGCGTCATTTCCGTGATCTCCAAGAACAGAGTTCTGGAAGCGGAGGCGGAGGCCATTGACAAACTTATCTTCCGTAAGCATTTTCCGTGTCGTTGATCCGACTACCTTGTAGTTTTCTTTCTAACGGAATTGAACCTCCTTGTTTCACAGCAAGCCTTGGCTTTGAATGGTCAAAGGAATCAAATCTGAAGAGGACAGAGGCATACGATGAAGCGCGGATTTCAATCGACGCGCTATTCGAAGCCTGTCGCGGAATTGCCAAGACTCTGTCTTTGAAGAAGGCTAAAACCACGCTCATTGATACGATGACCAAACTTATGCAACAAGTGCCGGATTTCATCAAGGACTGGCAAAAGTCTTCGCACGCGGAGCCGCCTCCCTAGTCCTGGCCACCTGCAAGGCTCACTTTCCCTCGCTCAACCTGGCGAATGTTGCACGCGGAGCCCCGAGGATTCCGACATGGGTGCCCTCCTCGCGGAGACCGAGGGCTATGAGCGCTGTTTGTCGCGAGTTGATCACTCGTTCTGGTACAACCAACACGATCCGCCCGGGATTTTCCGATGCAGAGAGGAAGCAGGAGAGCCGGAGTATTATGGGGAAGGCTCCGGGTCAAGCGGCGAGCACTCGGAGGAGACTCAGGCGACGACTCCAAAGCCGGTTCTGGCGACAGCGATGGCGGCTCCACCTACCAAAGAATCTGAAGAAGAGGACTCCGAGTAGAGTTCCTGTTTTAAAACAATGAGACAAATTGCATCATTTTGGCCCCGGAGTGGGTTTGTAATATAACTTAAATTCTTAAGTAGTTAGGGACGAAACAGGCATGCATGCATGGGCGGAAAACACTTATCCTGCAATCCGTGTTAATATTATTTGCATGTTTCGGTTTATTGGAAAGCAAGTGCTGGTTTGATAATTTCCGGCTTGCCCACTTGACCTTCCACGAGCCGGAAAACCTGTGCCGGAAACGCGGCGACGAAGCCCAATGGCAATCCGTCAATAACCACGGAAACAAGCCCCCAGCCAAGGAAGTCGCTACCAGGAATCCATGGGTTTGCAACGAAAAAATTTCCGCCAGAAAACTTTAAGCTTACGTCCTAAGGGACGATTTTGAAAATCACAACTTTCATACACGCCTAGGCGGAAAGATCCAGCTCTGCGGTTTTAGTCGGAAAAACATACACGATCCAGAAATGAAAAATTAAAGGAGGTAAATGACTCTAAGAGTGAACCAAAAGCTTTATTTCATTGATCATGTATCATAGATATTACAAGGTATGTAATGCGTAAAGCGCTAAGTGTGGAAAGGACGTAGCTGTGCTATGTTCCAGGGACGATCTGTTTCATCATATATGTCACCCGGATCTTCTCGCTTTTTCCGATGCCAGTTGGCAGGTCTATCCTTTAGTTCCCGGAAATCAACGAGGTAGTAGGATCCGTTGTGTAGTACTTTGCTGATGACAAAAGGTCCTTCCCATGGAGTTTGCAACTTGTGATCTTTCACCTGGCGAAGGCGGAGGACTAAGTCTCCACCATGAACGAGCGGTTCGAACTCGACGGCTATGATAGCGCGGAGCTTGGCTGCAAATGGTGGAGCGTTGGTTGGCTAGATTCCAAGCTTCTTCGATCAGGTCCACGATAGCTGTCGAGCCTCGTCAGCTTCTTCATCGTAGGCGGAAACTCGCGGTGAATCATGGATGATGTCGAGGGGAGCACAGCTTCGGATCCGTATACCAGGAAGAAAGGAGTAAATCTGTTGACCTGTTAGGGTAGTTCGTAAACCCATGAACGAGTCCACCATCAGCCCAAGCTGCTGCGCGGGCGCAGCGGTTCTTCAAGGCGAGGTTTGATTCCGGCTAGTATAAGGCCATTGGCTCTTTCGACCTGACCATTAGATTGTGGATGAGCCACGAATGCAAGGTCAAGCCGGATCCCAACTTCATCGCAATAATCCTTGAGTTCTCCCTGCGCAAAGTTTGTGCCATTGTCTGTGATTATGCTGTGTGGGATGCCGAATCTCGTTACGAGGCTGCAAACAAATTTTAGTGCCGTAGCACCGTCGGCTTTCTCACGGCTTTGCCTCGATCCACTTATTGAACTTGTCAATAGCGACCAGGAGGTATTCATGACCGCCAGGAGATGATTTCTTTAGCTTACCAACCATATCAAGCCCCCACCGCGAACGGCCAGGTGATAGGGATGGTCCTCAGCTCTTGGGCTGGAGCGTTTGGTTGAGTAGCGTAGTAATCGACAACCGCGGCAAGTTTTCACCAGCTTGTCGGCGTCTTTAGCTAAGAAATCAACCGAAAGCTTTTGCAACGAGGGATCGGGGCGGCATGATGCCCAATCCCCTGCGTGGATCTCTCTGAGGATTTCAATGCCATCTTGACTAGAGACGCATTTGAGAAAAACCCCGTTTGCACTTCGTTTGTAGAGCTGTCCATCAACAATTGTGTAGGATCTTGCTCGTCTGATGATCTGTCGTGCGTGGACCTCGTCCTCCGGCAACTTTTGATCAATGAGGTAATCCAAGAACGGCTGAGTCCAGGCCGGAATGACTGCCATCACTTCCTTAGCCGGAGAAACTGCCAGATCGGGATTTTCCGGGTTTGCACCCTTTACTGAGGGTACTCGGAGATGCTCAAGGAACACTCAGGCGGAATTGGTTTCTGCCGGATCCGAGCTTGGACAGCATGTCTGCTGCTGTGTTATCGTCTCTCCTGACGTACTTGACTTCGTAACCGAGGAAGCACTTGGCGATCTCGTCCACTTCGTCTCTGTAAGCCGCCATGACGGAGTTTCTGGCGTTCCAGGTTCCGGCTACTTGTTGTGCCACCAGGTCGGAATCTCCGCAGCATATGATGTGCTTGATCCCAATTTTATTAGCGATGCGCAGTGTAGTAGAGCCTCGTATTCCGCCATATTATTGGTTGCTTGAAGTGAATCTGCGAAACGTACGCAGTTCTTCTCCTGGGTGATTTCGGGTAACTCCCCCCGAGCCTTGATGTTGCTTGATCCGTCAAAGTGCATGACCGAAGCTTCAGTTCCGGCACAGTGTGTGCCCTCCGGTGCTTCACCCATCCGCGATGAAATCCGCTAGAACTTGAGACTTGATTGCGGTTCGGGCTTCGTAGTTGATGTCAAAGGCAGATAACTCGATGCCCCATTTTGCTACGCGTCCTGTTGCGTCGGAGTTGTTGATGATTGTTGCCAGGAGCCTTGCTTACCACCGTCATTGGGTGCTCCTGGAAGTAGTGTCTCAGCCAGGCTGCTCTAGGAAAACTCCGTATGCTAGCTTCGAAAGAGGGTATCTCTGCTTGGATTCCGTCAGACTTCTCTAATGTAATAGGGGCCTTTGGACTCCGTGCTCAAATCCTTCTTCCTTTCGCACCACCACTATTACGAGGCTGATAACTTTGTTGGTAGCCGCTATGTAGAGGAGCATAGGCTCTGACTCAGCTGGAGCTGCCGTATAGGTGGGGAGGAGAGTATGTTCTTCAACTCCTGAAGTGCTTTATCTGCTGCCTCATCCCAGACAAATTTGTCTGTTTTCTTCAGCAGCTTGTATAGAGGTAGGGCTTTCTCACCAAGACGGCTAACAAATCTACTGATTGCCGCAACGCAACCAGTTAATCGTTGCACATCTTTGAGACAAGTTGGCCTTTTGATGTTCAAGATAGCCTTGATCTTTTCCGGGTTAACTTCAATGCCCCTGTGAGAAACAATGAAGCCAAGAGTTTTCGCCAAAAACGCACTTCAGCGGATTCAACATCATCTTGTACGTCGGAGATTATCAAAGGTTTCCTTGAGGTCGCTCAGCAGGTCGGATCCCTTTCGGGTCATGACCGCGATGTCGTCGACGTAGGCGTGCACGTTCCGCCAATTTGGTCTTTCAGCACCGCTGCATCGTACGTTGGTATGTGGCACCTGCGTTTTTCAAGCCAAAAGGCATGGTAACATAGCAGTATGTGCCAAAGGGTGTGATGAAAGAGGTCGCCTTTTGGTCGACTCCTTCATCAGATCTGATGATACCGGAATATGCGTCAAGAAAACACGAAGTTCCGCCCCTGCCATCGAATCAATGACTTGGTCAATGCGCGGTAAAGGGAACGGATCTTCGGACAATGCTTATTCACGCCGGAGTAATCGATGCACATTCTTAGTATTTCAGAATTCTTTTTGGGTACAAGGACGGGGTTTGCGACCCAATCAGTATGGATAACTTCTACTACAAAACCTGCCTCTAGTAACTTTGCTAATTCCATTCCTATGGCGCGGCGCTTCTTGTCTCCAAAGCGTCGCATAGCTTGCTTCACCGGTTTTGCACCCGGTTTCATGTTGAGGTAGTGCTCGGCGAGTTCCCTTGGTACTCGGACATGTGAGAAGGTTGCCATGCGAAGATATCCATGTTAGCTCTGAGGAACTCGACGAGCGCTTTCCTATTTGGGGTCCATGTTGGCTCCGTGAAACCTGCTTGGAGTTGTCCCCTTCAATGAGGTCATGCTTCTTGGTTTCTATCGCGGCCTTGAACGAGGTCTTTTGTTCGGAGATCTGCTTTTTGGTGGTCTGCATCTCAGTCGGATCCACCGCGGCTCTGCCTTGCAGCTCCTCTCCAGATATGACGGATTCGCAAAGGCGGCTTCGCCTTCCTCGCAGTCCCTAGCTTTCTTGTCTCCGGACACGGTGATCCAACCGTTAGGACCCGGAATCTTGAGCTTGTTGTAGATGTAGCATGCCCTGGCGTGGAACTTGTGGTAGGTGGGCCTGCCGAAAATTACGTGGTAGGAGCTTTTGAAGGGCACCACTTCGAACGTGATCATCTCTTCGCGGTAGTTGTTCACATCGCCGAAGGCCACGGGAAGTTTGATGCTGCCAGAGAATTTGCCTTCTTACCCGGAACCACACCATGAAATTCTGGTGCTGTGTTTGAGCTGTTCCTTGGTGAGGTTCATCTTCTCCAGGGTCTCCAGGTACATGATGTTCAGGCTAGCTCCTCCGTCCATAAGACACTTGGAGAAGTCATACCCGTCGATGCGGGGACTCACAACCAGAGCGTAGCACTCTTTGGGGATGACGGCCGGGTGATCCGACCTGTCAAAAGTACAGGCTTTCTCCGACCACTTCATATGCGGCACAGCCGGAACCGTGGCGTTCAAGATCCGGAGCGCTGATTTTTCGCGCGGACGTTGGGGTTCCGAGGAAGGTGTGGTAAGTTCCGACACTCTTCTTGCCAAAGGGGTTGGACTTGTTAGTTGCGGTACCCTCCTTGGGTTCCGGCGAAGCGTCATCCTCGTCCATGGCCTCGGAGCTGTCCTCCTCTTTGTCCTTGTTCTTGCCCTTGCCTCCTTTGCCGCGCGGGCGGTGCTTCCGGGCTCGTATCCTGCCTCCCGGTCGTTCTTCAGATCATTGACCCACTTGCAGTTGCGATTGGTATGGGTGGATTTGCCCGTAGCCGGATCCAGATGAGCCAGCACGGCATATCCCTGTATTCTTCATACGTTTGGGGGCGCGGGATCCGGCTGCGGTGACCTCGTCGGCGCGCTGGCCCCTGCCTGCTCCGCCTCCACGTCCGCGGCCTCTTCCGCCTCCTGGACCTCCGCGTTGGAACGTCATGGCTACCATGTCGGATCCTCCGCCTTCTGGTCTTGGGGGGGTTCTTCCGCTTGTTGCTGTTGACGCCGTTATCACGGTTTTCTCTGTTGGTGCAGGGGTATGGCTGTAGCTGCGAGATCTCCGCTGCGTCGTCATCGGCGGCAGTATGATCGCTGGCGATGTTTATCATCTCATCAAGAGTGAGCTTGTTTGCGTTCACCATACAAGTAAGCTTGTGGCGCAGCAGCCCCCCACGCTGCAAACCACCAATGAAGGAGTGCATTGCTGTGCGGTTATCTACGTTCTCGCACTCGTTTCTGGTTGCCAACCATCGGGTAAGGAAGCTCCTAGATGTCTCACCCTTCTTCTGGATGCAAGCTTGAAGATCGCTGGTGGTGGCCGGTCTCTTGTAAGTACCCCTGAAGTGGTTCTCGAAAGCCTTCTTCAGGTCCAACCAGCAAAGATGGTGTTCTCCTCGAGGTCGCTGAGCCAAACACGAGCTGGACCAATAAGGTACAACTGGAGCATGCGGCAGGCTATATTCGGGGTTCCTCCGCGAAGGTTACTGCATTGTAGTAATCCTCGATATCCGGCCTCTCGCTGCCATCATAATGCTTCAGATTTCCAGCTTAAGGTTCAGGATTCTTGGCTTTGGTTCCTCTCGGATCATCCCAAAGCACCTTGGACCGATGTAGTCGGATCTGTACTCGTTGAGGCGATCCCGGGCATCACGAGGGGCACCACCGGGTGATTTTGAGCGGGAACGGATCTCCGGCCTCGCCTACGCCTCCACCTCCGCCTCCACCGGGTGGTGGCGAGGAGATCTGCGAGGGCCTGTAAGATGTTCTTCCGCCTTGATTCTCGGCGTGGCTCCCGCGGCGGCTCCGCTTCGGTGGCTCCTTCCTCTTGGTGGTGGTCGCCTCCGTCGTTCCGGCTCCTGCGTGGCTCGGGTGCTTATTCCTCGTTCCGGCTCCTCCTTGGTTCCGGATCGCATCCTTGGCTTCTGCGAGGCTCAGGGTCGCGTTCTTGATTCCGACGAGGCTCAGGCTCGTGGTCTTGATTCCGGCTTCTGCGCTGCTCCAGCGTACGCTCCCTGTTCTGTCTCTAGGTGGCGGCATCGTCGCGGATGTTGATTCCACCTGGCCCATGGGGCCTGGGGTTTCCGGCAGGGCTGCGACGTCGAGGGGGTAGCGGAGGACGCGAAGCTCGGGGTGGTGGCGATGGAACACGGTACTTATCTCTGCCAGTATACATCGCATCCTTTCCCTTTGCCGGGTCTTTCGGAGTTGAATCCGATGGTATGGGGATTGGATTTGGATGGTCTCTGACTTTCCTCCTGCGCTCCGTAGATCCGGTGCGCGACTCGCCATCACGGTTTTGACTTGCTATGGCGTCCTTCTGCGCGGTAGATATGCATTGCTCCGGATTGGATGCTAACCTGCGCGAAGTGTCTGCCTTGCTTTGTTGCTGCATTGCTGAGGCAACGAGCTTCCGGACGTAGTTGATGTCAATCTCCTCGTCCTTCTTCTTGGTTGTCATGCTCTCATCCATAGCAATCCTTTAAGCATGAGGTGGCATAGCTTAGGATTCAATCTATGTAGATATTTTCATCATATGTGGCATGGTATTATCCTCTCGTGTGATTTGTTTTTGGATAGCCAAGTGGCTTTTGTTACTAAATATCTTGTGAATGATTTTATGCTTGTGGTTGAGTCACTATATCATATTTGGTTGTATTTATATTGTAATTGGGATCAAAATGTCAAAGACAAGGATTATACCCCAATTTTGAATGGTGATGTTTGATTTCACCAAGGCATGATCATATGTGTTTCAAAATACTCATAGTTTATTTTATTCAAATAGTTTGAACTATAATTCATAATGTAAACGAATTTAGTTTTGTGATATTCCATATAGTTAATAAGTTATGATTAAAATCAGGATGTGTGGCTTTTATGCACTTAGGTCCTTGTGTTTTACCATATTTAATAATAAGTTTTAAAGTGAATTAAATTACACCCCAAAGTTAGTTGCTCAACTTTTAAGTGTTAATAATTTAGAGTTTGTTTATTATCTCTGTGATGGGTATAGACCTCTCCCATCTCTAGGGTTTAATGATAAGCTTGTGTTGGTATTAAATTCACAAGTTTAGTTCAAGAAATACCATGAGGTTCATGGTAGAAATATTCATTTGTTAAAGATATGGAAAAGATAAGTGAAGAGTGGTTTCTCCATTTTATTGTTACTTGATTTCCAATTTAATAGATATTCATATGGTATGGCAAAGAATATCATATTATGATCTTTTATAAGATCAAGCAATTGATCCTTGATTAATATGTTATTGTGTTGGTTTTAGTTTTCTTTGATCTAACCCCTTAGATCAAATCATCTCTACCCAAAACAAGGTTTTAGCAAAGGTCACATTGAGTTTATAGCGCTTGACTTGATGAGATACTTCAATTCCACCAAGGTCAAGTGAAACTTCAGTTACTGTGACTGTTTTACTTTAAAGCGCGAAAATTCCCCGGATTTTCTATGCATGAATGCAATGCACACATCTGTTTCCTCTATTTTTGTAACCCCAAATCCTGGGATATTACAGTCTCTACCCCTTAAACTAAAGTTCGTCCTCAAAGTTTGAACTCTCTCACGTTTCCGGTGTGGGATCTGACTTGTGCAGACTACATCTTTTCTCGAACTCCGTGGTGATCTCACCGGATATAATTGAGTATATCCCTTTTCCAGATTCTTCCTGGAATCCATTAGTGTTTTCCTCAGACCATTGACTTCTTACTTTAATTCTATGATTTATTCCAATGCTATAAGCATGTTTCCTTTCTCATTGAAGATTCAATGATTGGGACAACTTCTTCTGGTGATGATAGTCTTTAACTGAAGACTAATTTGATAACATCCTAATTGGTAAAATAGGTCTTTGTTTTCCCTTACTACCAAAACTGCAATAATGGTACTTAGTAAGGTACTTACCATGGAAATGGTCTTGAGGGTTTATTTCACTAAGAATGGATTAGACTCATTTAGTCTATCCAATCATGGATCATGGTTGATACCTCTAACTATTTTGGTACCTTTAGGTTCCATGAAAGGAATCTTTATAATAGTATTTAGTTTTGGTAAGGTCTAACTCCTTCGGTCTTTGGGCCTTCTTAAGCTTTATTTAGTCTCCTATATATCCTTCATCCAACTTCCTTAACCTTGACTTACTTGAGCTATCGTACTTCTGAGTAGATACTACTCACTTTCTCAAGTTTTATTCCAATTATTACTTCTTCGAGGTATAAACCTCGGCTTCTGGTCTGACATCCTTCTGAGAGTTGTGTCCAATAATCTTATGAAAATAAGATCGATCTTCCTTTCAGTTCAGACCTTCTTCTTCTATTTTGCTCAGAGTATTGAGTCATTGTACATCCAACTCAATTTTCACTCTACCCCTTGGAGTTTTCTTATGGTCTTCAACTCCTATTCTTCCAGCCATTGGACTTATGGTTAGGATATTGTCTGGGTCTAACTGATGGTTTGTACTCCTTCTAAGGTTTTGCGAAGAATCGTTGTGGTGTATCCACTCATTTGTGGACATCCAATATGGATCCTTCGACTGAAGGTTTATAGGTCATAGTTATTTGACTGACAAAATTTTATTTGTTCACAACTTCTTGGTACGAATAATCCAATTATGGACTACATGATACCGATTGTGGCTATTTGTTATCTAAAAGTGTACTCTATTATAGGTTTTGACCAATTGGTCAGGACATCTTCTACTTTATCTTGCAGTGTTGATCCTATACCAACTGTGGTCTTCTGATACCAACTGTGGTCTTCTTATATCTGCTATGGTTTCATATGTAATCTTCCTTCCTTCAGGGTTTATTTTGCAAGAAAACCACTAGCTGACACTATGAAGATAGTATTCTAAATGATTTCCCATGCATTTCCCTCTTCCAGAATGATTATGGTTCTATTTCTACTTCTCCATAATCACCATATTTCTCACCTTCATGCTTTTTCCGTACAAAAGTACACCTTTATTAAGGCTAAGCATGAGTTTTGATTGGTACGTCCTTCAGAGTATTGTGGTTGCTTCCCACAATTTGGCTTCCTTTTTCTGATGAACCTTCTTATTGTCTTTAGAATCTTCAGAATTCGTCACTTCCTCACACGAATATCATTACCCTCTAGATCTATAGCATCAAGTAAGAACTTGATATTTCAACATGCACTTGCATATCAAAGTCAAACTTCATGTATGGATCTAGTCAATCAATGAAAATCCAATAAAATCCAAGAAGATTCAGCTTTGTGCTTATAATACACACCATCATAAGCCTGAATATAATAGTTGAGTAAGACATCTCTAAACATCAGGCTATGATGTGTAGTATATAACACCACATAAGATACACTAGTAGGAAAACCCTTATAGGTGGAGCTTAGTTCTGTGGCGCACCATTAAAAATGCGCCACAGAAAGTTATTTTGTGGCGCACCAGGCAAGATGCGCCACATAAATAGCTTAATTTTGTGGCGCATCAGGGAACCGTGCACCACAAAAATTTAGTGGGGCCCACACCCTGTCACCACCAACTATTAGTGTAGGTATTTCTGTGGCGCACACATGGCGCGCTGCGCCACAGAAATTACTGTTTCGTGGCGCACTTGCTTCGGTGCACCACAGAAGTAGTTGATTCTGTGGCGCACTTGTTCTGGTGCGCCACAGAACTAAGGGAACTTATATCATCCCGTGCCCTCCCCCGCCCACGCCTGTTCACCTCTCCTCCGATCCGTACCGCCTCTCCCCTCTCCCCTCTCCTTCGATCCATACCGCCGCGCGCCACCATGGTCGTCGCCGTCGCCGTCGCCGCCGCCTTCCTCCGCGAAGGCCGCATGCCGCCACGCTCCTCCCATCCCCGCCACCTGCAGCACAAGCTGCCGCTACGGCGAGGAGGGGCCGCCGCGAGGAGTGGCCGCCGTCGCGTTGGAGGAGCCGCCGCGTCCTCCTCCTCCTCCACCCCTGCCGTCATCTTCAACCTCCTCCTCCACCCCTGTTGTCGGTGATCTCTCTACCCTCCCCTCCCCTCCCTCTTAATTCCTCTCCCGCGCGAGCACAAGGTGCTCGAGGAAATGCTCGTGTTCTGCTCTAGTTGTGCTGCTGTTGTTGTTGTTGTGCTACTGGCTGCTGTTGCTGTTGATGTGCTACTGGATGCAATCTATCTATCTATCCTAGCTTGCTGTCATTGTTGTTGTCATTGTCGTGGTGAACTATTGTTGCTATTGCTTGTGTGTGCATGCTCTAAATGGTCAAATGATCTCATGTGCTAGTGATTTACTTACTGGCTCATTGCTCATGCCTTTTACTTAATGTCCTATGCTATTGCTATGTCTCTGTAGCATGCTGGAGGGTTTTAGTGATGTGCCTTGATGCTTCCATAGCATCCTGGTATGATTGTTGTTGCCAGATAATTGGATGAACTGCTTATGCAATAATGATTCCTTTGTGGAGGTTTACTGCCACTTGTTATTGATGAACCATGTGATGGTAATGATTCAATTTAATTCAATGATGTTAATTTGATTTCCATCCTTTGTTGGAAATAAATCCATGTCTGAACCTGTACAAGGTAATGAAGACTTGCTCACTTGGTATTGCTTGCTAGTTGGACATTTGGTTGGTTTTGATGCTACTGGTTCATTTAAATGCATGAAATGCTACTATGGTATGCTATTGTGGTATCCTTGTGAAGAAAATGATGGATTCTTGTGAGCTTATGGTATGCTACTATGCTACTGTGGTATCCTTGTGAAGATTTACTTGATGGATTCTTGTGAGCTTATGGTATGCTACTATGCTTATAATGCTCTGATTAGTGGGGATGCTTACTGGATCATGTGCATATAGTTCATATAGTTCCCTAAAAAGAAAGAATGCTCCCTGGCCAGATGCTTGATGTCTTGGCTCAGCCAATGATGCAAAGGCTGAGGCAAAAACTTGGATAAGCACAGATACTAAAATGTGTTTTGAACTCAACTGAGTAATGATAAATTTCCATTTCTTGTTGGCTTTGATGAAAATAGAGATATCCACAGTAGGGGATCATGTAAATGAATGCCACTGTGGTATCCTTTGAAGAAAAAGGACTGTTTCTGATGGTTTTAAAAGGCTAGGTGGTGCTAGGTGATTAAGTTGGCTACCAAGACTTGTCTCATCTGGTTAGCTGGGATATGCTATGTGTTGTTGCTTGTTTAGGCATATCTATCACTTACTGGATTTACTGGTTCTTGATTGGCCTCTCTTTTGCCAGCATCACTTGGTCTATATACCAAGTGATGATAATCCCTTTGGAGCATCTGCTCCATGCATGCTATGTGTGTTTGAGCATCTTGACTTATGTCACCATGGTTGCTGGTTTGGTGGTGTTTTTGTACTTGCCGATGATTAGATGGTTGGTCGATCACTCGTACACTCGGGGGTGGAGCAAGTGAGCCTGGTGTGATGGCACAAATATCAATATCTTGTGCATCCTACCTGGCCTCACTTACTCCACCCCTGGATGTTAATATTTCTTTCGCCCAACAAAGTATGAGGCATTCCATTTAGTTCATACTAGCTACTTCTTAATTGCATTGGCCTTTCTTCCATTTTAGTGCCGATGATTAAATTGTTTGGTCACTTGTACACTCTGGGGTGGGGCCACTGAGCCTGGTGCGATGGCACAAATATCAATCTCTTGTGCATCCTACCTGGCCTCGCTGACCCCATCCCTGAATGTTAATATTTTTTTCGACCAACAAAGTATGAGGCATATGATATCTAGTTGAGATACCACTTGGCTCTTTCTTCCATTTTATTGCCGATGATTAGAATGTTTGGTCACCTATACGCCGCAATATACTTTGTAGACGGCCCCCTTTCCCCGCCGCTGAACGAGTTTGATCGAGAGAACAACGCCGCACTGCTCTCACCACGGGCCCCAGCCGCCTCTCTTGTGGCCGCGTCTCCGCGCCTGCACTCTTCGCCTTCTTGCCCGGTGAACACAGACTAATCGTTGGAATAAGAAGCCGATGACGGCCGATCGCAATCTAATCTTGCGACCGGCCGTCATCGGTTTATTCCAACGATCAGTCTATTGGTTCACCGGGCAAGAAGGCGAACAGTGCAGGACGTGGGACACACGGCCACAAGGGAGGCGGCTGGACTGCCGTGGTTCTGCGCCGGAGAGGCAAATCGGCGTTGTTGTCTCGTCAAGGACCCGTTCACGGAACGGCGGCCGGGGAAAGGGGGCCCTTCTGCAAAGTATATTGCGGCGTATACTGCAACTATGGTTTCTGACCATAGTATTTGTGTTGACCAACAATGTATGAGGCACTTATTCCATTTTGTCATTCCATTTGCTTTGGTATTTTCAAAATGCCGATGATTAAAATGTTTGGTCATCGTACACTCTGGGGTGGTGTAAGTGAGCCTGGTAAGATAGCACAAATATCAATCTCTTGTGCATCGGACTTGGTCTCACTTACGCCATCCCGGAATGCTAATATTTGTGTTGACCAACAATGTATGAGGCACTTATTCCATTTTGTCATTCCATTTGCTTTGGTATTTTCAAAATGCCGATGATTAAAATGTTTGGTCACCGTACACTCTGGGGTGGCGTAAGTGAGCCTGGTAAGATAGCACAAATATCAATCTCTTGTGCATCGGACTTGGTCTCACTTACGCCATCCCTAAATGTTAATATTTGTGTTGACCAACAATGTATGAGGCATTTATTCCATTTCTCTTGTGCATCGGACTTGTTGGTCTCACTTTCTTCCATTTTAATCATAGTAGGAACCGGATGAAGACCCCGATGCAAGCGAGCCTGGTGGGTAGAGAGGAGGGAGCAAAGGAGGAACCGGATGAAGACTACTTTGTATCTCGAAATTGTGAATTTTGTATGAATTAAGAGTTGTATGCAAAACATTTGACACTTGCCACTATATATGTATCTCGATCGGGCTCTAAGTACTGTGATGATGATGTCTACATTATATATGTGCAATGTACATGCTATTTATATTATATCTGCATATTTCTATATGTTGTTGTATATAACCTGTATATTGCTGTCTATAAACTGCATGTGTATAGCAGGCAGCATAAAATCGTGTATAATACAAGCAAGTTCTGTGGCGCACTGAAAATCAATTCTGTGGCGCACGCTTTTCTGTGGCGCACCCAAGCACTCGTGCGCCACAAAAACCTTAATTCTGTGGCGCATGGGTCGGTGCGCCACAGAAACCTTATTTTTGTGGCGAAGTTTCTGTGGCGCACCCCCCATGCGCCACATAATCCATTTTTGGTGCGCCACTAATGAGGCTTTTCCTACTAGTGATAGGTTTATGTCGTGATACTTAGCACAAATATGTGGATTTCTTCTATTTGTCTCAACATTTATCTTAATTGCACATTTGCGATGAGACAAACTTGAAACAAAGTGGCCTGGAATAGTTGAAGTTAACCTAGTTTTCTTTGGAAGTACTAACATAAATAGTATACCATATATACGTGCTATTGAGGACTACTTCCTATGATACAATTAGTTCTAACATGTTTACTCTGAATACCTATTTATTAGGATATAGCTCCTATACTTCCAAGTGTTTCTATCATAATATTATGGTCATGATGTGCTTGGCACACTTCCCATGGTTTTGGGAACACAATTCTTGCACTATTGTTTGAACAACTGGCTTCTTATCACACTCCTCCTAAGTATTTATGATATTCATCACATAATGATACTCAGGTTAATCTTATATGATTACTATCTATACCATGTAGATAGACATATCTTATTCCTATCACTCTTCCTTACCTCCCATGATTGACTCATCATGGTCTATACTACCTCATATAACTCATATCTATCCCTTACTATCAGTTGTTTCACAAGTTTGGATAGGTTTTACTTACCCATTACTTGTCTTGGTATACAGCTTCTAGTAGGATATCTTAGTTACCTTTATCACTTGATATTACTCCTATTACAGGTCTGGACAATTCTTACTTAACTATAACATATGTTGGTACACATCATCCAATAGGATATCTTCCTTATGGTTGTATCCTCTCTTTGGACTACCATGTATTGTATACCAACTATGGTCTACTCATCTATGGTTTTGAGGATTTAATGGAGTGCTACGCGTTTGGGTTTAGCTAACTAACTTCACTTAGAAAGAATAGGTAAGAAGGGTTGACTCAAGTGTGTCAGGATTATTCTCAAGTGAATATCCATCTCAAGTCATAAGAAGATTTGGTTTAGCATAGTTGACTTAGCTAATAAAACTTCCTATAGACACTACCAATCCTATAGGTCTCCTTTAAAGGGTTTTAATCCTAGGGTCAAAGCATTTGCTCTGATACCAACTGTGGTGACCCGGCATACCACTACATGGTGTAGTATGCAAGTCTGACATAACACCAATGAAACACTGTTCCACTAGTATTACATCGCTCAGAGTGGTACAACAGAAACATATGCGGGTCCAAGGTATGTCTAAAGAATTACAACTCCGACTCTGTTACAAAAGATCAGCACAGCCTCCTACTTTACAATGAGGTAAATCTGCAAATAAACTCCAGAAGAACGACTCGTAGTCTAATCCTATCACGAACTCTATTTGTAGAGTATTTAACTAGCTATAGAGGCTATGAATAGATTCTAGCTAAATAGGAGCTATGTTTAGAAAGCTAGTTCCCTTCTATGGCTAATCTAGGTTTTCTCCTTGTTGGATGTGGTGTTTGACTCTTCTGACAGGTTCCTGTCCCTTGAAGTAATTGTTGATTCCTCGGTCTTCGAGTTGTAGATCCTCCTTTGATGCCTCCATATCTAAGCAGGGGATTTAAGAGTGGGATGAGTACGAGCGTACTCAACAAGTTCATTATAGGAAAGAGGTGTTTAATGCACTAGCTACGGCCATGGACCAGAAAGTCATAGGCAATGCATGTTTTTGTAAACATTTCTTCAAAAGGTTGCTTTTATTCTGAAGAGCTATGTCCGTCAGCCTTCACCGGTTGACTAGAACTTCATGGAGTTCCTTTCCGGCAGCGTTGTTACCACCCGATTTTGGCCAAATCAGGAGATGGGTCGTAAGTGAAGATGGGCTTGAAGGACGTACATGTGGAGCATCTTCGAAGCGGCCTCACGCTAAGAGTTTGGGCTAAGTGGCCCGTGTATCTGTAATATAGTAGATCGCATTGTAATTTAGATTAAAAGATAGAGTCTGGCCCGTGCACGGTTAGGTGCACGCCAATTAGAAAGTCCCTTGGACTATAAATATGTATCTAGGGTTATCGGAAAAGGAGGACAATCATCGTTCAACCAACACAAATCAGGCGCATCGCCACCCCTTTCTTCGAGGGTTTCTCTCGGGTAAGCACCATGCTGCCTAGATCGCATCTAGCGATCTAGGCAGTATACGTTTATTCGTCAACCTTGTACTGCTCGTGCTGAAGCCTTGTTGATGGCGAGCAGTACTATTTTATCCTTAGGTGTTTAGGGGTTTGCATTGATGCTTTCACGTGCATATCCGCATGGCGATGCCGCCCCTCGACACCTAGCTGCCCTTACGTCTATCCAGACGTAAGGGCAGCATCTTGCTTGTTCGTTACTTAGTAGATCCGATCCGTTATAGTTGCTCCTTGCTCGCAAGGATTAGTTTAATATCCGCATAGTTAGGCCTTACGCTGGGGTCGGAGGATCCGGTAGTGCGCTAGATGTTGTTCACCGTCCCTGCGAGGGATGTTCCGGGAATCGACGTTATGTTGGTTTTTAGGCCTCTCAGGGGTGGTTTGCATCGTCTTCCGTAGCTGCTAGGCCCGATCACACGTAGGACGTTCCGGTTATGCGATGAAAACCCTAAACTGTCGTGGATCGTTTTAGCTTTGTCCTGATCAAGCAGGATCCCCATGCCATTGTAAATCCAACGTGAAACATGGGGCGATCGGCTCCTTGAGCCGATCCACAGGGAAACCTGAGAGCCGATAGGGCTCGTATTTAATGTTTACGTGTCTACCATGCAGGAACAATCGAAGCACTAACACCTTCCCGATCGGGTCTAGGTCGGTGGCACGCCCTAGCAACCGCCAGGACGTGGCCGAAGATTTGCGGGACGACGCGAGGTGCCAGGATCCACTAAGCGGCCTGGAGCTTCCCGGCTCTTCGTGTTGCTCAGCCATTGCCCGTCGGTGGGTTTTGGAGGGTAACACATTCTGGCACGCCCGGTGGGACAATCTTCTGCGACATCCACGTCAACATCGGCATCCGAGATGGCGGAGGAACAGATCACATACGAGGATCTTCCTCCTGATCATAAGAAGAAGTACGATGACCTGAAGGCCATCCTGGAGGCCGAACTCATCGGCTCCTTTGAGAAGACCCGGTCGCACGGCGTCAGGTTCAAAGGATTCGCACCACAAGGCATCCTCGATGGGTTGGATCTGTCTCTCCCTTCGAGGAACGCGAGCCCTGCGACAGAGATCAACTACGTGGTGGCTCATTCACTGCACCGGCACTCGAGAGCCTGGTGAATACCTTGGAGCGCGTTGCGCTCCGTGTGGTGCAAGAGATCATGGAGCGTCGGTACTCCCCTTCAGGACCTGTTCTAGGGACTCACCAGGGAGAGATGCAACTCCACACCAGGCCACCTCTGCCGTACGCAATGGCGGCTCCATAGCAACAAGGCTCACCGGCATACGTCGTCTACAAAGTTGGGGGTGACCCGGGCGATCAGTTTTGCATGACCCGCCCAAGGAAATCCCGACGGATACGTGTGCACGTATGTGCCGGACTGCAACAGCTGGACGCAGCGATCCGTGCTCCACCAGAGGGATTGCCGAGCAGGAGCGATTGTTCCGGCAGGAAGAACGAGCAGCAGCGGGGAGTTTAGGAGCAGAAGCGAGAAACAAGCGTGGCTAGCCAAGTATACCACCGCACCAGTCCAGAAAGCTCAGCTGCTACTACCTCCACCGCAGATCAGATCAGCGCGATCTGAGAGATCGTTCGGCATCTTGCCGAAGAAGAAGATAATCGGCTAGTCCAAGCCGTACCCCAATGAGTTCGACCTGATCCCACTACCACCCAAGTACCGGCTTCCGGACTTCAACAAATTCAGTGGGTCAGAAGGATCTAGCTCCCATCGAGCACGTGAGCCGATACTTGGCCCAGCTGGGCATGGCTTCGGCATCGGATCAGCTACGGGTGAGGTGCTTCTCGCAATCCCTCACCGGTCTAGCTTTTGGATGGTACACCTCGTTGCAGCCAAATTCAGTGCAATCATGGAAGCAGATGGAGGAACTATTCCACACCCAATACCATTCAAAGCTACTGAAGCTGGTATTGCTGAACTAGCACAGTTCGGCAAAGCGAGGAGAGACAAAGGCTGAGTACATTCAGCGTTTCAGAACTGTCAAGAACCGATGCTATTCGGTTCATATAATCGAGAAAGAAGCGCGAGCTGGCCGTGCAGGCCTTGCAGCGTCATTCAAAGATCGACGTTCCAAGTGGAGTATAACTCGTTGACGCACCTGGTCGCAGGCTGACCTTATATGAACAGCGCCATCCAGAATCGTACCAGGACAAGTTCAAACGCGCGATAACCCCGGTCAATGCGATGAGGATGAAGATTCGGAAGATCGTGGAAGTTGCGGTAGCCGAGTGGACTCGGACGCCGCACTGTGTCCTGCAAATGGGTGAACCCGCCAGGGCCTCCAAGAGGGTTGGACTTTGACGTGACCAAACTGAACAGATCTTCGATCTCATCGAAAGAGAAATTTGAAGCTACCCGAAGGCCACAAGATCCCTACAGAGATGAATGGGGCCATACTGCAAATGGCATCATACGTTCACGCACGCCACCAACGACTGCAAAGTATTGCGCGCACAAATTCACATGGCGATAGAATCAGGCCGATTAACTTTCGGACAGTTTGCCATGAAGGTAGACATGCGTCCGTTTCCGGTCAACATGGTGGACCTAAGCCACTCCATAAGAGAGCCAGGGTTCTCTTTCGATGTCAATATGGCAGGGTTTGTGATCCGCCATGGCGTGGACAAAGCAGAGCAGCCACTCTCGTGGCAAAGATAAAGAGGAGGCCGTTCCACGCGACCGGCCCCAAGACGACGATAGACGGTACCTAACCGAGGAGGAGGTGAGAAGCATACGGTATCAACGCCCATTATCCGTGCATCTCCTCAACAAATATGAGCAGCAGTACGACCGACGTCGCCGCTACGACGACGACGATGGAGGATATCGTCGGTCTGATGCAAATAGGAGGTATCGTCAGGACGACAGGAACAACGACGTGTACGAGCGTCACGCTGGAGGGAGGTCAAGGGAGCAAGACAACGTGGATAAGCACTGGAACTGTCCCTTCTTCAAACATTGCTGGGACTCAGGAATGAGCCGATTGCCAACAATCGAGAACTGCCTAGAGTGCAAACAGCGAAGGAGAAGGACAAACGAAGTTTCAGTGTTCGAGCTTCTAGGACCCCTCCCACCACATAACAAGCGAGCTGAGTCATCTCAAGAAGAAGACTTCGAGGAGTCAGATGGAGAAGAAGATAGGTATCACCGGCCAGTGGTGCTCTGACGGACTCAGCCATTCTCGAAGCGTAGAGTGCAGCTGCGAAACCCGGAAGAAGCCGAGGCACAGTACCTGTACACGTTGAGAAGAGCACGGCCCGATCTGGCCGTGAAAATTCAGCAAACAATGGAGACGAAGGCGCCCGCCAAAGAAAGTATGGCGCCCAAAAGCGAGCCGATGCACGGCATCCGCGATGCCGATGACACATCGGCTGATACAAACATGGTATTCATACTCCCGTCGGAGTTTCGCGCTCCAAGCGACGAGGAAGTTTCAGTGGCTCAATTCGACTGCGGTCCACGACCGGTTATCTTTGAAAAGCCACGAGATAGAAGCTACAGGCATCTGAAAGCCCTATACTTGAGGGGTTCAATCAATGGGCAGCCTGTCAGCAAGATGTTGGTTGATACCGGAGCGGCAGTCAACATAGTGCCGTATTCCATGCTACGTCGTTTGGGGCATTCCAGCGACGATCTGATCAAGACCAACATCACATTAAGCGACTTCAACGGCCAGGCGTCGGAAGCGAAAGGTGTTCTGAATGTAGAGCTTACCGTAGGCCGGAAGACCATACCTCGCGTTCTTCATCGTTGACGGCAAAGCAATTACGCCGTCCTATTGGGAAGGGACTGGATTCATGCTAACTGTTGCATCCCGTCTACAATGCACCAATGCATCATACAGTGGGATGGAGATGAAGTGGAAGTCGTTCAGGCGGATGACTCAATCGAGATATCATTAGCTGCCATGAGCGTGTGGGAAGCAGATGACCAAGAGCCGCTCTCTGGAATCAGTTTAGAGGGTTGTGAGCGCATCGAAGCCTCGAAAAATGGGGTAAGGCTGGTTTTATCCACCGGCCTAATGGAGTAGCAGGTCCAAGACATTGGACATACGTGGCAATCCCCGAGATCGGCCCTCAAAAAAAAAATGATGAAAAGCAAAGGATCTTATCGCCAGCATGCCACGTAGCTATAGTGGAAATCCGAGAAGTTGCAAATCATCGCCAAAGCATTGCAACGGAAAGGAGGCCGATTCCCGCAATCGGCAAAATTATCCTCAACATACCTTGTCCGTGTTCAGCATTGATCCAACAGATGCCTGAAGAGCCGATGCCATCAATTACTTGACAGAATCGGCTCGGGGGCACATAGATGGATGAGATACGAGGATACGGAGCTGGGAACGGATGTCAAATGTCTAGCAGAGCAGCTCAAGTATGGGGGCCGATACGTAAAAATCGGCCGCAAAAATCGAAAATACAGAAATTTGAGCACAGCCGATGCGTAGACATCGACTTAGGATTCAAAGCCGATGCACGGCCATCGACTCAAGGGATACAACTGTTACAAGCGGAAGCCTAATAGAGCAGTCATTCAGGAACCCCTCAATGGGATTGCTTGGCAGCACCAGCAGGAGCGTCAGTTTGGGCGTCCGAGACGGCCCTTTTTCTCATTAAAGCTGCTGGTAGTCGCCGGCAAGTTGGGGGATTGCAGCCCTGGCCAACAACAAGAACAACATGGACGTGCAGATCAGGCTAGGATCATGAGAATGACCGACGGTTATCCAGTTGAACTGAACTACATTCTCTCCAGAGGTTGCCTCTTTGGACTGAAGAAGCTCGGGGGGCAGTTCACGTTGTAGGTTCTCTGCTTTGAAAAAGCCGACTTGGTTAGAATCGGCTGATGCTGCACCACAGTTGAGAAACTGATAGTGGCCCAATTTGGCTGGTCCACTTCTGTTCTCGCCTTGACTAAGGCTCGGGGGGCAGCCGACCCTGAAGATTCTTCGCTCTGAAGAGCCGATGGTATTGAAATCGGCTGTCTCTACATTGTAACCATGTGGAAAGGTGGCGAGCTCTTGCAGAGTAAACCACCAGGGTTGACAGGAGGAGTTTGAAGAAGGAGCCATCATCGGTGGTTAGGCTCTAGACCAGTTGCTGCGAAGGAGTATAACATCGCAGGGAAGCTGTGAGCAAACACCTGTTGAGCAGAGGTGTCAGCTTCAACGTCAAGGTTGTCAGCAACGGGCTAAGGAGCTTTCCTGGGAGCATTAATCCAGGAGTTATGCCGTCAGGACAAACATCACGATTGGATGATTTTGAAGCCTAAGGATCTAGGGGTCTCACGGCTGTGTGTTAGACCTGTCCAGTTGGAAGTTTGGATCTGAATTTCATGGATTGCAAGTTAACATCTGAGGAGGCGATTAGATTGATCTGTCTTGCAATTTATTGGGAAAGCTGATGCATTACCATCGGCTCGTTGGGCATTGACCAAATTGACAATCGGCAAAATCAAAACAAGGGAGGATCGGCTAAATTAATTTGAAAGGAATCGGCAAAGTCAAATTGGGGAAATTTCTTCATTGATAATCAGATTTCTTACATAGAAGGAGCTGATGGCTCTCAAAAGGAATTGCTAGGGGTACATTGCCCTATCATCTACTACTCCTAGCTCTATCCTATCTAGGGGCCGCTGCCCCTCATCGTCGCCATCGCCGCTGTCGGCGCTCTCGCCGGCGTCCGTCGCTGCTGTAGCGACCACCGGCGGGGCCTTCATCGTCCTCATCTTCTTCGCTAGCGTCGCCATAGTCGCCGTCGAAGTCGCTGATGTTGCCGGGCCAGGGGCAGAGACGCTTGGCCGGCGGTTCGTCGGAGGAGGTGTTGTCCTCCTCCTCTTCCTCTTCCTTCACCTCCTCTCGGAGGAGAAACCGTCCCAGGAGAAGCCGTCGTCGTCGCTTTCCTCCTCCGATTGCCCAATGGCAAGGAAGCGAAGGTCGCTCTCCCCGTCCGTTAAGGACTGGTCGTCTTCGGACCAGACGAAGGAGTCGTGGGTCGACTCGTCCCCGTCGGCTATGGCGCGGCGGATGTTGGCCGCGTGGGCCTCCTGTGGGTCCCATTCAGGCGTCGGCTCGCGGGAGATGGAGGATTGGGTGGAAAGACCCGATGAGGGAGAAGACGAAGAGGAAGACATGGCGGCGGAGGAGGGTTTTTGGAAGATGCGAGGGGATGAAGAGGAGAACTGTTCGATGTGGCCAAATAAAAGGGGGAATATATGGTTTAATGCCTAAGCAGTTCCCGAGGACATGGTGCCAGAACCGTCAAGTCGTGCAGAGAAGTTGAAAAGGCGAGACGTCATCATGAAGAAAACTGCGACGGTTCTGCCATGACATGACCCTTCGAAGGAGACAGATGGTTTTGCAATTATCATTATCAAAACCAGGGGGCATGTGTTACCACCCGATTTTGGACAAATCAGGAGATGGGCCGTAAGTGAAGATGGGCTTGAAGGACGTACACGTGGAGCATCTTCGAAGCGGCCTCACGCTAAGAGTTTGGGCTAAGTGGCCCGTGTATGTAATATAGTAGATCGCATTGTAATTTAAATTAAAAGATAGAGTCTGCCCGTGCACGGTTAGGTGCACGCTCAATTAGAAAGTCCTTGGACTATAAATATGTATCTAGGGTTATCGGAAAAGGAGGACAATCATCGTTCAACCAACACAAATCGCGCATCGCCACCCCTTTCTTCGAGGGTTTCTCCCGGTAAGCACCATGCTGCCTAGATCGCTAGATGCGATCTAGGCAGTATACGTTTATTCGTCAACCTTGTACTGCTCGTGCTGAAGCCTTGTTGATGGCGAGCAGTACTATTTATCCTTAGGTGTTTAGGGGTTTGCATTGATGCTTTCACGTGCATATCCGCGTGGCGATGCCGCCCCTCGACACCTAGCTGCCCTTACGTCTATCCAGACGTAAGGGCAGCATCTTGCTTGTTCGTTACTTAGTAGATCCGATCCGTTATAGTTGCTCCTTGCTCCGCAAGGATTAGTTTAATATCTGCATAGTTAGGCCTTACGCTGGGGTCGGAGGATCCGGTAGTGCGCTAGATGTTGTTCACCGTCCCTGCAAGGGATGTTCCGGGAATCGATGTTATGTTGGTTTTTAGGCCTCTCGTAGGGGTGGTTTGCATCGTCTTCCGTAGCTGCTAGGCCCGATCACACGTAGGACGTTCCGGTTATGCGGTGAAAACCCTAAACTGTCGTGGATCGTTTTAGCTTTGTCCTGATCAAGCAGGATCCCCATGCCATTGTAAATCCAACGTGAAACATGGGGCGATCGGCTCCTTGAGCCGATCCACGGGAAACCTGAGAGCCGATAGGGCTCGTATTTAATGTTTATGTGTCTACCATGCAGGAGAAGCACTAACACCTTCCCGATCGGGTCTAGGTCGGTGGCACGCCCTAGCAACCGCCAGGACGTGGCCAGAAGATTTGCGGGACGACGCGAGGTGCCAGGGATCCACTAAGCGGCCCTGGGAGCTTTCCGGCTCTTCGTGTTGCTCAGCCATTGCCCGTCGGTGGGTTTTGGAGGGTAACAAGCGTTCGCAGTTCCATATCCCGGAACAGGGAGTGACTGGTCACAGTTCGTTACACTCTGCAGAGGTGTGTTGCTTTACCCATAAGAGATCTTAACCTTGGTGCCAACCGGGCAATTTCCCCGTCCACACTTCCTTTGGTGTGAGGCCCGGTATAAGGTCCTAGCCGCTCATATTCCTCCGCTACCTCGCACACCCACCCTTTGTTGCATTCCCGACCCTGGGTCCTCGCCGGTCCTCTTATACCAATTAAGGATGGACCCCGACCACGATGACAGTTTGGGACAAGTTAACAAAACTCCTTCGCCGCAGATGCAACCCATCATAGACCACATTACCGTGGGGAATTAGAAGGGGATCCCCACCCTCAAGTTGTTCCGCAAGCCGCAACCGCTACGGTAAGCACTGCTGTACCGTGGGGAATTAGAAGGGCTCCCCACCCTCAAGTTGCCCGCAAGACACAACTGCTACGGTAAGCGCATCCGTTGATGTACGAGAGGTGGAAATACAATTGGCTACTCCGTCCCACTCCAGATCTTATGGTGAACACGAGTTTTACGGCACAAGAATCACTGGACGACATTTGTTGTTTAATCCTAGATGGATATAAAACCTTGCAATGGAACCTCCACCATATCAACACAATCCATGGTTCCATTGCCCACCACTTAATTAGTCATATTCATAGTTATGAAAATAGTGGTTTTGCTTTTTATGCAATAGTGATAAACATAGTACTTTGCAAGTAATTTGGTAAAAATACTCAAATAACATGAGCAAGCGATGAACTTGCCTTTCTTGACTGCAAGATTATGCAGTCAAGGTCTTCGATACGCAATTACTCCAAATTCTGAAATAGCATCATCGTCCGGTAAGGACGATGTTTAAAAGATTGGCAAGGATGCAATAATGCATAAGTATGAGATGCAATCGATCTAAGCGTGACCTAACCCCGATGATTTAGGATTAGTGAGTTGTAGTGATTTGTTTAGGGTGTGTTGCACTTTTAGAGTGATTCACAAACAAGGTTATTATTAAGGTTTGATTACTTGCTATCATGTACAAGTTATATAATAAAGCATAGTAATCAATTGAGCACACAAGGAATGATAATGGGCATAATGTTAACATGTAAAGAACAGTTGTCAGTTTTAGTACTATATGGCATGGTTAATGATTACTTGTTATATTCTTCAAAAGGATAACTTTTGAAGAACATGTTCTTTGATAAAGACAAAGTATGACAATTGGATTTGTGGGTTTCTATAGTTTATTATGGTTCCAAGTAGTTTTTGGAGTAAGTAATAGATGGATCACAACAATGTTGGATTCATCGAGACCTAGGGCTTGTAAGGTTGAGTTAAGACTAGGCATTCTAAGAAATTATTTATACATGGCTGCTATTAAGCTTGGTTCATCTTGCTGGTGATAGTTAGCTAGGGTTTATAGATCCTATAAGGCAGGTTTGATGGCTACTCTTTCTTTTCTTCGAAAGAATAACTTTTGAAGAACATACTTCTTAAGTACTAAGAAGTATTTCAATTAATGGTGAGGGTATCTAGAGTTTCCTATTGGATCTACTAAGTAAGGAATGGTGGTTTCCTAAGTAGGATAATTAATAATTATCGCACACTAATAGGGTTTAGTGTGTATGAAATAGGATGCACAATATTGGGATGGTTGCTATTGGAGTTCATCACAATGGGGTGATGCTAAGCATGGATAAATAACGATGATGGCTTTGGCATTAGGAGCTAGGGTTTAGACTTGATTGATCCTACTTGATCAACTAGGTTTTATTAGGATGGAATACTAATTTATTAGTGATGGGCTTCTATATATTATGTGGTTATAGATATGTACTTAGTGGCTAATTATGGATCTATGAATGAAAGCAAAGTATCATGATCACATGTTCTAACCTAGGGTTTAGGTTTAGAAGCAAATTAGAGTTCACACATAAAATAGTGGAGCTAGGGTTCCTAATGGAATTAGGGTTTTAGTGTTCACATGAAATTATGGAACTAGGGTTTTTCTAATCTACCATATAGTTCTTAAGGTAATAACTTCATTATAAGGTTGAAGTTATTAATCACTTTGAAATAAAAATAATATTGGATTTAGCATTTTATAATTTTTAAGGAATTTAATAATTAAGGTAATTATTAATCAGGGTTTAAATCCTCCTAATAAGGATTCAACAAGTTATTACACTAGTAGGAAAACCCTTATAGGCAGAGCTTAGTTCTGTGGCGCACCACAGAAAATGCGCCACAGAATATTATTTTGTGGCGCACCAAGCATGCTGCGCCACAGAAATAGCTTACTTTTGTGGCGCACCGAGGAACCGTGCGCCACAAAAACATGGTGGGCCCCACCAGCTGACACCCCCAATCATTGGTTTTACTATTTCTATGGCGCATGTACAATGGTGCGCCACAAAAATAAGATTTTCTGTGGCGCACTGCCACAAGCGCCACAAAAATAGGCTATTCTGTGGCGCAGCTTGGCTCGTGCGCCACGAAATAAGGTATTCTGTGGCGCATATGTACAGGTGCGCCACAGAATTAGCGAACTAGATATACAAAAGTGAGCCAACCTCCCACCTACCACACTACACAAGCCATTCTTCTTCCTCCATCTAGCTCGTCCCCCCTTCTCTCTCATACTATTTTGACTCTACTTTTCACTTGCTTTGGTATTTATTGCACTTAGTTTGGTTGATACTTAATTGGAGTTGAGGAGAAGGCTCTCCATACTCTCTCCTCCTCTCGAACTCATCGATCGCGGTCTCGTCTCGGTATCGAATCTAGAAGGTGAGTAGTTGGAGGAGACATACATATGCTTGGAGGAGACATGCATATGCTTGTAGATCTTGTGTGGCCGTCGTGTGTATGGATGGTTGTTGCAGGTGAAGCGCTTGTGTGTGTGTGCCGGTGTGGTGCATGGATGTTTGCCGAAATGTTGATTCATTTCCGTTTCGGCAAGTTTTGCACTACCCATATGTCCTACTTTGAGGAGAGGTCATGCCGAATTTTTCCGCTCCATGTAATACCTTGAGGAGAGGTACGGCCCATGCATGTGTGTGCATTTGGTGCGGTTCTAATTTCCTGTTCTATGTATACCATTTGCAGGCAAGCATGGTCCTCTCGATGAGTTCCGCTCGAATCTCTAGATACAAGATAGACGCGAAGGAGGACATGATTCGGAACAATAGGCGCCAGATAAGATGTCCGTGTCGATCATGCAAACTCGAGCGCTGGATCAACCCTGATTCCGGACAACCGGAGGAGCACCTGCTGAGGCGCGGTTTCATGCAAGACAACCAGGCGCGGCCGGCCCCATCAAATGGTGCGCATGAAGACCATGTAGAGCGAGATGACTATCATCATGAAGAAGACTATCATCATGCCGACGGGGACTATCATCATGAACAAGAAGTCGGCGGAGAAGATCATCATGAAGAAGAAGATGCCGGCGGAGAACATCATCATGATGAAGAAGAAGATTCCGGCGCGACCCCGCTAATTTCGGCCTTGCGGGACTCTCATGTTCAAGATCTTCTCCTCCAGGAGACGAGCAACGATAGAGTTGCAGCTAGAGAGAGAGCCAAGCTGTCGCAAATGGAGAAAGACGGGATGACTCCGATCTTTCCTGGGTGTCGTCCGCAGGATACACGCTTGCATGTAACGCTTGATTACCTGCAGATGAAGACGCAGAACAAGTGGACCGATTCCAGCTTAGCAAGAACTTAAAATTCTGGCACGATCGTCTCCCGGAGGGGAACACATTGCCAAGTAGTACCGAGGAGGCCAAGAAAGTCGTGTGTCCCCTTGACCTACCGCACGAAAAATACCACGCCCGCATTAATGATTGTGTGATTTATAGGTGCGAGTACAAGGACAGAACCACATGTCCGGTGTGTGGCCACGGACGGTACAAGGTTGGGAACAAGAAGGTACCTCGAAAGGTGGTATGGTACTTTCCTATCACTCCCCGTCTGCAGCGGTATTTCGTGGACCCTAAGGAAGCAAAGCTCATGCAATGGCACGCGGAAAGGGAGAAGCCCGAAGAAGATCCGGAGATGGGCTATATGCTGACACACCCTTCAGACGCTGGACAGTGGCAAGCATTGGACATCGCCTTCCCTAGGTTCGGGGGCGACGCAAGGAACATCAGGCTGGGTATGAGCACCGATGGACTCAATCCGTTCGGCAACCAGAGTAGCACGCATAGCACCTGGCCTGTGTTTGTATGGCCTTACAACCTACCCCCGTGGCTGTGCACCAAGCAAAGGTACATACACCTGAGTATTCTCATTCAGGGGCCGAAACAACCAGGTGTCGACATGCATTTGTATCTCGGGCTGCTGAAAGAGGAGTTAGACACGTTGTGGAAGACGCCACCCCGTACGTGGGACGCCTACACTAGAACTTATTTCGATATGAGAGCCGCGTTGATCACGACGGTCACGGACTATCCTGGTTACGCATATGTATCTGCCCAGGTGGGCCACGGATTCAACGGCTGTGTGAAGTGCATGGACGATACCCCGCATCTACAACTACCAAGGGATCCCGGGTCCTCGAAAACCGTCTACCCAGGTGCTCGAAGGTGGCTTCGCTTGGATCACCCGTGGAGAAAACGCGGTGATCTATTCAATGGTAAAGATGAGCCCGATGGACCCCCACGCCCGAGGAGCGGCGCAGAAATCGATGATCTTCTGAAAAATTGGAAGGAGTGCCCAGCGCCGGAAAGAAGCGACCGAAGCCAGAGCCGCTGCTCGGTGTATGGAAAGCGAGGTCTGTTTTCCACGACTTGGAGTACTGGAAGGTCCTCCACACGCCCCACAGCCTCGATGTCATGCACATTACGAAGAACGTTACCGAGAGTCTGCTTGGCACTCTTTGCAACTCAAAAGTCCAAGGATGGACCGAAAGCAAGATATGATCTTAAACATTTTGGCATCGGAAAGATCTTCAAGCCCCCGATACTGACGACGACGATGATGATGATGAACAGACGGAAGGGACTCAACGTCTCCGTAAAAGGGCCAAGAAGAACGCGGTGCAGCTTCCCGCTGCCTGCTTCACAACGAGTCGGGAGGAGCTCGAGCAGTTTTTCAGGTGCCTCCTAGGAGTGAAAGTTCCTCACGGTTACTCGGGAATATAAGCAGATATCTGGACGTAGCGAAGAAGAGGTTCACCGGGATGAAGTCTCACGATTGCCACGTGCTAATGACGCAGATACTTCCCGTTGCGATCCGAGGCATAATGGACGAGCACGTCCGTGATACGCTGTTTGGCCTATGCAATTTTTTTGACGTTATCACCAGGAAGTCGATCGGCGTGAGGCAGCTCAAGATGCTAAAGGATGAGATCGTGGTGATACTATGTGAGCTCGAGATTTACTTCCCGCCTGCATTCTGTGATATATGCGTCCATCTCCTTCTCCATGTCGTTGAAGACATCAAGCAGCTCGGCCCAACGTTCCTCCACAACATGATGCCTTTCGAAAGGCAGAACGGTGTCATGAAAGGATACGTTCGCAATAGGGCCCGTCCAAACGCAAGCATGGCCAAGGGGTTTCTAACCTACGAGTGCATCTCCTTCTGCCAGAATTATCTAAGCACCGAGGACGACGAGGATCATGTTGGTCTACCCCCCAGGACGCACCTCGGGAGGCTCGCTGGAGTCGGTCACCGCGAGGGCTACCGCTCAGTCCATGTCGGCATTGAAAATCGACGCGACGACTTTGATAGGGCTCACCGGGTCGCGCTACAACACTTAAAACTGACCGAACCTTTCGTGCAAGAGCACAAAAGCATGGTCGAGCAGAATTACATCGATATGGGCCGGCCGAGGAAGATGGGAGACGTAACCAAAAAGCACAACTCCAGCTTCACGCGTTGGTTCAAGCAAACTCAACTGGTTGAAGCACAGAGAAATACGCCTTCTACCGAAGATGAAAAACTCATATACACCTTATCACAGGGACCCGCGCAGAACCTAAGGACCTATCAGGGGTACGACATCAACGGTTACAGATTCTACACCGAGGAAAAGGACAGAAATAGTGAAAATCAAAACTCAGGAGTAACTATGCTGTCATACGCCGATGACGAGACTAATGTCAAGGAAAGATTTTTTGGAAGGATCGAGGAGATATGGGAGCTCAATTACTGTGGAGAGACGGTGCCAATGTTTCGTGTGAGATGGGCCAAGAAGGTCGAAAAAGAAGGCCGATATTTCACAACCATGGTTATACCCGATGCAAAATCGAAGAACGCATCCGCGAAAAATGAGCCATGGGTACTCGGTAGCCAAGTTGACCAATGCTTCTTCATCACCGATCCGTCGAGGCCTAGCCGTGTTGTCGTGAGGAGGGGCAAGAGGAGCATCATAGGAATGCAAGGAGACGCCAACGAGGAAGACTTGGACAAGAACGGTGACCCGAAGATGGAGGAGGAATTCGACAGGCACTTCGACATGCCTACTACTAGTAAAGTAAGAAGGAGAGGGAATAGCACTTCACACCACATGTTGGGGCTAAAGTTGCACAAAACCACAACTTCCCTTTTGTTTTGCACAGAACACCACTTTTTCATGCAATTGTTGGCAGAGAACACAATAGTACTAATTAGAGAGCCTAATAGGCCATTAACCAATTGGGCCCTACCTTTAAGAGCCCTAGCCAAGCTTAATGTGACCGAACTGGTCTGCTGGAATTTATTAAGGAGTTAACCACAAATATGTAGCACAACAATTTGTAGAAATCTAGAAAGCGGTTTCATATTGCCCATCATCTCCCTTCCATTGAATGAAACATCGGCATGATCCTCCAACCAAAATTTTAACAGATCCCCCAGTGAAATGCCAGAAAAGACCATCTCTCAGCGCAAATGCCAAAAGTGGTCAAATGTCGGTGGGTGGGCCCTGCCGCAGTTGCCGATGGCGGCACGTCGACGTGGCGGCGTGCCACCATGGGTTGTGGCGGCATGCAGGTTGGCACTGACTTCGATTGAGTGAGGTGAGTGGCAAGAGGATGACAGTTGAGGCTCTTATCTGCGTAGAAGGGAATGATAGGACAGGACCTCCCAGTTAGGGTTTGCGGGAGATAAAAAAATCATATAAATTGGCGGCAGCAGTCAGCCTCGGAGTCAGTGCAGTCAGCCGCTGCCAGCATCGTAGCATGCCGCCACAGCTGGTGGTGGCACCCTGCCACGTCAGCTTGCCACCGCCGGCTACGCCGGCAAGGCCCACCACCTGACGATGCTGTTAACGGCAGCACGGACTGCCCAACGTGTCGCCACAGATGACGGTGGCAACCTCCACGTGTCGCCTGGCCAGGGTGTCGCGACGGTACTTTTGGCATTTGCACTGGTCTTTTCTGGCATTTCACTGGGCAGGTGGTCTGATGTGACAAAATTTCCCTCCAGCCTAAACAAAGATAAAAGTTGGTTATTGTTGTGCCTAATTAAACTTTGGTTCAACCAAAATTCAACTAAAAAAGAGGTCAATTCAACTCGCTGGGTCGCCGGAGCCCTGGTGTGGGTGGCCACCCGTGTCGAGAGTTTTGTATCGAGTGGAACGGGTGGGAGCACAGACGGGTCGATCGCATTGAGTAGAGGCTGAGCGTGACTTAGAGCTGGGCCCCAATTTGTTAATGGCCTATTAGGCATCCTAATTAGTACTATTGTGTTCTCTGCAAAGAATTGCATGAAAAAGTGGTGTTTTGTGCAAAAGAAAACTGAAGTTGTGGTTTTGTGCAACTTTAGCCCCAACATGTGGTGTAAAGTGCTATTCCCTCTAAGAAGGAAGACCTCCCTACCCTCTAAAGGTTGTCCGTTCACGCGAAGAAATCTCAAGGTGGCCGGCATAAAGTATTCAACTGCCAACAACCGAAAGGGCAAGAAGATTGCGAAGAGACGCTAGAGCTCGGAGCCGGGACGAAGAAGATCTTTTTTTGGTCTATCACATGTGTGTGAGTGTGTGTGTGTTAGACAAGTACATGCATGTGTGTGTGAGAGAAACAAGAACATGTTTGTATGAGACAAGTAATTTATAATTTCTCTCTACTAATTACTAAATAATGTTGTGTTATTTATTGAAATGTAACTAAAATATGAAAAAAAGGAAGAAAAATTGTGTGGCAGCCAGGGTTCGAACCTGGCTACTAATGGCCTAACATTGGCCTTAACCACTAGACTAGTACTATGTATCTGTCAGGACACAGCAGTAACCCGTTTTGTTTGGCTAAGTGTCTAAATTCTGTGGCGCATGCCCCTTTAGGTGCGCCACAGAATTAAGGAATTATGTGGCGCATGCCGTAGTTAATGCGCCACAGAATGCTTAATTCTGTGGCGCACATGGAGCGGTGCGCCACAGAATTTAGACACTTGGTGAAATAACTCGATCGACCCTTTCTTCCCCACTCACACAACAACAGTTTCTTCCCCGACAAACCCTAGCGCCACTGCTCTCGCAACCACCACCACCGCCAAGCGCCGCCACCTAGCACCGCTGCCGCCGAGGAGGAGGAGGAGGAGGACCACCCCGCCCACGCCGCGAGCAGGAGGAGGAGGACCACCCCGCCCACACGCGAGCAGGAGGAGGAGGACCACCCCGCCGCGCCGCGCAGCAGCAGGAGGAGGAGGACCATCGCCTGCGCTCGCCATCACCGCCTAGCACCACCGTCGGTGAGATCCCTCCCTCTCCCATGTGCCTCCCTCCCTCTCCCCTGTGCCCCCTCCCTCTCCCCTATGCCTCCCTCCCTCTCCCCTATGCCTCTCAATTTGGTTCTCAATTTTCTTAACTTATTGTTGGTGATGTAGTTAATTTTGATTGATCAATTGACAATGTTGCATATACATATAGTCAGTATGAATTTTGATGTAGTGCTGCTGTAGCTTGTGTGGACATTCAATTTATGAATTTTGATGTTCATAGTCTCTGTTTGCAAATTAGGGTTCCTGCTAGTTATTGTGGTCAAATGGAACGAAACAAGGGACAAAGCAACATGATTGATCCATCTATCAAATGCCTAATGCAAATGCAAATGAAAATGCCTAATGCTACTTGCAAATGAAGTAGGTACTGGTTGATATAGCAATAAGTAGTATTTTTTAAATGAACAACCATATTGCAATTATCAAGTGCATGATTATGCCAATACTATTTAGTGTGTTACAGTAATTAAACCAGTGCATGCTTGCCATAAACTGCTACTGCTTATTGGTGCTGCTGTGGGCATGCTGATGCTCATAACAATAATGAAATGAAAAAATGCTTGCTCATGCTCATGCTTGCCATAAATTGCTACTGGTTCAAATTGCTTGTGATAGCAGCTTTTGTTTTCTTTATTCATTGCTTGCTGTTTGATTTTTGGGTGAGCTGGATGCTGTTTGATTTAGGTTCTCTTGTTCATGCAAATGATGCTACTGGTTTAAATGTAAATGCAAATGATGCAGTCAAATGCTATTTAATTTATTGCTTGCTATTTTTTTTAATTCATTGGTTGCTGTTTTTTTAATTCATTGCTTGCACTAGAGCTAATAAAGTTCTTGCTATTTTGTTGGCAGTAGAAAATTTAGGTTTACAAAAAGAAAATGCTTGGGTTAATAAAATGAAATGCTACTGCCTAGGATTTGTTAATAAAATGAAATGCTACTGCCTAGGTTTAGAAAATGAAATTGCTTGGGTTAATTCACCTCTGGCCACCTCTGCCCTAGCAAGAATATTCCTCTGAACCAAAAATGCCTCTGCCTAGCAAGAATGGACAGGCTCTCCTGACCCATTTTGGGGAATATTCCCAATGGCTTGTCTCTGACCCATTTTGGAGAATATTCTCCCTCTTGTGGATTGACATCACAATTCAAAAAAAGAAACTGATGGCATTGTCCTATGTAACACAACTGTTCAGCTTGTGTTCTCATACCCTCTGTGCATGCCCTCCATCCTATATAAATGCCTAGTGTAGTGAACCTGAAAACCACACCAAACATGGACAACCTGTCCTGGAGTGCAAAGAGGAGGAGCACTGGCTCCCTTGGTGCCTCTGGCTCTAGGGATGCCACTCTTTCCAAGACTTTTTCTATGGGTAGGGCAGACAAGGAGTTGCTAGTGTATCGTAGGAGAAGTGTGCAAGAGAGGGAAGCTTCTGCTGCCAGGTTTAGGGAAGAAGAAGCAGCAGATGGCTTGAACCAGCTAGGTGTGTTCACATACACTACAGAAGTTCTCCCAGTTCCAAAATCCAGACCTAAGGGCAAGATCAAACTGAAAAAGTATAAGCATCAGTTGAGGGAAGGAGGACCCACAGAGGTGTTGCCCTACTATGTAGAACCAAATCTTGAAGAAAAGGTTAAAGCTGGAGTTATCTTGTGCTGGCTGAGGAAGGGCATTAAAAAAATCAAAGATTTGGTATCCTAGTTTGTTGTAGTTAGTTGTAGTTTCAGCCATCTAGTTTTAGTGTGTCCTAGGTTGTCTGAATAATTATGTAATGTAAGGGTTGATGTAATGCTTCCATGCAATGATGAATAAAAGGGTTTATGTAATGCTTCTATGCAGATGGTAGGAAATAATGTATGTAATGTAAGGTTAAATGATGCTCATGCTCAAATGTTGGCAGTAGCTACTGGTTGGCTTGCTCTATACTGCCTTTTTAAATTTAAGTAATTATCTACTAAAATTTGATTAGCTATTGGTATAATTCTCTTTGAATTTATAAAAAAATTAAGTCACTAGCTACTGCCTTTTGTAATGTATATTTATGAGTAATAGCATTTTCATTTGAAGTCACTAGCATTTCCATATGATGCTCAAGCTTCTGCTATTTAATTATACCTGGAATAATAGCATTTTCATTTGAAGTCACATGTTGGCAGTAGCTACTGGTTGGCTTGCTCTATAATCTTGTATGCTTGTTTATGCTCTATAATGCTACTAGTACATGAAATGCTACTATTTGAATTCATTTATGAAATGATCATGCATGCTCATGCTCATGCTCATTTATGAAATTCATTTATGAAATGATCATGCTCATGCTCATGCTCATGCTACTATTTGAATTCTCTGGTTTGAAGTGCTAGCTTTAATGTACTCTGGTTTTTGTAGTGCTCCAGGTTGTGTAGTGCTCCAGATTGTGTACTGCTCCAGGTGGTAGTGCTCCAGGTGGTAGATGCTCCAGGTTAAGAAAGTCATTGTTGTTGTACTGCTTCAGGTTAAAAAATATGCTGAAATAGATGCTCCAGGTTTATGTTGGCTTTTGTTTGATGTATTGTAGATGGGCAAGTTTGTATGGTCGATATATGGTGGATATTTTTGCAGGGATTTCATTGAGTTGCCCATTTCTCCCGAAGCGTTGATTAACTTCCGTTTCGGTTGAGAAATGGGCACTCCTACGTAGAAAAATTAGCAAAAGTCATGCCGAATTTTCTGGTTGACTTTTGTACTAACTTGTTCCCTCTTTATTATGAAGTGCAAATAAACATGTCGGGCAACACTTCTAAGCCCAGGAGCCAGAACGAAGAAGCGAGAGAGGCCAACAAGGACTTCTGGGAGGGCTACGAGCAGCATCCCCGGAAGGCCGCCGCCGAGTCGCCCGATGATGAGGAAGAGGGCCGGGACGCCGCCTCCGAGGAAGAGGTCCGGGACACTGCCGCCGACACCGGCGACGATGACGATACCTGGGACGACGCCGCCAGACCGGTGAAGAGACGACCGGTGAAGAGAACGCGGCCAACCGCACGGAAGGTGATAGCGGCGGCAACCCTCAGGAGGGTAAGAAGAAGAGGACGGCGAGGAGGCCAAGGAGGGATCGGAGGCCGCAAGTGCTCGCCAACGTCACCGATGCTGTCACGGTAGTCTCCGAAAGTGGCCTACCGATGGAGCCTTCGTGGGTTGCCAAAGGGTACGGCATGCAACTAGGGTGCATCGTCCGTGAAACCGTGCCGATCCTAACTCAGGACCTCAGAAGCAAGGAGAACGAGGCTATCGTCCAATCCCTCCTCCAGAAGCTTCACCAACGATACACGTTCCCGGAGCCGTTCAATAAGAAGGTGGACTCTTTAGCTCTCACGAAGATGAGCACCGCCTTGAGCAGCTGGAAGAACCGGCTGAAGAGAAAGATCGAGGCCGGTGAAAGCTGGGAGAGGATAAGTAGCCGAGACCCGTCGCTCTCCTTAGAAGACTTTAATGCATTCAAGTCTTACTTAGAGAGTGACGCTGTTAAAAAATGGACCGCCTGGGGGAAGAAAATGCGGGATTTGAACTTAGGGACCCACCATTGCGGAAGCGGCGGTTACCGAGGAAAACAGCCCACTTGGGACAAGGAGGATGCCGAGATGGTACGTCTGGGGAAAGAAAACCCCTGGCACAAAATCCAGGATGAACAGGCTAGGAACTTTGTCCGGTCCCGCTACTACTTAGACTGGAAGACGGGGCAATTTATTACGGATCACGAAGTCGTGAGGGATTTCGAGAAGTACCTGGTAAGGATAGTTCTATATTATTTCGCTCATCTTATTAGGCAATGAAGCCAAATGAGCTAACCTTAAGTTCCTTTGTCTGAAGGATGAAGAGTTGACGAAGGCTGGCCCGTCGTCCCAGGGGTCGACGGAACCGTGGGACACGCCTTTCAACAGGGCGATGAACAAATACAAGGAGAGGGAGCTAGACAAGCCACCGACGTCGGGTGGCCGTGTGTCCGGCTTTGGCACAAGTATGAAGCTATCCGAGTACTACGGATCGGATGCCAAGACGAGAAAGCTGGAGAGGAGGTCATCGGCTAAGGATAAATCCGAGGTTCAGGAGCTGAAGAAGAAGGTGGAGACACTAGAGAAGCTGGTGGCCGAAAAGCCTGTGGAGAACACGGAGATGATGAAGAAGTTATTGGACGAGAAGATCCGGCAGATCATCCCCCCTGATGAGGGGTTAGCTGCTTGGAATGCGGGAGGTCAAGTGGGGCCGATACATGTGCCCAGCATCAGCGGCAGCAACTCAAGCTTCCACGTGTCGCCGACGGTGCCGCTCCACCCGACGCCGGCGTCGGGGCTCCACCAGACGCCGCAGCTCCAACCGCCGCCGCAGCTCCAACTGGTCGCATCGACGCCCCCAACCGCCGCCCTTGTATCGACAGTAGCCGAGATCGACGCCATCAAGGAGGTAAACTCATTAGTTACTCCTTCGCGTCATCTTCTTTAACTATATATGCCTTTCGTGACTGCCATCTCACGATGCCCAACATGGCGCCCCTGACTCAGGATGAACCATGCATACTTCTGCAAACGGTGGAGCCCGGCGGCAAGTTGGTGGAAGTTGCTAGCGGCCTTGTCATGGCTTCCCGCGTTATGCACGGCGCTAGATTGGCGGAAGACGTGGCGAAGGTCAAGTTGATAGTGGTAGTGCCGGAGTACCGCTACGCCATCCCCCCTTTCAACCTCCGGGCACAGACGAAGGCGACGTTTTGCCCCTTGCGGATTGCACCTCATGGCTTATGACATGGCCGAAGAACCAGATTCGTCTGGGGGTCTTCCGAGTGGTAAGAAAAGCACCGGCGCCACCTCCCCTATCATCCGGCCCAAGATCGCCAGCGCCGACGACACCCTTAAGGAAACGGCGGTCGCCGCCCCCACTACCCTGAAGGAACCGGCGGTCGCCGCCGCCACCCGGAAGGAACCGACGATCGCCGTCACCACCAGACGCCACAAACAGTTGTTGGGAGCGCTACCGCAGCGACCGTCTACTAGACGCACGGTACGCCAAGCGACGGCATCGCAACCGCCACCACCTAAGGTCCAGGACATGGCGCCACTTGATGGCAACGATGTAGAGGATGATGATGACATCGATGCCTACATCAACACTGGCGCCTGCAGCCAAGATATGTACATGCCTCCTATGGATGAACAAGCCTTCCGCACACACAGCGATCAACTTAGTCGTCCCCCTACAGTCACGAAGCAGCGCCTGGTCTTCACGGGTCTTTCTCAAGACACTCCTCCGGAGGCTGGCAATCCAGCTCAAGTCAAGCCTGCTACCGTTTTCAGCCCTAACACGCTGCGTAAGACGATCATCGGGGAGCCACCCAAATCAACCCCAGCAACCTCAGAAGCACCACCAGCACCCGAAGCACCACCATCAGCACCACAAGCACCCCCAGTAGGTCAGGTGAAGAAGGGAAGGAAGAGAGGAGGCAAGAAGGGCGCATCTTCGAGCCAGCCTGCTCCTAAGAGGATCCGGGCCGACGACATGGTACCACCTACACCGGATGGCTTGCCCCGGTGTCATGAAGCTGGTAAACCTATACTGCCTCCGGACATGGAACACCTCGCAAGTGGACCAATGCTCCCTTTGCAGCACTGTATTCAATATCAAGAGAGCGTCCTTCTTAAAGAAAAGGATCCAAATTACCCGGTGTTCTCGGTCAAGGTGCCGTCCGACCAGCACTTCGTCAATGAAGACCCCGCGGATATCTTCTTCATAGCGTTCGAGGACGTCTTCAATCTATTTCACTCGAAACGGCTCGACTATAACTTGGTCCGCCTATACGCGATCAATCTTCAGATGAAGATCAACAGAGAGAGACCCCCCCACATTGCGGTAGCGGATCCCTACTACATGCGCGATAGCCAGCTCCAGGACGGCTCAAGCACACGGACCAAGGCGGTGCGGTACCTCGAGAGCTTCATGCTCATGAACAAAGAGAAGAACACCATTCTTCTGCCTGTCTTTCCCGAGTAAGTACACATCCGCTCACGGCCGTCGTAACTTATGCTTTCTTATATATTTCTTCCATTGGCGATCCTTTTCCAACATTCCATTTCAATTGCATGTGTTGAGCAGGGACAAATACTGCACACTCATCATCCTTTGCCCGAAGTGGTCACTAGCCCAGTATTTCGACTCGTCGAATACGACGACGAAGAAAGACTACAGGAGAATAAGGGGTGTTCTCGATGAGGCTATCCTTGGCTACTCCAAAAATGGAGGCACCTTCGACAAGAAAGGGGAATTTGTCAGGCCGGACACTAAAAAGCTCGGGTTCAAGCACGTGATCGACTTCCCTTGCATCAAGCAGCCAGCTGGCAGCATTAAGGAGGCCTTCTATGTCCTCCATCACCTTAAAGGGTTTGTCGAGGATGCAGAGATGATGTCTCTGCCACCTAGCAAGCGAGACCCCATTAAAATGTCGGGGGAGATCAACGATGATGATCTTAGAGAAGACTTCCATCGCCTCCAAGTAAAGCTCTCTGAAATTATATTACACGATGTATCCAACGCATCGGGGCTCTTATACCAACTCAGAGGGTTGTGTAAGAGGGATATCGAAGAACGCCTACATAGGCAGGGTGATGGAAGGACATGGACGACGAAGGCCTTGTACAAGCCGTTCCCGGAGCCGCTCAAGAAGAAGTCTCATTGACCGAGACCGGTGTGCTTAGCATTACTTTGAATCGATGGACAATTTGTACTGTGTTGTAAACTAAACTTGCTTAATTTGCTCGAAACGGTGGTCGTTGTTTTGGACTTCAATTACTATTGTAGTCGTTGTCGTTGAACTTGATTACTTATGTGATACCGATGCTATATGTCTTTTAGGTTTATTATTATTTCCTTGCTTTAATTCTTGTGAATATGTATGCATGTGAACTCTCTAACTCTTTCCATTGCGTTATATACTAATATGCCTTGTGTCCATGCATAGATATGATGTACTACGTCGTGTTCGAGGGGCGGGTTCCAGGAGTGTACGAGGAGTGGGAGGAGTGCAAGAAACAGGTGCACAAGTTCAGCGGCAACTGCTACAAAGGGTACCCGACTAGGCACGAGGCGGTTGCCAAGTGGAGGGCGCACCAAGCAAAGAAGAGCAAGATGAAGACCTTCCTTGTGCTATCGCTCTTGCTCACCATCGTCGCGGCGGTACTCTATTTCATCCTAGTGTAGGCGGCGGCCGGTGTCACTTCGTTTGTATCTAGAGATGATGAGAACTTTCTTAATTTGCATGCATTATGAGTGTATGGAGCTATATGTATAACTCGATCGGGCTCTAAGTAATGTGATGATGATGTGATGATTATATATGTCCATATTATATCTGTCTATATTATATCAGTATATAACCTGCATGTAGTGTATAAAATCAGTATAAAACCTGTATAGTACACCAGGGAGCACAAAATCGAGTATACCTGTAGATAGTTCTGTGGCGCACCAAAAATTAATTCGTGGCGCACCTATTTCTGTGGCGCAGCTACAACACATGCGCCACAACTACTTATTTCTGTGGCGCACACTACGGTGCGCCACAGAAACCTTATTTCTGTGGCGCACGGCCTGGTGCGCCACGAAAGCTTATTTTTGTGGCGAGAATTCTGTGGCGCACCTCCCATGCGCCACAGAATCGTTTTTTCGTGCGCCACTGATGAGGCTTTTCCTACTAGTGTTAGTAAAGGAAAATTAGTTTTACTGTTTTCCTTTATTTAATTAATAGTTTTTATTTAATTAAGGATGTTTTCCTAATTATTGAATTTTAATTGAATTAGGATAAAGGAAAATGCTTGATTAATAATGGTTAAACAATTAAATTTTTATTAAAATACAAATTTCATATTATATTTTTATTGAATAGATTTTATTTTTAGGAGCATTTTGATCTCTCATTTGTATTTTTCTGAGTTATAATGAATTTCCTAAATAATTGTAAAGTTTCAGTAATTATTGAATTTGGAATAAAATAAAAAACTACTAAACGCACCCGAGCTAAAGCTACCCATGGCCACTGACTAGTGGGCTAGCGGTCCACGTCAGCTGCCACACAACATTGACCGAAGTCAAAATCGTTGGCGTGGCCATGGAGCTCACTGCCGGCGGTCAAACGGCGACGACGACGGCGTTGGGCTACTCCCGCAGGCGCACCACTGTGCCTAACCGACTCAGCGAGGTATGGTGAGCAATATGGTGGCGCCGCCGCTCCGAATAGGTCACCGGAGCGTGCTCGCCGGCGAGGTACCGCGGCGGTGGCCACGGGACTACGATGCTGGGCATGCTACGGGAGGCTATTGAGCAAGGCGACCATGCCAGGAGGTCGAGGGGCTCACCAGGAACACGCCTGGCTTGACGGCGAGGTCAATGGTGGTCGGAATCGCCGGATTTCATCGGTGCCGGTGCCGGGGAAGACGAGCTCGACGGCGAGGCTACAGCTCGCCCCGGCCCGATTCCTTTTGCACTGAGAGCATGTCGAGGACGACGGAGACGATGGTGGTTGCGGCGGGGTCTGGGGCTTCCCCAATCGACGGCAATGGTCGATGGCCGGGCCGGCTAGGGTTTGTCTTGGAAGAAAATTAGGCAGAGGAGGAAGAAAATCGAGGCTAGGGTTCGTCCTGGGGCTTTTATAGGGCACTGGAGCGAGCCTCGTCACGCAATCGAGCAAGGGGAGGTCGCCAGCGTCGAGGAGAAGGTGAGCACGTCGTCGTGCTGTCCTCCATGCGTGAGGAGAGGATGAGGATGACCTCCTCTCCAATATTTAGACGAAAGGGTATGTGGGCTGCTCCTGGGTGGTGGCTTGGGCCTCGTTGGTGGGCTCCTGCTGGGCTACTGCGGCCAGGTGAGGTCCAGGTAAGCCTGTTTCTTCTTTTTCTTTTATCTCTGTTTTCTTTCCTTTTTCTATTTTCCATTTGGTTAATTTAAATACTGTTTTGAATTCAAATTCTATTTGCTGGTTTCTGTTTGTGTTAACTTCATTAAATTGTAAAGTAATGATTATTACATCATTCTTTCTATTTGTAACAAGTATTTTATTTTTGATTATATTGCATACTTTTGGGCTTATTCAAAATATCAATTAAGCATGAATATAGGTGTTCTTTGAAATTCATTTTTTTTCTCTTAGGAATTCCAATCTCTTTTGAATTATTAGAGTTGATAATTTCTACTCCAAGTATTTTAGAGGTTATTATTAGGACTTGGTTCTTATTTGAGAATTTAATCACTTGCATAATATATTATGTGAGCACCTATTTATTAAGGCCTTGTAAGTGTTATTATAATCCTATTTCAAGGTTAGCTCTATTGTCATATT
Organism: Lolium multiflorum; assembly: GCA_030979885.1. Lineage (NCBI taxonomy): Eukaryota > Viridiplantae > Streptophyta > Magnoliopsida > Poales > Poaceae > Lolium > Lolium multiflorum. The sequence goes on from CM061749.1 coordinate 340,463,913, forward strand.
TTATTAGCACCTTGGAATACAGATACTACTCTCATCATGGTTTGGTCTTGGTTATAAGGGTAAGTGGTTGATCACCACTCATGGGTTTAAATAAAGGGTTTAGCACTAGGTTATTCTTAAGTTCCATAATTGGAGCATATGATACAACTAGTGAACAATTCTAGGGCTCTAATTCTATTTACCTAATGGCACATGGTTTGGAACTTAAGTGTGGTCTAGAGTTTAATCTCCCCTATGTATGATAATATAGTTACTTACTTAATATTTCATGTGCTCCACTAGTTACTAAGGATCTGAGAATTGGTTCTATCTTATACCAGTGGTCTTCTATTATTATCTTTAATCTTAACATTAAAGTAACTAAGTGGCTATGGTTCTTTTTATAGTTAACTTTGGTTATAATGATGAATGGTTTCTCACCACATAAAGTATAGAGTTTGATTCTAATGTTTTCTTATGTTCTTTAATTGAGGAATAATTGGAATATAGATGTGGCAAGATTCTACTTATGATCACCAAGTGATTCACAAGTTAAGATTGGAATATAAGCCTAGGTTTGCTTACTAGTGATCTCCCTATAATTTCATGTGGTGAATGATATCTACTTAGCATATAGGGTTTAATTGGTAATTATATATCTCCAAAGCATGGTCATGGGTTAGATATGATTAACTAGTTCTTAATATATTCTACCTCAAGTTCTTAGGTTTATGATCATTACCCAATGGTGATGATCATGCATGGTATGGCTTCACAAAGTATCACTAGATGTATTTGGCTAGGGTTATACCTATTACCTCTCTCACTCCACAAGGACTCTGATTATAATCTAAGGTTCTACTCAAGGAATGATGATGTGGTTATCTGAATATGTGGATTGCCTAAGAATTCTACCTTGCTATCTACTGAAGCTTGTTCTTCAGGAATTCTAATAAACCTGCTTCTTGTGGTATGCCTCCACCTCCTAGCTGCTTCATCTTGGTCCTATCTAAATTATGGAGTGGCCCAACTCTTTGGTTTGCTTGTATCATGGTATAAGATGATGGAATGAATGAGGTAGAGGGTTCCTTTTATAGGCTTGGGCATGCTCTAGTGTCATGACACATAGGTGAGTGACTCTTGTTTTGATTTGATGAGTAAGGTGCTTGGTTGTCATGCTCTCATCCATAGCAATCCTTTAAGCATGAGGTGGCATAGCTTAGGATTCAATCTATGTAGATATTTTCATTATATGTGGCATGGTATTATCCTCTCGTGTGATTTGTTTTTGGATAGCCAAGTGGCTTTTGTTACTAAATATCTTGTGAATGATTTTATGCTTGTGGTTGAGTCACTATATCATATTTGGTTGTATTTATATTGTAATTGGGATCAAAATGTCAAAGACAAGGATTATACCCCAATTTTGAATGGTGATGTTTGATTTCACCAAGGCATGATCATATGTGTTTCAAAATACTCATAGTTTATTTTATTCAAATAGTTTGAACTATAATTCATAATGTAAACGAATTTAGTTTTGTGATATTCCATATAGTTAATAAGTTATGATTAAAATCAGGATGTGTGGCTTTTATGCACTTAGGTCCTTGTGTTTTACCATATTTAATAATAAGTTTTAAAGTGAATTAAATTACACCCCAAAGTTAGTTGCTCAACTTTTAAGTGTTAATAATTTAGAGTTTGTTTATTATCTCTGTGATGGGTATAGACCCCTCCCATCTCTAGGGTTTAATGATAAGCTTGTGTTGGTGTTAAATTCACAAGTTTAGTTCAAGAAATACCATGAGGTTCATGGTAGAAATATTCATTTGTTAAAGATATGGAAAAGGTAAGTGAAGAGTGGTTTCTCCATTTTATTGTTACTTGATTTCCAATTTAATAGATATTCATATGGTATGGCAAAGAATATCATATTATGATCTTTTATAAGATCAAGCAATTGATCCTTGATTAATATGTTATTGTGTTGGTTTTAGTTCTCTTTGATCTAACCCCTTAGATCAAATCATCTCTACCCAAAACAAGGTTTTAGCAAAGGTCACATTGAGGTTTATAGCGCTTGACTTGATGAGCTACTTCAATTCCACCAAGGTCAAGTGAAACTTCAGTTACTGTGACTGTTTTTTTAAAGCGCGAAAATTCCCTGGATTTTCTATGCATGAATGCAATGCACACATCTGTTTCTTCTATTTTTGTAACCCCAAATCCTGGGATATTACACCACCTCCTCCATGACCTCCTCCACGCTCCGGAGACCACCACCTCCATGCTCCGGCGACCACCAGCACCGTCGTGCTCCGGCGACCACTTCCTCCACAAGACCACCATTCCTGACGAACAGACCTAAAATCCTGACGACCGGTAGTACATTCCCGATCAAGATCTAGATCCGCCGGCGCACCAGGCAGGTGCGCCGGCGGTAAATCGTTACTACCGATGGGCTCTGGTGCGCCGAGATAAGCAAAATAGGTGCGCCGGAAATAGCTTGTTTCCTAGTAGTGAGCCCCGCTCCTTTGTCCGCCGTAGGTGCCGCCACCAAGCCCGAGGCTCGCCCTAACCCAGATATGGGCTGGGTGGGGCGCCGCCGGCCGCACCAGAAGATCCCGTCGACATCACTCGGGCTACCATGTCACCCCACCGCTAATACGCAGCTCTGTCGCTGCCATGACCACCCGTGCCTTACCGGACCGAAGTTGACCTAGCTTCACTGCCGCTGGGCGCTGTGTGTTGCGCCACCTTACCACACGCGAGGGGGAGGTATGGCCGCCGCTGCCAGCAACGCCCCACGGACCACGCCAGTGGAGGCGAAGAGGGGGAGGGGAGGGGATAGGTGGGGGCGGGGCAGCGAGGTGGAGGTACGCCCCTATATATTCGCCTGCGTGAAACACCCTGGCTATTAATGTAGAAGAAAGAGTTGCCAAATTTATTAGGGCCTTTATTTTTCTGCTCATTTTTCTTTGAACCTATCATTGAAAGAAAACTGCAGTAGTCCCTCCGTTCTTAAAAGGATGTCTTAACTTTACTTAGATCTATATGTATCTACATCGTAAAACATGTCTAGATACATGTAAATTTAGACAAAGTTGAGATGTTAATTTTTAGAGCAGAGGGAGTACTTGAAATTCTATTGGAATCCGTAGTATGTGACATTCCAATTCTAATACTTGAGTAGTATTGTTTTTTATGTTTCTTTTTACATATATATGTTTTCAATTTCTGAGCGAACAATGTATAGAAGCGCATATTATAGTGTAAACTTAGAGCATCTCCACTCGGCTCCTCTATATGGGCTCCAACACACCCGTTTTCAGGCCTATATGAGGGCGTCGACGGTGCAACCGAAATAGGGGCTGGGCACTTGCCAGCCGTAGCTCCTATACAAAAAAATTAAAAGTTAAAACATATTAAATTCATTGATAGTCCGGCCATATATGGCCGATATTTGTACAAATTTTAAACATAGACTTAAAAAAATCTAACTACTGCCGCCGACGGCTGCCGCACCCTTGCCCTAGGCGGTGGTACATGGCCGTCGCGTAGTCCTCGCCGTGGTCGGGGTCCTCCTCCTTCGGCTGCGGCAGGTAGCTGCAGCAGCCCTACCTAGCGTCGCCGCGCCTCCCGCGCGGCCTGGTGGATGGACCAACATCGTCGTCGCCGTCGAGGTCGATGACGGGGCCGAGGCGGCGGCGGCGCTCCTCCTGCTCGACGCGGTAGTCCTTCGCGCTCCATGGTTCGGCGAAGGCGTCCGTTGCTGCGAAGGACTCCAACTGGGCTTGGCGCAGCCCAGGGAACTCCTCCGGGTCGCGCTTCGCTGATGTCTACGCACACTTCTATTCCTGTAGACAGTGTTGGGCCTCCAAGAGCAGAGGTTTGAAGAACAGCAGCAAGTTTCGCTTAAGTGAATCACCCAAGGTTTATCGAACTCAGGGAGGTAGAGGTCAAATATATTCCTCTCAAGCAACCCTGCAATTTCGATACAAGAAGTCTCTTGTGTTCCCAACACACCTAATACACTTGTCAGATGTATATGTGCACTAGTTCGGCGAAGAGATATTAAAACACAGGTGGTGTAGATGGTGGTAATATTGCAGGAAGTAAAAATGCAGTAAAACAGTAAACAAGCGATGTTTGCAGTATTGGAAACAAGGCCTAGGGATCCTACTTTCACTAGTGGACACTCTCAACATTGATCACATAATAAATAAATAACTTCTCCTCACTTGTGCTACATATACTCTTGTTTGATAGCAAACACCATTCATTGTGTAGGGCTACAAGAGCTCCCCAATGCCGGAGTTAACAAGCTCCACAACATTCGATGTTCATATTTAAGTAACCTTTAGAGCATAATAGATCATTGCAATTTAGACCAAGAACTAACATAGCATACACACTGTCACCATTACACTATGAAAGGAGGAATAGATCACATCAATACTATCGTAGTAATAGTTAACTCCATAATCTACAAGAGATTACAATCATAACCTATGCCAAGAACTACACGATGCACACACTGTCACGATTACATCATGAAGGAGGAATAGACTACTTTAATAACATCACTAGAGTAGCACATAGATTAATAGTGATACAAAGCTCATCATATGGATCTCAATCGTGCAAGACAGTTCATGAGATCATTGTATTGGGGTACATGAGAGAGAGATTAACCACATAGCTACCGGTAGAGCCCTCAGTCTCGGAGGAGAACTACTCCCTCCTCATCATAGGAGACAGCAGCGGCGATGAAGATGGCGGTGGTGTCGATGGAGATGGCTTCCGGGGCACTTCCCGTCCCGGCGGTGTGCCGGAACAGAGACTTCTGTCCCCCGAATCTTGGCTTCGCGATGGCGGCGGCTGCGTAACTTTTCTCGTCCCGTGGCTTATGTCTCTAGGGTTTTCGCGACGGAGTCCTTAAGTAGGCGGAAGGGCAGCCTCGGAGGGGCCCTGGTGGGGCCACACAATAGGGGGGCGCGCCCCACCCCTTGGCCGCGCCGCCCTGGCGTGTGGGCCCCCTGGCTCCCCTCTGGCCTCTCTCCGGTGTTGGAAGCTTCGTGGAAAAATAAGATACGGGCGTTGATTTCGTCCAATTCCGAGAATATTTCCTTACTAGGATTTCTGAAACCAAAAACAGCAGAAAACAGGAACTAGCACTTCGGCATCTTGTTAATAGGTTAGTTCCGGAAAACGCATAAAAACGATGTAAAGTGTGAACAAAACATGTAGGTATTGTCATAAAACTAGCATGGAACATAAGAAATTATAGATACGTTGGAGACGTATCAAGCATCCCCAAGCTTAGTTCCTACTCGCCCTCGAGTAGGTAAATGATAACAAGGATAATTTCTGAAGTGACATGCTACCAACATAATCTTGATCAATACTATTGTAAAGCATATGAGATGAATGAAGTGATTCAAAGCAATGGTAAAGATGATGATTAAACAACTGAATCATATAGCAAAGACTGTTCATGAATAGTACTTTCAAGACAAGCATCAATAAGTCTTGCATAAGAGTTAACTCATAAAGCAATAAATTCTTAGTAGAGAGTTTTGAAGCAACACAAAGGAAGATATAAGTTTCAGCAGTTGCTTTCAACTTCAACATGTATATCTCATGCATAATTGTCAACACAAAGTAATATGATGAATACAAATAAGCAAATATGTAGGAATCAATGCACACAGATAACACAAGTGTTTGCTTCTAAGGTAGAAAGAAGTAGGTAAACTGACTCATCATAAAGTAAAAGAATGGCCCTTCGCAGAGGGAAGCATGGATTACTATTTTTGTGTTAGAGCTTTTATTTTGAAAACATAGAAACAATTTTATCAACGGTAATAATAATCAATATGTGTTATGCATAATACATCTTATAAGTTGCAAGTCTCTTGCATAGAATACCAATAGTGTCCGCACCTTGTCCTAATTAGCTTGGATTAACATGGATTATCATTGCATACATATGTTTCAACCAAGTGTCACAAATGGGTACCTCTATGTCGCCTGTACAAGGGTCTAAGGAGAAAGTTCGTATTGGATTTCTCGCTTTTGATTATTCTCAACTTAGACACCCATACCGGGACAACATAGACAACAGATAATGGACTCCTCTTTTTAATGCTTAAGCATTCAGCAACAGATAATATTCTCATAAGAGATTGAGGATTTGTGTCCAAACTGAAACTTCCACCATGATTCATGGCTTTAGTTAGCGGCCCAATGTTCTTCTCTAACAATATGCATACTCAAACCATTTGATCATGAAAATCTCCCTTACTTCAGACAAGGCGATGCGATGAGGAAGATGACTCGGCGGACGCTGATGGGGCGGGTCCACGGCCATGCAACCGTTTCCCGCGGCTTCTTCCCGCGTCTTTCCCGCCAACACGCGGCGTGCTGGCACCTCCGCTAGGCTCTCTTTCTACTGGGTTCGGTCTGGAGTCGCCGGATGCAAAGTTAGATCGAGCCGGCTGAAAATCTATTTTGGGAACCGCGGCTAGGATGAATTTTTGGCGCCGGCACTCCTAAAACCTAGGGGTCTTTGGGGAGGGCGAGTGGAGATACTCTTAGGGCATCTCCAACGGGGCAGACCCAAATGCAAAAAACCGTCCGTTTGGGTCTTTCCGGACAAAACCTGCTCCCAACGGGGCAACCCATCTTAAAAACGGACAGGTGCAGCGTCCGACCTGACCCAAAACTGACGCAAATTTTGGAGACTTTTGGGGCGAGCCGGACGAACGCGGGTGTCCATTGTATCCGCCTGTGTCCGCGTCCTGGCCCATCTGACAGTGACACAAAATACAACCACATGCGCCCCCACCCTTCTCTCTCCTCTGGTTGCTTTTTTCCATGGAAAAGACCATCGCTCCACGCCGGAATCAATGTCGACTAGCCAAGCTCCGCCGCCACCCTCGCCTGGAGGCCGCCGCCGCCGCCTCCTCCTTTTTTTCCAGCCCTGCTGGAAGTCGCCGGAGCAAAAACGGGCGCCGCCGGCCTCGACGCCGCCGAGCAAGACGAAGCCGGGGCGGAGCTTGCTGGGCGGAGACGGAGCTCGCCATGCGTGCTTCACAGGGGCGCGACGGGGTGGAGCTCGCCGTGGCTAGCTGCAGATCCTCGGGGCCGCCGCTGTCCGCGCCTCGCCGCCGTCGGCATGGGGCTGGCCGCGCGGCCACGGGGACGGCCACGCCTCTCCACGCCGCCACCGCGCGGGCACGGGGCCGGCCGCGCCGCCACGCCGCCGCGGGCACGGGGCGGACCGCGCCTCTCCACGCCGCCGCTGGCCGCGCCTCGGGCCGCCTCCGCCGCCCGCGCTGAGGAGCTCTGCTGCTGTGCGCGCCTTCGCGATTGCCGGCGCTCGTCGCACCGCTGTTCCCTACCCGCGCCTGTTCTGGACGCTCGCCCGACGCCGACGCGCAACAGAAGGTGGCCAAGCCACGCCCGTGCTCGATGGCCGCGCTCGATGCTGCGCCCGCGGATGGTGGCCGAGCCGCACTGGACGGCGTTCGCGCTCGCCTCCTCGCCGCGTGTTGTGATGTGGTCCGCCGTGCGCGGCCCTGCTGCACTCGACGGCGCGCCCGCGGACGGTGGCCGAGCTGTTCTGGACGGCGTCCGCGCTCGCCACCTCGCCGCGTACTGTGCTCCGCGGCGCGCGGCCCTGCTGCAATGGACGGTGCCTTGGCCATGCTTGACGGCTTCGGGGCGAGCAAAGCAGCAAGCTCCAGCAGCTAGCAGCCGCGCGCGCAGGCAGTAGCAGCCAGACATTCACACACGCAGGAATCAGCGCCCAGAAAGCTGCCATCTGCGCATCGCGCCCCCCTGCGGGTCAGTTTCGTCCAGCTTCCGCCGCGCAGCGCTCGCTCTTCCATCAGCGGCGCCGTCACCACTGCTGGCCGCGCCGTCCACTCCAACATCTTCCGTGTGAGGCCCTCCTCTTCTCAGGCTCGCCGCACTCCGGCTCACCCGCGGCGGCCTCCTTCCGTTCCTGTCGCGTTCCTGGCCGCGCACACAAGCACGGGGTCGGCCGTGAGCACGTCTGCTGCGAGTCGCCAACCTCGTCGCCGGCCACCTCCATCTGGCCGCGCGAGGTCGACGTCGGCTGCCCCGCGCCTGCGCTGCTCCGGCCTGAACCACGCCCGAGCTGATTTGGGTCGTGGCTGCGCGTTGGGAAATAAAAATGGAGCCAGACGTTTGTGGAGGTCCGCGCGATATCCGTGTGTCCGCCGCACGACCCAAACGGATAAAATACACCGTCCGTTTGGGTCGCTGGGTTGGAGATGTCCTTATAGCCTGAGAGATCGGCCCAAAACAGACGGCCCACTCTCTTCGGTGAAAACTGAGTACCCAGATGATCGCCATCACTAAATCGGCATCCCCTCTCCTCGGCACTCGGCAGCGACGGCTGCTCCTTGAACCCTAAACCCTTGACGAAATCCCCTCCACTCCCCGCTCCTACCACTGTGAGATCCGCCATGGTAAGGTGCTAATCCGGCCCGGAGAACGCAGATTTTCTGCTATCCGTGCAGATCTAGCGGCGGCCAAGGCCATCACCGCGGCCGGCGTACGCGCAGGGCTTCGCTGCACCCAGCAGCACGTCGTCGATTATTCCGCCGGCACGCCCACACTCCCCGTCTTCCTCGCCTGCTCCAGCATCACCCACCTTGGTCACGGTGAGTTCATTCCTCTGCTCCCTCTGTTCAGAAGTGCCCATTTCTCAAAAAGTAGATCCCTAATGGCGGCTGCACCCATTGATGTTCTAACACCTTTCAATTTTAGTGAACTAGGTAGGGATTCACATCTGAAGAGTGACCAATCCAAGTGGTATCAGTGCTCCAATCCTACCTACCACCATGGCATCTGCAGACTGGTCCTCGCTCCCGGCCGAGCTCGTCAGCCGCATCGCCGACTGCTTCCTGGCCACCAACGACCTGGACTACTTCATGGACTTCCGCGCGGTCTGCCAGAGCTGGCGCTCCGCCACCGAGGACCCCAAGATTTCCCCAGACCCCCTCTTCCGGCCCCGCCACTGGGTCATCGATCGTCGACAGATCCTTCGGCGGCGACAAAACATACCTCTGGGCGAACACCGCCACTGGCCGCTTCGTCCCCAAGGAACTCCCGCTGCTCCGTAACTACTGGGGTTCCAGTACCACCCCGGACGGTCTCCTCATTTTGATGGACAACAAGCTCCCTTACGCCGTGACTCTCCTCAATGCCTTCACAGGCTACCGGATTCGTTTCGCTGCGCCCCTGCCTGACCAGATCATGGAGTCTGCTGCCCTCGTCTCCGGCTCTCCACCCACACTTGTCTTGTCATGCAAGAAGATGGACATAGATGACGATCTCGTCTTACACGAGACAGATCGCAAGGTCTACACGGCTTATCCCGAGAGCGAATCTTTCGCCGTGTTCGAGGAAAGGCATGCTTGCCCTCTCATCAGGCTGGCTCTCAGAGGTATCTACACTAATGGCGAGCTCGGATCGGTGGCACCATTTCCGATTGATATGGCTGAAAAGATCTTTACTCTGATGAGGATTTATAACGCCGAGCCTGATGCGTCGTCGTCGTCCGATGATGAAGATGTTTCCATGTCTGATGAGAAAGCTGCATTTAATTTTTTGATTGGATATGACAACCGTTGTTACCTACTGAGATCTGCTGGAGAAATCTTGATCATCCTTAAGCTAAAAGGAGGCATGGAGGTTTACAAGGTGGACACCCAGAATTATATACTCGAGTCTGTGAAGAACATTGGGAACCGCGCCATCTTCCTCAGTGGCAACTGTAAGTGCATATCTCTGAATGCTGATAAATTCCCATCTGTCGACGCCAACTGCATCTATTATATAAAGAGCCTAGACTATTCTGGTGATTACATCTGCATGTATAACCTGAGGTTCCGGAGAGAAGAAAAAATCTCTAAAGACATGGGTCATGGTTCTCGTCCTTACACTATTATTCAGCACCTGTCCAGCTATGACCTCCAGTAGCTTAAAGGGAGTGCAGGCTTCCATTCGTAATAATGGCTCTGTGTTTCTAGTGCTATGGTACTTTTGTAATAACACTGTAATGGTTTCTGAATATTTGTGCTGAGTCTTGTTTCGTTCTGTTAAACCGTCTTGTTTCGTTCACAAGTATGAATGAGTGCTGTAGCCACTTCTGTTATCATAATTCTTATGTAATTTTTGCTGAGGTAGTGAGAAGGTGATGCCTTTAATATATATCTGAAGTGAAAGATAAGATTGTTTTTGTTCTGGGACTCTAGCAGGGTTAATGAAGGTAGAACATGATATATACATGTTTTGATATGTAGTGAAACTCTAGTTGCAGACTGTATTCAGCTTTTTATGGGGAAGATACTTGATTAGGAATACACCTTGTCTGAACTTAAAAGGACTGTCAATGTGATCATATTTTTACATTACGTTAGTGATTACTGAGGTACTGAGAAGGGGATGCTTTAGTTTGTATCTGAAGCAAAGGATAAGGTTCGAGATTCCCACTTTTGTTCTGGGACTCTGGGTTAGTAATGGTCCAGGACTCCAGGATATATACATGTTTTCGATATGTTGAAATGTGTTAATGGAAATATACTTGGTTAGGAGCACACCTTTGTGAATAATTTTGAAGCTGTATAACATGACCTTGTAATTTTTTTCTGCGGTTGCTGTGATTTATGATGCACAATTCCAAAATTTGGTGCCGAGAAGAAATTTCCTTATAATTATGCTGCTCCTGCATTTATCTTTTACTGAGATGTGCCAATGTGATTCCCTCTGATGTAAAAGAGAAAGGATTCAGATTGTTTCTGCAGCATAGAAGATGGCAAGTTTAACCAAGAAATTATCTCCTGAAGTGGAGGAGGGATAAGTACCCAGCAGCTGTTATGCTTGTCCTGAGTATTAAAAAGTTTTCTTCATGAACTGTCCTATTTGGATACCAATGAGCTTAGATGCAAGTCAAGACTGTGCCTCCTGGACTCATGGTGTTCATGAGCTCGCAGGAAGTTGTGGCAATCTCTGGCTACCTCATCCGGCTGGACGTTGGAAGCAGGGACAATGGCATACCTGGCTAGGCTACGACATAGTTTGGGAAGAAACATGCTGTCCAGTCTTTGTAAATTGTCAAGGACATGAAGTACTTGCCTGCATATAGATAGATTCAGACACTTGAAAATGGCGACGTGGCTATTCTTTCGGTTTCCGATGAGAAACAAGGGAACTGATAGCAGTTTGCATCCTGCATTTTGACTCTAGCGGAAGCTATGTCAGTTGGCATTGTGGCGCTAGCTCTGCTCTCATGCAACACAAAAATTCAGGTTGATAAACCGCATGCGCAAGTGGTCATTATTTATCATCAGCACACTTGTGGACTGCAAAAATGAGTCAAATGCATCAGGCACAAACAATCATTCCACTGCAGCCATGTACTTACGGAGTCTAACATGCATCCTCCACGACCAAAATTTGAAGCGGACACATAGGGCACTGGACACTAAGATACGTCTAGTTTGCCACTCCGTCGTCAGAGCTGGGGCCAAGGTCGACGGCGGCGATCCCGGGCACTCTTTAGCCTCCGGGGGCAGGCAGAAATCATGGAGCAAGTTTGCGCAATCACAGTCGCGAACGCAGGCTAGGAGAGTGCAGCATTCATCAGTGCCTTCTTGTTGTCGGCGAAGACCGCCTTGAGGAACATCTGCGCGCACCACTCCGGCACCCCCTTTAGCATCTTGTAGCAGCTGTCGCGGGCGACTATGGAGGGCGCCGCGGCTGCAGACGGCACTGGCCTGGGAGCGGCGACTGAGACGGTCAGGAGGAGGGATGTGCACAGGCAGAGGTAGATCAGCCGGAGCGCCATTGTTTAACGACTAGTATATACTTCTTTTAGCAATATATAACACACGTCCTAGCTACTGAGACATGGATTGGCCGATGGTGTTGGGCTTTGTTATATAGGAGAAGAATGTGATTGCCGCTTCGTTTATTAATGGATTATTACTTTTTATCTTTGGAACTCAAGTTATGAGATAATAAATTTATGCCATGGTTACAATTATTGACTGTATGCCATGATTACCATTTACAAGCACTGACTAGTTATCTACTTCCTCCGATCCATGATAAGTGTCATGGTTTTAGAACCACAACATGTATCACGGAGAGGAGGCAGTACTAGTAGACATTTTGTTCACTTTTCACATTATCAAAAACTGCTACTTACATTTCAAAATACAAGTTTTTTTAAAAAGCTACTACCTCCGTACGTGTTTAATCAACGTGGAACTGAGCTACTGCCTATGCAATTTCGCGTCAATTTATTCAGATCAGAGGGAGTAGGTTATAGCAAATATACCCTGCGTTGCAACATAAAATAAAATTGTCTACTAGGAGCCACTTCTGTTATCTTAATTCTTATGTAATGTTTGCTGAGGTACTGAGAAGGTTTAAGCCTTTAATATATATATCTGAAGCGAAAGATAAGATTGAGATTCTCTCTTCTGTTCTGGGACTCTAGCCAGGTAAATAAAGGTAGAACCTGATATATGTACATGTTTTCGATATGTTGTGAAACTTAGAGCATCTCCAACAGTCGCTGTAACACGCGCGCGCGGCAAAATACCTGCCAGTTTGGCGCGCGCGAGCGCTCGCGCGAAGCTCCAGCAGACGCGGGAAAAAGGCGCGCGCGGTAAATTTTTTGCCGCGCCCGCGCGTTTGCGCCATCCCACGCGGGAAATTTGCCGCGTGCGCTGCCGCGCGCGCTATATAGACGACACGCGCGAACGCGCCAACTGCCTCTCCCACCTCTGAAACTTCCGCGTGTCCCTCCGTCTCTCCCCACCGCTCTGCCTCCGCGCCACGCGCCACCGCTCTACCTCCGCCGCCTGTCCGCCTCCGCCTCGGCGCCTCCGCGCCGCCGCTCCGCCTCCGGCTACCGCGCGCCCGCGCGCGCCGAGCGCCGCTTCGACGCGAGATTCGCTCCGGCGAGCGGATCCGGCGGCACCTTCGACACGCGCATGAGGCGGCGCGAGCCTACGACGCCGTCGCGTGGCGCCTCGGCCGCCCGCCGGCAGATGAACTTTGACGACGTCGGACGCGCGAGCAGGCGAGATGCTGGCGCCGCCGTCGCCGATGGTCACGCGCGAAGAGCAGCGCCGCCATCGGGAGCTGGAGCAGCGCCTCCTCATCGCCGAGCGCGACGAGGCGATGCGCGTCGAATGGGCGCGGCGCTTCCCCGAGGACGTCGCCGCCACGGAGGCCTTCTACGCGCAGAAGGAGGAGAAGAAGGCGGCGATTAAAGCGCAGAAGAAGGCTAGCCGCGAGAAGCGCCGCGCGAGTCCGCGGCGAGGAAGAAGGCGAGGGCCGAGGCGGCGGCGAAGAGGAAGGAGGAAAAGAAGAAAGGCGCAGGGCCGTCGACCGTCGTCCTCTCGTCCTCCTCCTCCGACTTCCACTGGACGTCGACGTCCACGCCGGTGTCGGAGACGACTCCGAGCAGCTCCGACTACGACTGGGAGTCCGACGAGTAGTCGGACGAGTAGTTTACTAGTATTTTCTATGTCGCATTTGTATCGTCGCACTTTAAATATATTCGTATTTCGATCAAATTTCATAGTTTGTTTGATGAATTTTAAAAAAAACGGTCGCGCGCGCTGCAAAATAGCGCCTCTGGCGGAGGTGCGTTTTCCGCACACCAACGCGCGCTGCAAAATACAGCCTCTGCCGGGGGCAAATTCGCTATACCGCGCGCGAACGGTATACAGCGCGCCCAATCGCCGGTATAGCGCGCGAGATTTTGCAGCACCTGTTGGAGATGCTCTTAAGTTGCAGACTCTATTCAACCTTTTATGGGGAAGATACTTGGTGAGGAATACACCTTTGTCTGAACTGGAAAGGACCGGGTTAATGTGATCTTAGAGCATCTCCAACAGGCGCGCTATATAGGCCGCGCGCGGCATAAAAACGTCCGATATAGCACGCGCGGGAGAGAATGTGGCGCTCCAGCAGGCACGGTAAACGGTGCGACGCTGTAAAAATTTTAGGGCGCGCGGCGTTTTGCACAATCCGGAGCGGCATATCTGGCGCGCGGCATCGCTCGCCGCGCGAAAAGCCCCCGCGCTGAAAAACCCTTCGCCGCCGCCGAGCCTTCCGTCCGTCCGCGCCGGGGAAATCCCGACGATGGACGACCCCTCCGCCCCCACCGACCCCTCCTCGCCCACCCTCCGCCGCCGCCACCCTCCCGACCACCGCGGCGGCGGCAGCGCCGCCGCCGCGCGCTCTTCTCCCTCCCGGCCGCCGCGCGCTGCCTGCCGTGCAGGTGGCGTGGGCGGCGCGACCGCGACGAGGGGGAAGGCGCCGTCGAACAAACGACCGCACATCGGTCCCGCCTCCGTCGCGCCGCCGAAGAAAGCGAAGGCGCCGTCCCCCGCCGGCCGCAGCCTCCTCCTCCGACGACGAACCGGCGCTCCTCCTCCGACGACGACGACGAACCAGCCGCCGCCTCCGTCCGGCAACCGCGGGGCGCACATACGGTGCATGATGAAATGCCCGAGGGGTAAAAAAACACTACTTTTCGTCCAAATTGTAGTTTAGATGCATACCTAGCCGGGAAGTGATGAATTTCATTGCAATGTAGAGTCGATGATGCGGCATTCATGGAGGCAATGAATGTTGGATCCTCCTTCATGCATGAAGAAGCCGCCGATGGAGAGGAGGAATATGAGGATGTAGATGAGGAAGGAGAAGGGTTGATTGAACCTCGCCCTCCCGGTCGGTCCGCCAACTACACCATAGCGGAGGACAAGTTGCTTTGCAAGACGTGGTTGACAATTGAAATGGATCCAACAACCGGTACCGATCAAACAAGAGAAACATATTGGATGAGGATGACGGACTACTTCAACACACACACCACAAGTGGGAACGAGCGAACCATGCGCTCACTTCGGTCCCGTTGGTCCGGCATCAACACCGATTGCCAAAAATGGGCGGGCGTGCAAGCCAACATCGATGTTCTCAATCCAAGTGGCACTAATGAGAATGATAGGGTAAGTCATTATACTATGTTCACCATATGGCTCATATGAGAAGAATACGGTTATACTTCATATAACTCATCTATTTTCTTTTCCACATATGTGTAGAACTCCATGGCTCAAGGATTGTTTAGGGATGTGGGCAAGAAGAACAAGAAAGGCAACAAGATTCTTGGCAAGCCATTCACCTTGCATCATTGCTATGACGTGCTAGGGAATGAAGAGAAGTGGAAGACGCTGATAACCCACAAGTATAGGGGATCGCAACAATCTTCGAGGGAAGTAAAACCCAAATTTATTGATTCGACACAAGGGGAGGTAAAGAATACTTATAAGCCTTAACAACTGAGTTGTCAATTCAGCTGCACCTGAAAAACACTAGGTGATGTGAAAGCAGCAGTAATATGAGAGCAGTAGTAACATTAACACAACAGCAGTAGCAGTAATATGAGAGCGATGGCACCAGAAAATAGTTGATACTACTTCCAATGACATGTAGAACGAGTATATGATGATGAAAGATGGACCGGGGTTCCCAGCTATCTACACTAGTGGTAACTCTCCAATAACAAGTGTTGGGTGAACAAATTACAGTTGGGCAATTGATAGGATTGAAATAGCATTAAGACAGAATATCAAGTCTATTAATCATGTAGGCATGTGGCTTTCGCCGAATAAGCGCCATTCTCCGTGCCTTTCCAAAGGAAGCGATCCTGGGTATCCCAAGCCCTCGGTACCCTCTCCATCTCCTCCCAGAGCCTCATGCATTGTAAGCAAATCTCTATGGACATCTCATCAGCCGGAATGTCCCTCACCCAAGCATCGCCGATAAGGGCATCCGCCACTGTGGTGGCGTTCTTCCTCCTGGTGGTTACAAGCGCCACCACACCAGGGGCAATATCATGCGCCGTTCTGCCCATGATCCATCGATCTAGCCAGAAGAGCACACTTCTCCCATCCCCCAACACGATATTGGTGCAGCTTTGGAAGACCTCCAATGCTTTCGCATCCTTTGCCAGATTAAGGCCCTGCCAGGGTTTATGCGGATCGGTACGCTTTAGCCATTCCCATCGGACTCTAAGGGCTAACCCTTGCAGGCGCAGATCCTTCACGCCAAGACCACCATGGCATAGTGGCCTGCAGATGTTCTCCCATGCAACAAGGCATTGACCACCATGGACCTCCTTTTTACCCGCCCAAAAAAATGCTCTCAGCCATTTACATACTTCCTCCAAAAGCCAAGCAGGGGCGTCCTCCACCAGGATGTGATGTATAGGTCTAGCAGAAATCACAGACTTGATAAGGACAAGTCTACCCGCTCTCGTGACGAGTCCCCTTTGCCAAGCAGGGATACTATGTATGACTCCATCCAACATAGTCTGCCACTCCGCTTTGGTGAGCGGTCGAAGGGCAAGCTGGAGACCCAGATATTTGATGGGGAAATTGGCGATGTCACAGCCCAGCACCTCCGTCACTCTATCTCTGTCTCCCATGCTCTCCCTGATCAGCGTAGCGGTAGTTTTTCTATAGTTAACATGGAGTCCAGAGGTCGCGCTGAACAGCGATAGGACCTCTCTGGTCGCAAGAAAATCCTGGGTTTCCGGCCGGAGGAACACCACCACGTCATCCGCATAAATCGAGACACGTTGTAGGGGGGAGATACCCGCCAAGTTTCCCAGAAGAGGCTCCTGGGCAGCAACAGTGAATAATCTGGTGAGAACCTCCATCCCGGCGACGAACAGCAGAGGCGAAGTGGGGTCACCTTGCCTAAGGCCTCTTGCGTGCTGTATACGGTCGCCCGGGACTCCGTTCACCAAAACTCTGGTGTTCGCGGTGTACAGCAGGAGACTGATCCATCTCAGCAAAAGATCTCCAAAGCCCATACGTTTGAGCACTTCAAGCAAGAAGGCCCAGGAAATGGTGTCAAAAGCTCTCGATAGATCCAACTTGAGCAACACTCCTGGCCTCCTTTTCTGGTTAATTCTCCGCGCCACTTGGCGAACCAACACGAAGTTATCATGCAACGCTCGTCCCTTGACGAAGGCAGATTGATTTGGGCTAATGACCTCTCCCAATCTCCCTCGCAGTCGATTGGCTATCACTTTCGAGAACAGCTTGGAAAAACTATGCACAAGACTGATCGGCCTATAGTCTCCGATCTCAGCCGCATCGGGTCGTTTGGAAGCTTTTTGATAGTTGGACAACATGTTCTGTAGGGCAGATTTTGTCAACAACAAAAAAAACCCGCTTGTCGTGCCTCCTCCCCTCCTCGGTATCTCTGGAGGGAATTCTTCTCTTCACTTCATCACATTTTTAAAGGTGTGTGATAGCACGACGAAGTTGTCGAGAGCTCGGTATATACCTGGAGAGCATCTCATGTTATTATAAAGGAATTAAGGCATCAATGTATCTCAATCTCTTAAATATACGAATGCATGCGCAATTAAATAATTATTACGGATTCTCTTAAACATAAGTGTTTTGTAAGAATTTTTATGATTTTATGAATCCTTAGGAATTGTTTATATAAGGACCATTGGATAGTGCATTTACCTTTTGTTTTGAAAGAAATGCGCCTCTACATAGAATTTTTTTAATAATAATAACTCAAATTTGCATCCCTAGGAGTTTATATCTGGCTTACTTCCCTAACCAAGTGAGCTAGGCTCCCTTTCTTTGATTTTGCATTTACTTGACTCTTATTCCAATGAAAATTTATCTCATTCTTGTTTTCATTTGAAAGGTTCGATAAAAGTTGCTTCAATGCACACACTCTCTCTCTCTCTCTCCTAGTATCTCGAAAAATCCGAACCTTATTTTCTTAAACCACCCAAAAAGTAGCACCCTAATAAGTCATGAGTTTTGTACTCCCTTTGCTTCTAAATCTACAATATTTGTAAGAGCATCTCCACCGGCGGCCCCGATAGCGGCCCGGATAGCATTCTGGGGGCCCATATCGAAAATGGGGGAGCGCCCCAAATAGCGCCGACTGTTTTTCGAACCCAATGGAAGCGCCGACAACCCCGTGACGGCACTTTCGTGAGGGCGTGAATCGGGCGCGCCGGCGCCTCGCGGCACAAACGGTTTTCGCGGGTGGGGGCACCTTGTCAGCTAGAGCACGCGATGGTTCACATCGGAAGCGACGCGGGAAGGTTGGTCATCGGCATTTAATGGTCTCCCGCGTGGAAACCGAGGCGGTGATGAGACGACAAATGGCCACGCGGCGTCCACTCGCCTACGCCGCCGTAAATGCGGGTAGTTGGCACCCCTATTTACGTACGCCATCCACCGCCGCGGTGCTATCCTCTCATCTCCACCACCGTAGCTACGCTGTCCTCTCTCGTCTCCACCACCACCGCGCCAGTCTCTCCTCTCCACCTAAAAAATGCCTTGCCGTCTTAAAACGACGTACTCCATGCTTGGCCTCAACGGCCGCGCGCTGCGTGCGCCTCCTGATGGGATTCGTAGCATAGAAAACAAAAAAATTCCTACCGCAAGAACGAACAACAAGCCAAGATCTAATCTAGTAGATGGTAGCAACGAGATGAAGATCAACATACCCTTGAAGTGATGGGATTCGTAGCATAGAAAACAAAAAAATTCCTACCGCAAGAACGAATAACAAGCCAAGATCCAATCTAGAAGATGGTAGCAACGAGAAGATCATGAGACTAACCCTCGAAGATTTCTAAGCCTACGAGATTAGATCTCGTTGTTGCTGTAGTCGATCACTTGCCGAAAGCGCGTAGAAGATCTTGACGGTGGGCCGGGCAACACCTCCGTACTCGGTCACACGTTCGGTGTTGATGAAGACGACGTCCTCCTCCCCGTTCCAGCGGGCGGAAGTAGTAGATCCTCTCGGAATCCCGGCATCACGACGGCGTGGTGACGGTGGTGGTGGAGATCTCCGGCAGCCGCCGCTCCCGGGAGAAGAAGGCAGAGGAGGGAGTAGCTAGGGTTTGGGCGCAGGGTGGTGCTGCGACTTGGGAGCTAGGGCTGCGACTTTTGGTGCCCTTGGGGTGCCCCTTGGCCTCTTTAAATAGGTGGCCAAGCCCTTGGGTCGTCCAAAACCTGCCCCCAAGTTTGATTGAGTTTCGATAGGTTTCCGGTTCCGAAAACCTAGTCCTACTCGGACTCTTTTGCCAATTCCGAAATTGCATTAAGGAAAGACTCATTTTCCCTTAAGGCAACGTGGTTGCACCTATTATGGAACCCTCCGGACTTCCTTAGACATCCCGGGTCGTCCCGGACACTTCGGAACCTTCCATAATATTCCGGACTATTCCGGTCCTTCCAAAACCTTCTAGAAGCTCGGTCAAAACACCGAACTTTTTCCGAACCCCGAAAATGACTTCCCATGTATGAATCTTATTCTCCGGACCATTCCGGACCTCCTCGTGATGTCCTGGATCCCATCCGAGACTCCGAACAAAACTAACTCATTCCATTTCCATATCTACTTAAACGACATCAAACCTTAAGTGTGTCACCCAAACTTCAGACATGGTTGAGACTTCTCTCCGACCAATAACCAATAGCGGGATCTGGAGATCCATAATGGCTCCCACATATTCAACGATGACTTAGTGATCGATTGAACCATTTACATACTCTACATCTTAGTTCTGCCTCTACATGCATCATCAATCATGACGACAGAAATAATTGAAGTTGCAATGACAGTCCTACTATATGTATGTGAGGTAAATTCATGCAGCAAACACCATCTCGCCCACAAGCACCATATTTGAGCTAGATTATGCCTCGGCGAGCTGCAATTAGTACTCAGGCAACCTTGTTCAAATAATCATGTCCACATTCATAGAAACTTATAAACTCGTGCATGGGGGAACTCAGACTAATATGAAGCAGAACCGAAATCAAGCTTCTCATTGTACATCACAAAGGCTTCTACTTTTAGTTATGGAGTGAATGTATGTTAGGCGAGTACTTTCTTTGTTGTGCTTTTTTATGTCGGTTTTGCTATGTCTCAGTCAACTGAGATATTCTTAAGTCTAAGTCACTTGCAAAAATGTGCATTGAGTTGCACTTTTTTGTTAAAAAGGTGCAACTGCACTTTTCTAATAAAAATGTGCAACTGAACTGAGTTGCACTTTTCTTTGAACTGTAGTTGCACTTTTCTGAGTTGACTGAGACTTAAGAAAATCTCAGTCAACTGAGATATATGCACACCCTTTTTATGTCACCATCATATCTAGGTGCTTATACCTTTGATATATATTCACACTTCTTTCTATTTTAGAAAATAATGAAGTAATTACATGGAAGTGTTTTTTTCGAATTCTATTATGATGTGTGTTGTGGTTAAATGCCTTACGCATTTTTCTTTATACAAATCTCAGACAACTTTACATAGTGCCACTTCGATTTTTTTTGTTTTGTTTCTGATAAATTCACTTGGAACTTCCAATGAGATGCGACATATGTTAGTTTTAGATCTACTATCATAATTAAGAAGAAACCTTGAAAAAAAGACATACTCCCTCCGTCTCATGAAAGTTATCTGAGATTTATCTAAATTCGAATGTATCTACATACTAAATAGCATCTCAATATATATTCAAATTTTGATAAATTTCAGATAAATTTCATGAACCTCGCAGGGAGAAGATGAAAATGCAAGCATATCTGTGGCACGTATCATGCTATGCTAGAAAGTTATGCAGGAGGCCTCGCGAAGCCCGCTTATTCATCTACTAGTATATTGTGGTGTTTGGTCTCAGCTTGTGCGCCTGAATTTTGCTGCCAGGCCACTTGACAATTACAACCAACGCAAATCAACGCAAGATATAATAAAGAACAGTTTGATGTTTGCAGAGAAACAATATGAACGCAAAGCAGAATTACATATAAGCATCTATGTTTGCAGCAATAATATAACTCTTAGAAGTTCAAAGCTTATTTCCTTTCGAATGTAGGAGAACACAAGATTCGACTGTGAGGCATAACGCTAATAAACTAGTGTGAGCTAGAAGGGTCAGGGCCGGCCCTAGGGGGGGCGGGCGGGGCGGCCGCCCTGGGCCCCAGCAACCAAGGGGGCCCCAAGTCCGGGCTAGCAATGCTATATGTAAGATGCAGGAGCGCTGGGCGTCATGCGGCAGCGCCATTAGAGGATGTCCGAGTAATTCGTTCATGCAGTTCTGGAGACGATGACGAAGGGTTATGCTGCGTACTGGGCTGGAAAAGCCCTTTTTCTTTGGTTATTCTGGGCCCTTTTTGCTTGGTGAGCTTGGGCCTTTTTTTTGTTAGTTAGCTATAGGAGGTCGAAACTCTCAAAAAAAAAAAAGCTATAGGAGGTCGTAAAGATACTGAAAAATAGTGGGTGTGGTCAATCCACTAAATTCTTTTTTGAAAAATAGTGGGTTATTTTTTTTTGAAAAGTACAGAATTCTAATTTAGGCATGAAAAGCCAGAGTCAAATAAAAAAGCACATAGATTTACTCAAAGAGTCGCGCCCCGTGTGTCATGATGTTGGTCGCCATAGTTGGCTAGTTAATCCGCGGGTGTGCATTGGGATTTTGTATCACCCACCATGCTTGGCTAGTTAATCTGTGGGAGTGCATTGCAAAAAATTGATGACGACCATTGGCACAACATGGTTCTACTCAGAGAGTCGGTGTGATAATCGTAAGATAGATATCGAAATTTCACTGCAAACATATTTTCATCTACGGATGTTTAAATTCTTAGGCAATAAACATTTTTTGGTAGCTTTTGTACGATTAAATGTTTATTGGTAATTTTTCTATAAAACGCTTCTAGGGCCCTAGACTGTAGTTTCGCCCCGGGCCCTTGAAATTTTAGGACCGGCCCTGGGTCAAGGACGTGACCGGCGAAGACCACGGCTCCAGAGACCTCCTCCAGTATGTAGAACGCGAACGGGTGGTCGGCGATGAACTCCATCGACGTCACACTGCATGGTCAGCAGCGATCGCTTTCATGACTCGGAGCAAACACACCGCACCGTTCCGCGCGCCGCGCCCCTCTCCATCGCCACGCGCCTTGATCACCGGTCGTTGCTTGACAAACGAGGGGAGCAAAACACACCACGCTGGATCCAGCTGGCCGGTTCCGTGGATCGCGCCTCGCGCGAGAGCAATTCACGACGCGCGCGTGTGTATGTTTGCTTGAGTGAGACGTACGGATCCAAACCAAACTAGCGCTAATTAAAAGCATGCATGCACGCGCGGATCTATGGATTAAAATGTCTTCTTTTTCTCCTTCTTTTCTCACACGACCAACGCAGCGGAGCCATGCATCAAAGGAAAAAAAGCATCTTTTTCTCGCACGCACGACCTGATCGATGGATTAGCAAATCACGTCAAGGAAATCATCTACTGATCCGTATCAAATCAAAGGGAAACTGCTGCTGGGTCTGATAGAAAAGAAAAACAAATGAAGAAACTGGTCCATTTTATATATCGGGAAATCCATCCCATCTGCATGCTCTCCATGCATCAACCTATCCAATGAACAGGCCGATCGCGATGACTACTTCACCGGACCGGCCCGGCCGGATGAATAAAATGCATTTGAACAACACTCCAACTAATCAGCCGCGCTGACGAAAATAAACAAGCTAGGTGTCGACTTGAATTACTTACCGGCTGAAAAACAGTCCCTGGTATTTCTCTTATTAGTTAATTTTCCGGACTGACTCCTACTACTCAAACGACGACGGGCTGATACGGAAAACAGATCTGCAAACAAGAGCATCCAAAGATAGATGGGAGAAATGAACAAACAAAAGGTAACATGGAATATCTGAGATTGGTGGATTACCTACTGGATCCCTCCTCTTCACGGACGGAAACAAATCGACGATGAACTCGGCTGCCCAAGAGATCGAGCCGACGACGGAGTGTACTTCCTCCTCTCCTCTCCTCTCCTCGACGAGTAAAGAGTCAAAGTCTAAGTCACACGCGACGCACGCGTTGGCTCCACCCCTCCGCATATGTATAGACTACTAGAGCAGGCAAGTCTTTGCCGCCACTTTTTTCGTTTCCGTCAGCTCAACCCAGCTTAAACTGCTCGCTAGGGGATAAATGATACAATCATCTCGTCTGGGACTGGGACGATGGACCGTCTGGATGTAAGCATCCCACGGATCGATGACATGGCTTGTGGTCCACCTAGAGAAATCAAAACGCCCCATAATTAATTTCTCTATAAGATCCGCGTCATGCTTTAATCACGGGATCCTAGTCTCCCTCAGGTTTCCTTTACTTCTCTAAGGTGGACCTGGACGCCTGGATGGACTCCTTCCACTATTCACAATTTGGGACCACTTCCGCAGATTATGCTCGTCTTGATCATAGCGTGTTTGCCAAATGAAACGGGACGGGATTTATAGCAGGGAATTTATTACTAGGAGATTAGGTTTGGGAAGATGATTAATGGTCTCATCCCCTTGTTTGGTAGTACACGATAAGAATTAACACTGATATGTTGACTCAAGTTGTTTTTCTAGGCTAAGATAGTGAGTTTAATCCTCCGCAAAATCTCAAATCATCATCATCCATTGAGAGGATCTGTTGCCTATTTCCGAGCCATGTATTTAGCTATGGACGGGACAATTACCTTCTTCATTACCTAAAAGAACTGGAACTTTCTGAGGCAAATATACCTGTTTATTCCTCCTTCAGACAGATTTCGGAACCGGTAAGTACAGGACTCCAGGAGGAGGAGATTGGGAGGCGGCCACGAAAACCCATCTAGGGTAGTAGGGTTACGGCCCCTCGCCAAAGATACCACCGGTCCGCTTCGCTTCTGGTGGCCTGGGGACTTGGAAGGGTGGTGGACCACGGCCTCTCGTCGGCGGGAGGGTTTTCGTCTTTTGTTAGGTTGTTTTCAGTGTCTTCTTCGGGTAGTGAGGCAGCAGCGGCTACATCCTGAACTCAGAATAAAGTTCTCCCCGCCCTATCCTCGCTCGGTGGCGCGTCTAGCATCGGTGGAGGACGCGTGGAGTCATGTGTCCGGCGGGTTTTCGTGTTCATTGGTGTGGTTTCGGGTCAGGCTTTCTGGTCTACAGTTGTCATCTTTGGCGCTGTTTGCTGTTCTGGTGCGCTAGCCCTTTGTGGCCTTAGCACAACCACTTTCCATTTGTCTACTACAACAAGCTTTTCCGGGGGATGAAGATGGCGGCGCGATTCGTGTTAGTGTTTGTAGTCGTCACTAGGTGATCCAAAGACCTACATGTAATGTTTATTACTTTTTTGGATCTATTTGTACTGATATCGATGATTATTAATTGATTGGCGAAATTTTCACCAATAAAAAATAGCAAACAGATTTCTGTCAAATTCTTTGAAAAAGGAGTACTTCCATAGGAAAAAAAATGTCTAACGCTGGAGCTCAACTGCTGGCACGATCAATCACGTAGCTAGCTAGGCACGATAAGGTAACGATTAAGAAAAGGTAAACTGGAATCAGCCCCCAAGCACTGCTACATCGGTTTGGGAATTGGTCAAAAAAATCCCACTAATTGTGGAGTTTCTAAAGTGTAGTTGTTATCTCAGATTGCATGGACCCAACTGCAGCGACACCCGTGGCCGGATCCAGAGACAGGCGAGAGGGAGCATGCGAGGTCGGCACAACAAGTATCAGCGGCCGCATGGTTGCCTACTGCAGCATGGCCGGCCACAACCACCTTATTATCTTCTTCTAGACAGTGCCGCAATATTGTGGCTTTGGACTTGGGCACAACAAAGTTATCAACGGTACCAAAAAACACACATGTACTTGCATTTCAAAGTATGGCATATAATACAGCCACAAATTTTCGTGTTGAATGTAGAATTTCTCTTTTGATACAGCAGTGTCAAAACATGTCTGAGACATGAATGGATCCACCCAGATGGAAAAATTGCTTTTCATTTCCCTCAAAGGAAACAACTAGATCAACCTGGGACACGGATCAGGATTGGAGAAGCAGCATCACTAAAACAAGAAGTTCACCTACCCGTTGGAACCAGCGATTAGAAAAGACAAAAAAAAAAGGTCAGAATCAATATCTCCTTCACCTAGGTGCAACCGATCTGTCCACGGACTGCCCTGTAAAAATATGAAATACACTGGTTAATACACGAAACAAAACTAAGACACACATCATGTTGGAGTAAAATAAAAACAAAGTTGCTGAATATGAAACAAGGACCTTCGGTGCAATGCTTACAAGTACGTTTTTGTTGATCAAGTGAAACATATAACATAACTTAGAAGAAAAGGTAACAAATAATTAGCATGCGGTCTTATAAAATGAAGCGGTCAAGTACTAGTTAGTAGTCACAACATTGTTAAGCTAATTAGTAAAAGGTTAATTAGCATGAGTTTTAAAAAAAAACATGTCAATGCAAAGCTGATATGCAGAGCATCAAAGTTTCCTGGGACGTTTATTACAACACATGAAAAGCTTCTTTCGGATCTGAAAATATATCAGAGCTGATGTGAAAATGTATATCATTGATGAATTATTACCATGAGGGAGTTCGCCAGGACATTGACATGAGGCAATTTGTGTGGTGGTTCTTCTCGGCAACGATAAGTGTGAACTTCAGGTTCCAAGTTTCGTCCAAGAACTTTCATGCCTGCGTGAATTAGAGTAAGAATAAGACAACTGAGAAAGGGGGCAATTTTCACCCCAAAATCACATGAATACAAAAGTACTCGAGTCGAACGACATCTCAATTATTTGATCCAACTCAATGTTAAGCACCTAATTAAGCTGGCTCTCGCCGACACCATCCTAATATTAAAAATAGAGAGATCAACATCATGTTCAATAAAACAGTACTCCAGAGTGTACTGAAGAATGACTAACCTGAAGACAGTAATCTGTTCTGGCTTTCTTTTTCCAGAACTGGTGAATAAGTCAGCCAGGCACTCCCTACACCCTGAAACAATTTTAATTTCAAACAAGCAGACGGAAAAGAGGTATAATTAATACCACTGAATATGTGCATGGAAGATGAACAAAATATCTTTAACTTACTTAACGAGGCCATCATCCTCTCTGCCTTATGGATTAAACAATGGATCTATCATTTCTAACTTAGTTGATTGAAAATGCACTGATGCATGTTTTGAGACCAGAGGCCATTCACAGGAACTAACAACCTATAGAGTCAAAATGGAAACAAATAATAAATTACAATATGCTACAATGTTTAGTTTGGTTGATATGAAAGTATACTACAGTTCCGATAATGAGAAAATTAGTAACTTGGTGCTGTATTTTACAGTATATCAGGCTGTCTGATCGAGACGAATATAGTGCATAACAACAATTTTCAGATAGAGCAATAGACTTAGGAGTTTACCTTCAATTAGATGTCAATGGCACAGTAAAGAAAACAAATACTTAATCTGCCTTCCTAGGATGGTACTCTTGGAAAGCAGAGGGAACTCTGAGGAAATAAGGAATATTAAGAACAAATGGAGAACCAGTAAAGATCAACCTGCGACAGAAGGAGGATATTGAGAGATAGTTAAGCTTGGCAATGCTCTTTCTTTCTTGAGAATCACTTAGTTGATGTGTAACTATAAGTAGGGACATACAAATGCAAGCGAAGCTACAAACATCTTGCTTCTTATCATCACAAATTTAGAGTGGCCTACCAGATTGGGAAGCAAATTACCTTGTGGTGGAAGAAAACATCTCCCTAGACTCAACGATAACAACGCGAGGAAGTCCAGTACTGGAAAAAATGGAATGTTGTAACATGCATATTCCACTGCCTAGATTCACGTTAATATATAATGCATTCTAGACACAACGCCCAAGAGTAAACTAATCTACTACACTCATCGAGCCAAACATTGCAATGTTCCTCTGGAACACACTGGAAGAAGATAAATGCTAGGCCAGAATCAGCAAAGATTAACCAGAAAGAACTAGCATGAGTTGCATATCAGCAATATCGTCATAATTAACTGCACTAACAGACTATCCCACTACCATCCTAATTAATTACATGTTTGTTGCGGCCAGAATGGACAGTAAATGAGAGAAAAATGGGCATTAGGATGCCAGTAGATGCAAAGGAAACAAAGAAGTTATGAAAGGAGAACTCCTCTCTAGACTTGGCTGTCACCATCTCAATTCACTGAGAAGGAAACATGCATATGGATCATGACTTTGGAAGCCATTCATTACAGAAACACATTGTCTTACCTGAGGTGGATGATGGGACAATATGTCAATGTGTCGCCGCTATGACGAGTTTGCAACAGGAAAAAGGTGCACCTTCCGGTTCAAAATAATTGTCCAAAAGTTCTAGAACTGGTCAAGAAGTCAACCAGACACTCCCTAAAAAAAATCGAGTTCAAACAAGCAACAGGAAAAAAGGTACACCCTCCGGTTCAAAATAATTGCCCAAAAGTGGATGTATCTAGACATGTTTTAGTGTATAGATACATCTATTTTTGGGCAATTATTTTGACCCAGAGGGAGTATAATTAATACCACTGAATATGTGTATGGAAGATGAACAATTTTTTTAACTTACTTAATGAGGCCATCATCCTCTCTGCCTTATGGATCTATCATTTATAGCTTTGGTGATTGAAAATGCACTAATGCCCAATTTAGTAACTTGCTATTGTAATTGACAGTATATCAGACTGTCTAGGGGTGCCGTGAGACATATCCTTTCCCAGGATAATAGCTGGCACCTTTTGATACAAGTGGGATGTCAGTGTTTGTTTCAATTCACATCAAGCAATTCATCCCACCGAAACTGATTAGAAAAAAGAGTCAGTACAAAGAATACTCAAATTCCAATAAGAACTAGATGTGGGGGTTGGAGCCAAACCTTTACATTAATCTTCAGCACAACATTTGTCAGATATTGGTCATTGACCCTTGATGGGGCCACAAATTGAGTGACGATCATAAACTGAATAGTGCATTTTCTTTTCCATGGACCTATTAAAGAAAAGAACTCGACTATACATAAGCTTTATTAAACTTGTTTGGACATACGCAGCAAAGAACTTCTCAATTCATCACATGAATCGATCTATGTACGAGAATGGGTTACAAATTCCTAGCACTTGGGGAGTCACAGTGCCAATTCCTAAGCTCATCTCATGGACAAAACTAGGACCTCGCCTGTGGATTGTTGTCAGCTATGGCAATCTTTGTGAGGTCAACTCCAACAATCGTCAGATCTTTTATGTGGCCACTTCCCGTAAATATGCATGACTAGCATACAAGACGCTTATAGCATAATGTCTTCCCTGGATGGAGTGTATCAAGCAGCTGATATGCAAAAAGAATTTGACTAGCTGTGAATATAACAACGTCAAATAGTTGATCTGCATGGTCTCTTTCTTACATATAATAAAACATCAAACATTTGATTTTTTGAGGAATTACGGTGCACTGGAGTTAGACCAATGTCGTGTTCAGTAGCATGTCACCAGGAGTACTAACGAAATAAATTGTCTACATAAGTACTTTTGTGTGCTATCAACGAGAGACAATTTCTCTGGAGTGGAGGAAACAACTCCAACTGTGGCGGCAAAGCATCATCATGGCTAACTTCAGTTGAAATTCCTTAGTTTCATCAAAGAAAACATATATTATATGTTATGGGTATAACAATATCCCAAAATAGAATGAATTACTCTTACAATACTCAACTAAGAGTATGCTCCCCGTAATCAACTGACCACCTAATGGACCTCGAGAAAGCATAGTTCATTTGCCTATTTATGTCTTTTTAGAATCTTAGTAATTAAACAGGACCTAAAATTGATTAAAAAGAGAGTCGACTATTTGCCATTTCATAAATGCATGCCCTCACCTAATGATAACATAAGAAAAACTTGAACTCATGGACGAGTTGGGAGATAAAATACTCCTTTACTCATCGGCCCTATCTTTTCATTCCAATTTCTAAGCATCTATTTTAGTATGATGTGTTTAAGTAGTCTTAATACTATTATACGACTGTAAGCGGTGTATCATATATCATAGCTTAAGGGATTGATCTATGTTTTTACCACTCCATTATGGTTTGAAGAAGCCGCTTGCGGCAATATATGGAAGGCAAAAACAAGACCAAGTACGGAATATGAAAGGATTAAAAAAAGGTTCACTGAAGTGTATACATATATCAACGTACCCAGGTAAAGATTCTATCCTAAACTTGTACTGTAGGCAAAAACGAAAAACAACATGTTGATAAAAATGAGCTCGCATTTCAGATCAAACACAACTTTGTATTGCCTCTATATATCATTCTATTGCATCCCTTGATTGCTATGCATCAGGAGACCAGGCACACATATGCCATACATGCTGCAGAACATTAACATTTCTTTCAGAGAGAATAACTTGGGTAGAATTGTTGTGCTTTGCTCCTAGAGGATCAAACTACGCATCAGAGACTCCATGATTTAATTACATCGTCGATCTAAGGACTAGCGTCGTATCTACATTGAAGAACCATAGCAGTCTTGCAGTGACGTGTTCTAAAATCCCCACACCAAAACCAAATCTAAACCAGAGCATATCATGTGCAGAAACGACAAGGGGTGGTGGGAAGAGCAAGATGGGCAAGTAAAGCGAACCTTGCAGTTGGCAGTCGTTGGCGGTGCTGAAGTCAGAGTCGCCATATCCAGCGTCGATGTTGAGCCATTTGTGCAGCACCACCCTGCGCCAAAGCTTCAGGAGTTGATGCCACAAAAAAATGATATGCATCAAAGAAAACAAAAAAATATGTTCAATTTTCCCTCACAATTGCAGAATAACATCATAGCCGCATATCGACTCATCAGTCCCGAAATATAGTATGATTAGAATGTTTTTCATCACCAGACAAGTACTGAAATGGAATTTGAACATTGAAGAACACCTCTGAAACACATAAACACAAATTTCTGCTTTGGACAACAGAATTTCAGATTTGACAGCATGGCAGACAGAATGCACCAATCAGTCCCGAAAGATGGTGTGCTGTGTCACGTTTTTCATCATTGTCCAGACAAAAGACTATCCACAAGCTGTCCACAAGAAACAGTAAATGCATTAGCAAGATCAAGACAAAAAACAAAGAAATGGGAGAACCACAAAATAAACGACTAATCAAGAATGTAGTCAATTGATCAAATAGTCAATTGATCAAAGACTCGCAACTTGCGGATCACCGAAAGTTGTTCAATTTGGCCTCAGAATTGCAGAATTACAGCATGACCACATCGCGACCGATCAGTCCAAATAGATGGTATGATTAGTTAGTTTTTCCTCATTGGATAAACATGAACGAAATTTAAAAAATTGGCATTGAAATTTGAACCAGAAAAGCGAGGAAATTCATTTTCTAAAGTTATATCAGGAACTGGGCATCAGTATTGCAGATTTGACAGCATGCCACATTGAGTGCACCAATCAGTCCCAAAAGATGGTGTGTTGTTAGTGTTTTTCATCATTGTCCAACCAAGTCACAATAAAAAAAGATGAGAAACATAAACAAGGTGAAGACCAAAAAGAATGGAAGAGGAGAAAACTAGTTTGCATAAATAATGGAGCACAAAATCATCAGTAAGCTCAAATGGCTTGAGACAAAAAAGGAAGGATCTAACATCATTAGCTCTCAATCATGGCTGAGCGAAAGCTCAGAGGTGGCAACTGCAAATGTTTTGAGAAAGAAGCCACAATTTTATCATCACTGGACATATATTACCATCAACTGAAGTAAATAAAGCCAAACAGAAGAAGAGACAAATACTTTTGTCTGGAATTGCATCAGACATCCAAGGAAGGATCTACTTGCATTAGCTCTCAGGCCAGGCAAGGCGTAAGTTCTTACACGGCAACTACAATGTTTCCAGAAACAAGCATCGATTTCATCATCATTTGCAATGCAAGAGCCGATTGAAAATACTATGAAGAGTGAAATTTGATTTAAAACAGATAATATGAACAAGGGAAAATAAAACATTCAGACATCCAAGGAAAGAATTAGCAGCATTAGTACTCAAGCCTGGCAAGGCAAAATCTCTTAGGCTGCAACTGCAGATGTTTTGAGAAACAAGCCTTAAATTTATGCATGAGCAAGAGGGAATTTAATCAATAATCGGCTCTATGGACCATGTGTGGTTCCAGGTTACAATCAATATGTGAAAACTAATATCTAGGCCCAACCATACAACCTATGGCAATACTTGTAGCTACCAGAGAAGGACTATCAGGCCAAACTTAGAATAATGTACAGAGTACCAATAAAAGCAAGCAAAGTCATAGAGAATTCCTCAAAGAAATATGCAAAGTGGCACACACCAAATTAAACAAATGAAATGATATTGCAACCCAGGAAAAGCCACAAGGTTGTGGTCAAAGGAAGAACATTTGCAGTTGACAGAAGCAATTTTTGGCTAATAAAAAGAACACATTTAAGAAAAAGCAGTAGATTATGTAAAATGGTGTCTCACACTAACCTCACAAAGCCGCATAAATTATCGTCACTTAAAAATCTGACAGTAATTCCAATGTGCAGCTATTAATTGGCTCAACTCTGCTTTATATAACTCTATGGTATAAAAAGACCATCCATCATATGAAAATAAGAATCCTAAACCCATAGATAGCAGAAAAGCAGAAATTTATTAACAGATCAACACATGCATACAATGAGCACAATGTAGACATGTCTAGAATCATCGGGAAAAAATGACCTTTCATTCACAGGATAAGAACACTGTCAGAATGTGTCATAAGATTGTTTCAAGTTTTCATCACTTGGTACCAGCAAAAACCATGAAATAAAATTAATGAAATATGATTTCTGCAGATGCAAAGATGGGTAAACATCCTACATGGATGTGAACAGATATAAAAAGGAAAAGGCAAGAAAAGGCAAAAAGAACAGTAAGCCGGATTGCAAAAGGATCCATAGTCACTCAGTGGTTGCAATCAGTTATTTGGTTCGATTCTGCCAGCGATGTTATAAATGGGGGCTTGTTTGTCTTCAACGCAATAGCATATGACAACTTTGAAGTTAAACAAGTAGTTTGTTCATAATTCAAAACCTGAAATCTAATAAAAGATGGAATCAGTAATACTACTTGCTCTAGCTCAGGTCGTCCAGTAGCTAGGTTAGGGTAGGTGTGCCTCTCTGCCCTTGGTTATGGCAGCGGAAAGTCCCGAACATCAGGGCGTGTGGCATGGCGGTGGAGCCAGCAAGATCGCTGATGTACATGGTCGCCACATGTCGGCAAGCAACATTAGCTCGCCCCACTCAATCTCTCTGTCCCAGACAACAAATCACCCAACCAACATTGTGAGATGCACTAGTCTTTTTGGACTGGAAGATGACAAAACAAAGTCTCCATCAAATAAAAAATGCCATCAAGGGAAATAGCCCAACCTATACAATGAACCTTGCATCTAGCTCAAAATTAATTTTACAGATTGTGGAATGTAGGTGACTATCTTGTTCTAGCCAATCATCCTTGTACTTCCGAATTGTGTACCTACAAAATTGACTTTTTGCAACCACGATCTTAGTATTTTGAGCACAAAATAGTCAAAGAAAGTTCAGAGTGTAAACTGATCCTACATAACACCAATTTAAAATGAAGATCGTATTTAGCAACTTTACATGTTGTTACATGGTCTGTTTAATGTGTACACCCCCATGTGCATAAAGGTTAATAAGTGTAAAGAAACTGGTTCAGTTAACTAGAAAAGGTAGCTTCTTTAATTCACGAGTGTGCTAGCTGATATGCATCCCAGCCTTGCAAACTATGCTGGCATATATTTCCAAACAATGATCGTTCAAATGATCTGTACTACAAAAAAGGAATGAGCACTCATTCAAATGATCGAAATATTACAAGAACATCAGTACTACAAAATCAAGTGTCCAGGCTGTCATAAAATAGAAAAGGGTTCCAGTAGCATTTAGGACATGTTGACAATTCAACGTGCATGTGAAAAGCACTAATACATTAAGTAATCTCAACTCCTAAGATAAAAGCTACAACAACACCAGGCCAGTGTTTTCTTCACCGTACCTCTTTGTATTGCACACAGAATTCAAGAAGATGTTCCTCGATCAAAAAAAAATGCTAAAGATGAACCAATAGTAGCAACCTTTCTTGCCTAGCTGAGGACGGGACTAAAAGTGCAATAGTTTAAAAGAAATAAAAATAAGTGGTTGCTGCTAAACAAAGTTGTGCATCGAAATTAAACAGTTAATTAAACTGAATACACCTAGTGCTGACGAACAGAGCAAAACCAAGCAGCATATACATCAGGCAGCAATCCATTCGACCACTCCTAAATTTAGTATCATAAATCTTGGGGTCAGCTATCTTACTTTACTCGGGGATTATTCATCCGATCCAACTGTGCGTATAATTATGCATTTGTTAAATAGATCCATTCATGTGTTGCAAACACAAGAAATGAGAAAATGTGTGCTCTGCAACGATTACATAATTTTGAGAGTAGGTACCAAGGTGGTAAACAAACTAATTATCAAACTTGCACTAACCATAGAAGCCCCGAGCCATATAATTGCGTAGCAGTATTAAGCAGTATTATAACTAAAACCTTGACTAACAAATTAAAAAAGAAAAGCATTGTCTCCATCCGGTAGCAATTCATTAGAGCGCGCCTAAATTCAGTACCTTCCGATGCTGATGTCGGCGGCGTTGAAGAGGTAGCCACGGTGGCCCTTGCGGGCGAGCAGCTCGACCACCGTGGCACCGTCCTGCACGTCGTGGACGATCCCACCCAGCCATCAGACCCATTCGTCTCCACGGCATACTTGTCGTCGGGCGCCGCCACGGAGACGCCAGCCGTAGGAAAATCAGCGGTGGCGGGCCCGTGAGCAGTTGCTGACCAGATGAAGAGCACCGTACACCGTCGTCCCCAATTCCGAGGAGGTGCTCCTCGCAGCGTGCCGCGGAAAGAAGGCCCTCCGTGGCTCGCGTCGCCGCCGCCGGACGCGACTTCATGCCTCCTGGCCGGCGCCGCCTCTCCTACGGCGAGTCTTGGGGGGCGACGGTCGACCTGATGAGGGGGCGAGGGCGGGGGGAGGAACTAGGGGCGGATGGGAGGAGGTTCCGGCGGATAGGAGGACGTGCCGGGGTTGGGGCCTTGAGGGAGAGAAGTTGGCGGCGGAAGGCGGAGGCTGAGGTGATCGAATCGGAAGCACAACACTGGTGCGTTGCCAGGGCTCCGTTCGATCAGAACGCAGAAGACAGGTCGCGAACCACAGGGCTAACATTTTTGCATCGGCGTCATTTCTCAGCCGCGAGACAAAGTTCAGAGATAAAAATTCAGCTAGTTGTTGTAAATCTCGCGATGGTTACACAGTTTGCGAGTGTTAAAATGAACAGAACTAGTCCATAAAATGACTTTATATATACATGTGTTTTAAAATTGATGGAGACAGATTGTAATCGTGAACCACAGTACTAACTACTTCACATTTAGAAAGAGAGAGTCAACACAGGTTTCAGAGTTAGAAAGTTCAGATATCAATTTTCAGCTTGCTGCTAGTTATGCAATTTTGCTCTTATTCTTATTTGTTTACTGATGCCTCATGAAGCTCTCTTTAAGATATCGATGCAATCGCATATCCTAGGTACGTAGCTGAACCTCAAAATCCAATCAAGTCAGATGAAAAAAAATTAAGATAACCAATGGAGAAAGAGACATACTACAAAGATAGTTCAGAAAACGGAGATCTCCAAGAAAACTAGATTGTTCATAGAATCTTTTTGGAGGTTGGGATTGGGAAGAATAATAAGAAGCAAAGACGCAAACCTGCATGCTGGTTGGAAAAATGGTGGTACAGGCACATGCATGCATCTCCTCCGATTACAACTCCTGCAGCCAACACAAATCTCTCACCACAAGTAGATAGTTTATTACCCAAACAGAACTGTGCTAGTTAGATCAATGAAAACTGAGTTCTTATGGCGATGGAGATGCAGGCTGCGGCCGCCGGAGACGAGCATCAGTGTGACCTCGCCACCATGTCTGCACACATAGCACACGTCATATCCGCCGGCATGGCCGTCCTCATCAGGCCGTGCAGCAATTGTGCACAACCTAAACCGGTATGTCTCGACGGCACTACGTAGAGAGTACTAGATGGAATTTACGACTTGAACAGATGACAAAATTGTGGTTGAGGCGGATGAGTTTGTGGAGGAAGGATTAGAAGACAATGGATTGAGGATGAAGAGCAGAACAACGTAGGGAATTTATAGAGAGGGAGGCTGGGCAGATACGAGAAGGGGGTGAGCGGGGAACACGGAGAGACCATGGATGGGGGCACGATCCGCGTGACGAGCGCGAGGTGAGCAGGCAACCATCCGATGGGTGGGTGAGGAATCGGGGACTCTCGCCATGCCGACGCTGAGTTCTCGGGAGAAGGAATTGAGAAGGTCCCGGCGCGCGGGATGTAAATCTTGCTTTGGTTTAATCGATTTACCTTAATTGACTTGCTTTAATCGCGGAGGAGATATGGATTGAACTTCGTTTTGTAGCACCTCAAACCCTGCAGCTGCACTGGTACACGGATGAGCCGGCTGCCACCAGCGCATGCATACGAACCGTCGACGGCGGCCCGATTGGGGCGTCCAAAACCTAGAGCACAAGCTAGCTACTATCCTACGTATATATCAGAAGCAGCTACAGGCCTATAGCTAGCCTTGCCTTGAAAAGGAAAAGAGGACATGCCAAGATCGATCATACAAGGAGAAGAAAGCATGCCAAGATCCACCCGCTCTAGTTTTATTTACAACTATTGTAGTAGCTTTTAAGAGAATGAGCATGCAACCATAGTCTATATATATGTTCTAACTTGCAATGCTTGTCTACATAAAGATTACAAGTCTTTTGGTCGACCTACTACATATATTTCCTTAAGTCGTCGAAAATGATACGCTGCATTTAAAAGTGCAAGCAGTGCAAGCTTCGAATATGTGGTTGGGGTTTGTGGAGTGAAACAGAGGCTCGCTCTTCTGACTGGTTGCTTGATGTGGCAACGAACGATTGGTGGATTAATTCCTCTCCATATTCCGTTTGTTGGTGTTATCATCGGCCTCGGGCAAAGGCGGAAGGGGACCATATATTAAGTATTGATTGACGTTTATGTTAGGACCCCATTTGTACCCATATATTAGTACAAAATGCAAGAGGGGTAGGTTTCCGACCGTTGCTCTCGCGATTTCACCATAAACCTAGCTTATTCCACGACATATACCCACTGGCTTTTCTATCGGAACCACTGATTCCATGTGAATTTCCTATTTGAACTATTAGCTAGAATAGGTCATATATAGGAACATGACATACCAAAAAAACATTTCAAATTCTTACAATAATAGGTTCGGTGATCTCGAAGTGGGGTTATGCACCATTGGTCGAGACCTTGTCGGAATAGTCCTATTTGTGAATCGGGTGCTACTTCAATAATGGTGTGCTTTGGCTTCTCCTCTTTAAAGAACCCATATATAATCATATCAGGATCCCATACCATACGGGACAAATTCTCGATGGTTTTTACGCGATTTTCATGTGTTCCTCTGTTTTGTTGGCCATCGCGAATTCTAACCCCTATCTTTACATCGAGCTTGCTGATTCATGTGACTTTATTCTTTGTTTCTGTTATAATGGGTCAATGGAACATGAAAACTTCAAACGAGATCAAGTTCTTAGAAAAGTTGCATCAGTGGCTTCGAAGTGGGCGTTCTACACCATTCAGTCCGGATATTCATGTTTGTGAACCATGTGCCACTTTACAGTTGCATTTTTCCTATTATATGAGGACCCATGCATGAGGGACATACTTTTGACCATTCCTCGCACAAATTTAGGTGAAGCCCTAGTTTGTGGGCCATGTGACGCCTACTCCTAGTTTTTTCTTCGAAAGTGGTGATTCCATATTATTTTGCTCATTGTTTGTGTTATAATATGTCATTGAAAAATTAGAACCCTAAAAAGAAGCCAATTCTTACAAGATTTAGGTCGGTGGCTCGAAGTGGAGGTTTTACGCTATAAGTTCAGAATCTTTGTGCGGGGTAATCCTTTTTTGAAGCAAATGCCGCTTCGGAATTGTCTATTGATTTTTCTCATTTACGCAAACCTTAAATACCAATAGCATGACTCCATGCAAGAGGGCAATAGTTGACGCCATGAAATAGGCGATGGTTTTCGACCCTGCATAGTATGATTTCAGAAAAAACATTGTTCTCTATGGGCCCCGTGTTGTCTACCCCTACCGTTTAGTCAAAACTGGTCAAGACTTGCATCTGTGATTGTGTTAGGATAGGTCATCGCAACATGTCCAACCGAGAACCAACCTATTGTTGGGTGGTTAGGAGGGCAGTGGCACCCCTAAACCACCAAAGTTCAAATATATCTCAGGTTTGACACTTTGGTATCTCCTAAAGACGAAATATTCTTAAGTGGAAGGCGATGTTCCTGTCAATAGCGATGTGCCAGTGGTGACTTCGTCAATCTTAAGACCCGTCAGATCGAGTTTACTGGATTCAGTCTCTCATAGGTGCTCAAAGGGGTATGATGTGTGTGCGTACATTCATAGGGGGGGTGAGTGTATGTGTGTATTTGTAAGCGTATGCATCTGTATTGTGTTTAGCAAAAATAACATGTACAACCCAAAAATGTGCAAAGTTGTTCAAGAGTTCTGTTAGTGGCCTCGAAATGGTTTTTTTGCACAATAAGTCCAAAATCTTTGCCTAGTAGTCATTTTTGTGGACCAAGGTTCACCTTACAAGTGTGTATTGGATTTTGCTCTTCACGTCACCATTTTGTACCCATATGATCGAGGACCCCATACAAGATGGGAGGGTAGCATACCCTCTCTCACATGATTTCCATTGAAACCCTCTTTAGTGGGCCCTATGTAGTCTAGTCCTAACTTTTCATCAAGCGTGGTTATTCTATGTGACTTTTCTATTTTTATGTGTTAGAATAAGTCAAAATAAAAATGTAAACCACGAAAATAAGCTAATTTTGACAAGAGTTGGGTTGGTTGTCTCGAAGTGGTAGTTTCATATTGTATGTCTACAATCTTCATGCAGAGTGGTATTGTTTTTGAAGTAAGGGCCACTTGGTGTTCCATATCAGACGAAACTATATTTTATGGTCCCCATGCCGTCTACCCATACATAAGCCTATGACTAAAACCAAAGTGCAAGGAAGAGATATGAACCAATATGAATTGACACGGTGGTGCTAGGTTTTTGCAGCTGGCCGAGGCCATGTTGGGTACTAGAAGGTGATATCCATATTGCTAGGAAATAATAAACCTTGCTTTGATCGTGGCTTAGAGGTACATACACGTGCTAGTTAGTTAGTTTGCTAGTCTCGTCATATTATACTACACTACGGGAGAGCACAAGTCTGCCGACGGCCAGATCATGTGCCGCCAGCCAAATGTCGGGGCCGTCGGCACAGAGACCCCCAGCGACCGACGACGGAGCTGGCCGTTGACACAGGTCGGCCATAGGCACATCTACACCGGCAGCCACCTTCGGCGCAAATCCTGCCGTCGGCACAATATGGCATACACCGACGGCCACCTTCGGCACAACTCTGGCCGTCGGCACATGAACCTAACAAGCAGGCCACGCCGTCCCTCCATTACGGCGCCTCCAAGATGTGCCGACGGCTATCCACGGCACAACCCCGGCCATCGGCACGTTAGGCTGACTGTTGGGCCCCACTTCCCCCCTCCGTTATTGTTAATCCCAATCATTTTAATTTGTTTATTTCTTCCTCACTAATTTTCTGGTGAACCCCTTTGCGGGAAAGCTATAAGGGTGGTATAGATCCCCTAGGACCCGGGTCTAGGGTTTCCCCATAAATCGAGCATCGGAGGGTGGGAATGGCCCTAAAACTTGTGTGTGTCCACATGGCATGCACACGAGTGATTTGAGATGGTTTAATATCCAAGGCTACCCCCGTAGGTCCGACTTCTCGGACATGGGGTTCCGACACTTAGGCATATTCTGGATGTATAGGGGGAACTCCCTCGGAGGTAAACCAGAGAGAACCTTGAGATCATATGGGATGATCCTTGTTACTGGCCGTACCTATGACCTAACCAAGCGTAAATGGAGGCATATGCCCACCGGGGGACCCCCGCTGGGGTGAAGTCAAAGGGGTAGACCGCACGGTCAACAGAACTAGGGCTTCATCGAAACTTGCACCTCGGAGGGTGGGAATGGCCCCAAAACTTGTGTGTGTCCACATGTTACGCACACAAGTGATTTGAGATGGTTTTATATCCAAGGATATACCCCAGGTGTGTCCGACTTCTCGGACATGGGGTTCCGACATTTAGGCGGATTCTGGATGTATAGGGGGGACTCCTTGGAGGTGAACCGGAGAGAACCTTGAGATCATATGGGATGATCCTTGTTACCATATGTACCTATGACCTAACCAAGCTCAAATGATAAGTGGGCATGATGATGTCTTAGGGCGTGGTGTAGAAGCAACTGAACCGATGTATATACAAGCCTATCTCTCCTGTTGGCATCACATGTTGAAACCTTTCTGCTTTGCCCCGACTCCGTGTAGAGGGCTAACAGTAGCAGTCTTTTAGACATGATGGGCCACGTTTCCTGTGTCCCTTCCGGACGAACTCTACATTTTGGGAGATAGAATCGTGTGGTATGCTGCCTTGTGTAGTAATCGTGACTAGTTTCGACATGTCTTCGATCTCGCACCTCGGATGGTGGGAATGGCCCCAAAAATTGTGTGTGTCCACATGGTATGCACACAAGTGATTTGAGATGGTTTTATATCCAAGGCTACCCCCCAGGTGTGTCCGGCTTCTCGGACATGGGGTTCCGACACTTAGGCAGATTCTATAGGTGGAACTCTCTGGGAGGTGAACCGGAGAGAACCTTGAGATCATATGGGATGATCCTTGTTACCACATGTACCTATGACCTAACTAAGCTCAAATGGAGGCATATGCCCACCGGGGACCCCCGCTGGGGTGAAGTCAAAGGGGTACATTGCGCGGTCAACGGAACTACGGTTTCGTCGAAACTCGCACCTCGGAGGGTGGGAATGGCCCCGAAACTTGTGTGTGTCCACATGGCATGCACACAAGTGATTTGAGATGGTTTTATATCCAAGGTTACCCCGTAGGTGTGTCCGACTTCTCGGACATGGGGTTCCGACACTTAGACAGATTCTGGATGTATAGGGGGAACTCCCTGGGAGGTGAACCGGAGAGAACCTTGAGAGCATATGGGATGATCCTTGTTACCACATGTACCTATGACCTAACCAAACTCAAATGGAGGCATATTCCCACCGGGGGACCCCCGCTGGGGTGAAGTCAAAGGGATAGACCGCGCGGTCAACGAAACTAGGGTTTCGTCGAAACTCGCACCTCGGAGGGTGGGAATGGCCCCGAAAACTTGTGTGTGTCCACATAGCATCCACAAAAGTGATTTGAGATGGTTTTATATCCAAGGCTATCCCCTAGGTGTGTCCGGCTTCTCGGATATGGGGTTCCGACACTTAGGCAGATTCTGGATGTATAGGGGAAACTCCCTTGGAGGTGAACCGGAGAGAACCTTGAGAGCATATGGGATGATCCTTGTTACCACATGTACCTATGACCTAACCAAACTCAAATGGAGGCATATGCCCACCGGGGGACCCCCGCTGGGGTGAAGTCAAAGGGGTAGACCGCGGGTCAACGAAACTAGGGTTTCGTCGAAACTCGCACCTCGGAGGGTGGGAATGGCCCCGAAAACTTGTGTGTGTCCACATAGCATCCACAAAAGTGATTTGAGATGGTTTTATATCCAAGGCTTCCCCCTAGGTGTGTCCGGCTTCTCGGATATGGGGTTCCGACACTTAGGCAGATTCTGGATGTATAGGGGAAACTCCCTTGGAGGTGAACCGGAGAGAACCTTGAGAGCATATGGGATGATCCTTGTTACTACATGTACATATGACCTAACCACACTCAAATGGAGGCATATGCCCACCGAGGGACCCCCGCTGGGGTGAAGTCAAAGGGGTAGAACGTGCGGTCAACGAAACTAGGGTTTCGTCGAAACTCGCACCTCGGAGGGTGGGAATGGCCCCGAAAACTTGTGTGTGTCCACATAGCATCCACAAAAGTGATTTGAGATGGTTTTATATCCAAGGCTACCCCCTAGGTGTGTCCGGCTTCTCGGATATGGGGTTTCGACACTTAGGCAGATTCTGGATGTATAGGGGAAACTCCCTTGGAGGTGAACCGGAGAGAACAATATTTGAATTTGATTACGTCCCACCAGCACTTATAGTTGATCATCATGTAACTAAGGTGGCGGACCTTTTGCACACCACATTATGAAGTTAGTTAGGCAATATATATACACATATACATATATATTCTTCCTAAATAAATTATTCTCCAATTTTGATCATAAAAGTGTACCTGAGTTGGCTTGTTTGTGTTGTTGGCTCGTGGAAAAAACAAATGATTAAGTTGAACCGATGAAATTGTGCCCATTTCCTATGTCGTAGCCGGTATTACCCCCTCCCCGCGTTAACCTCCGATGCACCCACATGGGCTTCGAAAGTGCATGTCACGCCACACGTTACGTCTGACCGTCATCTTATTTCTCCGAACCAACTAAACATCCAAACCGAGACCCCCGATTTGTTATTCCACCTTCGAACAGGTGTTAGAAATACTCGACCGTGCATCGACTATCTTTACACGCTTATGTTGTATGAATGGGACATTTTTAGCTAGCAAAAAGACTTTTCGGACACGTTAAGAAAGACGTGCTCACTGTGGCACCCTTGGGGGTGCACGCATTAATTAGTTAGTTCTAGCTACCTGGCTAGCTAGTTGCTCAGTGTCAGTCACTAGCGAGCATCAGTAGAGAATGAGGACGGACGACGAGTAGCTACAACCAAGCTTCCAACGCATGTATGACGAGTACAAGCATGTCTACGTTGAAACTCACCATTGCCGAGCTTGATGCACACCGCATCCCAACACCCACCTCGCTTCATAGTGGGACCAGTATGAATGGGGCCTACAGACCAGTGACCGCGACAATCCTTCGTTGGTGTTAGACGTGGGGCCTAGGTACTAGCAAGCATCAACAATCAGGCGATCTGGGTCCGAGCCTAGCATGGAGCAGGCTGTCGAGGCGGTGTTGGCTGCGGCATTTGCCTGTTGCATCCCCTCCATAAGAAGTATGTTGCGGACCCAGAGGAAGCCAGTAGGGGCTCGGTCATGGAGATGACCATGGCGGCGAAGGGGAAATGCGGCCCCATGACACGCAGGGTGACCGGGAGTCATTGCCGGCGAGGGTGTCTGAGTGCTGCTTCTGGCGGCGACAGTAGGCGATGATCGACATGTCTCCCTACACGAGTTGGCGAAATACGTTGTCGAGGTAGATCGCCTTGCTGGCCTTGTTTGCGGAGAAGAGGTCGAGGGTGGCGAGCTAGCTAGAGTTGGCGCGCGGTCTGGTTGCTGGCGAGCACCATGTCAGCGACGTCCGCATCGATGGCGGAATGCATGATGTTGATGACAGCGTAGTTGGCAGTGGCCCAAGTTGCATTGGTGGCGTCCGC
Source organism: Lolium multiflorum (assembly GCA_030979885.1). NCBI lineage: Eukaryota > Viridiplantae > Streptophyta > Magnoliopsida > Poales > Poaceae > Lolium > Lolium multiflorum. Next base: position 340,506,570 of record CM061749.1, read on the forward strand.
GGTGGTTGTGTTGTCGATATGGCCAAGGAGACCAGCGCGGCCGAGGGACAAACACATGTAGATCACCCACTTGGTGTAGTTGGTGGCCTGAAAGGAGATGATGACGGGGCTGACCTGGCGTGGAGCACCTGCAGGGGGATGCCGTCGGAGGGGACGAGCCCACTGCTGATCCCATCGAGAGAGGCGTGACGCGACATCGGGCAGCGGGAGAGGGGAAAGGTGGTGGCGGCTAGGGTTGTAGATTGGTTTTAGACCGATACCATGTAGAACATGAGAGAGAGGGTTTTGGGGGAAGCCTCACACAATTAATAGGGTGGGGTTCCGGGGTTTTATATTGCGCTCAAAGGCCGATCAAGGTTGGGGTTACATACATGTATTTACATATAATACATCCGACAATTTTGAATTTTATGCGGGCTCTGAAGGGGTGTAGGCACGGAGCTTGATCTTTCAGTCATCTGGATCACTGGATCAGCTGTCTAGCTAGATAGGATCACGTGGACAAACACACGCGATGTAATTGTACGTACACAACAAACATCAATCGATCACTGGCACATCTACGTGGGCCAGCCCATGCATGATTTTTTTTTTAACAGTCCATGCATGATATATACACCACTACCACTGCTGTTCACGGCCAAATCAACGAAGAGCAAGCTGGTACGTGTAGCTCCATCCATCCGTAGTTTGATGCTAATGCGAGTGATGCAAGTCATCCTTTTTGAAGTTGAATTATCTCTTGCTTAGCAACGTCGTAGAGGCTAAGATTTATTACATGCACGCGCTAGCTAGTTACTTAGTCTGCCAATCTCGCCATATTATACTTCCTCCATTCACAAAAAGATGTCTTAATTTTATTAAAATAACTTTGTATATATGTTTTAGTATATATGTAGATACATACAAATTTAGATAAATTTAGGATAATTTTTTGTAAACGGAGAGAGTAGCAAACTTTTTTTTTTGCGGAAAAACCACTGGTGGTATCAAAGGAAATAGATTACAGAAAGGCACACAACAAAGATTTAAATTACAACGAAGTCCAGAACGTGCCGATGGCGCGCCGCCGCTGCATCTCCCCTTGGGAAAGGTAAATTTGACAATATTGGAATTAAGTTATGTTTCCACCTCCACTTTTAGCTGACCATCCTCTAATTAAGGTGGCAGACGGTTTCTTTTAACAGGGGCTAGGTCCAAAAGGACCCAGAAGCTTCATTCCATGCGGTGGGTACAGATTACAGAGAGAGGTCCCAAATAATCTGAAATTACAAACAAGCCCTACCTTTTTCTAAAAAGGACCTTAACAAAATGTAAAAAAGCGATCGAGTCCTTCTCCGCCGACGCTGCTTGACCTCGATGCCCGTCAACAATGTCATCGGGGACGATAACACTTGGGGCAGGATCGACGATGAGCGCCATGCTGAGGTAGAGGAAGATCCTCCGCTTTGGCTCGCTGGCCTAGAGGAAGAAGAGCCACTGGAGCAGCAAGCTCCGCGGTGCGAAGTGCCCCCCTTGGCCAACCGGAGCAACGCCGCCATCAAGCCGCTGTTGTTTTCCTTCACCAGGAGAAGCTTCGAGGAAGACCCCATGAGCTCCAGATCTTGCCGCCACCGAGCTCCGACCACCACCATGGCGGCCAGATCTGGTGAGACCGGGTCGAAATCGAGCTCTGCCGAGCTTATTGATTAGAGGCGCATAAGAGAACTCCCCAACTTCTTTTGTCTCCGACCATCGGAGCACCACAGAGGGAGGAGTCGCCGCCACTGGCCAGCCCAAGCTGCTCGCGAGCTCCGGCCACCCAAACCTCCAGACACACGACATAGCGCCATGCCGACATACAGCCATAGAAACTACTAGGAGAAACCCTAAACTACTATGTACAAGGGGCCGGCCTCGTCTCCCTCGCCGCCTCCGTCTGGTAGAGCCGCCGGAGAGGAGAGGGAGAGGAGCCGAAGAGGCCTTGTCGACTCTCAAGTTACTGTAGAGGGACGCGGGGGGGGGGGGAGGGTGGTGGACAGTTTGCACATAACATTATCATATGTACTACTATCACATATGCTTATATAGGATGTGAGTTACACCCAAGGCAAAAGCGACTCGCTCCGACGTACAAGTTAGCTTAGCTTACTTATTTATCCCTACTCTATCTTGGTTGCGCGCTTGGACGCCAATACTGAACTAGGTCCAATGACTATGTATGGTACTCCATGGAGGATGAGTTGCGTAGGGTTAAGCTCAACGCGACATCCACATGTACCTGCTACTAGTAAGCCATTAGTTTGATCGATAGCCAATCAAGCTAGCTTGGACGTTGGGCAACGTGAATTTGATCGCACGAGAAAAAAGAAAAGTCAATTTACGTGGAGCTCAAATTTGAACTTGATCGCAAGAGAAAAAAGAATTAATTTGCGTGAAGTTTAAATTTTCCTAGAAGAGAAGAAAAAGTTTTAAAACAAAGTATACATTGAATTTCAAACTAACCACTTCACCATGCAGTATCAATTGTTGCGCAGAACACCTAATCTAGCAGAACGCGTGCACTCAGCGCCCTCAGATGAAGATCGTGGACTGGACATAACACAACGAACCAAAACGATGTTACAAGTTTATCTAAATTTAGATGTATCTCTAGACACTTCTTAATCTAGGCATTTTTTAGTTTATAGATACATCCGAATTTTAGACAAATCTTAGACGTTCTTTTTAGGACGTGAGTTGCACCCAAGACAAAAGCAACTCGCGCCAACGTACAAGTTATCTTAGCTTACATAGTTATCCCTACTATATCTCGGCAGGGCGCTTGGAGGCGGTACTGAACTAGGTCCATGATTATGTATGCTATTCCATGGACATTGACTTGCATAGGGTTAAGCTCAGCTCATCTGCATCCACTCGTACTAGCTAGTAAGCCATCAGCTTGATCTGATAGCCAATCAAACTTAGCTTGGACGTTGGCCTTGGCCAGCGTGAACTCGCGAGAGAGAAAAAGAAGTCAATTTGTATGGAGTTTAAATTTTTCTCAAAGAGAAAAAAATGTTTCAAAACAATGTATCAATGGCGCAGACCCACGTAGTCTAGGAGCGTTTCATGTCAGTGCAGATAAGTAAACCTTTTTACCAGATGCTCCGGTTTTCTTTGGAGGGATTATCAGTAGACACTCCAGTAATCTCGTTAAAAGGTTAACATGGGCCATTTCAGCGGCCCGTGCGCTCAGCGCCGTCGGATGAAGATCAAGCGCTGCCGCCTCCAAAACCTATCTACAGTACCATTCCTCCTCTCCCCTCTCCCAGCCGTGTCCGCTCCCGTGACGAGCGAGAGAGGCGGCGGCGCCCCGCCACGAGCGAGAGAGCCATGGCGGCGCGGCCGGCTTGCTCGCCGGCGCGCGCGTGCAGTGATGCGCGGCGCTCCGTCGAGCTAGCCGGACTGCGTCGCGCGCACGGACGAGGGTGCCTTTTCTCCGGCGCGGCTTTCGACCTCGACCCCATGCGCCGTCACGCCAGCACGTCTTCGCTGCTCCCACAGCCCCGGCGATGCGGCGCGGAGGCGCCCGGCGTCAGGAATGCCATGGACGCGGCCTTGCTCGCCCCAAGGTCCACCGCGGCCACGGAAAGGTCGAATTTTTTCCCCACCGCAGAGACAAATTTCTCAATCTGCTGCTATGTTGTGCACTCAAATCGTGTATTTTTTTTTTTGGATTGCAGTAGAATTGCAAATCTTTTAAAAAATCTATGTGAATCACGTTGGTTGCAGATCAGTTTTATGTGAACCTTCTGTAGTGCACGTACTTTATGCAAATTTGCACTGAAAATTAACTGATGCTTAAGCTCCACAGAAATTTGAACGCTGTAAGATGTCAATGCATATTTTGTGATAACACTGTAGAGCTACTAGGGATTTAACATTAGGCAACCAATTCAGTCTAACCAGGGAGTATAATATAGTCAATGCAAGAAATCTGTTTTGTTGTCATTCTTTTAATTCAATGCATGATCTGGTTTACAAATGAGATTAAGTTGCCATTGTGTGCTTCAGATCATTATGTTAATAGACACAGAAGTTTTTGTTGAAGACGAGCGTGTTGGGTGCGGCTGCTGCACACCGGCAACCAGTATGTGCTAACGGCGAGGCGAGACAACACACCAATTTCCTCCGCTTCATCTCCTTCACCGGATCTGTCCGCCACCACCCTACCCGCCTCCGCCCCATCTTTGCATCGCACAAACGTTCCCTTGCACCACCTGTGACGAGGCTGGAGACCAGACCGCGTGCTCCCTTTGTGCCGCTGTTGGATGCCGGCAAGGGGGCACTCTCCTTGCCCGGCGCTGTGAAGTAACCGGTGAGACATCTCTCTCCTGAATTTGCAGGGCGCTGCCCAGAGTGTAAAAAAGTTGATCTTGCTTTGAATAGTAGTTTGCATGGTTTTGGTTGCGAATTCTGTCTAACTAATCCTTGGTTCAGATAGCATATACAATTTTCTGGTTTGTTACCATTCTTTTAATTCCATGCATGATCTGGTTTACAAATGAGATTAAGTTGCCATTGTGTGCTTCAGATCAGTATCTTTTGTTGTAGATGAGGGTGTTGGGTGCGGCTGCCGCATGCCAGCAGCCAGGACATGCTGACGGCGAGGCGAGGCGGCATGCAACTTTCCTCTGCTCCATCTCCTACACCTGATCTGTCCGCCAGCACCCTGCCCGAGTCCGTGCCATCTGGGCATCGCACAACCGTTCCCCTGCACCACCTTTGGACGTGGCTACAGATCAGAGTGCATCCTCGCTGCTGTTGGATGCTGGCTAGGGGGCACTCTCGTTGCTCGGCGCTGTGAAGCAGCCGGTGAGACATCTCTCTCCCAAATTTGCAGGGCTCTGTGTCCAGAGTGTAAAAAAAGTTTATCTTGCTTAGGCTGAGTAGCACTTCTGCATGGTTTTGGTTGCGAATTCTGCCTAACTAATCCTTGGTTCAGATAGCATAAACAAGTTTCTTTCTTGATAAGTTATGTCTACAGTTTTTTAACCTACACTTCGACAGCACAACATATGCAGCAGCAAAACACAGTGCTACTTCTCTATCTTAATGTTTATCGAGATCGGTAGTTTGTGCTCATTTGCCTGCTGTTGTTGTTGGTGTACTGCATCTTTCTAATAGTGTATACGTACTGCACCATTCAGGATATTAATTTCTCTAAATATTGCACCAGATTGCATCTTTCTAATTGCTGCTTTCTAAATATTGTATGAACTTTACTTTTCTTTGTTGTGCTATATCCATGAATATGGGTACTAATTTATGCTAAATTGTATGTATTAGGGCATGGATGCTGCTGTGCGAGACCTCCACAAGCCGGAACTGAAGGCTGAGTGCTGCCCATCCAAAGCGTGCATGAGGTTGAGCTGCATCCCCACAAGATCGACCATGCCGACCTTGCTGCCGCTGTCCAGGACCTCGTCGATATCTCCAGCCAAAGGTCCAATTTTTTTTCCTTGGTCGCGCTCAAATACATTGCTTTTCTCACTAGTGTTCTGGTTGGTTGCTTTTCAAGGTCGTGCTCTGGGTGTTCACTTAATTGCTCTTCAAGGTGGTGGTATCAACTCTTTATTGTTCATCCCCTGGCTCTGTGATTTCTGGCTTAATGTTTCCCATAGTGTTTTAATGTTGATCCTTTTTATTTGTGGGGAATGTTGCTCCTTTTTGTTTATTGCAAATTCAAGATTGGAGAGTCTACATTATTTTATTTATTGCTAATTCAAGATTGGAGAGTGAGGTCACTTCATGATGAAATGAATTTGAATATTTCTGTGCAGGTATGCTTGAGAATATACACACTATCTGCTATAATGAGATTGGTGATCCTTCAGTAAAGGTTCGATCTTTGTACATACATGTATGCCATCTTGATTTGCAGCTGCTGGATCTATTTTGCCGGAAAATGGTATATGCATAGGAGATGTTACAAACTTGTAACTGTTTGGTTGGTGTTCTGGTACAGCAATACCAGATTATATATATGCTTGTGCCCATTCATGTATGCTTTGATTTCTGCGAAGGCTACCTTGTATGCTGATGATAAATTTGTTAGCATGGCCTAGAATATTCGTGGAATTTGTTAGCATGGCATATGCATGTGTGCTGCGACTGGCTATGTGGTGCGTCGTCGCTACCTACGAGTGAAGTGTCATGCTCTCTTTTTCTTCTTCAGTTTGATGCTACTTTGGTTAATGGATGTGTCCTGGAAGTTTCATGTCTTAAGGTAGCTCCATGTGTTTGAAAAATTCTTGGACCTGATCGATGTGTAGCTTATGCAATCAATTTATTATTTTTTGAATTGGTGAGGACCTGATTGGTAGTGTCACAGTCAAGGTGTTGTGCATGTGGAGCTGATGTTGCTACATGACGAGTTAATTTTTCTGTAGCATTTTAGCTGGATCGTGAAACTGTTTGACCTGGAATTTTGTTTATTGCTAGTAGCTGATTGTTTGATCAATTATTGGGCAATTGCCGGGCACTTGTTTTGCGGATGGTTTGAGGGCAAACCAATAGTATTAGATTTCATTGTGTAGCTTCAGGTTGGATGCTAAATATTTCTTGGTTTTCTGTCTGAACATGTGTGATTGCTGGCACTAAGCGAGCACATTGTATTTGCAGGACGGAGAAGTGGAGCTGGCCTGGAGGCAGCGGTGACCTTGCAACAGCTCTCGGTGGTGTATACAGGCGAGTTAGTACCCCGTGTCTCGTCTGACGCCCTGAGTGTGATGTTGCGTCTCCTCTCCATGGTTGCTCTTGTTTCTGGATGGTGCTCTTTCTTTCCTTTGCATGGTAGTATGTGTACATGTTGCAACAGCTAGTGCTATGTGAATGGAATTGTGAACATTTTTTTGAGAACTACATAATACTCGACTGTGTAGAATAGTGCTTCTTATTGCATATTGTGAGCAGAAGCTAAAATTGCTGTATAAAGTGTGGAACGAAATACTTATTTGATCTTGCCAACTTGATGTTCTTTTCTGCAGTAAATTGGCATGCAAATTAGAACTCCCTCTGTTCCATATTAGATGTATCTAAATTTCCGTGCATCTTCTTTTAGTTGCAGTACACACGGGTCAAGTCGAAGGGATAGAGTCTAAATTTTGTATGATCTGCAGGTTGTTCCGCTCCGGCTTGGCACGGCTCTGATGCTGGCTGGACATATGGTGCGTGTTCGGCTTGGCTCCGGTGCTGCCGCCGCTGAAGTGTAATGTTGTGCTGTTTGGAGCAGTGTTGTATAATTGGGTCGAGTTGGCTTCTTTTGCACCACTAGTGTTTGAGTAAGCAGTGATGTAGTCGAATCGTATTTGTCTCTAGCTGCTAGAGCCCTTCTTTTATGATTTGCTGTGTGTTGTAAATGCCCCAAAAAATATAGAAGTCCATAGTCCATTTATTATTTATCTATTGGTTCGTAATAAACATTAATAATTAGGTTGGTTATTGGAGTTTCCCTGCACGTAACATGTCTATACTGCAAGCACGGACCAAACAGTCTAGGTCGACCGATAAAAAGTGGGTGATACTGAAAAAGTCCAAACTAGCTGCGCGTTAATTGAAGTGCCACTCGGACGGCAATGAAGGAAGAGAAAAGAACGCGCTAATGGCGTACGATCTATTTGTGCTCGCAAGTATACCATACTAGGTTGGAGGTGATCCCGTTGCGGGAACGATAATTTGGAACCCAATTAGCATAGACCGCCATCTAGCATGCATCTAGCATGCATCTATGCCTAAAAAGTCCACCTTAGTTAAGATCCGCACCTTCCAATTAAGTTAAACAACAGACAATCGATTAAGTATGGTGCGTAATGTAATCAACACAAATATCTTTAGACAAAGCATCAATGTTTTATCCCTAGTGGAACAACACATCCACAACCTTAGAACTTTCACATCGTCCCATTCAATGGAGGCATGAACCCACTATCGAGCATAAATACTCCCTCTTGGAGTCACAAGTATCAACCAGAGCCTCTACTAGCAACGGAGAGCATGCAAGAACATAAATAGCACATATATGATAGATCAATAATCAACTTGACATAGTATTGAATATTCATCGGATCCCAACAAACACAACATGTAGCATTACAAATAGATGATTGATACGTCCATTTTGCATCACTATTTTATATCATAAATTGCTGTTATTCATTGATATATTTCATATTTAGAGATGATACTTCTGTTATTTCACCTATTTTGCATGTTTCATGATTATTGGAGAATTATTCACCGGAGTCAGATTCTGCTGGAAAAAGCACCGTCAGATACCATATTTCAAGATCAACAATTGACGGAAATTATATGGAAAATCCTATTTTTCCGAAGACGAAGAGTGCCGAAGGAGGAGCCGAGAGGGCCGCCGTGGGCCACCCCATAGGCCGGCGCGGGCCCTGCCCTGGCCGCGCCGCCATGTGGGGAGGGGGCCCACAGCCCCCTCTGCCGCCTCTCCTTCGCGTACATCTTCGTCCCGAAACCTAAGGCACGGAGAGTTACGGAGAATAGACACAGCCGCCTCTGCGGGGCGGAGAGACACCAAAGAGAAAAGAGCTCTCCGGCGGGCAGGAATCCACCGGGGAAATTCCCTCCCGGAGGGGGAAATCGACGCCATCGCCATCGTCATCGAGATGGACATCATTGGGATCATCATCATCATCATCTCCACCATCTACACCGCCATCTCCACCGCTGCATCTCGTCACCGCTGTAACATCTAGGGTTGAATCTTGATTGTCTGATAGGGGAAACTTTCCCGGTGTCGATTACTGATACGCGCGAAGCACACGTCCGTTGGGAACCCCAAGTGGAAGGTATGATGCGTATAGAAGCAAGTTTCCCATGAAACCAAGGTTTATCGAACCAGTAGGATTCAAGAAGCACGTGAAGGTTGTTGGTGGAGGAGTGTAGTGCGGCGCAACACCAGTGAAACCGGCGCCAACGTGGAACCTGCACAACACAATCAAGATACTTTGCCCCAACGTATCAGTGAGGTTGTCAATCTCACCGGCTTGCTGAAAACAAAGGATTAAGCGTATCGAGTGGAAGATGGTGTTTGTTTGCAAAGAACAGAAACAATGATTGCAGTAGAATGTATTCAGATGTAAAATAATGGACCGGGTTCCACAGTTCACTAGTGGTGTCTCTCCAATAAGATAACTAACATGCTGGGTGAACAAATTACAGATGGGCAATTGACAAATAAAGATTCAATACATATCAATGATGATTACTATGAGATTTAATCGGGCATTACGACAAAGTACATAGACCGCTATCCAGCATGCATCTATGCCTAAATAATCCACCTTCAGGTTAGCATCCGCACCCCCTCCAGTATTAAGTTGTAAACAACAGATAATTTCATTAAGTATGTGCGTAATGTAATCAACACAAATATCCCTAGACAAAGCATTGATGTTTTATCCCTAGTAGCAACAGCACATCCACAACCTTAGAACCTTCTGTCACGATCCCACATTAAATGGAGGCATGAACCCACTATCGAGCATAAATACTCCCTCTTGGAGTTACAAGTACCAACTTGGCCAGAGCCTCTACTAGCAACGGAGAGCATGCAAGAACATAAACAACACATATATGATAGATTGATAATCAACTTGACATAGTATTCTAGATTCATCGGATCCCATCAAACACAACATGTAGCATTACAAATAGATGATCTTGATCATGTTAGGCAGCTCACAAGATCTAAACAATGATAGCACAAGCGGAGAAGACAACCATCTAGCTACTGCTATGGACCCATAGTCCAAGGATGAACTACTCACGCATCAATCCGGAGGCGGGCATGATGATGTAGAGCCCTCCTATGATGATTCCCTCTCGGCAGGGTGCCGAGGCGATCTCCTGAATCCCGAGATGGGATTGGCGGCGGCGGCGTCTCTGGAAGGTTTTCCGTATCGTGGCTCTCGGTACAGGGGTATTCGCGACGAAGGCTTTAAGTAGGCGGAAGGGCAGGTCAGGAGGGGGCACATGGGCCCCACACCATAGGCCGGTGCGGCCAGGGCCCAGGCCGCGCCGCCCTACGGTCTCGGCCCCTCGTGGCCCCACTTCGTATCTCTCTCGGTCTTCTAGAAGCTTCGTGGAAAAATAGGACTCTGGGCGTTGATTTCGTCCAATTCCGAGAATATTTCCTTACTAGGATTTCTGAAACCAAAAACAGCAGAAAACAACAACTGGCGCTTCGGCATCTTGTTAATAGGTTAGTGCCGGAAAATGTATAATAATGATGTAAAGTATGCATAAAACATTCAAGTATTGTCATAAAAGTAGCATGGAACATAAGAAATTATAGATACGTTTGAGACGTATCAGCATCCCCAAGCTTAGTTCCTACTCACCCTCGAGTACGTAAACGATAACACAAATAATTTCTGAAGTGACATACTACCAACATAACCTTGATCAACATTATTGTAAAGCATATGAGATGAATGGAGTGATCTGAAGCAAAAGATTGCTAACAAAGATAATGACTAAACAAATGAATCATATAGCAAAACTTTTCATGAATAGTACTTTCAAGACAAGCATCAATAAGACTTGCATAAGAGCTAACTCATAAGCAATAAATTCAAAGTAGAATGCATTGAAGCAACACAAAGGATGATTAAGTTTCAGCAATTGCTTTAAACTTGTAACATGTATATCTCATGGATATTTGTCAACATAGAGTAATATAACAGGTGCAATAAGTAAACATTTAAGAATCAATGCACACAGTTAACACAAGTGTTTCCTTCTAAGATAGAAAGAAGTGGGTAAACTGACTCAACATAAAGTAAAAGAATGGCCCTTCGCAGAGGAAGCATGGATTACTATTTTTGTGCTAGAGCTTTTATTTTGAAAACATAGAAACAATTTTGTCAACGGTAGTAATAATTCATATGTGCTATGCATAATACTTCCTACAAGTTGCAAGTCTCATGCATAGAGTACTAATAGTGCTCGCACCTTGTCCTAATCAGCTCGGATAACACGGATTATCATCACATGACATATGTTTCAACCAAGTGTCACAAAGGGGTACCTCTATGCCGCTGTACAAAGGTCTAAGGAGAAAGCACGCATTGGATTTCTCGCTTTTGATTATTCTCAACTTAGACATCCATACCGGGACAACATAGACAACAGATAATGGACTCCTCTTTTAATGCTTAAGCATTCAACAACAAATAATATTCTCATAAGAGATTGAGTTTGTATGTCCAAACTGAAACTTCCACCATGATACATGGCTTTAGTTGGCGGCCCTATGTTCTTCTCTAACATATGCATACTCAAATCATTTGATCATGAAATCGCACTTACTTCAGACAAGACGAACATGCATAGCATCTCACATGATATCCAACAAAGGTAAAAAGTTGATGGCGTCCCCGAAACATGGTTACCGCTCAACAAGCAACTTATAAGAACTAAGACACACAACTACATATTCATCACCACAATAGTTTTTAAGCTATTTGTCCCATGAGCTATATATTGCAAAGATAAAAGAATGAAATTTTAAAGGTAGCACTCAAGTAATTTACTTTGGAATGGCAGAAAAATACCACATAGTAGGTAGATATGGTGGACACAAATGGCATGGGTTTTGGCTCAAGGTGTTTGGATGCACGAGAAGCATTTCCTCTCAGTACAAGGTTTGGGCTAGCAAGGTTGTTTGAAGCAAACACAAGTATGAACAGGTAGCAAAACTTACACAAGAACATATTGCAAGCATTATAAGATTCTACATTGTCTTCCTTGTTGTTCAAACACTTTACCAGAAAATATCTAGACTTAGAGAGACCAATCATGCAAACCAAATTAAACAAGCTCTACGGTAGTTCTCCATTAATAGATTAAACTACATGATGCAAGAGCTTAAACATGATCTAGGTGAGCTCAAACAATTGCCAAGTTATTCCAAACCATATGCAGCATTTTCTGATTCCAACCAAATAGCAATTTAACGAAGCAATTTCAGCCTTCGCCATGAACATTAAAGCACAATTAAGAACACAAGTGTTCCATATGAAAAAGCGGAGCGTAATATCTCCAATATAAGGATGATGGGATCCAACTTTATTCAACCAAAACGAAAATAAAAGCAAACCGACGCTCCAAGTAAAGAACATAAGATGTGATTGAATAAAAATATAGTTTCACTAGAAGTGACCTGATAAGTTGTCGATGAAGAAGGGGATGCCTTGGGCATCCCCAAGCTTAGATGCTTGAGTCTTCTTAAAATATGCAGGGATGAACCACCGGGCATCCCCAAGCTTAGACCTTTCACTCTTCTTGATCTTAGTATATCATCCTCTTTTCTTGACCCTTGAAAACTTCCTCCACACCAAACTTCAAGCAAACTCATTAGAGGGTTAGTGCATAATCAAAAATTCACACATTCAGAGGTGACACAATCATTCTTAACACTTCTGGACATTGCACAAAGCTTCAAAAGTTAATGGAACAAAGAAACTCATTCAACATAGCAAAAGCGGCAATGCGAAATAAAAGGCAGAATCTGTCAAAAACAGAACAGTCCGTAAAGACGAATTTTGCAGGGACACTTAACTTGCTCAAACGGAAAAACTCAAAACTAATGAAAGTTGCGTACATATCTGAGGATCACGCACGTAAATTTTCAGATTTTTTTGACTCTTCTACAGAGAGATCTATGCGAATTCGTGACAGATGAATACTGTTTCACGCAGCAATCCAAATCTAGCATCAACTTTAACATAGAGACTTTACTTGGCACAAAAACATGATAAGGAGAGGTTGCTACAGTAGTAAACAACTTCCAAGACTCAACAATACAGCAAATAAAATAAAACATGGGTTATCTCCCAAGAAGTGCTTTTCTTTAACGCCTTTCGCTAGGCGCAGAAGTGCAAATCAAGTAACATCAAGAGAAGAAGCATCAACATCATAACTTGTTCTAATAATAGAATCAAAAGGCAACTTCATTCTCTTTATAGGGAAGTGTTACATACCTTTCTTGAGAGGAAATTGATACTTAATATTACCTTCCTTCATATCAATAACAACACCAACAGTTCGAAGAAAAGGTCTTCCCAACACAATAGGACAAGATGCATTGCATTCAATATCCAAGAGAACAAAATTAACGGGGACAAGGTTATTGTTAACCGTAATGCGAACATTATCAATCCTCCCCAAAGGTTTCTTTTTAACATATCAGCAAGATTAACATCCAAATAACAATTCTTCAATGGTGGCAAGTCAAGCATATCATAAATCTTTTTAGGCATAACAGAAATACTTGCACCAAGATCACATAAAGCATTACATTCAAAATCATTGAATTTCATTTTAATGATGGGCTCCCAACCATCTTCTAACTTCATAGGAATAGAAGCTTCGAGTTTTAATTTCTTTCCTAGCTTTAATGAGAGCATTTGTAATATGTTTTGTAAAGGCTAAATTTATAGCACTAGCATTAGGACTTCTAGCAAGTTTTTGTAAGAACTTTATAACTTCAGTAATATGACAATCATCAAAATCTAAACCATTATGTTCTACAGCAATGGAATCATTGTCACCAATATTTTGAAAAATTTCAGCTTTATCACAAGCAGTTTCAGCAGTTTCAGGCAATTTTGCACGCTTTGCACTAGGAGTAGAAACATTGCCAACACCAATTATTTTACCATTAATAGTAGGAGGTGTAGCAACATGTGAAGAATCAACATTACTAGTGGTGGTAATAGTCCATACTTTAGCTACATTATTCTCTTTAGCAAGTTTTTCTTTTTCTTCTCTATCCCACCTAGCATGCAATTCAGCCAACATTCTAATATTATCATTAATTTGAACTTGGATGGCATTTGTTTTAGCAAACCTAGCATCTTTACCTTCCTCATGCATAACTTTCAGTTTTAAAAGATCAACATCAAGAGCAAGACTATCAACCTTAGAAGCAAGAACATCAATTTTACCAAGCTTTTCTTCAACAGCTTTATTAAAAGCAGTTTGTGTACTAATAAATTCTTTAAGCATGACTTCAAGACCAGAGGGTACACTCTTATTATTGTTGTAAGAATTACCATAAGAATTACCATAACCATTACCATTATTAGAAGGATATGGCCTATAGTTGTTGTTACCATAATTATTCCTATAAGCATTGTTGTTGAAATTATTACTCTTAATGAAATTCACATCAACATTTTCTTCTTGAGCAACCAATGAAGCTAAAGGAACATTATTAGGATCAATATGAGATCTACCATTTGCAAGCATAGACATAATAACATCAATCTTATCACCCAAAGAAGAGGTTTATTCAACAGAATTTACCTTCTTACCTTGAGGAGTTCTTTCAGTGTGCCATTCAGAGTAATTGATCATCATATCATCAAGTAGTTTAGTTGCGGCGCCCGGGTGATGGACATAAAGGTACCTCCAGCAGCTGAATCCAATAGGTTCCTCGAGGAAAAATTCAATCCTGCATAAAAGGTTTGGATGATCATCCAAGTAGTCATCCATGGGTTGGGCAATTCTTTACCAAAGATTTCATTCTCTCCCATGCTTGAGCAACATGTTCATTATCAAATTGCTTAAAATTCATAATGCTACTTCTCAAAGATATAATCTTAGCAGGAGGATAATATTTACCAATAAAAGCATCTTACAAAGAAAGCAACCAATCTTTAGCTCTTCCTCTTAATGAGAAAGGAAACAATTTCAGTTTTATAATATCACCATCTATATCCTTATACTTTTGCATTTCACAAAGTTCAACAAAATTATTAAGATGGGCAGCAGCATCATCAGCTAACACCAGAAAATTGCTCTCTCATAACAAGATTCAGTAAAGCAGGTTTAATTTCATAGAATTCTGCTGTAGTAGTAGGTGGAGCAATAGGAGTACTTATAAAATCATTATTATTTGTGCTAGTAAAATCACACAACTTAGTATTTTTAGGAGTACCCATTGTAGCAGTAATAAAAGTAAACTAAGCAAGTAGAATAAAGACAAGTAACTAATTTTTGTGTGTTTTGATATAGAACAAGTAAATAAGACAGAGAGTAAAGTAACTAATTTTTTTGTGTTTTAATATGAAGCAAACAAGACAGTAAATAAAGTAAAGCAAGACAAAAACAAAGTAAAGAGATTGGATGTGGAGACTCCCCTTGCAGCGTGTCTTGATCTCCCGCAACGGCGCCAGAAATTTAGCTTGATACGCGCGAAGCACACGTCCGTTGGGAACCCCAAGTGGAAGGTATGATGCGTATAGAAGCAAATTTCCCTCAGTATGAAACCAAGGTTTATCGAACCAGTAGGAGGCAAGAAGCACGTGAAGGTTGTTGGTGGAGGAGTGTAGTGCGGCGCAACACCAAGAAACCGGCGCCAACGTGGAACCTGCACAACACAATCAAGATACTTTTCCCCAACGTAATGTGAGGTTGTCAATCTCACCGGCTTGCTGAAAACAAAGGATTAAGCGTATCGAGTGGAAAATGGTGTTTGTTTGCAAAGAACATTAAGAACAATGATTGCAGTAGAATGTATTCAGATGTAAAAGAATGGACCGGGGTCCACAGTTCACTAGTGGTGTAAGATAACTAACATGCTGTGGTGAACAAATTACAGGTGGGCAATTGACAAATAAAGATTCAATACATATCAATGATGATTACTATGAGATTTAATCAGGGCATTACGACAAAGTACATAGACCGCTATCCAGCATGCATCTATGCCTAAATAATCCACCTTCGGTTAGCATCCGCACCCCTCCAGTATTAAGTTGTAAACAACAGATAATTGCATTAAGTATGGTGCGTAATGTAATCAACACAAATATCCTTAGACAAAGCATTGATGTTTTATCCCTAGTAGCAACAAGACATCCACAACCTTAGAACCTTCTGTCACGATCCCAGATTAAATGGAGGCATGAACCCACTATCGAGCATAAATACTCCCTCTTGGAGTTACAAGTATCAACTTGGCCAGAGCCTCTACTAGCAACAAGAGAGCATGCAAGAACATAAACAACACATATATGATAGATTGATAATCAACTTGACATAGTATTCTAGATTCATCGGATCCCATCAAACACAACATGTAGCATTACAAATAGATGATCTTGATCATGTTAGGCAGCTCACAAGATCTAAACAATGATAGCACAAGCGGAGAAGACAACCATCTAGCTACGCTATGGACCCATAGTCCAAGGATGAACTACTCACGCATCAATCCGGAGGCGGGCATGATGATGTAGAGCCCTCCGTGATGATTCCCCTCTCCGCAGGGGAGGCGATCTCCTGAATCCCGAGATGGGATTGGCGGCGGCGTCTCGGAAGGTTTACCGTATCGTGGCTCTCGGTACAGGGGTATTCGCGACGAAGGCTTTAAGTAGGCGGAAGGGCAGGTCGAGGGGGGGCCCCACACTATAGGCCGGCGCGCCAGGGCCCAGCCGCGCCGCCTATGGTCTCGGCCCCTCGTGGCCCCACTTCGTACCTCCCTCGGTCTTCTGGAAGCTTCGTGGAAAAATAGGACCTGGGCGTTGATTTCCAATTCCGAGAATATTTCCTTACTAGGATTTCTGAAACCAAAAACAGCAGAAAAAGAACGGCGCTTTGGCATCTTGTTAATAGGTTAGTGCCGGAAAATGTATAATAATGATGTAAAGTATGCATAAAACATTCAAGTATTGTCACAAAAGTAGCATGGAACATAAGAAATTATAGATACGTTTGAGACGTATCAATTACTACTTGTTATTGATGCTATTGAGTGAAACCATTGAACCAAGGTTTATGTTCAGATTGTTATTCATCATCATATCACCTCTGATTATGTTCCATATGATGTCTCGTGAGTAGTTCGTTTAGTTCTTGAGGACATGGGTGAAGTCTAAATGGTAGTAGTGAACTATGTTGAGTAATATTTAATGGTTTGATATTTAAGTTGTGGTGTTATTCTTCTAGTGCTGTCATGTGAACGTCGACTACATGATACTTCACCTTTATGGGCCTAGGGGAGTACATATTGTATACGTTTGCTAATTGTGGGGTTGCCGGAGTGACAGCAATCTAAACCCCCGTTAGTATATCGGTGCAGGAGGGATAGCAGGATCTTAGAGTTTAAGGCTGTGGTTAGATTTATCTTAATTACTTTCTTGTATTTGCGGATGCTTGCAAGGGGTATAATCACAAGTATGTATTAGTCCTAGGAAGGGCGGTGCATTAGCATAGGTTCACCCACACAACACTTATCAAAACAATGAAGATTAATCAACTATATGAAGCGAAAGCACTAGACTAAAATCCCCGCGTGTCCTCAAGAACGTTTGGTCATTATAAGTAGACAAACCGGCTTGTCCTTTGTGCTAAAAAGGATTGGGCCACTCGCTGCAATTATTTTCGCATTTTATTTACTTGTACTTTATTTATCCGCTATATCAAAACCACCCGAATACTTGTCTGAGCATTTACAAGTGAACCCTTCATCGAAACTGCTTGTCAACACCTTCGCTCCTCGTTGGATTCGACACTGTTATTTATCGAAAGTACTACGATACACCCCCTATACTTGTGGGTCATCAAGACTATTTTCTGGCGCCGTTGCCGGGGAGTGAAGCGCTATTGGTAAGTGGAATTGGTAAGGAAACTTTTACTGTACGTGCTGATTTTGTTTCTGCCTGCTGCTATAAGTCATTATGGAGAGATCCTCCCTTGAATTTCTATTTGGGAAATCTACTACTACTGCAACGGTAGTGGATGAGGCGCCAGGTGAGGAAGTAATACCATATAAGATACCTATGAAAATTATTGAACGTGTTGTGGATAACCGCTATGAAGGGGATGGAACTGTTCATCCTGGAGATCATTTACTGTTTTTACATGAATTATGCGGGTTATTCAAGTGTGCATGTATTTCAATGGATGAAGTTAGGAAGAAATTATTTGTTATGTCGCTATCTGGTAAGCGGCGCATTGGTATAAACTGCTGAAGGATGGGCGTTCTCTTGATTGGAAGGATATTGTGCCTCTATTTTATTCCAAATTCTATCCTCCAAGTGAAATTCACAAAGACCGCAACCGTATATATAATTTTTGGCCTCATGATGGAGAGAGTATTGCTCAAGCGTGGGGGAGATTGAAGTCTTTAATGCTCAAATGCTCCATTCATGAGCTTCCTGGTAATATTATCATTGATAATTTCTATGCAAGACTTTCTTTTCAAGATAAAACCTTGCTGGATACTGCTTGTTCTGGATCATTCACACGCAATAAAGAAGAGTTTAAATGGGACCTTCTTGATCGAATCCAAGAAAATACTGAAGGATGGGAGAATGACAAAGGTAGAGTGTCAGGTATAAATTATGATTATGAATGCATTGAAACTTTTATGGATACTGATGAATATCGTAATATAAGTGCTACATATGGTCTTGACTCTCAAGTTGTTGCAAATATTTATAAAGCCTTTGCTTCTCATTTTGAATTGCCTAGGAAGAATTTTGATAAGTATCATGAACCTTATAAAGATAAAACTGATTCACCTAAAGGTAAATGTATTGAAATTAAAACTGTTGATCATGTTCTTCCTGAAGCTTATATTGAAAAAACTCCTTTCCCTGCTAAAATGAAGGAGTATTCTGTTATAACTAGTGTAGTTAATAGAAGTGCAAAGAAACCTATAGAACCTGAAGAACAAATAAAGGTTGAACTTTCTGTTGCAATAGTTAAAGATCTTGTGACTGAAAATGTGGAAGATGGTCATATTATTTTCTGTGAAGATGCTTCTAATATTGTTTCGCATCTTAATAAGTATAGGAAAGCCAGTGTTCCTGTGCTCTCTGTTCGAATTGGTGATCATTGCTATTATGGTTTATGCGACATTGGTGCAAGTATTAGTGCCATTCCTTATGAGCTCTACACGGAAATCATGCATGAAATTGGTTCTTGTGAACTTAAAGATATTGATATGGTTATTCGGCTAGCTAATAGAGAAACTATCTCTCCCATTGGTATTGTTCGAGATGTGGAAGTTCTATGTGGTAAGATTAAATATCCTGCTGACTTTTTGGTACTTGGTTCTGCTGCTAGTAAGTCTTGTCCTATTATTTTTGGTAGACCTTTTCTGAGTATTTGTGGAGCTATTATAGATTGCAAGAAAGAGAAAATTGTTACTAAATTTGCTGGTGAATCTTATGAGTTTAACTTCTCTAAATTTGTCAAAACTCCTTATAAAGCTGATTTGCCTAATGATGATTTTAGAGTTGAACAATGTGCACCTATTGCTCTTGCTCCTAATAATCCTTTGCAGCAACATTTGGAGAATAGTGAGAGTGAAGTTTTTAGGGAAGAAAGGGATGAGCTTGATGAAATTTTCCTTCGACAACCTATTCTTAAACATGACTTACCTATTGAAGATCTAGGTGTAACACCACCACCAAAGGAAGATCCCGTTTTTGATTTGAAACCATTACCTGATAATCTTAAGTATGCTTATATTGATGATAAGAAAACATATCCTGTTATTATTAGTGCTAAGCTTTCAGATATTGAGGAAGAAAGGTTATTGGAAATATTGAAGAAACACCGAGGAGCTATTGGCTACACTCTTGATGACTTGAAGGGGATTTGTCTCGCTATTTGCCAACATGCCATCAATATAGAAGATGGTGCAAAACCTGTTGTTAAACATCAGCGTCGTCTAATTCCCAAGATGAAGGATGTGTTAAGAAATGAGGTATTAAAACTTCTTGAAGCAGGTATTATATATCCTATTGCTGATAGTAGATGGGTTAGTCCTGTGCATTGTGTTCCTAAGAAAGGAGGAATAACTATTGTACCTAATGATAATGATGAGCTTATTCCTCAAAGAGTAGTTGTAGGGTATAGAATGTGCATTGATTTTCGAAAAGTTAATAAAGTTACTAATAAAGATCATTACCCTTTACCTTTTATTGATCAAATGTTAGAAAGGTTGTCTAAAAATAATTATTTCTGCTTTCTTGATGGTTATTCTGGGTTTTCACAAATTGCTGTTAGAGCTCAAGATCAAGAGAAAACCACTTTCACTTGTCCCTATGGAACTTATGATTATAGGCGTATGCCTTTGGTTTATGTAATGCTCCTGCTACTTTGCAATGATGCATGTCTGCTAGTTTTCATGGCTTTTGTGAAAAGATTGTTGAGGTATTCATGGATGATTTTTCCGTCTATGGGAATTCTTTTGATAATTGCTTGCGAAACCTTGATAAAGTTTTGCAGAGATGTGAAGAAACTAACCTTGTTCTTAATTGGGAGAAATGCCACTTTATGGTTAATGAAGGAATTGTATTGGGACATAAAATTTAGAGAGGTATTGAAGTTGATAGAGCTAAAGTTGAAGCAATTGAGAAGATGCCCTATCCTAGGGATGTTAAAGGTATTCGTAGTATTCTTGGTCATGCTGGTTTTTATAGGAGGTTTATTAAAGATTTCTCTAAAATTTCAAAGCCTCTTACTAATCTTCTTCAAAAAGATGTACCTTTCGTTTTTGATGATGATTGTAAGGAAGCCTTTTAAACTCTAAAGAAAGCCTTAACAACTTCAACTGTAGTTGAACCTCCTGATTGGAATTTGCCTTTTGAAATTATGTGTGATGCTAGTGATTTTGCTGTAGGTGCTGTCCTTGGACAGCGAGTAGATAAAAAATTGAATGTTATTCATTATGCTAGTAAAACTCTAGATGCTGCTCAAATAAATTATGCTACAACTGAGAAAGAATTATTAGCCGTAGTTTTTGCATGTGATAAGTTTAGATCCTTGATACGTCTCCAACGTATCGATAATTTCTTATGTTCCATGCTACTTTATTGATGATACCTACATGTTTTATGCACATTATATGTCATATTTATGCATTTTACGGAACTAACCTATTAACAAGATGCCGAAGAGCCATTGCTGTTTTTTGCTGTTTTGGTTTCAGAAATCCTAGTAAGGAAATATTCTCGGAATTGGACGAAACTTTCGCCCAGGGTCCTATTTTTGCACGAAGCTTCCAGAAGACCGAAGAGATAATGAAGTGGGGCCACGAGGCAGCCAGGGGCTAGGCGGCGCGGCCTGTGCCTTGGCCGCGCCGGCCTGCCCCCTGGGCCCTCGTGTGGCCCCCGCGCCCTTCCGCCTACTTAAAGTCTCCGTCGCGAAACCCCAGATCGAGAGCCACGATACGGAAAACCTTCCGAGACGCGCGCCGCTAATCCCATCTCGGGGATTCAGAGATCACCTCCGGCACCCTGCCGAGAGGGGATTCATCTCCGGAGGACTCTTCATCGCCATGATCGCTCCGGAGTGATGAGTGAGTAGTTCACCCTGGACCATGGGTCCATAGCAGTAGCTAGATGGTCGTCTTCCTTGTTGTGCTTCATTGTTGGATCTTGTGAGCTGCCTAACATGATCAAGATCATCTATATGTAATTCTATATGTTGTGTTTGTCGGGATCCGATGGATAGAGAGTACTATGATTATGGTGATTATCAATCTATTGTTTATGTGTTGTTTATGATCTTGCATGCTCTCCGTTATTAGTAGAGGCTCTGGCCAAGTTTTTACAACTCCAAGAGGGAGTATTTATGCTCGATAGTGGGTTCATGCCTTCATTGACACCTGGGACAGTGAAAGTTCTAAGGTTGTGATGTGCTGTTGCCACTAGGGATAAAACATTGATTCTATGTCTAAGGATGTAGTTGTTGATTACATTACGCACCATACTTAATGCAATTGTCTGTTGCTTAGCAACTTAATACTGAATGGGGTTCGGATGATAACCTGAAGGTGGACTTTTTAGGCATAGATGCAGTTGGATGGCGGTCTATGTACTTTGTCGTAATGCCCAATTAAATCTCACTATATTTATCATATCATGTATATGCATTGTTATGCCTTTCTCTATTTGTCAATTGCCCGACTGTAATTTGTTCACCCAACATGCTTTTATCTTATGGGAGAGACACCTCTAGTGAACTGTGGACCCCGGTCCTATTCTTTACATAGCATACAATCTACTGCAATTGTGTTTTACCGTTTTCTTTGCAAACATCTTCCACTCGATACGTTTAATCCTTTGTTAGCAAGCCGGTGAGATTGACAACCTCACTGTTCGTTGGGGCAAAGTACTTTGGTTTTGTTGTGCAGATTCCACGTTGGCGCAGGAATCCCTGGTGTTGCGCCGCATCACATTTCGCGACCATCAACCTTCAACGTGCTTCTTGGCTCCTACTGGTTCGATTAAACCTTGGTTTCTTTCCGAGGGAAAACTACTCGTGCGCATCATACCTTCCTCTTGGGGTTCCCAACGAACGTGTGTGAGTTACACGCCATCAAGCTCTTTTTCTGGCGCCGTTGCCGGGAGATCAAGACACGCTAAGGGGAGTCTCCACTTCTCAATCTCTTTACTTTGTTTTTGTCTTGCTTTATTTTATTTACTACTTTGTTTGCTGCACCTAAACAAAACACAAAAAAATTAGTTGCTAGTTTTACTTTATTTACTTTTCTAATAAAAATGTGCAACTGAACTGAGTTGCACTTTTCTTTGAACTGTAGTTGCACTTTTCTGAGTTGACTGAGACTTAAGAAAATCTCAGTCAACTGAGATATATGCACACCCTTTTTATGTCACCATCATATCTAGGTGCTTATACCTTTGATATATATTCACACTTCTTTCTATTTTAGAAAATAATGAAGTAATTACATGGAAGTGTTTTTTCGAATTCTATTATGATGTGTGTTGTGGTTAAATGCCTTACGCATTTTTCTTTATACAAATCTCAGACAACTTTACATAGTGCCACTTCGATTTTTTTTGTTTTGTTTCTGATAAATTCACTTGGAACTTCCAATGAGATGCGACATATGTTAGTTTTAGATCTACTATCATAATTAAGAAGAAACCTTGAAAAAAAGACATACTCCCTCCGTCTCATGAAAGTTATCTGAGATTTATCTAAATTCGAATGTATCTACATACTAAATAGCATCTCAATATATATTCAAATTTTGATAAATTTCAGATAAATTTCATGAACCTCGCAGGGAGAAGATGAAAATGCAAGCATATCTGTGGCACGTATCATGCTATGCTAGAAAGTTATGCAGGAGGCCTCGCGAAGCCCGCTTATTCATCTACTAGTATATTGTGGTGTTTGGTCTCAGCTTGTGCGCCTGAATTTTGCTGCCAGG
Organism: Lolium multiflorum; assembly: GCA_030979885.1. Lineage (NCBI taxonomy): Eukaryota > Viridiplantae > Streptophyta > Magnoliopsida > Poales > Poaceae > Lolium > Lolium multiflorum. The sequence continues at coordinate 340,529,827 of CM061749.1, forward strand.
CCACTTGACAATTACAACCAACGCAAATCAACGCAAGATATAATAAAGAACAGTTTGATGTTTGCAGAGAAACAATATGAACGCAAAGCAGAATTACATATAAGCATCTATGTTTGCAGCAATAATATAACTCTTAGAAGTTCAAAGCTTATTTCCTTTCGAATGTAGGAGAACACAAGATTCGACTGTGAGGCATAACGCTAATAAACTAGTGTGAGCTAGAAGGGTCAGGGCCGGCCCTAGGGGGGGCGGGCGGGGCGGCCGCCCTGGGCCCCAGCAACCAAGGGGGCCCCAAGTCCGGGCTAGCAATGCTATATGTAAGATGCAGGAGCGCTGGGCGTCATGCGGCAGCGCCATTAGAGGATGTCCGAGTAATTCGTTCATGCAGTTCTGGAGACGATGACGAAGGGTTATGCTGCGTACTGGGCTGGAAAAGCCCTTTTTCTTTGGTTATTCTGGGCCCTTTTTGCTTGGTGAGCTTGGGCCTTTTTTTTGTTAGTTAGCTATAGGAGGTCGAAACTCTCAAAAAAAAAAAAGCTATAGGAGGTCGTAAAGATACTGAAAAATAGTGGGTGTGGTCAATCCACTAAATTCTTTTTTGAAAAATAGTGGGTTATTTTTTTTTGAAAAGTACAGAATTCTAATTTAGGCATGAAAAGCCAGAGTCAAATAAAAAAGCACATAGATTTACTCAAAGAGTCGCGCCCCGTGTGTCATGATGTTGGTCGCCATAGTTGGCTAGTTAATCCGCGGGTGTGCATTGGGATTTTGTATCACCCACCATGCTTGGCTAGTTAATCTGTGGGAGTGCATTGCAAAAAATTGATGACGACCATTGGCACAACATGGTTCTACTCAGAGAGTCGGTGTGATAATCGTAAGATAGATATCGAAATTTCACTGCAAACATATTTTCATCTACGGATGTTTAAATTCTTAGGCAATAAACATTTTTTGGTAGCTTTTGTACGATTAAATGTTTATTGGTAATTTTTCTATAAAACGCTTCTAGGGCCCTAGACTGTAGTTTCGCCCCGGGCCCTTGAAATTTTAGGACCGGCCCTGGGTCAAGGACGTGACCGGCGAAGACCACGGCTCCAGAGACCTCCTCCAGTATGTAGAACGCGAACGGGTGGTCGGCGATGAACTCCATCGACGTCACACTGCATGGTCAGCAGCGATCGCTTTCATGACTCGGAGCAAACACACCGCACCGTTCCGCGCGCCGCGCCCCTCTCCATCGCCACGCGCCTTGATCACCGGTCGTTGCTTGACAAACGAGGGGAGCAAAACACACCACGCTGGATCCAGCTGGCCGGTTCCGTGGATCGCGCCTCGCGCGAGAGCAATTCACGACGCGCGCGTGTGTATGTTTGCTTGAGTGAGACGTACGGATCCAAACCAAACTAGCGCTAATTAAAAGCATGCATGCACGCGCGGATCTATGGATTAAAATGTCTTCTTTTTCTCCTTCTTTTCTCACACGACCAACGCAGCGGAGCCATGCATCAAAGGAAAAAAAGCATCTTTTTCTCGCACGCACGACCTGATCGATGGATTAGCAAATCACGTCAAGGAAATCATCTACTGATCCGTATCAAATCAAAGGGAAACTGCTGCTGGGTCTGATAGAAAAGAAAAACAAATGAAGAAACTGGTCCATTTTATATATCGGGAAATCCATCCCATCTGCATGCTCTCCATGCATCAACCTATCCAATGAACAGGCCGATCGCGATGACTACTTCACCGGACCGGCCCGGCCGGATGAATAAAATGCATTTGAACAACACTCCAACTAATCAGCCGCGCTGACGAAAATAAACAAGCTAGGTGTCGACTTGAATTACTTACCGGCTGAAAAACAGTCCCTGGTATTTCTCTTATTAGTTAATTTTCCGGACTGACTCCTACTACTCAAACGACGACGGGCTGATACGGAAAACAGATCTGCAAACAAGAGCATCCAAAGATAGATGGGAGAAATGAACAAACAAAAGGTAACATGGAATATCTGAGATTGGTGGATTACCTACTGGATCCCTCCTCTTCACGGACGGAAACAAATCGACGATGAACTCGGCTGCCCAAGAGATCGAGCCGACGACGGAGTGTACTTCCTCCTCTCCTCTCCTCTCCTCGACGAGTAAAGAGTCAAAGTCTAAGTCACACGCGACGCACGCGTTGGCTCCACCCCTCCGCATATGTATAGACTACTAGAGCAGGCAAGTCTTTGCCGCCACTTTTTTCGTTTCCGTCAGCTCAACCCAGCTTAAACTGCTCGCTAGGGGATAAATGATACAATCATCTCGTCTGGGACTGGGACGATGGACCGTCTGGATGTAAGCATCCCACGGATCGATGACATGGCTTGTGGTCCACCTAGAGAAATCAAAACGCCCCATAATTAATTTCTCTATAAGATCCGCGTCATGCTTTAATCACGGGATCCTAGTCTCCCTCAGGTTTCCTTTACTTCTCTAAGGTGGACCTGGACGCCTGGATGGACTCCTTCCACTATTCACAATTTGGGACCACTTCCGCAGATTATGCTCGTCTTGATCATAGCGTGTTTGCCAAATGAAACGGGACGGGATTTATAGCAGGGAATTTATTACTAGGAGATTAGGTTTGGGAAGATGATTAATGGTCTCATCCCCTTGTTTGGTAGTACACGATAAGAATTAACACTGATATGTTGACTCAAGTTGTTTTTCTAGGCTAAGATAGTGAGTTTAATCCTCCGCAAAATCTCAAATCATCATCATCCATTGAGAGGATCTGTTGCCTATTTCCGAGCCATGTATTTAGCTATGGACGGGACAATTACCTTCTTCATTACCTAAAAGAACTGGAACTTTCTGAGGCAAATATACCTGTTTATTCCTCCTTCAGACAGATTTCGGAACCGGTAAGTACAGGACTCCAGGAGGAGGAGATTGGGAGGCGGCCACGAAAACCCATCTAGGGTAGTAGGGTTACGGCCCCTCGCCAAAGATACCACCGGTCCGCTTCGCTTCTGGTGGCCTGGGGACTTGGAAGGGTGGTGGACCACGGCCTCTCGTCGGCGGGAGGGTTTTCGTCTTTTGTTAGGTTGTTTTCAGTGTCTTCTTCGGGTAGTGAGGCAGCAGCGGCTACATCCTGAACTCAGAATAAAGTTCTCCCCGCCCTATCCTCGCTCGGTGGCGCGTCTAGCATCGGTGGAGGACGCGTGGAGTCATGTGTCCGGCGGGTTTTCGTGTTCATTGGTGTGGTTTCGGGTCAGGCTTTCTGGTCTACAGTTGTCATCTTTGGCGCTGTTTGCTGTTCTGGTGCGCTAGCCCTTTGTGGCCTTAGCACAACCACTTTCCATTTGTCTACTACAACAAGCTTTTCCGGGGGATGAAGATGGCGGCGCGATTCGTGTTAGTGTTTGTAGTCGTCACTAGGTGATCCAAAGACCTACATGTAATGTTTATTACTTTTTTGGATCTATTTGTACTGATATCGATGATTATTAATTGATTGGCGAAATTTTCACCAATAAAAAATAGCAAACAGATTTCTGTCAAATTCTTTGAAAAAGGAGTACTTCCATAGGAAAAAAAATGTCTAACGCTGGAGCTCAACTGCTGGCACGATCAATCACGTAGCTAGCTAGGCACGATAAGGTAACGATTAAGAAAAGGTAAACTGGAATCAGCCCCCAAGCACTGCTACATCGGTTTGGGAATTGGTCAAAAAAATCCCACTAATTGTGGAGTTTCTAAAGTGTAGTTGTTATCTCAGATTGCATGGACCCAACTGCAGCGACACCCGTGGCCGGATCCAGAGACAGGCGAGAGGGAGCATGCGAGGTCGGCACAACAAGTATCAGCGGCCGCATGGTTGCCTACTGCAGCATGGCCGGCCACAACCACCTTATTATCTTCTTCTAGACAGTGCCGCAATATTGTGGCTTTGGACTTGGGCACAACAAAGTTATCAACGGTACCAAAAAACACACATGTACTTGCATTTCAAAGTATGGCATATAATACAGCCACAAATTTTCGTGTTGAATGTAGAATTTCTCTTTTGATACAGCAGTGTCAAAACATGTCTGAGACATGAATGGATCCACCCAGATGGAAAAATTGCTTTTCATTTCCCTCAAAGGAAACAACTAGATCAACCTGGGACACGGATCAGGATTGGAGAAGCAGCATCACTAAAACAAGAAGTTCACCTACCCGTTGGAACCAGCGATTAGAAAAGACAAAAAAAAAAGGTCAGAATCAATATCTCCTTCACCTAGGTGCAACCGATCTGTCCACGGACTGCCCTGTAAAAATATGAAATACACTGGTTAATACACGAAACAAAACTAAGACACACATCATGTTGGAGTAAAATAAAAACAAAGTTGCTGAATATGAAACAAGGACCTTCGGTGCAATGCTTACAAGTACGTTTTTGTTGATCAAGTGAAACATATAACATAACTTAGAAGAAAAGGTAACAAATAATTAGCATGCGGTCTTATAAAATGAAGCGGTCAAGTACTAGTTAGTAGTCACAACATTGTTAAGCTAATTAGTAAAAGGTTAATTAGCATGAGTTTTAAAAAAAAACATGTCAATGCAAAGCTGATATGCAGAGCATCAAAGTTTCCTGGGACGTTTATTACAACACATGAAAAGCTTCTTTCGGATCTGAAAATATATCAGAGCTGATGTGAAAATGTATATCATTGATGAATTATTACCATGAGGGAGTTCGCCAGGACATTGACATGAGGCAATTTGTGTGGTGGTTCTTCTCGGCAACGATAAGTGTGAACTTCAGGTTCCAAGTTTCGTCCAAGAACTTTCATGCCTGCGTGAATTAGAGTAAGAATAAGACAACTGAGAAAGGGGGCAATTTTCACCCCAAAATCACATGAATACAAAAGTACTCGAGTCGAACGACATCTCAATTATTTGATCCAACTCAATGTTAAGCACCTAATTAAGCTGGCTCTCGCCGACACCATCCTAATATTAAAAATAGAGAGATCAACATCATGTTCAATAAAACAGTACTCCAGAGTGTACTGAAGAATGACTAACCTGAAGACAGTAATCTGTTCTGGCTTTCTTTTTCCAGAACTGGTGAATAAGTCAGCCAGGCACTCCCTACACCCTGAAACAATTTTAATTTCAAACAAGCAGACGGAAAAGAGGTATAATTAATACCACTGAATATGTGCATGGAAGATGAACAAAATATCTTTAACTTACTTAACGAGGCCATCATCCTCTCTGCCTTATGGATTAAACAATGGATCTATCATTTCTAACTTAGTTGATTGAAAATGCACTGATGCATGTTTTGAGACCAGAGGCCATTCACAGGAACTAACAACCTATAGAGTCAAAATGGAAACAAATAATAAATTACAATATGCTACAATGTTTAGTTTGGTTGATATGAAAGTATACTACAGTTCCGATAATGAGAAAATTAGTAACTTGGTGCTGTATTTTACAGTATATCAGGCTGTCTGATCGAGACGAATATAGTGCATAACAACAATTTTCAGATAGAGCAATAGACTTAGGAGTTTACCTTCAATTAGATGTCAATGGCACAGTAAAGAAAACAAATACTTAATCTGCCTTCCTAGGATGGTACTCTTGGAAAGCAGAGGGAACTCTGAGGAAATAAGGAATATTAAGAACAAATGGAGAACCAGTAAAGATCAACCTGCGACAGAAGGAGGATATTGAGAGATAGTTAAGCTTGGCAATGCTCTTTCTTTCTTGAGAATCACTTAGTTGATGTGTAACTATAAGTAGGGACATACAAATGCAAGCGAAGCTACAAACATCTTGCTTCTTATCATCACAAATTTAGAGTGGCCTACCAGATTGGGAAGCAAATTACCTTGTGGTGGAAGAAAACATCTCCCTAGACTCAACGATAACAACGCGAGGAAGTCCAGTACTGGAAAAAATGGAATGTTGTAACATGCATATTCCACTGCCTAGATTCACGTTAATATATAATGCATTCTAGACACAACGCCCAAGAGTAAACTAATCTACTACACTCATCGAGCCAAACATTGCAATGTTCCTCTGGAACACACTGGAAGAAGATAAATGCTAGGCCAGAATCAGCAAAGATTAACCAGAAAGAACTAGCATGAGTTGCATATCAGCAATATCGTCATAATTAACTGCACTAACAGACTATCCCACTACCATCCTAATTAATTACATGTTTGTTGCGGCCAGAATGGACAGTAAATGAGAGAAAAATGGGCATTAGGATGCCAGTAGATGCAAAGGAAACAAAGAAGTTATGAAAGGAGAACTCCTCTCTAGACTTGGCTGTCACCATCTCAATTCACTGAGAAGGAAACATGCATATGGATCATGACTTTGGAAGCCATTCATTACAGAAACACATTGTCTTACCTGAGGTGGATGATGGGACAATATGTCAATGTGTCGCCGCTATGACGAGTTTGCAACAGGAAAAAGGTGCACCTTCCGGTTCAAAATAATTGTCCAAAAGTTCTAGAACTGGTCAAGAAGTCAACCAGACACTCCCTAAAAAAAATCGAGTTCAAACAAGCAACAGGAAAAAAGGTACACCCTCCGGTTCAAAATAATTGCCCAAAAGTGGATGTATCTAGACATGTTTTAGTGTATAGATACATCTATTTTTGGGCAATTATTTTGACCCAGAGGGAGTATAATTAATACCACTGAATATGTGTATGGAAGATGAACAATTTTTTTAACTTACTTAATGAGGCCATCATCCTCTCTGCCTTATGGATCTATCATTTATAGCTTTGGTGATTGAAAATGCACTAATGCCCAATTTAGTAACTTGCTATTGTAATTGACAGTATATCAGACTGTCTAGGGGTGCCGTGAGACATATCCTTTCCCAGGATAATAGCTGGCACCTTTTGATACAAGTGGGATGTCAGTGTTTGTTTCAATTCACATCAAGCAATTCATCCCACCGAAACTGATTAGAAAAAAGAGTCAGTACAAAGAATACTCAAATTCCAATAAGAACTAGATGTGGGGGTTGGAGCCAAACCTTTACATTAATCTTCAGCACAACATTTGTCAGATATTGGTCATTGACCCTTGATGGGGCCACAAATTGAGTGACGATCATAAACTGAATAGTGCATTTTCTTTTCCATGGACCTATTAAAGAAAAGAACTCGACTATACATAAGCTTTATTAAACTTGTTTGGACATACGCAGCAAAGAACTTCTCAATTCATCACATGAATCGATCTATGTACGAGAATGGGTTACAAATTCCTAGCACTTGGGGAGTCACAGTGCCAATTCCTAAGCTCATCTCATGGACAAAACTAGGACCTCGCCTGTGGATTGTTGTCAGCTATGGCAATCTTTGTGAGGTCAACTCCAACAATCGTCAGATCTTTTATGTGGCCACTTCCCGTAAATATGCATGACTAGCATACAAGACGCTTATAGCATAATGTCTTCCCTGGATGGAGTGTATCAAGCAGCTGATATGCAAAAAGAATTTGACTAGCTGTGAATATAACAACGTCAAATAGTTGATCTGCATGGTCTCTTTCTTACATATAATAAAACATCAAACATTTGATTTTTTGAGGAATTACGGTGCACTGGAGTTAGACCAATGTCGTGTTCAGTAGCATGTCACCAGGAGTACTAACGAAATAAATTGTCTACATAAGTACTTTTGTGTGCTATCAACGAGAGACAATTTCTCTGGAGTGGAGGAAACAACTCCAACTGTGGCGGCAAAGCATCATCATGGCTAACTTCAGTTGAAATTCCTTAGTTTCATCAAAGAAAACATATATTATATGTTATGGGTATAACAATATCCCAAAATAGAATGAATTACTCTTACAATACTCAACTAAGAGTATGCTCCCCGTAATCAACTGACCACCTAATGGACCTCGAGAAAGCATAGTTCATTTGCCTATTTATGTCTTTTTAGAATCTTAGTAATTAAACAGGACCTAAAATTGATTAAAAAGAGAGTCGACTATTTGCCATTTCATAAATGCATGCCCTCACCTAATGATAACATAAGAAAAACTTGAACTCATGGACGAGTTGGGAGATAAAATACTCCTTTACTCATCGGCCCTATCTTTTCATTCCAATTTCTAAGCATCTATTTTAGTATGATGTGTTTAAGTAGTCTTAATACTATTATACGACTGTAAGCGGTGTATCATATATCATAGCTTAAGGGATTGATCTATGTTTTTACCACTCCATTATGGTTTGAAGAAGCCGCTTGCGGCAATATATGGAAGGCAAAAACAAGACCAAGTACGGAATATGAAAGGATTAAAAAAAGGTTCACTGAAGTGTATACATATATCAACGTACCCAGGTAAAGATTCTATCCTAAACTTGTACTGTAGGCAAAAACGAAAAACAACATGTTGATAAAAATGAGCTCGCATTTCAGATCAAACACAACTTTGTATTGCCTCTATATATCATTCTATTGCATCCCTTGATTGCTATGCATCAGGAGACCAGGCACACATATGCCATACATGCTGCAGAACATTAACATTTCTTTCAGAGAGAATAACTTGGGTAGAATTGTTGTGCTTTGCTCCTAGAGGATCAAACTACGCATCAGAGACTCCATGATTTAATTACATCGTCGATCTAAGGACTAGCGTCGTATCTACATTGAAGAACCATAGCAGTCTTGCAGTGACGTGTTCTAAAATCCCCACACCAAAACCAAATCTAAACCAGAGCATATCATGTGCAGAAACGACAAGGGGTGGTGGGAAGAGCAAGATGGGCAAGTAAAGCGAACCTTGCAGTTGGCAGTCGTTGGCGGTGCTGAAGTCAGAGTCGCCATATCCAGCGTCGATGTTGAGCCATTTGTGCAGCACCACCCTGCGCCAAAGCTTCAGGAGTTGATGCCACAAAAAAATGATATGCATCAAAGAAAACAAAAAAATATGTTCAATTTTCCCTCACAATTGCAGAATAACATCATAGCCGCATATCGACTCATCAGTCCCGAAATATAGTATGATTAGAATGTTTTTCATCACCAGACAAGTACTGAAATGGAATTTGAACATTGAAGAACACCTCTGAAACACATAAACACAAATTTCTGCTTTGGACAACAGAATTTCAGATTTGACAGCATGGCAGACAGAATGCACCAATCAGTCCCGAAAGATGGTGTGCTGTGTCACGTTTTTCATCATTGTCCAGACAAAAGACTATCCACAAGCTGTCCACAAGAAACAGTAAATGCATTAGCAAGATCAAGACAAAAAACAAAGAAATGGGAGAACCACAAAATAAACGACTAATCAAGAATGTAGTCAATTGATCAAATAGTCAATTGATCAAAGACTCGCAACTTGCGGATCACCGAAAGTTGTTCAATTTGGCCTCAGAATTGCAGAATTACAGCATGACCACATCGCGACCGATCAGTCCAAATAGATGGTATGATTAGTTAGTTTTTCCTCATTGGATAAACATGAACGAAATTTAAAAAATTGGCATTGAAATTTGAACCAGAAAAGCGAGGAAATTCATTTTCTAAAGTTATATCAGGAACTGGGCATCAGTATTGCAGATTTGACAGCATGCCACATTGAGTGCACCAATCAGTCCCAAAAGATGGTGTGTTGTTAGTGTTTTTCATCATTGTCCAACCAAGTCACAATAAAAAAAGATGAGAAACATAAACAAGGTGAAGACCAAAAAGAATGGAAGAGGAGAAAACTAGTTTGCATAAATAATGGAGCACAAAATCATCAGTAAGCTCAAATGGCTTGAGACAAAAAAGGAAGGATCTAACATCATTAGCTCTCAATCATGGCTGAGCGAAAGCTCAGAGGTGGCAACTGCAAATGTTTTGAGAAAGAAGCCACAATTTTATCATCACTGGACATATATTACCATCAACTGAAGTAAATAAAGCCAAACAGAAGAAGAGACAAATACTTTTGTCTGGAATTGCATCAGACATCCAAGGAAGGATCTACTTGCATTAGCTCTCAGGCCAGGCAAGGCGTAAGTTCTTACACGGCAACTACAATGTTTCCAGAAACAAGCATCGATTTCATCATCATTTGCAATGCAAGAGCCGATTGAAAATACTATGAAGAGTGAAATTTGATTTAAAACAGATAATATGAACAAGGGAAAATAAAACATTCAGACATCCAAGGAAAGAATTAGCAGCATTAGTACTCAAGCCTGGCAAGGCAAAATCTCTTAGGCTGCAACTGCAGATGTTTTGAGAAACAAGCCTTAAATTTATGCATGAGCAAGAGGGAATTTAATCAATAATCGGCTCTATGGACCATGTGTGGTTCCAGGTTACAATCAATATGTGAAAACTAATATCTAGGCCCAACCATACAACCTATGGCAATACTTGTAGCTACCAGAGAAGGACTATCAGGCCAAACTTAGAATAATGTACAGAGTACCAATAAAAGCAAGCAAAGTCATAGAGAATTCCTCAAAGAAATATGCAAAGTGGCACACACCAAATTAAACAAATGAAATGATATTGCAACCCAGGAAAAGCCACAAGGTTGTGGTCAAAGGAAGAACATTTGCAGTTGACAGAAGCAATTTTTGGCTAATAAAAAGAACACATTTAAGAAAAAGCAGTAGATTATGTAAAATGGTGTCTCACACTAACCTCACAAAGCCGCATAAATTATCGTCACTTAAAAATCTGACAGTAATTCCAATGTGCAGCTATTAATTGGCTCAACTCTGCTTTATATAACTCTATGGTATAAAAAGACCATCCATCATATGAAAATAAGAATCCTAAACCCATAGATAGCAGAAAAGCAGAAATTTATTAACAGATCAACACATGCATACAATGAGCACAATGTAGACATGTCTAGAATCATCGGGAAAAAATGACCTTTCATTCACAGGATAAGAACACTGTCAGAATGTGTCATAAGATTGTTTCAAGTTTTCATCACTTGGTACCAGCAAAAACCATGAAATAAAATTAATGAAATATGATTTCTGCAGATGCAAAGATGGGTAAACATCCTACATGGATGTGAACAGATATAAAAAGGAAAAGGCAAGAAAAGGCAAAAAGAACAGTAAGCCGGATTGCAAAAGGATCCATAGTCACTCAGTGGTTGCAATCAGTTATTTGGTTCGATTCTGCCAGCGATGTTATAAATGGGGGCTTGTTTGTCTTCAACGCAATAGCATATGACAACTTTGAAGTTAAACAAGTAGTTTGTTCATAATTCAAAACCTGAAATCTAATAAAAGATGGAATCAGTAATACTACTTGCTCTAGCTCAGGTCGTCCAGTAGCTAGGTTAGGGTAGGTGTGCCTCTCTGCCCTTGGTTATGGCAGCGGAAAGTCCCGAACATCAGGGCGTGTGGCATGGCGGTGGAGCCAGCAAGATCGCTGATGTACATGGTCGCCACATGTCGGCAAGCAACATTAGCTCGCCCCACTCAATCTCTCTGTCCCAGACAACAAATCACCCAACCAACATTGTGAGATGCACTAGTCTTTTTGGACTGGAAGATGACAAAACAAAGTCTCCATCAAATAAAAAATGCCATCAAGGGAAATAGCCCAACCTATACAATGAACCTTGCATCTAGCTCAAAATTAATTTTACAGATTGTGGAATGTAGGTGACTATCTTGTTCTAGCCAATCATCCTTGTACTTCCGAATTGTGTACCTACAAAATTGACTTTTTGCAACCACGATCTTAGTATTTTGAGCACAAAATAGTCAAAGAAAGTTCAGAGTGTAAACTGATCCTACATAACACCAATTTAAAATGAAGATCGTATTTAGCAACTTTACATGTTGTTACATGGTCTGTTTAATGTGTACACCCCCATGTGCATAAAGGTTAATAAGTGTAAAGAAACTGGTTCAGTTAACTAGAAAAGGTAGCTTCTTTAATTCACGAGTGTGCTAGCTGATATGCATCCCAGCCTTGCAAACTATGCTGGCATATATTTCCAAACAATGATCGTTCAAATGATCTGTACTACAAAAAAGGAATGAGCACTCATTCAAATGATCGAAATATTACAAGAACATCAGTACTACAAAATCAAGTGTCCAGGCTGTCATAAAATAGAAAAGGGTTCCAGTAGCATTTAGGACATGTTGACAATTCAACGTGCATGTGAAAAGCACTAATACATTAAGTAATCTCAACTCCTAAGATAAAAGCTACAACAACACCAGGCCAGTGTTTTCTTCACCGTACCTCTTTGTATTGCACACAGAATTCAAGAAGATGTTCCTCGATCAAAAAAAAATGCTAAAGATGAACCAATAGTAGCAACCTTTCTTGCCTAGCTGAGGACGGGACTAAAAGTGCAATAGTTTAAAAGAAATAAAAATAAGTGGTTGCTGCTAAACAAAGTTGTGCATCGAAATTAAACAGTTAATTAAACTGAATACACCTAGTGCTGACGAACAGAGCAAAACCAAGCAGCATATACATCAGGCAGCAATCCATTCGACCACTCCTAAATTTAGTATCATAAATCTTGGGGTCAGCTATCTTACTTTACTCGGGGATTATTCATCCGATCCAACTGTGCGTATAATTATGCATTTGTTAAATAGATCCATTCATGTGTTGCAAACACAAGAAATGAGAAAATGTGTGCTCTGCAACGATTACATAATTTTGAGAGTAGGTACCAAGGTGGTAAACAAACTAATTATCAAACTTGCACTAACCATAGAAGCCCCGAGCCATATAATTGCGTAGCAGTATTAAGCAGTATTATAACTAAAACCTTGACTAACAAATTAAAAAAGAAAAGCATTGTCTCCATCCGGTAGCAATTCATTAGAGCGCGCCTAAATTCAGTACCTTCCGATGCTGATGTCGGCGGCGTTGAAGAGGTAGCCACGGTGGCCCTTGCGGGCGAGCAGCTCGACCACCGTGGCACCGTCCTGCACGTCGTGGACGATCCCACCCAGCCATCAGACCCATTCGTCTCCACGGCATACTTGTCGTCGGGCGCCGCCACGGAGACGCCAGCCGTAGGAAAATCAGCGGTGGCGGGCCCGTGAGCAGTTGCTGACCAGATGAAGAGCACCGTACACCGTCGTCCCCAATTCCGAGGAGGTGCTCCTCGCAGCGTGCCGCGGAAAGAAGGCCCTCCGTGGCTCGCGTCGCCGCCGCCGGACGCGACTTCATGCCTCCTGGCCGGCGCCGCCTCTCCTACGGCGAGTCTTGGGGGGCGACGGTCGACCTGATGAGGGGGCGAGGGCGGGGGGAGGAACTAGGGGCGGATGGGAGGAGGTTCCGGCGGATAGGAGGACGTGCCGGGGTTGGGGCCTTGAGGGAGAGAAGTTGGCGGCGGAAGGCGGAGGCTGAGGTGATCGAATCGGAAGCACAACACTGGTGCGTTGCCAGGGCTCCGTTCGATCAGAACGCAGAAGACAGGTCGCGAACCACAGGGCTAACATTTTTGCATCGGCGTCATTTCTCAGCCGCGAGACAAAGTTCAGAGATAAAAATTCAGCTAGTTGTTGTAAATCTCGCGATGGTTACACAGTTTGCGAGTGTTAAAATGAACAGAACTAGTCCATAAAATGACTTTATATATACATGTGTTTTAAAATTGATGGAGACAGATTGTAATCGTGAACCACAGTACTAACTACTTCACATTTAGAAAGAGAGAGTCAACACAGGTTTCAGAGTTAGAAAGTTCAGATATCAATTTTCAGCTTGCTGCTAGTTATGCAATTTTGCTCTTATTCTTATTTGTTTACTGATGCCTCATGAAGCTCTCTTTAAGATATCGATGCAATCGCATATCCTAGGTACGTAGCTGAACCTCAAAATCCAATCAAGTCAGATGAAAAAAAATTAAGATAACCAATGGAGAAAGAGACATACTACAAAGATAGTTCAGAAAACGGAGATCTCCAAGAAAACTAGATTGTTCATAGAATCTTTTTGGAGGTTGGGATTGGGAAGAATAATAAGAAGCAAAGACGCAAACCTGCATGCTGGTTGGAAAAATGGTGGTACAGGCACATGCATGCATCTCCTCCGATTACAACTCCTGCAGCCAACACAAATCTCTCACCACAAGTAGATAGTTTATTACCCAAACAGAACTGTGCTAGTTAGATCAATGAAAACTGAGTTCTTATGGCGATGGAGATGCAGGCTGCGGCCGCCGGAGACGAGCATCAGTGTGACCTCGCCACCATGTCTGCACACATAGCACACGTCATATCCGCCGGCATGGCCGTCCTCATCAGGCCGTGCAGCAATTGTGCACAACCTAAACCGGTATGTCTCGACGGCACTACGTAGAGAGTACTAGATGGAATTTACGACTTGAACAGATGACAAAATTGTGGTTGAGGCGGATGAGTTTGTGGAGGAAGGATTAGAAGACAATGGATTGAGGATGAAGAGCAGAACAACGTAGGGAATTTATAGAGAGGGAGGCTGGGCAGATACGAGAAGGGGGTGAGCGGGGAACACGGAGAGACCATGGATGGGGGCACGATCCGCGTGACGAGCGCGAGGTGAGCAGGCAACCATCCGATGGGTGGGTGAGGAATCGGGGACTCTCGCCATGCCGACGCTGAGTTCTCGGGAGAAGGAATTGAGAAGGTCCCGGCGCGCGGGATGTAAATCTTGCTTTGGTTTAATCGATTTACCTTAATTGACTTGCTTTAATCGCGGAGGAGATATGGATTGAACTTCGTTTTGTAGCACCTCAAACCCTGCAGCTGCACTGGTACACGGATGAGCCGGCTGCCACCAGCGCATGCATACGAACCGTCGACGGCGGCCCGATTGGGGCGTCCAAAACCTAGAGCACAAGCTAGCTACTATCCTACGTATATATCAGAAGCAGCTACAGGCCTATAGCTAGCCTTGCCTTGAAAAGGAAAAGAGGACATGCCAAGATCGATCATACAAGGAGAAGAAAGCATGCCAAGATCCACCCGCTCTAGTTTTATTTACAACTATTGTAGTAGCTTTTAAGAGAATGAGCATGCAACCATAGTCTATATATATGTTCTAACTTGCAATGCTTGTCTACATAAAGATTACAAGTCTTTTGGTCGACCTACTACATATATTTCCTTAAGTCGTCGAAAATGATACGCTGCATTTAAAAGTGCAAGCAGTGCAAGCTTCGAATATGTGGTTGGGGTTTGTGGAGTGAAACAGAGGCTCGCTCTTCTGACTGGTTGCTTGATGTGGCAACGAACGATTGGTGGATTAATTCCTCTCCATATTCCGTTTGTTGGTGTTATCATCGGCCTCGGGCAAAGGCGGAAGGGGACCATATATTAAGTATTGATTGACGTTTATGTTAGGACCCCATTTGTACCCATATATTAGTACAAAATGCAAGAGGGGTAGGTTTCCGACCGTTGCTCTCGCGATTTCACCATAAACCTAGCTTATTCCACGACATATACCCACTGGCTTTTCTATCGGAACCACTGATTCCATGTGAATTTCCTATTTGAACTATTAGCTAGAATAGGTCATATATAGGAACATGACATACCAAAAAAACATTTCAAATTCTTACAATAATAGGTTCGGTGATCTCGAAGTGGGGTTATGCACCATTGGTCGAGACCTTGTCGGAATAGTCCTATTTGTGAATCGGGTGCTACTTCAATAATGGTGTGCTTTGGCTTCTCCTCTTTAAAGAACCCATATATAATCATATCAGGATCCCATACCATACGGGACAAATTCTCGATGGTTTTTACGCGATTTTCATGTGTTCCTCTGTTTTGTTGGCCATCGCGAATTCTAACCCCTATCTTTACATCGAGCTTGCTGATTCATGTGACTTTATTCTTTGTTTCTGTTATAATGGGTCAATGGAACATGAAAACTTCAAACGAGATCAAGTTCTTAGAAAAGTTGCATCAGTGGCTTCGAAGTGGGCGTTCTACACCATTCAGTCCGGATATTCATGTTTGTGAACCATGTGCCACTTTACAGTTGCATTTTTCCTATTATATGAGGACCCATGCATGAGGGACATACTTTTGACCATTCCTCGCACAAATTTAGGTGAAGCCCTAGTTTGTGGGCCATGTGACGCCTACTCCTAGTTTTTTCTTCGAAAGTGGTGATTCCATATTATTTTGCTCATTGTTTGTGTTATAATATGTCATTGAAAAATTAGAACCCTAAAAAGAAGCCAATTCTTACAAGATTTAGGTCGGTGGCTCGAAGTGGAGGTTTTACGCTATAAGTTCAGAATCTTTGTGCGGGGTAATCCTTTTTTGAAGCAAATGCCGCTTCGGAATTGTCTATTGATTTTTCTCATTTACGCAAACCTTAAATACCAATAGCATGACTCCATGCAAGAGGGCAATAGTTGACGCCATGAAATAGGCGATGGTTTTCGACCCTGCATAGTATGATTTCAGAAAAAACATTGTTCTCTATGGGCCCCGTGTTGTCTACCCCTACCGTTTAGTCAAAACTGGTCAAGACTTGCATCTGTGATTGTGTTAGGATAGGTCATCGCAACATGTCCAACCGAGAACCAACCTATTGTTGGGTGGTTAGGAGGGCAGTGGCACCCCTAAACCACCAAAGTTCAAATATATCTCAGGTTTGACACTTTGGTATCTCCTAAAGACGAAATATTCTTAAGTGGAAGGCGATGTTCCTGTCAATAGCGATGTGCCAGTGGTGACTTCGTCAATCTTAAGACCCGTCAGATCGAGTTTACTGGATTCAGTCTCTCATAGGTGCTCAAAGGGGTATGATGTGTGTGCGTACATTCATAGGGGGGGTGAGTGTATGTGTGTATTTGTAAGCGTATGCATCTGTATTGTGTTTAGCAAAAATAACATGTACAACCCAAAAATGTGCAAAGTTGTTCAAGAGTTCTGTTAGTGGCCTCGAAATGGTTTTTTTGCACAATAAGTCCAAAATCTTTGCCTAGTAGTCATTTTTGTGGACCAAGGTTCACCTTACAAGTGTGTATTGGATTTTGCTCTTCACGTCACCATTTTGTACCCATATGATCGAGGACCCCATACAAGATGGGAGGGTAGCATACCCTCTCTCACATGATTTCCATTGAAACCCTCTTTAGTGGGCCCTATGTAGTCTAGTCCTAACTTTTCATCAAGCGTGGTTATTCTATGTGACTTTTCTATTTTTATGTGTTAGAATAAGTCAAAATAAAAATGTAAACCACGAAAATAAGCTAATTTTGACAAGAGTTGGGTTGGTTGTCTCGAAGTGGTAGTTTCATATTGTATGTCTACAATCTTCATGCAGAGTGGTATTGTTTTTGAAGTAAGGGCCACTTGGTGTTCCATATCAGACGAAACTATATTTTATGGTCCCCATGCCGTCTACCCATACATAAGCCTATGACTAAAACCAAAGTGCAAGGAAGAGATATGAACCAATATGAATTGACACGGTGGTGCTAGGTTTTTGCAGCTGGCCGAGGCCATGTTGGGTACTAGAAGGTGATATCCATATTGCTAGGAAATAATAAACCTTGCTTTGATCGTGGCTTAGAGGTACATACACGTGCTAGTTAGTTAGTTTGCTAGTCTCGTCATATTATACTACACTACGGGAGAGCACAAGTCTGCCGACGGCCAGATCATGTGCCGCCAGCCAAATGTCGGGGCCGTCGGCACAGAGACCCCCAGCGACCGACGACGGAGCTGGCCGTTGACACAGGTCGGCCATAGGCACATCTACACCGGCAGCCACCTTCGGCGCAAATCCTGCCGTCGGCACAATATGGCATACACCGACGGCCACCTTCGGCACAACTCTGGCCGTCGGCACATGAACCTAACAAGCAGGCCACGCCGTCCCTCCATTACGGCGCCTCCAAGATGTGCCGACGGCTATCCACGGCACAACCCCGGCCATCGGCACGTTAGGCTGACTGTTGGGCCCCACTTCCCCCCTCCGTTATTGTTAATCCCAATCATTTTAATTTGTTTATTTCTTCCTCACTAATTTTCTGGTGAACCCCTTTGCGGGAAAGCTATAAGGGTGGTATAGATCCCCTAGGACCCGGGTCTAGGGTTTCCCCATAAATCGAGCATCGGAGGGTGGGAATGGCCCTAAAACTTGTGTGTGTCCACATGGCATGCACACGAGTGATTTGAGATGGTTTAATATCCAAGGCTACCCCCGTAGGTCCGACTTCTCGGACATGGGGTTCCGACACTTAGGCATATTCTGGATGTATAGGGGGAACTCCCTCGAGGTAAACCAGAGAGAACCTTGAGATCATATGGGATGATCCTTGTTACTGGCCGTACCTATGACCTAACCAAGCGTAAATGGAGGCATATGCCCACGGGGACCCCCGCTGGGGTGAAGTCAAAGGGGTAGACCGCACGGTCAACAGAACTAGGGCTTCATCGAAACTTGCACCTCGGAGGGTGGGAATGGCCCCAAAACTTGTGTGTGTCCACATGTTACGCACACAAGTGATTTGAGATGGTTTTATATCCAAGGATATACCCCAGTGTGTCCGACTTCTCGGACATGGGGTTCCGACATTTAGGCGGATTCTGGATGTATAGGGGGGACTCCTTGGAGGTGAACCGATAGAACCTTGAGATCATATGGGATGATCCTTGTTACCATATGTACCTATGACCTAACCAAGCTCAAATGATAAGTGGGCATGATGATGTCTTAGGGCGTGGTGTAGAAGCAACTGAACCGATGTATATACAAGCCTATCTCTCCTGTTGGCATCACATGTTGAAACCTTTCTGCTTTGCCCCGACTCCGTGTAGAGGGCTAACAGTAGCAGTCTTTTAGACATGATGGGCCACGTTTCCTGTGTCCCTTCCGGACGAACTCTACATTTTGGGAGATAGAATCGTGTGGTATGCTGCCTTGTGTAGTAATCGTGACTAGTTTCGACATGTCTTCGATCTCGCACCTCGGATGGTGGGAATGGCCCCAAAAATTGTGTGTGTCCACATGGTATGCACACAAGTGATTTGAGATGGTTTTATATCCAAGGCTACCCCCCAGGTGTGTCCTCGGACATGGGGTTCCGACACTTAGGCAGATTCTGGATGTATAGGTGGAACTCGGGAGGTGAACCGGAGAGAACTTGAGATCATATGGGATGATCCTTGTTACCACATGTACCTATGACCTAACTAAGCTCAAATGGAGGCATATGCCCACCGGGGGACCCCCGCTGGGGTGAAGTCAAAGGGGTACATTGCGCGGTCAACGGAACTACGGTTTCGTCGAAACTCGCACCTCGGAGGGTGGGAATGGCCCCGAAACTTGTGTGTGTCCACATGGCATGCACACAAGTGATTTGAGATGGTTTTATATCCAAGGTTACCCCGTAGGTGTGTCCGACTTCTCGGACATGGGGTTCCGACACTTAGACAGATTCTGGATGTATAGGGGGAACTCCCTGGGAGGTGAACCGGAGAGAACCTTGAGAGCATATGGGATGATCCTTGTTACCACATGTACCTATGACCTAACCAAACTCAAATGGAGGCATATTCCCACGGGGGACCCGCTGGGGTGAAGTCAAGGGATAGACTGCGGTCAACGAAACTAGGGTTTCGTCGAACTCGCACCCTGAGGGTGGGAATGGCCCCAAAACTTGTGTGTGTCCACATAGCATCCACAAAAGTGATTTGAGATGGTTTTATATCCAAGGCTATCCCCAGGTGTGTCCGGCTTCTCGGATATGGGGTTCCGACACTTAGCAGATTCTGGATGTATAGGAAACTCCCTGGAGGAACCGAGAGAACCTTGAGAGCATATGGGATGATCCTTGTTACCACATGTACCTATGACCTAACCAAACTCAAATGGAGGCATATGCCCACCGGGGACCCCCGCTGGGGTGAAGTCAAAGGGGTAGACCGCGGGTCAACGAAACTAGGGTTTCGTCGAAACTCGCACCTCGGAGGGTGGGAATGGCCCCGAAAACTTGTGTGTGTCCACATAGCATCCACAAAAGTGATTTGAGATGGTTTTATATCCAAGGCTTCCCCTAGGTGTGTCCGGCTTCTCGGATATGGGGTTCCGACACTTAGGCAGATTCTGGATGTATAGGGGAAACTCCCTTGGAGGTGAACCGGAGAGAACCTTGAGAGCATATGGGATGATCCTTGTTACTACATGTACATATGACCTAACCACACTCAAATGGAGGCATATGCCCACCGAGGGACCCCCGCTGGGGTGAAGTCAAAGGGGTAGAACGTGCGGTCAACGAAACTAGGGTTTCGTCGAAACTCGCACCTCGGAGGGTGGGAATGGCCCCGAAAACTTGTGTGTGTCCACATAGCATCCACAAAAGTGATTTGAGATGGTTTTATATCCAAGGCTACCCCCTAGGTGTGTCCGGCTTCTCGGATATGGGGTTTCGACACTTAGGCAGATTCTGGATGTATAGGGGAAACTCCCTTGGAGGTGAACCGGAGAGAACAATATTTGAATTTGATTACGTCCCACCAGCACTTATAGTTGATCATCATGTAACTAAGGTGGCGGACCTTTTGCACACCACATTATGAAGTTAGTTAGGCAATATATATACACATATACATATATATTCTTCCTAAATAAATTATTCTCCAATTTTGATCATAAAAGTGTACCTGAGTTGGCTTGTTTGTGTTG
This sequence comes from Lolium multiflorum, assembly GCA_030979885.1. Taxonomy (NCBI): domain Eukaryota; kingdom Viridiplantae; phylum Streptophyta; class Magnoliopsida; order Poales; family Poaceae; genus Lolium; species Lolium multiflorum. The sequence goes on from CM061749.1 coordinate 340,550,516, forward strand.
TTGGCTCGTGGAAAAAACAAATGATTAAGTTGAACCGATGAAATTGTGCCCATTTCCTATGTCGTAGCCGGTATTACCCCCTCCCCGCGTTAACCTCCGATGCACCCACATGGGCTTCGAAAGTGCATGTCACGCCACACGTTACGTCTGACCGTCATCTTATTTCTCCGAACCAACTAAACATCCAAACCGAGACCCCCGATTTGTTATTCCACCTTCGAACAGGTGTTAGAAATACTCGACCGTGCATCGACTATCTTTACACGCTTATGTTGTATGAATGGGACATTTTTAGCTAGCAAAAAGACTTTTCGGACACGTTAAGAAAGACGTGCTCACTGTGGCACCCTTGGGGGTGCACGCATTAATTAGTTAGTTCTAGCTACCTGGCTAGCTAGTTGCTCAGTGTCAGTCACTAGCGAGCATCAGTAGAGAATGAGGACGGACGACGAGTAGCTACAACCAAGCTTCCAACGCATGTATGACGAGTACAAGCATGTCTACGTTGAAACTCACCATTGCCGAGCTTGATGCACACCGCATCCCAACACCCACCTCGCTTCATAGTGGGACCAGTATGAATGGGGCCTACAGACCAGTGACCGCGACAATCCTTCGTTGGTGTTAGACGTGGGGCCTAGGTACTAGCAAGCATCAACAATCAGGCGATCTGGGTCCGAGCCTAGCATGGAGCAGGCTGTCGAGGCGGTGTTGGCTGCGGCATTTGCCTGTTGCATCCCCTCCATAAGAAGTATGTTGCGGACCCAGAGGAAGCCAGTAGGGGCTCGGTCATGGAGATGACCATGGCGGCGAAGGGGAAATGCGGCCCCATGACACGCAGGGTGACCGGGAGTCATTGCCGGCGAGGGTGTCTGAGTGCTGCTTCTGGCGGCGACAGTAGGCGATGATCGACATGTCTCCCTACACGAGTTGGCGAAATACGTTGTCGAGGTAGATCGCCTTGCTGGCCTTGTTTGCGGAGAAGAGGTCGAGGGTGGCGAGCTAGCTAGAGTTGGCGCGCGGTCTGGTTGCTGGCGAGCACCATGTCAGCGACGTCCGCATCGATGGCGGAATGCATGATGTTGATGACAGCGTAGTTGGCAGTGGCCCAAGTTGCATTGGTGGCGTCCGCGGTGGTTGTGTTGTCGATATGGCCAAGGAGACCAGCGCGGCCGAGGGACAAACACATGTAGATCACCCACTTGGTGTAGTTGGTGGCCTGAAAGGAGATGATGACGGGGCTGACCTGGCGTGGAGCACCTGCAGGGGGATGCCGTCGGAGGGGACGAGCCCACTGCTGATCCCATCGAGAGAGGCGTGACGCGACATCGGGCAGCGGGAGAGGGGAAAGGTGGTGGCGGCTAGGGTTGTAGATTGGTTTTAGACCGATACCATGTAGAACATGAGAGAGAGGGTTTTGGGGGAAGCCTCACACAATTAATAGGGTGGGGTTCCGGGGTTTTATATTGCGCTCAAAGGCCGATCAAGGTTGGGGTTACATACATGTATTTACATATAATACATCCGACAATTTTGAATTTTATGCGGGCTCTGAAGGGGTGTAGGCACGGAGCTTGATCTTTCAGTCATCTGGATCACTGGATCAGCTGTCTAGCTAGATAGGATCACGTGGACAAACACACGCGATGTAATTGTACGTACACAACAAACATCAATCGATCACTGGCACATCTACGTGGGCCAGCCCATGCATGATTTTTTTTTTAACAGTCCATGCATGATATATACACCACTACCACTGCTGTTCACGGCCAAATCAACGAAGAGCAAGCTGGTACGTGTAGCTCCATCCATCCGTAGTTTGATGCTAATGCGAGTGATGCAAGTCATCCTTTTTGAAGTTGAATTATCTCTTGCTTAGCAACGTCGTAGAGGCTAAGATTTATTACATGCACGCGCTAGCTAGTTACTTAGTCTGCCAATCTCGCCATATTATACTTCCTCCATTCACAAAAAGATGTCTTAATTTTATTAAAATAACTTTGTATATATGTTTTAGTATATATGTAGATACATACAAATTTAGATAAATTTAGGATAATTTTTTGTAAACGGAGAGAGTAGCAAACTTTTTTTTTTGCGGAAAAACCACTGGTGGTATCAAAGGAAATAGATTACAGAAAGGCACACAACAAAGATTTAAATTACAACGAAGTCCAGAACGTGCCGATGGCGCGCCGCCGCTGCATCTCCCCTTGGGAAAGGTAAATTTGACAATATTGGAATTAAGTTATGTTTCCACCTCCACTTTTAGCTGACCATCCTCTAATTAAGGTGGCAGACGGTTTCTTTTAACAGGGGCTAGGTCCAAAAGGACCCAGAAGCTTCATTCCATGCGGTGGGTACAGATTACAGAGAGAGGTCCCAAATAATCTGAAATTACAAACAAGCCCTACCTTTTTCTAAAAAGGACCTTAACAAAATGTAAAAAAGCGATCGAGTCCTTCTCCGCCGACGCTGCTTGACCTCGATGCCCGTCAACAATGTCATCGGGGACGATAACACTTGGGGCAGGATCGACGATGAGCGCCATGCTGAGGTAGAGGAAGATCCTCCGCTTTGGCTCGCTGGCCTAGAGGAAGAAGAGCCACTGGAGCAGCAAGCTCCGCGGTGCGAAGTGCCCCCCTTGGCCAACCGGAGCAACGCCGCCATCAAGCCGCTGTTGTTTTCCTTCACCAGGAGAAGCTTCGAGGAAGACCCCATGAGCTCCAGATCTTGCCGCCACCGAGCTCCGACCACCACCATGGCGGCCAGATCTGGTGAGACCGGGTCGAAATCGAGCTCTGCCGAGCTTATTGATTAGAGGCGCATAAGAGAACTCCCCAACTTCTTTTGTCTCCGACCATCGGAGCACCACAGAGGGAGGAGTCGCCGCCACTGGCCAGCCCAAGCTGCTCGCGAGCTCCGGCCACCCAAACCTCCAGACACACGACATAGCGCCATGCCGACATACAGCCATAGAAACTACTAGGAGAAACCCTAAACTACTATGTACAAGGGGCCGGCCTCGTCTCCCTCGCCGCCTCCGTCTGGTAGAGCCGCCGGAGAGGAGAGGGAGAGGAGCCGAAGAGGCCTTGTCGACTCTCAAGTTACTGTAGAGGGACGCGAGGGGGGGGGGGGGGGGGTGGACAGTTTGCACATAACATTATCATATGTACTACTATCACATATGCTTATATAGGATGTGAGTTACACCCAAGGCAAAAGCGACTCGCTCCGACGTACAAGTTAGCTTAGCTTACTTATTTATCCCTACTCTATCTTGGTTGCGCGCTTGGACGCCAATACTGAACTAGGTCCAATGACTATGTATGGTACTCCATGGAGGATGAGTTGCGTAGGGTTAAGCTCAACGCGACATCCACATGTACCTGCTACTAGTAAGCCATTAGTTTGATCGATAGCCAATCAAGCTAGCTTGGACGTTGGGCAACGTGAATTTGATCGCACGAGAAAAAAGAAAAGTCAATTTACGTGGAGCTCAAATTTGAACTTGATCGCAAGAGAAAAAAGAATTAATTTGCGTGAAGTTTAAATTTTCCTAGAAGAGAAGAAAAAGTTTTAAAACAAAGTATACATTGAATTTCAAACTAACCACTTCACCATGCAGTATCAATTGTTGCGCAGAACACCTAATCTAGCAGAACGCGTGCACTCAGCGCCCTCAGATGAAGATCGTGGACTGGACATAACACAACGAACCAAAACGATGTTACAAGTTTATCTAAATTTAGATGTATCTCTAGACACTTCTTAATCTAGGCATTTTTTAGTTTATAGATACATCCGAATTTTAGACAAATCTTAGACGTTCTTTTTAGGACGTGAGTTGCACCCAAGACAAAAGCAACTCGCGCCAACGTACAAGTTATCTTAGCTTACATAGTTATCCCTACTATATCTCGGCAGGGCGCTTGGAGGCGGTACTGAACTAGGTCCATGATTATGTATGCTATTCCATGGACATTGACTTGCATAGGGTTAAGCTCAGCTCATCTGCATCCACTCGTACTAGCTAGTAAGCCATCAGCTTGATCTGATAGCCAATCAAACTTAGCTTGGACGTTGGCCTTGGCCAGCGTGAACTCGCGAGAGAGAAAAAGAAGTCAATTTGTATGGAGTTTAAATTTTTCTCAAAGAGAAAAAAATGTTTCAAAACAATGTATCAATGGCGCAGACCCACGTAGTCTAGGAGCGTTTCATGTCAGTGCAGATAAGTAAACCTTTTTACCAGATGCTCCGGTTTTCTTTGGAGGGATTATCAGTAGACACTCCAGTAATCTCGTTAAAAGGTTAACATGGGCCATTTCAGCGGCCCGTGCGCTCAGCGCCGTCGGATGAAGATCAAGCGCTGCCGCCTCCAAAACCTATCTACAGTACCATTCCTCCTCTCCCCTCTCCCAGCCGTGTCCGCTCCCGTGACGAGCGAGAGAGGCGGCGGCGCCCCGCCACGAGCGAGAGAGCCATGGCGGCGCGGCCGGCTTGCTCGCCGGCGCGCGCGTGCAGTGATGCGCGGCGCTCCGTCGAGCTAGCCGGACTGCGTCGCGCGCACGGACGAGGGTGCCTTTTCTCCGGCGCGGCTTTCGACCTCGACCCCATGCGCCGTCACGCCAGCACGTCTTCGCTGCTCCCACAGCCCCGGCGATGCGGCGCGGAGGCGCCCGGCGTCAGGAATGCCATGGACGCGGCCTTGCTCGCCCCAAGGTCCACCGCGGCCACGGAAAGGTCGAATTTTTTCCCCACCGCAGAGACAAATTTCTCAATCTGCTGCTATGTTGTGCACTCAAATCGTGTATTTTTTTTTTTGGATTGCAGTAGAATTGCAAATCTTTTAAAAAATCTATGTGAATCACGTTGGTTGCAGATCAGTTTTATGTGAACCTTCTGTAGTGCACGTACTTTATGCAAATTTGCACTGAAAATTAACTGATGCTTAAGCTCCACAGAAATTTGAACGCTGTAAGATGTCAATGCATATTTTGTGATAACACTGTAGAGCTACTAGGGATTTAACATTAGGCAACCAATTCAGTCTAACCAGGGAGTATAATATAGTCAATGCAAGAAATCTGTTTTGTTGTCATTCTTTTAATTCAATGCATGATCTGGTTTACAAATGAGATTAAGTTGCCATTGTGTGCTTCAGATCATTATGTTAATAGACACAGAAGTTTTTGTTGAAGACGAGCGTGTTGGGTGCGGCTGCTGCACACCGGCAACCAGTATGTGCTAACGGCGAGGCGAGACAACACACCAATTTCCTCCGCTTCATCTCCTTCACCGGATCTGTCCGCCACCACCCTACCCGCCTCCGCCCCATCTTTGCATCGCACAAACGTTCCCTTGCACCACCTGTGACGAGGCTGGAGACCAGACCGCGTGCTCCCTTTGTGCCGCTGTTGGATGCCGGCAAGGGGGCACTCTCCTTGCCCGGCGCTGTGAAGTAACCGGTGAGACATCTCTCTCCTGAATTTGCAGGGCGCTGCCCAGAGTGTAAAAAAGTTGATCTTGCTTTGAATAGTAGTTTGCATGGTTTTGGTTGCGAATTCTGTCTAACTAATCCTTGGTTCAGATAGCATATACAATTTTCTGGTTTGTTACCATTCTTTTAATTCCATGCATGATCTGGTTTACAAATGAGATTAAGTTGCCATTGTGTGCTTCAGATCAGTATCTTTTGTTGTAGATGAGGGTGTTGGGTGCGGCTGCCGCATGCCAGCAGCCAGGACATGCTGACGGCGAGGCGAGGCGGCATGCAACTTTCCTCTGCTCCATCTCCTACACCTGATCTGTCCGCCAGCACCCTGCCCGAGTCCGTGCCATCTGGGCATCGCACAACCGTTCCCCTGCACCACCTTTGGACGTGGCTACAGATCAGAGTGCATCCTCGCTGCTGTTGGATGCTGGCTAGGGGGCACTCTCGTTGCTCGGCGCTGTGAAGCAGCCGGTGAGACATCTCTCTCCCAAATTTGCAGGGCTCTGTGTCCAGAGTGTAAAAAAAGTTTATCTTGCTTAGGCTGAGTAGCACTTCTGCATGGTTTTGGTTGCGAATTCTGCCTAACTAATCCTTGGTTCAGATAGCATAAACAAGTTTCTTTCTTGATAAGTTATGTCTACAGTTTTTTAACCTACACTTCGACAGCACAACATATGCAGCAGCAAAACACAGTGCTACTTCTCTATCTTAATGTTTATCGAGATCGGTAGTTTGTGCTCATTTGCCTGCTGTTGTTGTTGGTGTACTGCATCTTTCTAATAGTGTATACGTACTGCACCATTCAGGATATTAATTTCTCTAAATATTGCACCAGATTGCATCTTTCTAATTGCTGCTTTCTAAATATTGTATGAACTTTACTTTTCTTTGTTGTGCTATATCCATGAATATGGGTACTAATTTATGCTAAATTGTATGTATTAGGGCATGGATGCTGCTGTGCGAGACCTCCACAAGCCGGAACTGAAGGCTGAGTGCTGCCCATCCAAAGCGTGCATGAGGTTGAGCTGCATCCCCACAAGATCGACCATGCCGACCTTGCTGCCGCTGTCCAGGACCTCGTCGATATCTCCAGCCAAAGGTCCAATTTTTTTTCCTTGGTCGCGCTCAAATACATTGCTTTTCTCACTAGTGTTCTGGTTGGTTGCTTTTCAAGGTCGTGCTCTGGGTGTTCACTTAATTGCTCTTCAAGGTGGTGGTATCAACTCTTTATTGTTCATCCCCTGGCTCTGTGATTTCTGGCTTAATGTTTCCCATAGTGTTTTAATGTTGATCCTTTTTATTTGTGGGGAATGTTGCTCCTTTTTGTTTATTGCAAATTCAAGATTGGAGAGTCTACATTATTTTATTTATTGCTAATTCAAGATTGGAGAGTGAGGTCACTTCATGATGAAATGAATTTGAATATTTCTGTGCAGGTATGCTTGAGAATATACACACTATCTGCTATAATGAGATTGGTGATCCTTCAGTAAAGGTTCGATCTTTGTACATACATGTATGCCATCTTGATTTGCAGCTGCTGGATCTATTTTGCCGGAAAATGGTATATGCATAGGAGATGTTACAAACTTGTAACTGTTTGGTTGGTGTTCTGGTACAGCAATACCAGATTATATATATGCTTGTGCCCATTCATGTATGCTTTGATTTCTGCGAAGGCTACCTTGTATGCTGATGATAAATTTGTTAGCATGGCCTAGAATATTCGTGGAATTTGTTAGCATGGCATATGCATGTGTGCTGCGACTGGCTATGTGGTGCGTCGTCGCTACCTACGAGTGAAGTGTCATGCTCTCTTTTTCTTCTTCAGTTTGATGCTACTTTGGTTAATGGATGTGTCCTGGAAGTTTCATGTCTTAAGGTAGCTCCATGTGTTTGAAAAATTCTTGGACCTGATCGATGTGTAGCTTATGCAATCAATTTATTATTTTTTGAATTGGTGAGGACCTGATTGGTAGTGTCACAGTCAAGGTGTTGTGCATGTGGAGCTGATGTTGCTACATGACGAGTTAATTTTTCTGTAGCATTTTAGCTGGATCGTGAAACTGTTTGACCTGGAATTTTGTTTATTGCTAGTAGCTGATTGTTTGATCAATTATTGGGCAATTGCCGGGCACTTGTTTTGCGGATGGTTTGAGGGCAAACCAATAGTATTAGATTTCATTGTGTAGCTTCAGGTTGGATGCTAAATATTTCTTGGTTTTCTGTCTGAACATGTGTGATTGCTGGCACTAAGCGAGCACATTGTATTTGCAGGACGGAGAAGTGGAGCTGGCCTGGAGGCAGCGGTGACCTTGCAACAGCTCTCGGTGGTGTATACAGGCGAGTTAGTACCCCGTGTCTCGTCTGACGCCCTGAGTGTGATGTTGCGTCTCCTCTCCATGGTTGCTCTTGTTTCTGGATGGTGCTCTTTCTTTCCTTTGCATGGTAGTATGTGTACATGTTGCAACAGCTAGTGCTATGTGAATGGAATTGTGAACATTTTTTTGAGAACTACATAATACTCGACTGTGTAGAATAGTGCTTCTTATTGCATATTGTGAGCAGAAGCTAAAATTGCTGTATAAAGTGTGGAACGAAATACTTATTTGATCTTGCCAACTTGATGTTCTTTTCTGCAGTAAATTGGCATGCAAATTAGAACTCCCTCTGTTCCATATTAGATGTATCTAAATTTCCGTGCATCTTCTTTTAGTTGCAGTACACACGGGTCAAGTCGAAGGGATAGAGTCTAAATTTTGTATGATCTGCAGGTTGTTCCGCTCCGGCTTGGCACGGCTCTGATGCTGGCTGGACATATGGTGCGTGTTCGGCTTGGCTCCGGTGCTGCCGCCGCTGAAGTGTAATGTTGTGCTGTTTGGAGCAGTGTTGTATAATTGGGTCGAGTTGGCTTCTTTTGCACCACTAGTGTTTGAGTAAGCAGTGATGTAGTCGAATCGTATTTGTCTCTAGCTGCTAGAGCCCTTCTTTTATGATTTGCTGTGTGTTGTAAATGCCCCAAAAAATATAGAAGTCCATAGTCCATTTATTATTTATCTATTGGTTCGTAATAAACATTAATAATTAGGTTGGTTATTGGAGTTTCCCTGCACGTAACATGTCTATACTGCAAGCACGGACCAAACAGTCTAGGTCGACCGATAAAAAGTGGGTGATACTGAAAAAGTCCAAACTAGCTGCGCGTTAATTGAAGTGCCACTCGGACGGCAATGAAGGAAGAGAAAAGAACGCGCTAATGGCGTACGATCTATTTGTGCTCGCAAGTATACCATACTAGGTTGGAGGTGATCCCGTTGCGGGAACGATAATTTGGAACCCAATTAGCATAGACCGCCATCTAGCATGCATCTATGCCTAAAAAGTCCACCTTCAGGTTAGCATCCGCACCCCTTCCAGTATTAAGTTGCAAACAACAGACAATTGCATTAAGTATGGTGCGTAATGTAATCAACACAAATATCTTTAGACAAAGCATCAATGTTTTATCCCTAGTGGCAACAACACATCCACAACCTTAGAACTTTCTCACAGATTCAATGGAGGCATGAACCCACTATCGAGCATAAATACTCCCTCTTGGAGTCACAAGTATCAACTTGGCCAAGCCTCTACTAGCAACGGAGAGCATGCAAGAACATAAATAGCACATATATGATAGATCAATAATCAACTTGACATAGTATTGAATATTCATCGGATCCCAACAAACACAACATGTAGCATTACAAATAGATGATTGATACGTCCATTTTGCATCACTATTTTATATCATAAATTGCTGTTATTCATTGATATATTTCATATTTAGAGATGATACTTCTGTTATTTCACCTATTTTGCATGTTTCATGATTATTGGAGAATTATTCACCGGAGTCAGGATTCTGCTGGAAAAAGCACCGTCAGATACCATATTTCGGAAGATCAACAATTGACGGAAATTATATGGAAAATCCTATTTTCCGAAGACGAAGAGTGCCGCAGGAGGAGCCGAGGAGGGCCGCCGTGGGCCACCCCATAGGCCGGCGCGGGCCCTGCCCTGGCCGCGCCGCCATGTGGGGAGGGGGCCCACAGCCCCTCTCGGCCTCCTCTCCTTCGCGTACATCTTCGTCCCGAAAACCTAAGGCACGGAGAGTTACGGAGAATAGACACAGCCGCCTGCGGGGCGGAGAGACACCAAAGAGAAAAGAGCTCTCCGGCGGGCAGGAATCCACCGGGGAAATTCCCTCCCGGAGGGGGAAATCGACGCCATCGCCATCGTCATCGAGATGGACATCATTGGGATCATCATCATCATCATCTCCACCATCTACACCGCCATCTCCACCGCTGCATCTCGTCACCGCTGTAACATCTAGGGTTGAATCTTGATTGTCTGATAGGGGAAACTTTCCCGGTGTCGATGATACGCGCGAAGCACACGTCCGTTGGGAACCCCAAGTGGAAGGTATGATGCGTATAGAAGCAAGTTTCCCTCAGTATGAAACCAAGGTTTATCGAACCAGTAGGATTCAAGAAGCACGTGAAGGTTGTTGGTGGAGGAGTGTAGTGCGGCGCAACACCAGTGAAACCGGCGCCAACGTGGAACCTGCACAACACAATCAAGATACTTTGCCCCAACGTAACGTGAGGTTGTCAATCTCACCGGCTTGCTGAAAACAAAGGATTAAGCGTATCGAGTGGAAAATGGTGTTTGTTTGCAAAGAACAGTAAGAACAATGATTGCAGTAGAATGTATTCAGATGTAAAATAATGGACCGGGTTCCACAGTTCACTAGTGGTGTCTCTCCAATAAGATAACTAACATGCTGGGTGAACAAATTACAGATGGGCAATTGACAAATAAAGATTCAATACATATCAATGATGATTACTATGAGATTTAATCAGGGCATTACGACAAAGTACATAGACCGCTATCCAGCATGCATCTATGCCTAAATAATCCACCTTCAGGTTAGCATCCGCACCCCCTCCAGTATTAAGTTGTAAACAACAGATAATTTCATTAAGTATGGTGCGTAATGTAATCAACACAAATATCCCTAGACAAAGCATTGATGTTTTATCCCTAGTAGCAACAGCACATCCACAACCTTAGAACCTTCTGTCACGATCCCAGATTAAATGGAGGCATGAACCCACTATCGAGCATAAATACTCCCTCTTGGAGTTACAAGTACCAACTTGGCCAGAGCCTCTACTAGCAACGGAGAGCATGCAAGAACATAAACAACACATATATGATAGATTGATAATCAACTTGACATAGTATTCTAGATTCATCGGATCCCATCAAACACAACATGTAGCATTACAAATAGATGATCTTGATCATGTTAGGCAGCTCACAAGATCTAAACAATGATAGCACAAGCGGAGAAGACAACCATCTAGCTACTGCTATGGACCCATAGTCCAAGGATGAACTACTCACGCATCAATCCGGAGGCGGGCATGATGATGTAGAGCCCCTCCGGTGATGATTCCCCTCTCCAGGGTGCCGGAGGCGATCTCCGAATCCCCGAGATGGGATTGGCGGCGGCGGCGTCTCGGAAGGTTTTCCGTATCGTGGCTCTCGGCACAGGTATTCGCGACGAAGGCTTTAAGTAGGCGGAAGGGCAGGTCGGGGGGCACATGGGCCCCACACCATAGGCCGGTGCGGCCAGGGCCCAGGCCGCGCCGCCCTACGGTCTCGGCCCTCGTGGCCCCACTTCGTATCTCTCTCGGTCTTCTAGAAGCTTCGTGGAAAAATAGGACTCTGGGCGCGATCCAATTCCGAGAATATTTCCTTACTAGGATTTCTGAAACCAAAAACAGAAAACAAGAGCGCTTCGGCATCTTGTTAATAGGTTAGTGCCGGAAAATGTATAATAATGATGTAAAGTATGCATAAAACATTCAAGTATTGTCATAAAAGTAGCATGGAACATAAGAAATTATAGATACGTTTGAGACGTATCAGCATCCCCAAGCTTAGTTCCTACTCACCCTCGAGTACGTAAACGATAACACAAATAATTTCTGAAGTGACATACTACCAACATAACCTTGATCAACATTATTGTAAAGCATATGAGATGAATGGAGTGATCTGAAGCAAAAGATTGCTAACAAAGATAATGACTAAACAAATGAATCATATAGCAAAACTTTTCATGAATAGTACTTTCAAGACAAGCATCAATAAGACTTGCATAAGAGCTAACTCATAAGCAATAAATTCAAAGTAGAATGCATTGAAGCAACACAAAGGATGATTAAGTTTCAGCAATTGCTTTAAACTTGTAACATGTATATCTCATGGATATTTGTCAACATAGAGTAATATAACAGGTGCAATAAGTAAACATTTAAGAATCAATGCACACAGTTAACACAAGTGTTTCCTTCTAAGATAGAAAGAAGTGGGTAAACTGACTCAACATAAAGTAAAAGAATGGCCCTTCGCAGAGGGAAGCATGGATTACTATTTTTGTGCTAGAGCTTTTATTTTGAAAACATAGAAACAATTTTGTCAACGGTAGTAATAATTCATATGTGCTATGCATAATACTTCCTACAAGTTGCAAGTCTCATGCATAGAGTACTAATAGTGCTCGCACCTTGTCCTAATCAGCTCGGATAACACGGATTATCATCACATGACATATGTTTCAACCAAGTGTCACAAAGGGGTACCTCTATGCCGCTGTACAAAGGTCTAAGGAGAAAGCACGCATTGGATTTCTCGCTTTTGATTATTCTCAACTTAGACATCCATACCGGGACAACATAGACAACAGATAATGGACTCCTCTTTTAATGCTTAAGCATTCAACAACAAATAATATTCTCATAAGAGATTGAGTTTGTATGTCCAAACTGAAACTTCCACCATGATACATGGCTTTAGTTCGGCCCTATGTTCTTCTCTAACATATGCATACTCAAATCATTTGATCATGAAATCGCACTTACTTCAGACAAGACGAACATGCATAGCATCTCACATGATATCCAACAAAGGTAAAAAGTTGATGGCGTCCCCAGAAACATGGTTACCGCTCAACAAGCAACTTATAAGAACTAAGACACACAACTACATATTCATCACCACAATAGTTTTTAAGCTATTTGTCCCATGAGCTATATATTGCAAAGATAAAAGAATGAAATTTTAAAGGTAGCACTCAAGTAATTTACTTTGGAATGGCAGAAAAATACCACATAGTAGGTAGATATGGTGGACACAAATGGCATGGGTTTTGGCTCAAGGTGTTTGGATGCACGAGAAGCATTTCCTCTCAGTACAAGGTTTGGGCTAGCAAGGTTGTTTGAAGCAAACACAAGTATGAACAGGTACAGCAAAACTTACACAAGAACATATTGCAAGCATTATAAGATTCTGCATTGTCTTCCTTGTTGTTCAAACACTTTACCAGAAAATATCTAGACTTAGAGAGACCAATCATGCAAACCAAATTAAACAAGCTCTACGGTAGTTCTCCATTAATAGATTAAACTACATGATGCAAGAGCTTAAACATGATCTAGGAGAGCTCAAACAATTGCCAAGTTATTCCAAACCATATGCAGCATTTTCTGATTCCAACCAAATAGCAATTTAACGAAGCAATTTCAGCCTTCGCCATGAACATTAAAGCACAATTAAGAACACAAGTGTTCCATATGAAAAAGCGGAGCGTAATATCTCCAATATAAGGATGATGGGATCCAACTTTATTCAACCAAAACGAAAATAAAAGCAAACCGACGCTCCAAGTAAAGAACATAAGATGTGATTGAATAAAAATATAGTTTCACTAGAAGTGACCTGATAAGTTGTCGATGAAGAAGGGGATGCCTTGGGCATCCCCAAGCTTAGATGCTTGAGTCTTCTTAAAATATAGGGATGAACCACCGGGCATCCCCAAGCTTAGACCTTTCACTCTTCTTGATCTTAGTATATCATCCTCTTTTCTTGACCCTTGAAAACTTCCTCCACACCAAACTTCAAGCAAACTCATTAGAGGGTTAGTGCATAATCAAAAATTCACACATTCAGAGGTGACACAATCATTCTTAACACTTCTGGACATTGCACAAAGCTTCTGAAAGTTAATGGAACAAAGAAACTCATTCAACATAGCAAAAGCGGCAATGCGAAATAAAAGGCAGAATCTGTCAAAAACAGAACAGTCCGTAAAGACGAATTTTGCAGGGACACTTAACTTGCTCAAACGGAAAAACTCAAAACTAATGAAAGTTGCGTACATATCTGAGGATCACGCACGTAAATTTTCAGATTTTTTTGACTCTTCTACAGAGAGATCTGTGCGAATTCGTGACAGACAGCAATGCTGTTTCTGCGCAGCAATCCAAATCTAGCATCAACTTTAACATAGAGACTTTACTTGGCACAAAAACATGATAAGGAGAGGTTGCTACAGTAGTAAACAACTTCCAAGACTCAACAATACAGCAAATAAAATAAAACATGGGTTATCTCCCAAGAAGTGCTTTTCTTTAACGCCTTTCAGCTAGGCGCAGTGCAAATCAAGTAACATCAAGAGAAGAAGCATCAACATCATAACTTGTTCTAATAATAGAATCAAAAGGCAACTTCATTCTCTTTATAGGGAAGTGTTACATACCTTTCTTGAGAGGAAATTGATACTTAATATTACCTTCCTTCATATCAATAACAACACCAACAGTTCGAAGAAAAGGTCTTCCCAACACAATAGGACAAGATGCATTGCATTCAATATCCAAGAGAACAAAATCAACGGGGACAAGGTTATTGTTAACCGTAATGCGAACATTATCAATCCTCCCCAAAGGTTTCTTTTTAACATTATCAGCAAGATTAACATCCAAATAACAATTCTTCAATGGTGGCAAGTCAAGCATATCATAAATCTTTTTAGGCATAACAGAAATACTTGCACCAAGATCACATAAAGCATTACATTCAAAATCATTGAATTTCATTTTAATGATGGGCTCCCAACCATCTTCTAACTTCATAGGAATAGAAGCTTCAAGTTTTAATTTCTCTTCCCTAGCTTTAATGAGAGCATTTGTAATATGTTTTGTAAAGGCTAAATTTATAGCACTAGCATTAGGACTTCTAGCAAGTTTTTGTAAGAACTTTATAACTTCAGTAATATGACAATCATCAAAATCTAAACCATTATGTTCTACAGCAATGGAATCATTGTCACCAATATTTTGAAAAATTTCAGCAGTTTTATCACAAGCAGTTTCAGCAGTTTCAGGCAATTTTGCACGCTTTGCACTAGGAGTAGAAACATTGCCAACACCAATTATTTTACCATTAATAGTAGGAGGTGTAGCAACATGTGAAGAATCAACATTACTAGTGGTGGTAATAGTCCATACTTTAGCTACATTATTCTCTTTAGCAAGTTTTTCTTTTTCTTCTCTATCCCACCTAGCATGCAATTCAGCCAACATTCTAATATTATCATTAATTTGAACTTGGATGGCATTTGTTTTAGCAAACCTAGCATCTTTAACTTCCTCAGGCATAACTTTCAGTTTTAAAAGATCAACATCAAGAGCAAGACTATCAACCTTAGAAGCAAGAACATCAATTTTACCAAGCTTTTCTTCAACAGTTTTATTAAAAGCAGTTTGTGTACTAATAAATTCTTTAAGCATGACTTCAAGACCAGAGGGTACACTCTTATTATTGTTGTAAGAATTACCATAAGAATTACCATAACCATTACCATTATTAGAAGGATATGGCCTATAGTTGTTGTTACCATAATTATTCCTATAAGCATTGTTGTTGAAATTATTACTCTTAATGAAATTCACATCAACATTTTCTTCTTGAGCAACCAATGAAGCTAAAGGAACATTATTAGGATCAATATGAGATCTACCATTTGCAAGCATAGACATAATAACATCAATCTTATCACCCAAAGAAGAGGTTTATTCAACAGAATTTACCTTCTTACCTTGAGGAGTTCTTTCAGTGTGCCATTCAGAGTAATTGATCATCATATCATCAAGTAGTTTAGTTGCGGCGCCCAGGGTGATGGACATAAAGGTACCTCCAGCAGCTGAATCCAATAGGTTCCTCGAGGAAAAATTCAATCCTGCATAAAAGGTTTGGATGATCATCCAAGTAGTCAGTCCATGGGTTGGGCAATTCTTTACCAAAGATTTCATTCTCTCCCATGCTTGAGCAACATGTTCATTATCCAATTGCTTAAAATTCATAATGCTACTTCTCAAAGATATAATCTTAGCAGGAGGATAATATCATTTAGTCAGAATCAATACTATTCTTAGGCAAAGAAAGCAACCAATCTTTAGCTCTTCCTCTTAGTGAGAAAGGAAACAATTTCAGTTTTATAATATCACCATCTATATCCTTATACTTTTGCATTTCACAAAGTTCAACAAAATTATTAAGATGGGCAGCAGCATCATCAGTACTAACACCAGAAAATTGCTCTCTCATAACAAGATTCAGTAAAGCAGGTTTAATTTCATAGAATTCTGCTGTAGTAGTAGGTGGAGCAATAGGAGTACTTATAAAATCATTATTATTTGTGCTAGTAAAATCACACAACTTAGTATTTTTAGGAGTACCCATTGTAGCAGTAATAAAAGTAAACTAAGCAAGTAGAATAAAGACAAGTAACTAATTTTTGTGTGTTTTGATATAGAACAAGTAAATAAGACAGAGAGTAAAGTAACTAATTTTTTTGTGTTTTAATATGAAGCAAACAAGACAGTAAATAAAGTAAAGACAAAAACAAAGTAAAGAGATTGGATGTGGAGACTCCCCTTGCAGCGTCTTGATCTCCCAACGGCGCCAGAAATTTAGCTTGATACGCGCGAAGCACACGTCCGTTGGGAACCCCAAGTGGAAGGTATGATGCGTATAGAAGCAAATTTCCCTCAGTATGAAACCAAGGTTTATCGAACCAGTAGGAGGCAAGAAGCACGTGAAGGTTGTTGGTGGAGGAGTGTAGTGCGGCGCAACACCAGTGAAACCGGCGCCAACGTGGAACCTGCACAACACAATCAAGATACTTTTCCCCAACGTAACAGTGAGGTTGTCAATCTCACCGGCTTGCTGAAACAAAGGATTAAGCGTATCGAGTGGAAAATGGTGTTTGTTTGCAAAGAACATTAAGAACAATGATTGCAGTAGAATGTATTCAGATGTAAAAGAATGGACCGGGGTCCACAGTTCACTAGTGGTGTCTCTCCAATAAGATAACTAACATGTTGGGTGAACAAATTACAGATGGGCAATTGACAAATAAAGATTCAATACATATCAATGATGATTACTATGAGATTTAATCAGGGCATTACGACAAAGTACATAGACCGCTATCCAGCATGCATCTATGCCTAAATAATCCACCTTCAGGTTAGCATCCGAACCCCTATTAAGTTGTAAACAACAGATAATTGCATTAAGTATGGTGCGTAATGTAATCAACACAAATATCCTTAGACAAAGCATTGATGTTTTATCCCTAGTAGCAACAGCACATCCACAACCTTAGAACCTTCTGTCACGATCCCAGATTAAATGGAGGCATGAACCCACTATCGAGCATAAATACTCCCTCTTGGAGTTACAAGTATCAACTTGGCCAGAGCCTCTACTAGCAACAGAGCATGCAAGAACATAAACAACACATATATGATAGATTGATAATCAACTTGACATAGTATTCTAGATTCATCGGATCCCATCAAACACAACATGTAGCATTACAAATAGATGATCTTGATCATGTTAGGCAGCTCACAAGATCTAAACAATGATAGCACAAGCGGAGAAGACAACCATCTAGCTACTGCTATGGACCCATAGTCCAAGGATGAACTACTCACGCATCAATCCGGAGGCGGGCATGATGATGTAGAGCCCCTCCGGTGATGATTCCCCTCTCCGGCAGGGTGCCGGAGGCGATCTCCTGAATCCCCCGAGATGGGATTGGCGGCGGCGTCTCTGGAAGGTTTACCGTATCGTGGCTCTCGGTACAGGGGTATTCGCGACGAAGGCTTTAAGTAGGCGGAAGGGCAGGTCAGGAGGGGGCACAGGGGCCCCACACTATAGGCCGGCGCGGCCAGGGCCCAGCCGCGCCGCCTATGGTCTCGGCCCTCGTGGCCCCACTTCGTACCTCCGGTCTTCTGGAAGCTTCGTGGAAAAATAGGACCCGGGCGTTGATTTCGTCCAATTCGAGAATATTTCCTTACTAGGATTTCTGAAACCAAAAACAGAAAACAGCAACTGGCGCTTTGGCATCTTGTTAATAGGTTAGTGCCGGAAAATGTATAATAATGATGTAAAGTATGCATAAAACATTCAAGTATTGTCACAAAAGTAGCATGGAACATAAGAAATTATAGATACGTTTGAGACGTATCAATTACTACTTGTTATTGATGCTATTGAGTGAAACCATTGAACCAAGGTTTATGTTCAGATTGTTATTCATCATCATATCACCTCTGATTATGTTCCATATGATGTCTCGTGAGTAGTTCGTTTAGTTCTTGAGGACATGGGTGAAGTCTAAATGGTAGTAGTGAACTATGTTGAGTAATATTTAATGGTTTGATATTTAAGTTGTGGTGTTATTCTTCTAGTGGTGTCATGTGAACGTCGACTACATGATACTTCACCTTTATGGGCCTAGGGGAGTACATCTTGTATTCGTTTGCTAATTGTGGGGTTGCCGGAGTGACAGCAACCTAAACCCCCGTTAGTATATCGGTGCAGGAGGGATAGCAGGATCTTAGAGTTTAAGGCTGTGGTTAGATTTATCTTAATTACTTTCTTGTATTTGCGGATGCTTGCAAGGGGTATAATCACAAGTATGTATTAGTCCTAGGAAGGGCGGTGCATTAGCATAGGTTCACCCACACAACACTTATCAAAACAATGAAGATTAATCAACTATATGAAGCGAAAGCACTAGACTAAAATCCCCGTGTCCTCAAGAACGTTTGGTCATTATAAGTAGACAAACCGGCTTGTCCTTTGTGCTAAAAAGGATTGGGCCACTCGCTGCAATTATTATTCTCGCATTTTATTTACTTGTACTTTATTTATCTGCTATATCAAAACCACCTGAATACTTGTGTGAGCATTTACAGTGAACCCTTCATCGAAACTGCTTGTCAACACCTTCTTCCTCGATTCGACACTCTATTTATCGAAAGTACTACGATACACCCCTATACTTGTGGGTCATCAAGACTATTTTCTGGCGCCGTTGCCGGGGAGTGAAGCGCTATTGGTAAGTGGAATTGGTAAGGAAACTTTTACTGTACGTGCTGATTTTGTTTCTGCTTGCTGCTATAAGTCATTATGGAGAGATCCTCCCTTGAATTTCTATTTGGGAAATCTACTACTACTGCAACGGTAGTGGATGAGGCGCCAGGTGAGGAAGTAATACCATATAAGATACCTATGAAAATTATTGAACGTGTTGTGGATAACCGCTATGAAGGGGATGGAACTGTTCATCCTGGAGATCATTTACTGTTTTTACATGAATTATGCGGGTTATTCAAGTGTGCATGTATTTCAATGGATGAAGTTAGGAAGAAATTATTTGTTATGTCGCTATCTGGTAAAGCGGCGCATTGGTATAAACTGCTGAAGGATGGGCGTTCTCTTGATTGGAAGGATATTGTGCCTCTATTTTATTCCAAATTCTATCCTCCAAGTGAAATTCACAAAGACCGCAACCGTATATATAATTTTTGGCCTCATGATGGAGAGAGTATTGCCCAAGCGTGGGGGAGATTGAAGTCTTTAATGCTCAAATGCCCCATTCATGAGCTTCCTGGTAATATTATCATTGATAATTTCTATGCAAGACTTTCTTTTCAAGATAAAACCTTGCTGGATACTGCTTGTTCTGGATCATTCACACGCAATAAAGAAGAGTTTAAATGGGACCTTCTTGATCGAATCCAAGAAAATACTGAAGGATGGGAGAATGACAAAGGTAGAGTGTCAGGTATAAATTATGATTATGAATGCATTGAAACTTTTATGGATACTGATGAATATCGTAATATAAGTGCTACATATGGTCTTGACTCTCAAGTTGTTGCAAATATTTATAAAGCCTTTGCTTCTCATTTTGAATTGCCTAGGAAGAATTTTGATAAGTATCATGAACCTTATAAAGATAAAACTGATTCACCTAAAGGTAAATGTATTGAAATTAAAACTGTTGATCATGTTCTTCCTGAAGCTTATATTGAAAAAACTCCTTTCCCTGCTAAAATGAAGGAGTATTCTGTTATAACTAGTGTAGTTAATAGAAGTGCAAAGAAACCTATAGAACCTGAAGAACAAATAAAGGTTGAACCTGCTGTTGCAATAGTTAAAGATCTTGTGACTGAAAATGTGGAAGATGGTCATATTATTTTCTGTGAAGATGCTTCTAATATTGTTTCGCATCCTAATAAGTATAGGAAAGCCAGTGTTCCTGTGCTCTCTGTTCGAATTGGTGATCATTGCTATTATGGTTTATGCGACATTGGTGCAAGTATTAGTGCCATTCCTTATGAGCTCTACACGGAAATCATGCATGAAATTGGTTCTTGTGAACTTGAAGATATTGATGTGGTTATTCGGCTAGCTAATAGAGAAACTATCTCTCCCATTGGTATTGTTCGAGATGTGGAAGTTCTATGTGGTAAGATTAAATATCCTGCTTGGTACTTGGTTCTGCTGCTAGTAAGTCTTGTCCTATTATTTTTGGTAGACCTTTTCTAAATACTTGTGGAGCTATTATAGATTGCAAGAAAGAGAAAATTGTTACTAAATTTGCTGGTGAATCTTATGAGTTTAACTTCTCTAAATTTGTCAAAACTCCTTATAAAGCTGATTTGCCTAATGATGATTTTAGAGTTGAACAATGTGCATCTATTGCTCTTGCTCCTAATAATCCTTTGCAGCAACATTTGGAGAATAGTGAGAGTGAAGTTTTTAGGGAAGAAAGGGATGAGCTTGATGAAATTTTCCTTCGACAACCTATTCTTAAACATGACTTACCTGTTGAAGATCTAGGTGTAACACCACCACCAAAGGAAGATCCTGTTTTTGATTTGAAACCATTACCTGATAATCTTAAGTATGCTTATATTGATGATAAGAAAACATATCCTGTTATTATTAGTGCTAAGCTTTCAGATATTGAGGAAGAAAGGTTATTGGAAATATTGAAGAAACACCGAGGAGCTATTGGCTACACTCTTGATGACTTGAAGGGGATTTCTCCCGCTATTTGCCAACATGCCATCAATATAGAAGATGGTGCAAAACCTGTTGTTGAACATCAGCGTCGTCTAATTCCCAAGATGAAGGATGTGGTAAGAAATGAGGTATTAAAACTTCTTGAAGCAGGTATTATATATCCTATTGCTGATAGTAGATGGGTTAGTCCTGTGCATTGTGTTCCTAAGAAAGGAGGAATAACTATTGTACCTAATGATAATGATGAGCTTATTCCTCAAAGAGTAGTTGTAGGGTATAGAATGTGCATTGATTTTCGAAAAGTTAATAAAGTTACTAATAAAGATCATTACCCTTTACCTTTTATTGATCAAATGTTAGAAAGGTTGTCTAAAAATAATCATTTCTGCTTTCTTGATGGTTATTCTGGGTTTTCACAAATTGCTGTTAGAGCTAAAGATCAAGAGAAAACCACTTTCACTTGTCCCTATGGAACTTATGATTATAGGCGTATGCCTTTTGGTTTATGTAATGCTCCTGCTACTTTTCAAAGATGCATGTCTGCTATTTTTCATGGCTTTTGTGAAAAGATTGTTGAGGTATTCATGGATGATTTTTCTGTCTATGGGAATTCTTTTGATAATTGCTTGCGAAACCTTGATAAAGTTTTGCAGAGATGTGAAGAAACTAACCTTGTTCTTAATTGGGAGAAATGCCACTTTATGGTTAATGAAGGAATTGTATTGGGACATAAAATTTCTGAGAGAGGTATTGAAGTTGATAGAGCTAAAGTTGAAGCAATTGAGAAGATGCCCTATCCTAGGGATGTTAAAGGTATTCGTAGTATTCTTGGTCATGCTGGTTTTTATAGGAGGTTTATTAAAGATTTCTCTAAAATTTCAAAGCCTCTTACTAATCTTCTTCAAAAAGATGTACCTTTTGTTTTTGATGATGATTGTAAGGAAGCCTTTGAAACTCTAAAGAAAGCCTTAACAACTGCTCCTGTAGTTGAACCTCCTGATTGGAATTTGCCTTTTGAAATTATGTGTGATGCTAGTGATTTTGCTGTAGGTGCTGTCCTTGGACAGCGAGTAGATAAAAAATTGAATGTTATTCATTATGCTAGTAAAACTCTAGATGCTGCTCAAAGAAATTATGCTACAACTGAGAAAGAATTATTAGCCGTAGTTTTTGCATGTGATAAGTTTAGATCCTTGATACGTCTCCAACGTATCGATAATTTCTTATGTTCCATGCTACTTTATTGATGATACCTACATGTTTTATGCACATTATATGTCATATTTATGCATTTTCTGGAACTAACCTATTAACAAGATGCCGAAGAGCCAGTTGCTGTTTTTTGCTGTTTTTGGTTTCAGAAATCCTAGTAAGGAAATATTCTCGGAATTGGACGAAACTTTCGCCCAGGGTCCTATTTTTGCACGAAGCTTCCAGAAGACCGAAGAGATAATGAAGTGGGGCCACGAGGCAGCCAGGGGGCTAGGCGGCGGCCCAGGCCTTGGCCGCGCCCCTGCCCCTGGGCCCTCGTGTGGCCCCCGCGTTGCCCTTCCGCCTACTTAAAGTCTCCGTCGCGAAAACCCCAGATCGAGAGCCACGATACGGAAAACCTTCCAGAGACGCGCCGCCGCGAATCCCATCTCGGGGATTCAGGAGATCGCCTCCGGCCAGGAGAGGGGATTCATCTCCCGGAGGACTCTTCATCGCCATGATCGCCTCCGGAGTGATGAGTGAGTAGTTCACCCCTGGACCATGGGTCCATAGCAGTAGCTAGATGGTCGTCTTCTCCTTGTTGTGCTTCATTGTTGGATCTTGTGAGCTGCCTAACATGATCAAGATCATCTATATGTAATTCTATATGTTGTGTTTGTCGGGATCCGATGGATAGAGAGTACTATGATTATGGTGATTATCAATCTATTGTTTATGTGTTGTTTATGATCTTGCATGCTCTCCGTTATTAGTAGAGGCTCTGGCCAAGTTTTTACTCTTAACTCCAAGAGGGAGTATTTATGCTCGATAGTGGGTTCATGCCTTCATTGACACCTGGGACAGTGACAGAAAGTTCTAAGGTTGTGATGTGCTGTTGCCACTAGGGATAAAACATTGATTCTATGTCTAAGGATGTAGTTGTTGATTACATTACGCACCATACTTAATGCAATTGTCTGTTGCTTAGCAACTTAATACTGAATGGGGTTCGGATGATAACCTGAAGGTGGACTTTTTAGGCATAGATGCAGTTGGATGGCGGTCTATGTACTTTGTCGTAATGCCCAATTAAATCTCACTATATTTATCATATCATGTATATGCATTGTTATGCCTTTCTCTATTTGTCAATTGCCCGACTGTAATTTGTTCACCCAACATGCTTTTATCTTATGGGAGAGACACCTCTAGTGAACTGTGGACCCCGGTCCTATTCTTTACATAGCATACAATCTACTGCAATTGTGTTTTACTGTTTTCTTTGCAAACATCTTCCACTCGATACGTTTAATCCTTTGTTACAGCAAGCCGGTGAGATTGACAACCTCACTGTTTCGTTGGGGCAAAGTACTTTGGTTTTGTTGTGCATTCCACGTTGCGCCGGAATCCCTGGTGTTGCGCCGCATCACATTTCGCGACCATCAACCTTCAACGTGCTTCTTGGCTCCTACTGGTTCGATTAAACCTTGGTTTCTTTCTGAGGGAAAACTTGCTACTGTGCGCATCATACCTTCCTCTTGGGGTTCCCAACGAACGTGTGAGTTACACGCCATCAAGCTCTTTTTCTGGCGCCCGGGGAGATCAAGACACGCTGCAAGGGGAGTCTCCACTTCTCAATCTCTTTACTTTGTTTTTGTCTTGCTTTATTTTATTTACTACTTTGTTTGCTGCACCTAAACAAAACACAAAAAAATTAGTTGCTAGTTTTACTTTATTTACTGTCTTGCTCTCTATATCAAAAACACAAAAAATTAGTTACTTGTCTTCACTTTGTTTGCCTAGTTTACTTTTTGCTTATTGCATCATGTTTCCTTTTAATTTTACCACAAAAGACATACCGGTAGGACGTGGGTCCATAGTTGGGAGAAATAATATAGAAGAATTTTTCAATCATGTTAGTATTACTGAAGATTTTGAAGATAGACACTTGGTAGAACTTGCACCTACCTATGAAATTGCTGCTGCTGCTTTAGTTCGTATGTTGGAAACTAAATTTGTTAATCTCAATCCTATAATCCAACACATGTTTCTTACACTTGGTGATATGGAAGAAGGGGAAAAGAAAGATTTTGTTTTAGAAACTCTTCTTAGAGAATTTGGTGGTCTAGCAAGAGAGGCTAGAAAGGTCTTTGCTAAATTTAATATGCTAGGTTCTCATACTAATTTTGTTGGTCTCCTTGAAAAAATGGACATGGATAGAATAAGGTACACTAATAATATTAATGATGGTGGGGAGATCAAAGCACCAATACCATGTAAACTCCTAGCTATGAATGATGCACTAGAAAATAACTATGCTTGGCTTGTTCCTGAAAATTTGTTCGATGAGAATAGCAAGCCCAAGACTAATGAAAAGGGAGACGCTAAAACTTATGTATCCAATATACTATGCTTGGTTGAGAAAACTCCCAATACCCCTGGTTATGATGTTAATGCCTCATCTCTTGATAATACTTGATTTGCACTTTCTGCGCCTAGCTGAAAGGCGTTAAAGAAAAGCGCTTATGGGAGACAACCCATGTTTTTACTACAGTACTTTGTTTTATATTTGAGTCTTGGAAGTTGTTTACTACTGTAGCAATCTCTCCTTATCATGTTTTTGTGCCAAGTAAAGTTTCTATGTCAAAGTTGATGTTATATTTGGGATCGCTGCGCAGAAACAGCATTGCTGTCTGTCACGAATCTGGGCACAGGTCTCTGTAGAAAATTCGAAAAAATCTGCCAATTTACGGGCGTGATCCTCAGATATGTACGCAACTTTCATTAGTTTTGAGTTTTTCCATTTGAGCAAGTCTGGTGCCAGCTTTAAATTCGTCTTTACGGACTGTTCTGTTTTTGACAGATTCTGCCTTTTATTTCGCATTGCCTCTTTTGCTATGTTGGATTCATTTCTTTGATCCATTAATGTCCAGTAGCTTTAATGTCCAGAAGTGTAAATAATGATTGTGTCACCTCTGAATGTGTGAATTATTAATTGTGCACTAACCCTCTAATGAGTTTGCTTGAAGTTTGGTGTGAAGGAAGTTTTCAAGGGTCAAGAGAGGAGAATGATATACTATGATCAAGAGGAGTGAAAGCTCTAAGCTTGGGGATGCCCCGTGGTTCACCCTGCATATTCTAAGAAGACTGCGTCTAAGATTGGGGATGCCCAAGGCATCCCCTTCTTCATCGACAACATCATTAGGTTCCTCCCCTGAAACTATATTTTTATTCAATCACATCTTGTGTTCTTTACTTGGAGCGTCGGTTTGTTTTTGTTTTTGTTTTTGTTTGAATAAGATTGATCCTAGCATTCACTTTGTGGGAGAGAGACACGCTCCGCTGTTGCATATGGACACATGTGTCCTTAGGTTTTACTCATAATGTTCAAGGCGAAGTTTCTTCTTCGTTAAATTGTTATATGGTTGGAATTGGAAAATGCTACATGTAGTAATTCTCAAATGTCTTGGATAATGTGATACTTGGCAATTGTTGTGCTCATGTTTAAGCTCTTGCATCATATACTTTGCACCTATTAGTGAAGAAATACATAGAGCATGCTAAAATTTGATTTGCATATTTGGTCTCTCTAAGGTCTAGATAATATCTAGTATTGAGTTTTGAACAACAAGGAAGACGGTGTAGAGTCTTATAATGTTTACAATATGTCTTTTATGTGAGTTTTGCTGCACCTGTTCATCCTTGAGTTTGCTTCAAATAACCTTGCTAGCCTAAACCTTGTATCGAGAGGAATACTTCTCATGCATCCAAAATCCTTGAGCCAACTACTATGCCATTTGTGTCCACCATACCTACCTACTACATGGTATTTCTCCGCCATTCCAAAGTAAATTGCTTGAGTGCTACCTTTAAAATTCCATCATTCACCTTTGCAATATATAGCTCATGGGACAAAATAGCCTTAAAAACTATCGTAGTATTGAATATGTACTTATGCACTTTATCTTTTATTAAGTTGCTTGTTGTGCGATAACCATGCTTCTGGGGAACGCCATCAACTATTGTTGAATATCATGTGAGTTGCTATGCATGTCCGTCTTGTCTGAAGGATCTATCATTTTAGTGGTTGGAGCATGCAAAATTGTTAGAGAAGAACATTGGGCCGCTAACTAAAGCCATGAATCATGGTGGAAGTTTCAGTTTTGGACATATATCCTCAATCTCATATGAGAATAATAATCATTGCTACATGCTTACGCATTTAAGAGGAGTCCATTATCTGTTGTCCATGTTGTCCCGGTATGGATGTCTAAGTTGAGAATAATCAAAAGCGAGAAATCCAAAATGCGAGCTTTCTCCTTAGACCTTTGTACAGGCGGCATGGAGGTACCCCTTTGTGACACTTGGTTGAAACATGGCATGCAAAGATCCGGTAGTCCAAGCTAAGTAGGACGAGGTGCGGACACTATTAGTATACTATGCATGAGGCTTGCAACTTGTAAGATATAATTTACATAACTCATATGCTTTATTACTACCGTTGACAAAATTGTTTCATGTTTTCAAAATAAAAGCTCTAGCACAAATACAGCAATCGATGCTTTCCTCTTTGAAGGACAATTCTTTTACTTTTATTGTTGAGTCAGTTTACCTATCTTCCTCCACCTTAAGAAGCAAACACTTGTGTGAACTGTGCATTGATTCCTACATACTTGCATATTGCACTTGTTGTATTACTTTATGTTGACAATATCCATGAGATATACATGTTATAAGTTGAAAGCAACCGCTGAAACTTAATCTTCCTTTGTGTTGCTTCAACACCTTTACTTTGATTTATTGCTTTATGAGTTAACTCTTATGCAAGACTTATTGATGCTTGTCTTGAAGTACTATTCATGAAAAGTCTTTGCTATATGATTCACTTGTTTACTCATGTCATTACCTTTGTTTTGATCGCTGCATTCATTACATATGTTTACAAATAGTATGATCAAGATTATGATGGCATGTCACTTCAGAAATTATCTTTGTTATCGTTTTACCTGCTCGGGACGAGCAGAACTAAGCTTGGGGATGCTGATACGTCTCCAACGTATCGATAATTTCTTATGTTCCATGCTACTTTATTGATGATACCTACATGTTTTATGCACATTATATGTCATATTTATGCATTTTCTGGAACTAACCTATTAACAAGATGCCGAAGAGCCATTGCTGTTTTCTGCTGTTTTTGGTTTCAGAAATCCTAGTAAAAATTTTCGGAATTGGACGAAACTTTCGCCCAGGGTCCTATTTTTGCACGAAGCTTCCAGAAGACCGAAGAGATAATGAAGTGGGGCCACGAGGCAGCCAGGGGCTAGGGCGGCGCGGCCCAGGCCTTGGCCGCGCCGGCCTGCCCCCTGGGCCCCTCGTGGCCCCCGCTGCCCTTCCGCCTACTTAAAGTCTCCGTCGCGAAAACCCCAGCACGAGAGCCACGATACGGAAAACCTTCCGAGACGCCGCCGCGAATCCCATCTCGGGGATTCATGAGATCGCCACGGCACCCTGCCGGAGAGGGGATTCATCTCCCGAGGACTCTTCATCGCCATGATCGCCTCCGGAGTGATGAGTGAGTAGTTCACCCCTGGGTCCATAGCAGTGGCTAGATGGTCGTCTTCTCCTTGTTGTGCTTCATTGTTGGATCTTGTGAGCTGCCTAACATGATCAAGATCATCTATATGTAATTCTATATGTTGTGTTTGTCGGGATCCGATGGATAGAGAGTACTATGATTATGGTGATTATCAATCTATTGTTTATGTGTTGTTTATGATCTTGCATGCTCTCCGTTATTAGTAGAGGCTCTGGCCAAGTTTTTACTCTTAACTCCAAGAGGGAGTATTTATGCTCGATAGTGGGTTCATGCCTTCATTGACACCTGGGACAGTGACAGAAAGTTCTAAGGTTGTGATGTGCTGTTGCCACTAGGGATAAAACATTGATTCTATGTCTAAGGATGTAGTTGTTGATTACATTACGCACCATACTTAATGCAATTGTCTGTTGCTTAGCAACTTAATACTGAATGGGGTTCGGATGATAACCTGAAGGTGGACTTTTTAGGCATAGATGCAGTTGGATGGCGGTCTATGTACTTTGTCGTAATGCCCAATTAAATCTCACTATATTTATCATATCATGTATATGCATTGTTATGCCTTTCTATTTGTCAATTGCCCGACTGTAATTTGTTCACCCAACATGCTTTTATCTTATGGGAGAGACACCTCTAGTGAACTGTGGACCCCGGTCCTATTCTTTACATAGCATACAATCTACTGCAATTGTGTTTTACTGTTTTCTTTGCAAACATCTTCCACTCGATACGTTTAATCCTTTGTTACAGCAAGCCGGTGAGATTGACAACCTCACTGCGTTGGGGCAAAGTACTTTGGTTTTGTTGTGCAGATTCCACGTTGGCGCAGAATCCCTGGTGTTGCGCCGCATCACATTTCGCGACCATCAACCTTCAACGTGCTTCTTGGCTCCTACTGGTTCGATTAAACCTTGGTTTCTTTCTGAGGGAAAACTTGCTACTGTGCGCATCATACCTTCCTCTTGGGGTTCCCAACGAACGTGTGAGTTACACGCCATCAATCCTATATTGTTGATTCAAAGGTTACAGTTCATACTGATCATGCCGCGATTAGGTACCTTATGGAAAAGAAAGATGCTAAGCCAAGGCTTATTAGATGGGTGCTTCTTTTGCAAGAATTTGATTTACATATTGTAGATAGGAAAGGTGCTGATAATCCTGTTGCTGATAATTTGTCTAGATTGGAAAATATTGCTTATGATCCTGTTCCTGTTAACGATAGTTTTCCAAATGAACAATTGGCTGTAATAAAGGTGAGCTCGCGAGATAGTCCTTGGTATGCTGATTATGCTAACTTTATTGTTTCAAAGTACTTGCCTCCAACCTTTTCAGCTCAGCAAAGGAGGAAATTCTTTTATGATTTGAGGCATTATTTTTGGGATGACCCACACTTATATAAAGAAGGAGTGGATGGTATTATGCGAAGATGTGTCCCAGAATATGAACAACAAGAGATATTGAGTAAGTGTCATGGTAGTGTTTATGGAGGACATCACGCTGGAGATAGAACCGCGCAAAAGGTTCTACAATCAGGTTTTTATTGGCCAACACTTTTCAAAGATGCAAGGAAGTTTATCTTATCTTGTGATGAATGTCAAAGAGTTGGTAATATCTCTAGACGCAATGAAATGCCTATGAATTATACTATGGTTATTGAACCATTTGATTGTTGGGGATTTGACTTCATGGGTCCTTTCCCTTCTTCAGAAGGTAACACTCATATAGTTGTCGCTGTTGATTATGTTACTAAATGGGTAGAAGCTATACCTAGAAAAAGTGCTGATGGTGAGACCTCTTTAAAAATGCTTTTAGATGTTATTTTTCCTAGATTTGGAGTACCTAGATATATTATGACTGATGGAGGTTCTCACTTTATTCATGGTGGTTTTAGAAAAACTCTTGCCAAATATGGTATTAATCATAGAATTGCTTCAGCTTATCATCCTCAAACTAGTGGGCAAGTAGAATTATCGAATAGAGAAATTAAATCTATTTTGGGAAAGACTGTTAATAAATCTAGAAAGAATTGGGCTAGTAAGTTAAAGGAAGCATTGTGGGCTTATAGAACTGCTTATAAAAATCCCATGGGAATGTCTCCTTATAAAATGGTTTATGGAAAAGCTTGTCATTTACCTTTAGAATTAGAGCACAAAGCTTATTGGGCTGTAAGAGAACTTAATAAAGATTTTAAACTTGCCGGTAAGAAGAGGTTGCTACAATTGAGTTCTTTAGATGAATGGAGAAGTGAAGCTTATTAAAATGCTAAACTTTTTAAGGAGAAAGTTAAGAAGTGGCATGATAGAAGAATTATTAAAAGAGAATTTAATGTTGGAGATAAAATCCTATTGTATCGGTCTCGTCTCAGATTTTTTGCAGGGAAATTACTCTCAAAATGGGAAGGACCATATGTTATTGAGGAGGTGTATCGTTCAGGGGCAATTAAAATTAGTTCTCTGCAAGGTAATGCCACACAAGTAGTGAATGGACAAAGACTCAAGCATTATATTTCTGGAGATTCTTATAATGAAGATATTGATGTTATTCAAGTGATGACTCCGGAAGCTTTCATCAAAGACCAAATTGACAGTTCTGCAGAGTTCGACTTTGAATAGGTAACAATTTTAGTAATAAAAAGTCCGCGTTTAACTTTCCGAACAATATTTCTGCTGTTTATGGAAAATATGAAAAATTACGAGATCGAAACGGAGTGGAGGCGACGCACGAGGCCCGTCACCATAGGCCGGCGCGGGCCCACCGGCCGCGCCGCCCTATGGGGACATCCCCTCGGCGTCCTTTCTACTCGTTTTCGGCCTGGAACCTTCCTTTTGTCGTAAAAATATTTGCTATATAATCCCCCGGATCCCCAGGTCCGTATATCGTTTTCTCGTCGTGTTTTGTTTCGAGCTGTTTTCTGCCAGATATTGTTTTCAGATCTAGAGCCACCATGTCTTCGTCGGAGCCTCCGAAGGACAACTTCTTTGAGAACATCGTCAACCCGTACATGAGCGAGTTGAAGATGCATCCCAAGGAATTGCTGCTCGTAGATGGAGAGTTGCAGATAGAAGATGTTCGGGGACCTAAGGGAGAAGGAAGCTTGGAGGACAGGATGGAGAAACTAGAACAAGAGGTCTTCACCTACAAGAAGATGGCTGAGTGTGAAGTGGACATCTTCCACAGAATTGTGTCCGAACTCATTGGTGAACATGAGAAGGAGACTGCAAAGCTGTGGGGCGATATCCTCTCACTTCACAACACTACCAACCAACTTCAGGCGCAACTTTATGATGTTTGGAATCAAAACTGTGAGTATGAAAACAGGTTTAAACGCATTAGCTATGCTGCTAGTTTCAGGATTCCCGAGACCAAGACATCGTTTGTTGATGGAGAGCCTCTTCCTTGGAAGTCTGATGACGAGAAGAATCCACCACCATCACCACCGAAGGAGTAATTCATCATCGGTATTGGCATCCCCTTGGTTTGTTCCAAGCTTGGGGAGTGCCGCGGTATCACATCATCACTATCTTTATCTTTTACTATCAAGTAGTGTCATATCATGAGTAGGGAAGTTATCATATAGAATAGTTTGCAGTGTGGAAGTATCTCTCTCTTAGTTGGTTATCTATGTATCCGTTGGTGTGAGTTATCATTATGGAATATTAATGAGAAGTCTTATCATTTACTTTTTTCACACCTTATTTTAGTTTGCAATTTCTGTTATATGATCACTCTTGACATTAGTATTGATATCACTTTGGGAGCATCAAGTAAATCTATTTGGTTTTGGCAAACTTAGCATTGGTCAATAGCAACAACACTTTGATGTTTGAATAGAAAAGGGAAATACATGTAGATATATTGCTTTATTATCTTTCTGCTAATGAGTTTAGTATTCTGAAGTTAAAATTGCTTGTGCTTATGAGAAAGATGCATGATTGTTTCTATCACATGTATATTTGTTTGTTTCCCTCAACCTTTATGCTTGCTACCCAACCTTGCTAGCCAAAGACCTGTATTGAGAGGGAATGCTTCTCATACATCCAAAACCTTAGACCAAACCCATGCCATTTGTGTCCACCATAACTACCTACTATGTGGTATTTTGCGCCACTCCAAGTAAATACTTCATGTGCTACCTTTAAATAATTCAAACTATATTACTCCTTATTTGTGTCCATTGCATGGTGTAGTACACAAGTCGTTGACATAACACAAGTGAAACACCGTTCCACTCATATTACATCCCTCAGAGTGGTACAACAGAAACATATGCGAGTCCAAGGTATGTCTATAGAAGGATACACAAGCTGTTTACAGAAGATCAACACAGCCTCCTACTTTACAGTGAGGTAAAACTTCAAATAAAGCTCCAGAAGAACGACTCGTAATCTAACTTATTGCTAATCTAAGCTTAAGAGCTACTTGGCTTTCTATAGAAATCTAGCTACTTAGGTGCTAGGATTAGGGAAAGGTTCCCTTCTATTACTAGTCTAAGTTTTCACTCTAGTTGCTGCTGCAGTTGACTTCATTGACTTCTTTGCTTAGATTCTCCATCTTGTTGCAGTTGACTCCTTTGTCTTCGAGTTCCACGGTAGTTCATCCTCCGGTGCCTCCATAGCTAAGCAGGGGATTTAAGAGTGGGATGAGTACGAGCGTACTCAGCAAGTTCATATTAGGGAATAGGTGTATCATGCACTAGCTACAGCCACAGACCAGAAAGTCATAGGCGAATGCAAGTTTTCATAATCATTTCTTCAAAAGGTTTATTTTATTCTGAAAACTATGCCCGTCAGTCTTCACGGTTGACTAGAACTTCATGGAGTTCCTTTCTGCCGCGTTCGCAGTTCCTTCCCGGAACAGGAGTGACACAATTCAGTATCCTCTGCAGAGGTGCGTTACTTTTCCCATAAGAGAACTTATCCTTGATACCTTACCGAGACGCGTTCTCGTCCACACTTCCTTGGTGTGGGGCCAGGTGTAAGATCCAAGCCAATCACTGCCTTCTCCGCGACCCCGCAGACCCACCCTTTTGTAAGTCTGTCCTCTCCTATATCTATGGGTAGACTAACACAGGCACTTGTTCTCTCCTATATCTAATGGTAGACTGTGCAGGACCACATGTCCCCACCTTTACCAAAGATAGACTGATCCGAACAACTTATGTGCCCTGTTCTATACACCATAGATAGACTGATCCGGACAACCCTTACAATCCTTCATAGACCGATAATAAGTCTACCCTCTCCTATATCTAATGGTAGACTGTGCAGGACCACATGTCCCCACCTTTACCAAAGATAGACTGATACGGGCAACCCTTATTACCAGTCCGTTGGCATGCGAGAGGGAAAAGATACAGCTGACTTCCCCAGAGCCATTATAGATCTTATGGTCAACGCGATATGTACGGCGCTAGAATCACTGGACGGCATTGGTACTTAATCCTAGATGAATAGTACCCGTGCAATGGAACCTCCACCAATCAACACATACCATGGTTCCATTGCCCACCACATAGTCATATTCATAATTGTAAAATAATATTTGCTTTTCAATGCAAGAGTGATAAGTATAGTACTTTGCATATAATTTGATAAAAATAATCAAATGACATGAGCAAGCGATGAACTTGCCTTTCTTGACTGCAAGATTATGCAGGCAAAAGCTTCGATACGTGAGAACTCCAAATTCTGAAATACCATCATTGTCCGGTAAGGACAATGTTTAAAGAACTGGCAAAGATGCTATAATGCATAGTATGAGATGCAATCGTCCCGAGCGTAACCTAACCTCGATGATTTAGGATGAATGAGTTGTAAAGATTTCTTTAGTGTGTGTTGCACTTTTAGGATGGTTCTCAAACAAGGTTCTTATTAGGGTTGGTGATATTAATAGCATAAACAAGTGATATAATGCATCATAACAATCATACACATAAAGAATAGTGGTGGAACAATATGTAAAGAACAGTTGTCAATTTTTAAGTTCTATGATGCATGGTTGAGGATTATATGTATTATACTTTAAAAGAATAACTTTTGAAGAACATGTTGATTAAGAAATAATAAGTATTTCAAATAAGAACTATGGCTTCTATGGTTTGATTGACATCTGTACTTCAAAAGAATAACTTTCGAAGAACAGGTTAAATAAGAACAAGAATTACTACGAATAGGAGCTATGGGCTTCTAGGGATTACTAATGGGTTTATTTAGTTTACTAATAGGAACTAGTTGGTTCTTAACTTGGAATGGGTTTATATGTAGCAAATATTGGTAGGGTTATTATTATGGTTTCCCATATACATCATATCAAAGGATGGTTATTAAGATGGTTCCATAGGTTTGTTATTAGGTTTACTATGGTTTCACAACTGCTTCATTAAGTGATCTCTAATTGCTTCTAAACTAAATGGTTTATAATTTCTTTAATAGGTTTAGTTGGATAGGAGCATGTAATGTGAATTACTACACAAGGTTGATACTAGGGTTCATCATTATAGTTCTACTAAGTTTTGATGGTTGAGATTGATCCTAATGGTATGATCTATAGGATAGTGGTCAATGGTACTAATTCAATGAACAAGTTAGGGTTTATACCTAGGTGGCACTAGTGGGTCATATAGGTTTTAAATAGGGACATGAAATGATAATCTCATGTGACTTGGTTTTATGCTAGTGGATCATAAGCATGCATTCAATTGTTGCTTATTCAGGTTCTATATGCATAGATGAATCTTACATGATCACATGTGACACATAACTAGGGTTTTAGAATTACTACTAAAGTGGAATGATCACAAGGTTAAATTTTTAGGGTTTTTAGAATTGAAACTATTTGAGATGAGCACATGAAATAATGGAATCCAGATTCTAACTTATATTGAAATTAGGGTTTCTAAATTATGATACAATTCTTAAAATAATAGTTGGTACTAGAATTAATGTGATTAAGTAATTTTAACAAAATTAATATTAGCCTTAGCATTTAATTATTTCAAAAGGTTTAGAAATTAAGACATATATTATTAGGGTTTAATTTCCAGAGTTAGGGTTTTATAATTATGATTAGGTTTTAGAAATAATAATTTGCTAATTAAAAATGTTTGAGTTCACAATATTTAAGCTACCAAATTAATATTGGTTTTTAATATTTTCTTGATTTATTATTATAGAAATTTAGAATTTTCAAATTAGGGTTTATGAATTACCACTAATAATTAAGTTAATGCAAATATGATAAATAAAATTAATCTTAACATTTTACTTAGTTACTTAATAGTTAAAATTTAATTTTTAAACTTAACTATTTATTGAATTCAAATTGTATTTTAAATATTTGAAATGGCATAATTAATAAAGAAGCTAAAAATAAATGAATTTTTATTTTGACACACATTTTTGTTTTATATTTTATTTGAATAGAGTTTATTTTTGTGAGCATTTTGATATATTATTTATATTTTTCTGAGTTGAAATGAATTTTCTATGATTTTGCAAAGTTTCAGCAATTTACTGGTTTTTAAATTAAACAACAAATACTAAACATACCGATTCAGATCTAGCCCTAGACACTGACTGGTGGGGCTTGTGTCCACGTTGGCTGCCACGCAAGCAAGGACCGGTCAAAGTTGACTAGGACCTTTGACCTCACCGGCGGTTAAACGCCGGCGGTCAGCAGATGGTGGCGCCGCCGATTTACGGCCTCCCGGGATGCGCGGCTAGGCTCTATCGAACGAGTACAACGAGACGAAGCGACTGGTGGTGTTGGTTTGGCAAGGGGATCACCGGAGCTTCGCCGGCGATGGGTACTGCGGCGGTGCTACTCCGGCCAACATGCGAATTAGGGCTACAGGCGATGCCAGGAAGCGAGAGTAGGTGCGATAGACGCGTATGCTCACCCTGAAGCTCAAGGTGTGGTCGGCTCCGGCGATGGTTGACGGAGACGACGGCGATTGGAGCTTTCCCGGCGATGTGCTGCAGAAGGGAACGCCGAAATTGAGCCGCTTCCTTGCTCCCCTTGATGCTCTGCTCCTCCAGGGTGCTCCTTGAGTCCAGGCGCTCCTCCTGGACCACACGCCGGAGGCTGGGGTGGCCTCCTCCGCCGTGTTCTTGATCAACGCCGGTGACAGAGAGTGGATGAGCATGATAGATAGAGAGGTTCTGGGAAGAAATGGATGGGCGGTGAGGTGCTAGGGTTTCAGTGCGGAGCTCCTGGTGGTTTTATAGTGCTCGAGGTGGTCTGGTTCGTCGGCTCGCCGGCGGTACTGGCCGAGATGCAATGGCGACGGTGAGTTGCATACGGGCGTGAATCTTGACGTCTTCGGATAGACTCGGACGCGAGGAGTATAGGGACAGGTTCTGGAAGCTTCGGTGGCGTCCGGGGCATCCTTATCGGCTTCGAGGACGTGGCCGCCGTTCCTCGCTGCGCTGTCGACGCCGTGGAGGAAGACGACGCCCTCGTCTTGTTTTGTGCCAGCGACGAAACGGTAAGTGGCCAGGTGGGTTGGTGTTGGGCTGAGGTTGGGCCAAGGCTGGGCTGTGTTGGCCTGCTTCGGCTGGTGCGGTGCTGGGTTGCTGCGGCCTGCTTCGGTGGACAGGTAAGGCTTTCCCTCTCTTTTTCCTTTTTAAATTTTCTGTTTTTATTTTCTGGTTTGAATTTGGTATTTGAATTCTGTTTTGTTTTACAGCTTCTAAAATATTGGAATATCAACATAAATTGATACTAATGATTACTGTATCATTATTTTGTTTAAATAAACTTTGAAATTTTGGATTAGATTGATATATTGTGAGATTTAATTATCATAGAAATGGGTTTTGATATCAATCTCAATCTCTTTTTAATTTAAGAACAAAATCTGTTTAAATAATTTGAAGTTTAGAACATGTGAATGGTAAAAATATTATATTTTTCTAGTGCTTAACCATGGTGATTACTCACATACAATTTAATTATGGCTAGTGTTTAACAAATAGTAAAGAGAATGGAATTGGTTTATGATTTTATGTGAATGATAGTTTCTTAGGGTTTAAGAAGATGGTTGGATAAACTCTATATTTAATAATCTTGCTTAGCAACTTTTAGCTTGAATTATTTAAGATAAATCCTATGCTCATCATGGTTAACTCACTTGTTTAATTGGTGGTTCTACTTTATAAAATACTATTTCATTTGGTTCACTAAACAAGGTAATTGGAAGTCAAAGTAGAATTGGATATTGGTTTTACTCTACTCACTAATGGCATTTAGTCTAAGTATATAGGGCTTGGTTTATACTTGTGATCCATGATACAAAAGTTAGAGCATAATATTTTATGTAGATTAGTTCCATATGACAAGGTTTATGATTTTGGTAATACTTCACTAATTGAAGTATTAAATAGGCATGAGGCATGGCAGGGTTCTACTTATGATCCAAAGTAATACTTGGATTGGAATTCAAATATGGTCTAGGGTTTAAGTAGTGATCACCAATGTGATACACCACTAAGATCAGGTATGAGCATAAGCTTTGGTTATGTTTCACTAATAGAACATGGCTCTCACCTCCAAGATTAAAGGTTGTTTTGAACAAGTAGGATTTAATACTAATCTAATATTCTCTAGGATAGACATGGATATGGTTAGCATCTATAATCTCTCTCACTTCTAAATGTCTTTTAGTAGCCTAAGGTTCTACTCAAGAGATGATGATATGATCCTATAAATATATGGTTTGCCTAGGAATTCTACCTTGGTATCTTATGTAGCTTGTTCTTCTGGAAATCTGATAAACCTGCATCTTGTGGTATGCCTCCACCTCCTAGCTTCTTCATCTTGATCCTAACTAATTCATATGGAGTGGCTCTATGTGTTTGTTCCCATGTATCATGGTACTTGATGAGCAAATGGATGAAGGGTATGGCTCTATTTATAGGCTTGGACAAGCTCTAGTATCATGACACATAGGTGGTGACTCTTGTGTTGGTTTGATGAGTAAGGTGCTTGGGTGTCATGCCCTCATCCATAGCAATCCTTTGAGCATGAGGTGGCAAAGCTTGGAAAGCAAGTCATGAAGATATTTTCATCCTATGTGGCAAGATCATTATCTTCTCATATGAATTATATTTAGATAGCCAAGTGGCATTTGTTACTAAATATCTTGGGGATGGTTTTATTATTGTGGATGAGTCACTATATCATATTTGATTGGATTTATATTATAATATTGGTCAAAAAGTCAAGGTTGAAGGTTATTCCTCAATTTTGAATAGTTGGTGTTTGATTGCACCAAGGCATGATCATATGAGTTTCAAAATACTCATGAGTAGTTTTATTCAAATAGTTTGAACTATAAATCGTAATGTAAATGGATTTATTTTTATGATATTCCATATACTTAATAAGTTATGATTTAAATAAGAATGTGTGGCTTTTATGCACTTTAGACCCTGTGGTTTACCTTATTTGGTAATAAGTTTAGAAGTGAATTAATTTACACACAAAGGTAGTTGCTAACTTTTAAGTGTTAATAAGTTAGGGTTTGATTCTTAAAGAATGTGTTGTTGTAAATATAATTCCATTTGATCTAATCCATAGATCAAATCATCTCTACCCAAAACAAGGTTTTAACAAAGATCACAGTGAAGGTTATAGCGCTTGACTTGATGATCTACTTCAATTCCAGCAAGTCAAGTGAAACTTCAGTTACTGTGGTAAGTTTTATTTGAAAGCGCGAAAATTCCCCGGATTTTCTATGCATGAATGCAATGCACACTTTGGTGTTCTCTCATTTTATTGCCTCTAAACCTGGGATATTACAGCCTCTCCCCCTTAAACTGAACTTCGTCCCGAAGTTCGAACGCTCTCATGTTTCGGAACGTGGAACTGACTTGAACAGATCACAATCCTTTCAAACGCCATGGTGATCTCATTAGATATAATTGGATATATCCCTTGTCCAGATCCTTCCTGCAGTCTTCTGATGTCTGGCACTGATACTATCTTATATTCTATGATTTCTTCCAACACTCTAAGCTTATAGTCCCGTTCTCCAAAGATTCTTGAATTAGGACATTTTCTTATGCTAATGGACTTTACTAATGGTTGTGGTGACATCTTCCTATTTGGGTACTCAAAGCTTGGTTCTACCAGCTGCGGTAATCCAGCTGCGGTGCCCAAACCTTAAGTCTAAAGGATTGGTTTAAAGTAAGGTATTGTTTTTCCCTTACTACCATAACAAATGTAATGGTACTTCGT
This sequence comes from Lolium multiflorum, assembly GCA_030979885.1. Classification (NCBI taxonomy): domain Eukaryota; kingdom Viridiplantae; phylum Streptophyta; class Magnoliopsida; order Poales; family Poaceae; genus Lolium; species Lolium multiflorum. Next base: position 340,589,338 of record CM061749.1, read on the forward strand.
AAGGTATTTATAATAGGCATGGTCCTGGTTGTTTAGTCCTACGAATGGATTAGACTCATTTAGTCCATCCAATCATGGCTTCTAGTTCATACTAGTTATCTTCCTTTTGGTTTCTTTAGGTTCCATGAAAGGAATCTTTCTAATAGGCTTATGCTTTAGTATGGTCAAACCCTTCGGTCTTTTGTTTTCTTAGACTTTGATTGTCCTCCGACATCTTCTTCATCCAACTTCATTAGCTTAGACTTACTTGAGCTCTTCTGCTTCTGAGTAATTATCAATTACCCACTCAAGTTAAGGTATAACCCTTACTTCCTCGAGATATGAACCTCGGCTTCTGGTCTGACAACCTCCTGAGAGTACTATTATATGGATACTTCCACCAATCTTATGAAAATAGGATCGGACTTCCTCTCAGTTCAGACCTTCTTCTTCATCTTTCATACGCCAAATCATATCTTAATACTTCTACTTCAATCTTCCTCTCCCCCTTGGAGTTTACTAATGATCTTCAAACTCCTTTTCTTCTAATAATTAAACTCCAAGGTAGAAGATTGGTTTAAGTCTGGTTGATATTTTGTACCTTTCTAAAGTCTCACGAAGAATTCTTTGCGGTGTATCCACACAGTTGGGGTATCCGATATGAATCCTCCGACTAAATGGTTACCCGCTATGGAATACCAGCTGTGGAATACCAATTTGCGGAATCCCTCTTTCTTTTAGAACAAAGGAATGTTCAAGCTGCGGACTATCTGGTACCAGCTGCAGACTAACTAGCACCAGATGTGACTTATTTGATACCAGCTGTGGTTATGTTATGGTTCTAATTAAGATATACCTCACTTTACATACTTTCTCATCATGATTATCCTATATCAGCTGCGGTCTTATTATACCAGTTGCGACTTTACTGGTCCATTTTCCTTCTTCTAAGGTTTGTTTTGCAATATAACCACTTGTTGACACTATGAAAATAGTATTGTAAGTGACTTCACTTGCATTCCCTTCTTCCATAATGAATATAGCTCCACTTCTACTGCTCATATTCACTATTTTTCTCACTTCCATGGTACTTCCATGTTGAAGTACTCCTCAATTGAGGATAAAAGTGAGTTTTGATTGGTCCTTCCTTTAAAGTATTGTGGTTACTTCCCACAATTTTACTTCCTTCATCTAGTGAACCTTCATCTTGTCTTCAAAATCTTCAGAATTCGTCACTTCCTTACACGAATACCTTTACCCTCTAGACCTATAACATCAAGTAAGAGCTTGATATTGCAACATGCATTTGCATATCAAAGTCAAACTTCATGTATGGATCTAGTCAAACAATAAAAATCCAATAATATCCAAGAAAATCCAGCTTTGTGCTTATAATACACACCCTTATATGCCTGAATATAAAAGTTGGGTAAGACATCCCTAAACATCAGGCTCAGATGTGTAGTATATAACACCACATAAGATAGGTTTAGGTTGTGATACTTAGCACATATATATATGGATTTCTACTATTTGCCTCAATATTTACCTCGATTGCTCACTTGCAATCAAATAAAATTGAGCAAATTGGTCCAGAATAGTTGTGGTTGACCTAATTTCCTTGGAAAGTGCTAACTTACCTTCTATTTAATTGAAAACTAACCTCACATGATATCTCGAGGCTATTATACTACCTATGACTCCAGGATTTCTCTATGTGGTATGCTCTAAATAAGCCTTCTTTAAACTAAGGACTATGGTTCTAGCATACTTAGTACCGTTATTAGGATTTTAAGGCCTAAGCTTTCGAACTATTCCTTAAATCCTACTCCTTATCATACTTCTGTTATCGTATTTATGATGTTCTACTCCATCACATCATGACTTCTCAAGTGAATCATATATGATTACCAACTCTACCATGAAAAGTAGACTTGTATAACTCCTATCACTCTTCCTTACCTCCTATGATTGACTCATCATAGGTATATACTATCTCATATTACTTATCTACATTACTTAACACCAGTCATTTAACATTTAAATGACTCCTACTGAACCATAACTTGCATTGGTATACTTCTTCCAATAGGATATCTTCCTTGTGGTTGTATCCTCTCTTTGGACTACCATGTATTGTATACCAACTGTGGTCTACTACCACCCAATTATCTTAAGCTCCAATGGTGTTCTACTAATTTGGAATGAAGCAAGATAACTAATCAACTTTACTTAAGAAAGATAGATAAGAAAGATTGACTCAAGTGTGTCAGGATTATTCTCAAGTGAATACCCATCTCAAGCCAAAATAATAGTTGGTTTAGCATAGTTGACTTAGCTAATACAACTTCCTATAGACACTACCAAACCTATAGGTCTCCTTTAAAGGGTTTTAATCCTAGGGTCAAAGCATTTGCTCTGATACCAGCTGTGGTGACCCAGCGTACCACTGCATGGTGTAGTACACAAGTCGTTGACATAACACAAGTGAAACACCGTTCCACTCATATTACATCCCTCAGAGTGGTACAACAGAAACATATGCGAGTCCAAGGTATGTCTATAGAAGGATACACAAGCTGTTCAGAAGATCAACACAGCCTCCTACTTTACAGTGAGGTAAAACTTCAAATAAAGCTCCAGAAGAACGACTCGTAATCTAACTTATTGCTAATCTAAGCTTAAGAGCTACTTGGCTTTCTATAGAAATCTAGCTACTTAGGTGCTAGGATTAGGGAAAGGTTCCCTTCTATTACTAGTCTAAGTTTTCACTCTAGTTGCTGCAGCAGTTGACTTCATTGACTTCTTTGCTTAGATTCTCCATCTTGTTGCAGTTGACTCCTTTGCCTTCGAGTTCCACGGTAGTTCATCCTCCGGTGCCTCCATAGCTAAGCAGGGGATTTAAGAGTGGGATTAGTACGAGCGTACTCACAAGTTCATATTAGGGAATAGGTGTATCATGCACTAGCTACACCACAGACCAGAAAGTCATAGGCGAATGCAAGTTTTCATAATCATTTCTTCAAAAGGTTTATTTTATTCTGAAAACTATGCCCGTCAGTCTTCACAGGTTGACTAGAACTTCATGGAGTTCCTTTCCCGCGTTCGCAGTTCCCTGGAACAGGGAGTGACAGTCACAATCAGTATCCTCTGCAGGTGCGTTACTTTTCCCATAAGAGAACTTATCCTTGATACCTTACCGAGACGCGTTCTCGTCCACACTTCCTTGGTGTGGGGCCAGGTGTAAGATCCAAGCCAATCACTGCCTTCTCCGCGACCCCGCAGACCCACCCTTTTGTAAGTCTGTCCTCTCCTATATCTATGGGTAGACTAACACATGCACTTGTTCTCTCCTATATCTAATGGTAGACTGTGCAGGACCACATGTCCCCACCTTTACCAAAGATAGACTGATCCGAACAACTTATGTGCCCTGTTCTATACACCATAGATAGACTGATCCGGACAACCCTTACAATCCTTCATAGACCGATAATAAGTCTACCCTCTCCTATATCTAATGGTAGACTGTGCAGGACCACATGTCCCCACCTTTACCAAAGATAGACTGATACGGGCAACCCTTATTACCAGTCCGTTGGCATGCGAGAGGGAAAAGATACAGCTGACTTCCCCAGAGCCATTATAGATCTTATGGTCAACGCGATATGTACGGCGCTAGAATCACTGGACGGCATTGGTACTTAATCCTAGATGAATAGTACCCGTGCAATGGAACCTCCACCAATCAACACATACCATGGTTCCATTGCCCACCACATAGTCATATTCATAATTGTAAAATAATATTTGCTTTTCAATGCAAGAGTGATAAGTATAGTACTTTGCATATAATTTGATAAAAATAATCAAATGACATGAGCAAGCGATGAACTTGCCTTTCTTGACTGCAAGATTATGCAGGCAAAAGCTTCGATACGTGAGAACTCCAAATTCTGAAATACCATCATTGTCCGGTAAGGACAATGTTTAAAGAACTGGCAAAGATGCTATAATGCATAGTATGAGATGCAATCGTCCCGAGCGTAACCTAACCTCGATGATTTAGGATGAATGAGTTGTAAAGATTTCTTTAGTGTGTGTTGCACTTTTAGGATGGTTCTCAAACAAGGTTCTTATTAGGGTTGGTGATATTAATAGCATAAACAAGTGATATAATGCATCATAACAATCATACACATAAAGAATAGTGGTGGAACAATATGTAAAGAACAGTTGTCAATTTTTAAGTTCTATGATGCATGGTTGAGGATTATATGTATTATACTTTAAAAGAATAACTTTTGAAGAACATGTTGATTAAGAAATAATAAGTATTTCAAATAAGAACTATGGCTTCTATGGTTTGATTGACATCTGTACTTCAAAAGAATAACTTTCGAAGAACAGGTTAAATAAGAACAAGAATTACTACGAATAGGAGCTATGGGCTTCTAGGGATTACTAATGGGTTTATTTAGTTTACTAATAGGAACTAGTTGGTTCTTAACTTGGAATGGGTTTATATGTAGCAAATATTGGTAGGGTTATTATTATGGTTTCCCATATACATCATATCAAAGGATGGTTATTAAGATGGTTCCATAGGTTTGTTATTAGGTTTACTATGGTTTCACAACTGCTTCATTAAGTGATCTCTAATTGCTTCTAAACTAAATGGTTTATAATTTCTTTAATAGGTTTAGTTGGATAGGAGCATGTAATGTGAATTACTACACAAGGTTGATACTAGGGTTCATCATTATAGTTCTACTAAGTTTTGATGGTTGAGATTGATCCTAATGGTATGATCTATAGGATAGTGGTCAATGGTACTAATTCAATGAACAAGTTAGGGTTTATACCTAGGTGGCACTAGTGGGTCATATAGGTTTTAAATAGGGACATGAAATGATAATCTCATGTGACTTGGTTTTATGCTAGTGGATCATAAGCATGCATTCAATTGTTGCTTATTCAGGTTCTATATGCATAGATGAATCTTACATGATCACATGTGACACATAACTAGGGTTTTAGAATTACTACTAAAGTGGAATGATCACAAGGTTAAATTTTTAGGGTTTTTAGAATTGAAACTATTTGAGATGAGCACATGAAATAATGGAATCCAGATTCTAACTTATATTGAAATTAAGGTTTCTAGATTATGATACAATTCTTAAAATAATAGTTGGTACTAGAATTAATGTGATTAAGTAATTTTAACAAAATTAATATTAGCCTTAGCATTTAATTATTTCAAAAGGTTTAGAAATTAAGACATATATTATTAGGGTTTAATTTCCAGAGTTAGGGTTTTATAATTATGATTAGGTTTTAGAAATAATAATTTGCTAATTAAAAATGTTTGAGTTCACAATATTTAAGCTACCAAATTAATATTGGTTTTTAATATTTTCTTGATTTATTATTATAGAAATTTAGAATTTTCAAATTAGGGTTTATGAATTACCACTAATAATTAAGTTAATGCAAATATGATAAATAAAATTAATCTTAACATTTTACTTAGTTACTTAATAGTTAAAATTTAATTTTTAAACTTAACTATTTATTGAATTCAAATTGTATTTTAAATATTTGAAATGGCATAATTAATAAAGAAGCTAAAAATAAATGAATTTTTATTTTGACACACATTTTTGTTTTATATTTTATTTGAATAGAGTTTATTTTTGTGAGCATTTTGATATATTATTTATATTTTTCTGAGTTGAAATGAATTTTCTATGATTTTGCAAAGTTTCAGCAATTTACTGGTTTTTAAATTAAACAACAAATACTAAACATACCGATTCAGATCTAGCCCTAGACACTGACTGGTGGGGCTTGTGTCCACGTCGGCTGCCACGCAAGCAAGGACCGGTCAAAGTTGACTAGGACCTTTGACCTCACCGGCGGTTAAACGCCGGCGGTCAGCAGATGGTGGCGCCGCCGATTTACGGCCTCCCGGGATGCGCGGCTAGGCTCTATCGAACGAGTACAACGAGACGAAGCGACTGGTGGTGTTGGTTTGGCAAGGGGATCACCGGAGCTTCGCCGGCGATGGGTACTGCGGCGGTGCTACTCCGGCCAACATGCGAATTAGGGCTACAGGCGATGCCAGGAAGCGAGAGTAGGTGCGATAGACGCGTATGCTCACCCTGAAGCTCAAGGTGTGGTCGGCTCCGGCGATGGTTGACGGAGACGACGGCGATTGGAGCTTTCCCGGCGATGTGCTGCAGAAGGGAACGCCGAAATTGAGCCGCTTCCTTGCCCCCCTTGATGCTCTGCTCCTCCAGGGTGCTCCTTGAGTCCAGGCGCTCCTCCTGGACCACACGCCGGAGGCTGGGGTGGCCTCCTCCGCCGTGTTCTTGATCAACGCCGGTGACAGAGAGTGGATGAGCATGATAGATAGAGAGGTTCTGGGAAGAAATGGATGGGCGGTGAGGTGCTAGGGTTTCAGTGCGGAGCTCCTGGTGGTTTTATAGTGCTCGAGGTGGTCTGGTTCGTCGGCTCGCCGGCGGTACTGGCCGAGATGCAATGGCGACGGTGAGTTGCATACGGGCGTGAATCTTGACGTCTTCGGATAGACTCGGACGCGAGGAGTATAGGGACAGGTTCTGGAAGCTTCGGTGGCGTCCGGGGCATCCTTATCGGCTTCGAGGACGTGGCCGCCGTTCCTCGCTGCGCTGTCGACGCCGTGGAGGAAGACGACGCCCTCGTCTTGTTTTGTGCCAGCGACGAAACGGTAAGTGGCCAGGTGGGTTGGTGTTGGGCTGAGGTTGGGCCAAGGCTGGGCTGTGTTGGCCTGCTTCGGCTGGTGCGGTGCTGGGTTGCTGCGGCCTGCTTCGGTGGACAGGTAAGGCTTTCCCTCTCTTTTTCCTTTTTAAATTTTCTGTTTTTATTTTCTGGTTTGAATTTGGTATTTGAATTCTGTTTTGTTTTACAGCTTCTAAAATATTGGAATATCAACATAAATTGATACTAATGATTACTGTATCATTATTTTGTTTAAATAAACTTTGAAATTTTGGATTAGATTGATATATTGTGAGATTTAATTATCATAGAAATGGGTTTTGATATCAATCTCAATCTCTTTTTAATTTAAGAACAAAATCTGTTTAAATAATTTGAAGTTTAGAACATGTGAATGGTAAAAATATTATATTTTTCTAGTGCTTAACCATGGTGATTACTCACATACAATTTAATTATGGCTAGTGTTTAACAAATAGTAAAGAGAATGGAATTGGTTTATGATTTTATGTGAATGATAGTTTCTTAGGGTTTAAGAAGATGGTTGGATAAACTCTATATTTAATAATCTTGCTTAGCAACTTTTAGCTTGAATTATTTAAGATAAATCCTATGCTCATCATGGTTAACTCACTTGTTTAATTGGTGGTTCTACTTTATAAAATACTATTTCATTTGGTTCACTAAACAAGGTAATTGGAAGTCAAAGTAGAATTGGATATTGGTTTTACTCTACTCACTAATGGCATTTAGTCTAAGTATATAGGGCTTGGTTTATACTTGTGATCCATGATACAAAAGTTAGAGCATAATATTTTATGTAGATTAGTTCCATATGACAAGGTTTATGATTTTGGTAATACTTCACTAATTGAAGTATTAAATAGGCATGAGGCATGGCAGGGTTCTACTTATGATCCAAAGTAATACTTGGATTGGAATTCAAATATGGTCTAGGGTTTAAGTAGTGATCACCAATGTGATACACCACTAAGATCAGGTATGAGCATAAGCTTTGGTTATGTTTCACTAATAGAACATGGCTCTCACCTCCAAGATTAAAGGTTGTTTTGAACAAGTAGGATTTAATACTAATCTAATATTCTCTAGGATAGACATGGATATGGTTAGCATCTATAATCTCTCTCACTTCTAAATGTCTTTTAGTAGCCTAAGGTTCTACTCAAGAGATGATGATATGATCCTATAAATATATGGTTTGCCTAGGAATTCTACCTTGGTATCTTATGTAGCTTGTTCTTCTGGAAATCTGATAAACCTGCATCATGTGGTATGCCTCCACCTCCTAGCTTCTTCATCTTGATCCTAACTAATTCATATGGAGTGGCTCTATGTGTTTGTTCCCATGTATCATGGTACTTGATGAGCAAATGGATGAAGGGTATGGCTCTATTTATAGGCTTGGACAAGCTCTAGTATCATGACACATAGGTGGTGACTCTTGTGTTGGTTTGATGAGTAAGGTGCTTGGGTGTCATGCCCTCATCCATAGCAATCCTTTGAGCATGAGGTGGCAAAGCTTGGAAAGCAAGTCATGAAGATATTTTCATCCTATGTGGCAAGATCATTATCTTCTCATATGAATTATATTTAGATAGCCAAGTGGCATTTGTTACTAAATATCTTGGGGATGGTTTTATTATTGTGGATGAGTCACTATATCATATTTGATTGGATTTATATTATAATATTGGTCAAAAAGTCAAGGTTGAAGGTTATTCCTCAATTTTGAATAGTTGGTGTTTGATTGCACCAAGGCATGATCATATGAGTTTCAAAATACTCATGAGTAGTTTTATTCAAATAGTTTGAACTATAAATCGTAATGTAAATGGATTTATTTTTATGATATTCCATATACTTAATAAGTTATGATTTAAATAAGAATGTGTGGCTTTTATGCACTTTAGACCCTGTGGTTTACCTTATTTGGTAATAAGTTTAGAAGTGAATTAATTTACACACAAAGGTAGTTGCTAACTTTTAAGTGTTAATAAGTTAGGGTTTGATTCTTAAAGAATGTGTTGTTGTAAATATAATTCCATTTGATCTAATCCATAGATCAAATCATCTCTACCCAAAACAAGGTTTTAACAAAGATCACAGTGAAGGTTATAGCGCTTGACTTGATGATCTACTTCAATTCCAGCAAGTCAAGTGAAACTTCAGTTACTGTGGTAAGTTTTATTTGAAAGCGCGAAAATTCCCCGGATTTTCTATGCATGAATGCAATGCACACTTTGGTGTTCTCTCATTTTATTGCCTCTAAACCTGGGATATTACAATTACTCCTTATTTGTGTCAATGTTTTATAGCTCATGAGGAAGTATGTGGTGTTTTATCTTTCAATCTTGTTGGGCGGACTTTCACCAATGCACTAGTGGCACATCCGCTTATCCAATAATTTTGCAAAAAGAGCTGGCAACGGGGTTCCCAGTCCCAATTAATAACTTTCATTAATAATTCTCTTCACATGTTTTGCCTGATTCATCAGTAAGCAACTTAATTTTGCAATAGACACTTCTCCATGGTATGAGAAATGTTGGAAGGCACCCGAGGATTCGGTTAGCCATGGCTTGTGAAAGCAAAGGTTGGGGGGAGTGTCATCCATAATAAAACTAAAATACATGTGTAAACAAAAGAGAGGAGGATGATCTACCTTGCTGGTAGAGATGACGTCCTCCATGGGAGCCGCTCTTGGAAGGTCTGTTTGGCAAGGGGGTTAGAGTGCCCACTACCATTCGTTGACAACAACAAACACCGCTCAAAATCTAGCTTTTATGCTCTTTATATGATTTCAAAACTTGAAAAGCTCTAGCACATGATTTAATCCCTGCTTCCCTCTGCGAAGGGCCTATCTTTTACTTTTATGTTGAGTCAGTAAACCTATTTCCCTCTATCTAGGGCAAGCAATCGAGTTGTGGTGAACCAACCATTTATGCTATGATTTAGTTAGTCATGCCTTTTATGCTTTCTTGTTTAGTACAAATTTTATCTGAATGAATATGACTTTGAAAGTTATCAATGATTATGAGGAGATTGTTATGATTAAGAATGAGAGCCCTGCCATATAAATTCTGATATGAAAGCTTTGTTTAGAAGATAAGTACAATCCGTTAATAGTTCTCTGACCAAGAACAAAGTTTGCCATAACCGTTTATGATTTCCTATGCACCTCTATTTGTGATTTCTCTTTACTTATTTCAAGTTGAGTTATATGAGGAGGATGTTTACTAGAATATCTTGTGTGAATCAATATGATGCTTCTTGTCCGTATTTTTATCGACTCTTCACTCCACAAACATGTGGTCTTGTTTATTGAGCTCAGTTTCGCTTGGGGACAAGCGAGGTCTAAGCTTGGGGGAGTTGATACGTCCATTTTGCATCACTATTTTATATCATAATTTACTGTTATTCATTGATATATTTCATATTTAGAGATGATACTTATGTTATTTCACCTATTTTGCATGTTTCATGATTATTGGAGAATTATTCACCCAGGATTCTGCTGGAAAAAGCACCGTCAGACACCATATTTCGGAAGATCAACAATTGACGGAAATTATATGAAAAATCCTATTTTTCCGAAGACGAAGAGAGCCGAAGGAGGAGCCGAGGAGGGCCGCCGTGGGCCCCATAGGCTGGTGCGGGCCTGCCCGCTCCGCGCCGCCATGTGGGGAGGGCCCACAGCCCCTCGGCCTCCTCTCCTTCGCGTACATCTTCGTCCCGAAAAAAGGCACGGAGAGTTACGGAGAATAGACACACGCCTCTGTGGGGCGGAGAGACACCAGAGAGAAAAGAGCTATCCGGCGGGCAGGAATCCGCCGGGGAAATTCCCTCCCGGGAGGGAAATCGACGCCATCGCCATCGTCATCGAGCTGGACATCATTGGGATCATCATCATCATCATCTCCACCATCTACACCGCCATCTCCACCGCTGCATCTCGTCACCGCTGTAACATCTAGGGTTGAATCTTGATTGTTTGATAGGGGAAACTTTCCCGGTGTCGATTACTACTTGTTATTGATGCTATTGAGTGAAACCATTGAACCAAGGTTTATGTTCAGATTGTTATTCATCATCATATCACCTCTGATTATGTTCCATATGATGTCTCGTGAGTAGTTCGTTTAGTTCTTGAGGACATGGGTGAAGTCTAAATGTTAGTAGTGAACTATGTTGAGTAATATTTAATGGTTTGATATTTAAGTTGTGGTGTTATTCTTCTAGTGGTGTCATGTGAACGTCGACTACATGATACTTCACCTTTATGGGCCTAGGGGAGTACATATTGTATTCGTTTGCTAATTGTGGGGTTGCCGGAGTGACAGCAACCTAAACCCCCATTAGTATATCGGTGCAGGAGGGATAGCAGGATCTTAGAGTTTAAGGTTGTGGTTAGATTTATCTTAATTACTTTCTTGTATTTGCGGATGCTTGCAAGGGGTATAATCACAAGTATGTATTAGTCCTAGGAAGGGCTGTGCATTAGCATAGGTTCACCCACACAACACTTATCAAAACAATGAAGATTAATCAACTATATGAAGCGAAAGCACTAGACTAAAATCCCCGTGTGTCCTCAAGAACGTTTGGTCATTATAAGTAGACAAACCGGCTTGTCCTTTGTGCTAAAAAGGATTGGGCCACTCGCTGCAATTATTATTCTCGCATTTTATTTACTTGTACTTTATTTATCTGCTATATCAAAACCCCCTGAATACTTGTCTGTGAGCATTTACAGTGAACCCTTCATCGAAACTGCTTGTCAACACCTTCTGCTCCTCGTTGGGTTCGACACTCTTATTTATCGAAAGTACTACGATACACCCCCTATACTTGTGGGTCATCAATGATCCTGATCATGATAGGCAGCTCACAAGATCTAAACATGATAGCACAAGAGGAGAAGACAACCATCTAGCTACTGCTATGGACCCGTAGTCCAAGGATGAACTACTCACGCATCAGTCGGAGGCGGGCATGGTGATGTAGAGCCCTCCGGTGATGATTCCCTCTCCGGCAGGGTGTCGGAGGCGATCTCAGTCCCCGAGATGGGATTGACGGCGGAGTCTCGTAACTTTTCCGTATCGTGGCTCTCGGTACTAGGGTTTTCGCGACGAGGGATTAAGTAGGCGAAGGGGCAGCACAAGGGGCACCCGAGGGGCCCACCCCATAGGGTGGCGCCCCCCCCTTGGCCGCGCCGCCACGTGGGGTGGCCGCCTCGTGGCCCCTCTCCGTATCTCCTTCGGTGTTCTGGAAGGCTCCGTGGAAAATAAGACCGTGGGCTTTTGTTTCGTCCAATTCCGAGAATATTCGTAAACTAACTTTTCTGAAACCAAAAACAACAGAAAACAGGAAATGGCACTGCGGCATCTTGTTAATAGGTTAGTTCCAGAAAATGCATAAAAACATCATAAAGTATGAACAAAACATGTAGGTATTGTCATAAAACTAGCATGGAACATAAGAAATTATAGATACGTTGGAGACGTATCAATGCCCTAAGTAAATCTCATAGTAGTCATCATGATATGTATATATGAATCTCTATTCTGTCAATTGCCCAACTGTAATTTTTTCACCCAACATGCTATTTATCTTATTGGAGAGACATCACTAGTGAACTGTGGACCCCGGTCCTATTCTTTATCTGAAATACAATCTACTGCAATCATTCTCTGTTGTTTTCTGCAAGCAAACATAATTCTCCACACCATACGTTTAATACTTTGTTTTCAGCAAGCCGGTGAGATTGACAACCTCACTGTTAAGTTGGGGCAAAGTATTTTGATTGTGTTGTGCACGTTCCACGTTGGCGCCGGAATCCCTGGTGTTGCGCCGCACTACACTCCTCCACCAACAACCTTCACGTGGCCTTCATCTCCTACTGGTTCGATAACCTTGGTTTCTTACCGAGGAAAACTTGCTGCTGTACGCATCACACCTTCCTCTTGGGGTTCCCAGACGTGTGCTTTACCGTCACAAGCAACTCTTTTTCGGCGCCGTTGCCGGAAATCAAGACACACTGCAAGGGGAGTCTCTCACATCCAATCTCTTTACTTTGTTTATTGTCTTGCTTTATTTTATTTTCTGTCTTGTTTGCTTTATTATATCGAAAACACACAAAAATTAGTTACTTGTTTTTACTTTATTTAACTCTGTTTGTTTTTTTTTATTACTGTTAAAATGAATACTCCTGAGAATACAAGTTGTCTGATTCACTAGCACAAATAATAATGATTTTATATGTACTCCCATTGCTCCACCTACTACTACAGAAGAATTTTATGAAATTAAACCTGCTTTACTGAATCATGTTATGAGAGAGCAATTTTCTGGTGTTAGTACTGATGATGCTGCGGCCCATCTTAATAATTTTGTTGAACTTTGTGAAATGCAAAAGTATAAGGATATAGATAGGGATATTATAAAGCTGAAATTGTTTCCTTTCTCCTTAAGAGGAAGAGCTAAAGATTGGTTGCTGTCTTTGCCTAAAAATAGTATTGATTCATGGACTAAATGTAAAGATGCTTTTATTGGAAAATATTATCCTCCTACTAAGATTATATCTTTGAGAAGTAGCATTATGAATTTTAAGCAATTGGATAATGAACATGTTGCCCAAGCATGGGAGAGAATGAAATCTTTGGTAAAGAATTGCCCTACCCATGGACTAACTACTTGGATGATCATCCAAACCTTTATGCAAGATTGAATTTTTTCTTCAAGGAACCTATTGGATTCAGCTGCTGGAGCTACCTTTATGTCCATTACTTTGGGTGCTGCAATAAAGCTTCTTGATGATATGATGATCAATTACTCTGAATGACATACTGAAAGAACTCCTCAAGGTAAGAAGGTAAATTCTGTTGAAGAAACCTCTTCTTTGAGTGATAAGATTGATGTTATTATATCTATGGTTGTTAATGGTAGATCTCATGTTGATCCTAATAATGTTCCTTTAGCTTCATTAGTTGCTCAAGAAGAGCATGTTGATGTGAATTTCATCAAAAATAATAATTTCAACAACAATGCTTATAGGAATAATTTTGGTAACAACAACTATAGGCCACAGCCCCCTCTGGCCTCCTCTCCTTCGCGTACATCTTCGTCCCGAAAACCTAAGGCACGGAGAGTTACGCTGGGAGGGGGCCCACAGCCCCCTCTGGCCTCCTCTCCTTCGCGTACATCTTCGTCCCGAAACCTAAGCATAGACGTCGAAAAAACAACTTTAATCCTCTCAAAATAGAGTGGGAAAAAATTACATCCGAATTCACCGGGGTTTACCCGGTTAGCTAATTTTTAGATTTTGAAAATTCCAAATGAAAATATGAAAGCAGGAAGATTTTAGTTTTTTTCCAGAAATTTAGGATTTTATATTTTTTATATTTTTTAAAATTAAAATTAATAATTGCATCTAAATAAAGATTGCTATTACTTTTAGCAAATTATAAGATTTTCAAATTTTTAGGTTTTAGGTTTGGCAAAAAAAATTAAAAATTAAAAAATTGAAAATAATTAAAAATAATACAAATTATAAAGTTAATGTTTATTTATTTATTCAAGATTATTATTACAACATTACTTTGGTTTATTAAAATAATTATTTGAAATTCAAACAATAAAGAAATATGACATCGATCGACATGTTAATAGGATTGATATGATACTACTATCACATACATGCGCGCGAAGCACTTGGATGCGGGATGGAAAGGAACTTGGAAGTTAAGCGTGCTAGTGCTAGAGTAGTGGGAGGATGGGTGACCGAGCGGGAAGTTTGAGCACGAGTAAGTAATTGGACTAGAGATAAGGGTAGTTAGAGACTAAACTTGTGAAATAACTAAAATATTAGAAATTCCGAAAAAAGAAAAAAAATGGAGTAGAAAATAATTCGAAAAAAATGTTTTTCTGCCGTGGCAGTGTTTTGGGACGTTTTTGCCGCGGCAGACCCTTTAGGTTCGTATTACGAACAGGTCCTCCCGCTCGGACGCCCGGGAGCCGCCACGTGGTGCACCCTTTAGCACCGGTTCGTAACTGAACCGGTGCAAAAGGGGGGCCTTTTGCACCGGATTGTTTGCACCGGTTGGGCATCCGGTGCATATAGCCCTTACCAACCGGTGCAAAAGGCCCGTTTTTCCACTAGTGGACGCACTCGATTCTGCATGTTATCACGTCTTTCTGTCAAGCCCGACTTTCATTTGCATGGCGTGCATAACTCATCCTTCAGAGAAACGAAACGACGACTGAACTCTTTAGTATCACCCCACAATGCACTTCCATTTATTGTTCTTTGTTACTAGATGAGTCCAGACATATTTTCTTCAAATTTTAATTAACTAGCACAGTGGCCCTCGCAAATGCGAGGGCAATACCTTTACTTATTTATTTTTTTTGACAATTAATACCACATATATTCATAATAATAAATAGTACATGGTAGAGATACACGAGCTGTCTCCAGCGATTACAAAATAAAGTCTAAAAGATACTAGCAAATCTTCGAGATCTTCAAACTCTTTCTTCTTCCAAGCCATAATCTTGTACTTTTCTGGAGGCAGCCAAAGATAGATAACAAACCATAGACCTGTAAATACCAACGAAGGTTCTCCCATAATTTTAATTTGAGCCGCAATGCCAAGGCTGCGTGCACGCGCGCAACCATTAAAGTAGTCAATCAACATCGGCAAGAGTACCAACACCAGTATATCAGGGAATAAAAACCGATCTGCCTTGTCGACGTTGATGGAGAGCCGAGAGTACGAATCACCATTGTCGAGGACGTAGCAACCGGGACAAAAACTGCGAGGATAATCCTCCTCGCGGCAACCATGAGAAAAGATCCAAGATCGATCTGGCGAAGCAAGATCTGAACATCCATACCTAGATAATTGTAATCTTTCAACACCACCATTGACGTCGGGAAGGAGATCTCGTCGTCGAACGAAAGGCCGAAGATCACTTATTGCAGACGATGCCATCTCCATTGCGGGGAAACCAACAAGAAAACGGCGACCAAAATCCTAACATAGACTACTAAAAAGACTACTTTTATTGAAAACTCCACGCATAGATCGGGTTCCCCACTCCTCCCGACGCCGGCGAAGCCGGCCGGAGGAGGGGGAACCGATCTATGGAGGAGGCTGAAGTGGAGGCAGCTAGGGTTTTTTCTCTCTGGAGGGCGGCGGCAGCCGTAGGAACGAAAACAATGAACCGATCTTCCAATACCTTTACTTATTTGAAAGCCCTTGATTTGTATTTATAATTTAATATATCTGTGATACAATGCTGCATGGTCTGACATTAACACTTTGATTCAGTAGCCGTTTTCTATACTAAGTTGAACATGGTCATTAGCACATGGTACTCATAGTTTAAAATCTTAAAAAGATCGTAGATAGTCTATAAGCGGCATTAATTATATAGATATAGATATAGATATAGATATAGATATAAATTTAAAATATGGATAAAATGTCCACCTGCATCAATTGCTGGATATGTTAAAGTACATCTATGATGATAGATGGTCAATTAAAAGTAAGGTTGATAGGTCGAGCAGATTAATGTATATGGTTTGGCTTACAATATAATTTTTTAGCCTCATTTCTCTTGTGTGTTATGAACATATGTGATGATCGAAGTTTAGATGATCAATACGTACCATGAAACTTTGCGAATATTCAACTGGTGCCCATCAAATATTTTTTGTTCTTCGAAGTGCATCTAACTTGATTTGTTAGGTGAGTATAAACCTTCACGGTTGCTAATTTTGGTTCATAATACTTAAAAATAAATTTTGTAGGCCCCCTACCTATTTCCTAAATGAAACCATTTGGGTTTTTAGATGATCTATTTATTGAAGTTAATATATCAAAAATGATTTTATGACAATGAAAGTTATAATGATATATTATTTTCACTCAAGTCGTCCTACTAATATGTTATATCTATATTTTGAAAATATAAAATGTTGATCACATGCATTTTAGAATATCTTCAGATTTACGATTGATTCTACGTATTTCTTTTACGCCAAACCCACTCTTAAATCAATACATGCTACATTCTCGCAACAATATATTTATTGTGTCAAGTGATAGGACTACAACCAACACCAAAACCGATGTGATCCCAACCGAAAATCCAAGGAGCAACGGCCATGATTTTTTCGGGAAAATAACCCTAGAAACTTATATTTACCCTGGCAAGTGGAAAGAAAGTCACGGGCACGTTTACCCAACATAAATATCAAACATTGATAGTTCTCTCATCTCAAAAAATGACGTCCTGGATTTTTCTAAATTTGAGTGTATCTAGACGCGATTGGTGTATAGATACATTCAAATCTAGACAAAGCTATGACATCTTTTTTGGTATAGAGGAAGTGTATTATTTGTGTGTGCATGTGAGAACTCTCTAGAGATGATTGGTACATTTTTTAACACATCTGGATCCTGACTGCCGCCAGTTGATAGCCGAAAAAGTGTGTGTGTGAAATTTTGTTGAAACTATGTAAGTGAAACTAATATGAATTTTCTCTTGTCGCTCAGCTACTTTGGCTGCAACATGGTTTCACATACAGATTTGTAAAAAAAATCTGCACGTAAAAAGGTTTTGAAACTTTGTTGAAAAATCTATACATAAAAGTCTGTATTTATCCTATTAATTTGTACGCAAAAGATTTATGTGTAACATATCTGCCATTTTCTTGCTACCACGTTGCACCAAAAGTAGCTAAGGCATCTATACTAACGGGCTGCCCTAGCTGGCGCTCGATCGCCATAAGGTTAGCGAGCGATCACTTTCCGACATGATTAGGAGTAAACACGTTTTTCCTTGCCGTATATTTGCATGCATGTAAAAAGGAACAAATTTGAAAGTTTAAAACGTTTTAACTTTCAAACGACAACTCCAAATTAAGATCCGCTTTCACCAATAAATCCGTCTCGACGAGATCTTCAAAACTAGCACCCATGTTAATATGTTTCGACGACTTTTTTTTCGGGCTAAAAGTTATCAACCCTCTCTATTTGAATAATCAACCCCTCCGTACTTGAGTGATCAACGGCAAATGTATAAAATTATCAACCTGGTGCAGGGTATTGAGGGAAAGTTCTGCATGCATGCACAAATAGACGAATCTGCTGATGTCAGCGGAATCTTTTCCAAATTTCAAAATTCAAAACGTTTTAACTTTCAAACGACAACTCCAAATTAAGATCCGCTTTCACCAATAAATCCGTCTCGACGAGATCTTCAAAACTAGCACCCATGTTAATATGTTTCGACAAACTTTTTTTTTGGCTAAAAGTTATCAACCCTTTCTATTTGAATAATCAACCCTCCGTACTTGAGTGATCAATGGTAAATGTATAAAATTATTAACCTGGTGCAGGGTATTGAGGGAAAGTTCTGCATGCATGCACAAATAGACGAATCTGCTGATGTCAGCGGAATCTTTTTCAAATTTGAAAATTCAAAACGTTTTAAACGACAACTCCAAATTAAGATTCGCTTTCACCAATAAATTCGTCTCGACGAGATCTTCAAAACTAGCACCCATGTTGATATGTTTCGAGAAACTTTGGGCTAAAAGTTATCAACCATTTCTATTTGAATAATCAACCCTCCGTACTTAAGTGATCAACGGTAAATATATAAAATTATCAACCCCAAAGTTAATTTTATTTAGCGACTCTATTTTAGTTTACAAGCTATCAACCCGGTGACCCGCTATTTATCAATGGTAAATATAAATAAATATCAACCCTAAAAATTTAATTTAATTTAAAATATGTAGCGACTCTTTTTTTTGTTTACAAGTTATCAACCCGGTGCCCCGTTATTTATCAACGGT
Organism: Lolium multiflorum; assembly: GCA_030979885.1. Taxonomy (NCBI): domain Eukaryota; kingdom Viridiplantae; phylum Streptophyta; class Magnoliopsida; order Poales; family Poaceae; genus Lolium; species Lolium multiflorum. The sequence continues at coordinate 340,607,972 of CM061749.1, forward strand.
AAATATAAATACCTAGCAACCCTAAAAAGTAAATTTCATTTAGAATATTTTAGCAACTTTTGTTAGCTTACAACTTAAAAACAGTACTTAATTTGAGTAGCAAGTGGTAGTTCATTTGAGTTGCAAGTGGATCTTCCCACCCGTTATTTTCCCCCTTAAAAACCACTGGCCCGAAAAAGGGAATTGCAAAAGGACCCCCTTAAACATGAATTACCGTACGAAAATAAAACCCAAAAGGGAATTGCAAAAAGATAATTGAAAACCTGCCTCGTGCTGAAGAAAAAAAGTGAGATGCTATGTGTATGCATGCAACAACTTATGAAAGCGTGCTGAAAAGTTGGCTCATTAGATGCTCTGTGCATGTGCATGCATGCAGTGTGAACGCTCTTGGCTGCATGCAACTTGCAAAGTAGTAATACAAGCTGTTAGTGTGAACACGTGTGAACGAAATTAAAACACTACGTGATAAAAAGGGAATTGACTCGCTCCGCGAGCGCTTCCGTGCCACAGAAAGTGATTGCTCGAGCAATCGATTGCCAGGGAGGGAATTCGTATACTAACTGCCCTAGGTAAATACGGTTCAAAGCTAGAAAGAACTGGGGATCACGTCTGTCGTGGGAAGACGAATCTCTAATTTATGCATGTCGTGTGTTTAAAAGGAAAAACTACATGCCCTCAGCTTGGCGTGCTGATCCGTCTAAAAATAAAAGGCAAACTGTATGTGTACCTTAGATAGAACATGGGGCATAGAACGTGACGGTACCGTGTCAAATAGGCTACATGACACGTTACGTAACTAATTTGTTTCATTAAATCCTAGCCATAATTTTTTTATCTAACTATCATAATAATTTAGATGATGTGGATTAACCTAACGTCTCTATTTGCATCCTTATTCATTAAATCCTAGCCATAATTTTTTATCTAACTATCATAATAATTTAGATGATGTGGATTAACCTCACGTCTCTATTTGCATCCTTATTTTGTTTTTAGTATATAATAGATTGGAAGCTGAAGGCTGCCGGGGCGTTACATACTCTTCCTTCCCTATAAAATTTCATCTCCCCTAGGACCTCAGCATGTCGCCTTGCTCTCAATCAACAATGTCGTTGAATTGTATGTCTGCCACCAGGCAATACTATGCATCGCCGCTCGGCGCCTGGTCGCCAGCCGCTGTCAGACTCCTTGCTCGTTGCCGCCACACTCCTCGCAGCCCAGTGTCTGGTCGCGGTCGCCGTCTGGCTTCCCACTCGGTGCTGCCGCACCCTTCATCACCTTGGCCGTGGGCTACCGTCCGGTTCTCGCATGTCGCCGCCGTCCCGTAAGCGGTTGTGCTATGTGACAAGTAGTGATTGCCGACGGAGCGTGACCACGCGATGGTCGTGCAACGGGTGCTGGCTGGGCTGCCGTCCGGCTTTCTGTTTTTTTTTAAATCTACGGAACTTGCCTGATTCAAAATTAAAACTGATATCACGTGGTTTCAGAGAACATGGCAGCCTATCGGACAAGCAGCCATATGCAGATTATTGCAGGCGTACACTGCAGGACATCATGGACCATCGGAGGACATAGCGGACACGGCGCCGACGTCCATGGACCATCAACTATTTCGCTGGAAATGGTCAGTAGAAATTCTAAATGCAGGGAGTAACTCGAAGTTGCAATTAGAGCCCCTTCGACCAAGTCTACAAGTGCATGGGCTGGAGCTGGTGATGGGCACCGTTCTGCCCCTTCTCCATCATAGTGTCCACACTTCTGTTTTTATCAATCATGTCCATGATTTATTCAATATGTATATGAACCTTATCGTGTTGTTGATTTTTATTGCAGGATCATGAAGATCTTTGCACGCCTGCATCAACTGTACATGACGTTGGTGTGTGCGGCAATTGCTTAACTGATCTGTTCCTAATTGTTACATAGATAGTCTCTTAAGTCTTAACCTCTATCATGCAATGATGATATTGGTAATAATCTCAGTTTTTTTGGGCTATAACAATGCATACTTATTCATCTTTTTCTATAAGGTATGTAAATGAGATACATATACAGCCTTATACATGGATAATTTATTATTGATTTTTAATTTTTTACACATATTGGTTTGATTTGAACGGCAAGTGACTTTCACTCACTGCATGTCAAACCGTGTACACCTCAAATGGTTCAATCCCCAAAAGTTTTTGATAAACAATTATAGTGCCTCGACATTCAAGTAATTTATCATGAATAATAATTGATCCTGTTAAAATCTCACTTCAATCATTTTGCATGATGGCAATGCAAATAAGAATTGTTTTAACATACTCTTTATGCTTTTGCATACATGGAAATCTTCTGTACTACCCGCTGCAACGCGCGGGGAATCCACTAGTTCTATTAATTGCTTTGCATGTTGTCATGAATGCTATTAATTGCTTTGCATGTTGGTATGACTAATTGAAGCTATCAAGAAACTCTCTTTGCATGATGGTTAACTCTTATCTTTTACCATATGCTTTATTTGTTGTAAATATGATCTTACGTATACTTACAAACTACCACCGGGAAATATTTCCTAATACCTCTTGTCCTAGGACAATTGGAAATCTATTATGAGGTAGAGATTCATTGATCATATTTACATTGGCTCTTGTGTTTAAATTGTCTTATTAATTGCCATGAATTTGTTGTGCTTTGACTCCCTTGTGTCTTCCTTGCATCTTATGGATCTAATTTGTCTATTCAAACTTTCTTAGCATTTTTAGTAGATATAGGTAGCGTGATGACCCTAGTTTTGTGCATTTTGTATTCATATGCAAAATCCTAGATAATGCACTAATCTTGGGGGAGCTCTCCTATATTTGTTAGAATGCTTAACATCTCTTGATCATTATCAAGAATTTGGTTTTGGGAGACATAAATTTTCTTTTTGGTACTTTGTGCCATCATAAAAAAGATGTTGAGGGTTTGGTTTATTGGTTGGAACCTTGCTCTCTTGGGAGTTGGTTATCTCATTTCTTTGTGTTTAGGTTTAATTAGCTTATTATAATGAGATAATTCTTTGGAGTCAATCTTGTGTTGATTTGATTCTTTGATATAATTTGGACAACCATTGTCTCTTGATTTATTTGGTGTCTTGTCCAAATTATATCTTTCTTTGGTTCTTGAAAGTATTGTGCATGCATCTTTAATATATGTCTATCTTATGGCATGTGTTACTTTCTTTGATCCAATATATAGGATAAACTCCATCAAATCCTAATTTGGCTAAGATGTGCATGAAATTCAATTTCATATCTATATGCACATAGTATTGTGGAGTTTGTCCTATATGTTGTAGTGTGTCTAACTACTTCGGACCCAATTAGTTTGGGACCATTTTGTACTTACCTTTGTGTTAGGTACAATGGATATGCATTGGATGCTTGTCTAACTCTTGGGAAGAAGTGGTGACTCAATGACAACTTTAGGCAAGCTAGGATGGGCCGTAAGTGAAGATGGGCTTACGCGTGGAGCATCTTTGAAGCGGCCTTGCACGAAGAGTTTGGGCTTAATTGCCCGTGTATCTGTAATATAGTAGATCGCATATTAGTTTAGAATTAAAAGATAGAGTTTAACTCATGCACGGTTAGGTGCACGTCCAAATTAGAAAGTCCCTTGGACTATAAATATGTATCTAGGGTTATCGGAAAAGGAGGACAATCACGTTCACAATAAACACAAATCAGGCGCATCGCCACCCCTTCTTTCGAGGGTTTCTCCGGGTAAGCATCATCTGCCTAGATCGCATCTTGCGATCTAGGCAGCACGTTTATTCGTTTACCTTATGTTACTCGTCTGAAGCGTTGTTGATGACGAGTAGCACTACTTATCGTAGATGTTTTGGGGCTTGCATAGATGCTTTTCTTACGCATATCTGCTTAGTATGCTCCCCTCGATATCTAGCTGTAAGGGCAGCATCTTGCTTGTTCGTTGTTTAGTAGATCCGATCCGTTATAGTTGCTCCTTGATTCTTCAAGGATTGGTTTAATATCCGTATGGTTAGGCCTTGCAAACGGTTTGAACGATCCGGTAGTGCGTTAGGTATGGTTTGTTAGTCCTAAGAGGGATGTTCCGGGAATTAACTTAATGTTGGTTTTTAGGCCTCTTTTAGGGTTAGCTTTCCATTATCTTTCGTGTCTATTAGGCTCAACTACGCGTAGGATGTTCCGATCATACGGTGAAAACCCTAAACTGTCGTAGATTGGTTTAGCTTTATACTGATCAAGCAGGAGCCCCATGTCAGCGTTAACCCTACGTAAAACATGGGGCGATCGGCTTTGTGAGCCGATCCACAGGGCAACCTGAGAGCCGATCGGGCTCGTATTTAATGTTTACGTGTCTGCCATGCAGGAACTAATCGAAGCAATCCAACACCTTCCTGACCAGGTATAGGTTAGGTGGCACGCCCTTGCAACCGCCAGGACGTGTGCCGGAGCATTTGCGGGACGACGTCGAGGGACCAGGGCCCACTGCAGCCTTGGAAGCCTCCCGGCTCTTCGTGTTGCTTAACCACTGCTCGCCGGTGGGTTTTGGCAGGCAACACATTCTGGCACGCCCGGTGGGACATCGGGACAATCTTCCGCAGCAACCACGTCGACATCTGCATCTGAGATGGCGGAAGAACCGGTCAAGTACGAAGATCTGCCTCCTGAGCATAAGAAGAAATACGATGATCTCAAGGCCATCCTGGAAGCCGATCTCATCGGCGCTTTTGAGAAAACCCGTTCGCACGGGATCAAGTTCAAAGGGTTCCAACCCGAAGGTGCGCTAGATGGACTAGATCTATCTCTCCCTTCGGACGAACGTACCAGAGCCCTGCGACAGGAAGTCAACTATGCCGTTGCTCACTCTCTTCATCGGCATTCTGAGAGCTTGGTGAATACTCTGGAGCGTGTCGCGCTCAATGTGGTGCAAGAAGTCATGAAGCACAAGTACTCTCCGTCAGGACCTGCTCTAGGAACTCATCAAGGAGAGATACCGCTCTATACCAGGCCGCCACTGCCATACACGACGGCAGCTCCACAGCAACCAGGTTCACCGGCGTACGTTGTCTATAAGGTTGGAGGTGATCCTGGCGATTACCAATTCCTGTATGAGCCGCCCAAGGAGATTCCACATGGATACGTGTGCACATACGTGCCGGACTGCAACAACTGGATGACCCAGGTTACAGCAGGAAGGACTGCCACGGCAGGAGGGATCGCTGGAACAGGAGTAGTTGCCGGAGCAGGAAGCTTCTGGAGCAGACGCTGAGAAACAGGCGTGGTTAGCCAAATATACCACCGGTACAAGTCATGCACGCTCAACTTCTGCAGCTCCTACGGTGGATGAGATCACCGCAATCATGAGAGACCAGTTCGGCATCCTGCCGAAGAAGAGAATGATCGGCTATTCCAAGCCGTATCCCAACGACTATGACCTAATCCCACTACCGCCTAAGTATCGGCTCCCTGACTTCACAAAATTCAGTGGATCAGAAGGAACCAGCTCAATCGAGCACGTGAGCCGATATTTGGCACAGTTGGGCATGGTCTCAGCTTCAGACGAGCTGCGTGTGAGGTTCTTCTCACAATCTCTCACGGGTCCAGCCTTTGGGTGGTACACCTCGTTGCTACCAGACTCGGTTCGGACGTGGAAGCAGCTGGAAGAGCAGTTTCACGTACAATACCATTCAGAAGCTACTGAAGCTAGCCTTGCCGATCTGACCCAAGTTCGGCAGAGACGAGGAGAGACGGTATCTGAGTACATCCAGAGGTTCAGGACCATCAAGAACCGATGTTATTCGGTTCGCCTATCTGAGAAGGAAGCAGTCGAGCTGGCGATAGCAGGATTATCAGCGCCGCTCAGAGATGTGACCTTCCAAGACTACAATTCACTGGCGCATATGGTTCAGAAATTGACATTGTATGAACAGCGCCACCCAGAATTGTACCAGGACAAGTTCAGGCGCGTCGCTGATGACCCACAAGTATAGGGGGTGTATCGTAGTATCTTAGATAAGTAAGAATGTCGATCCCAACGAGGAGCAGAAGGTGTTGGCAGCAGTTTCGATGAAGGATTCACTGTAAATGCTCACAAACAAGTATTCAAGGGGTTTTGATGTAACAGATGAATAAAGTACGAGTAAGTAAAATGCGAGAGAAATAATTGCAGCAAGTGGCCCAATCCTTTTTAGCACAAAGGAAAAGCCGGTTTGTTTACTTATAATGACCAAACGTTCTTGAGGACACACGGGGATTTTAGTCTAGCACTTTCGCTTCATGTGGCTAAATAATCTTCATTGTTTTGATAAGTGTTGTGTGGGTGAACCTATGCTAATGCACCGCCCTTCCTAGGACTAATACATACTTGTGATTATACCCCTTGCAAGCATCCGCAACTACAAGAAAGTAATTAAGATAAATCTAACCACAGCCTTAAACTCTGAGATCCTGCGATCCCTCTTGCATCGATATACTAACGGGGCTCAGGTTTCTGTCACTCCGGCAACCCCGCAATTAGCAACCGAATACAAGATGCACTCCCCTAGGCCCATAAATGGTGAAGTATCGTGTAGTCGACGTTCACACGACACCACTAGAAGAATGACACCACAACTTAAATATCATAACATTGAATATTACTCAACCATAATTCACTACTAGCATTTAGACTTCACCCATGTCCTCAAGAACTAAACGAACTACTCACGAGACATCATATGGAATACAATCAGAGGTGATATGATGATGAATAACAATCTGAACATAAACCTTGGTTCAATGGTTTCACTCAATAGCATCTATAACAAGTAGAGAATAATGCCGGGAGAGTTTCCCCTATCATACAATCAAGATTTAACCCAAATTGTTACAGCGGTGACGAGGTGCAGCGGTGGTGATGGCGGTGTAGATGGTGAAGATGATGATGATGATGATGGAGATGATGTCCCGCTCGATGACGATGGCGATGGCGTCGATTTCCCCCTCCGGGAGGGAATTTCCCCGGTTCCTGCCCGCCGGGAGAGCTCTTTTCTCTCTGGTGTTCTCCGCCCCGCAGAGCTGTAACTCTTCGTGAGGTCCTCCCTCTGGCTTAGGTTTTCGGGACGAAGGAGTACGCGAAGAAAAGGAGGCGAAAGGGGCTGTGGGGCCCCACACCACGGGTGGCGCGGCCAGCCATGGGCCGCGCCGGCCTGTGGTCTGGGCCCACCATGGCTCCCCTCTTCTTCCCCTTCTGGCTCCCTCCGTCATCTGAAAAAATAGGAATTTACGTGAAATTTCCTTCCACAGTTGATCTTCCGAAATATTGCGTTCTGACGGTGCTTTTTCCAGCAGAATCCTGGCTCCGGTGCTTGATCCCCCAATAATGATGAAACATGCAAAATAGATGAAATAACATAAGTATTGTGTCCCAATATGAAATATATCAATGAATAACAGCAAATTATGATACAAAATAGTGATGCAAATTGGATGTATCAACTCCCCCCAAGCTTAGACCTCGCTTGTCCCCAAGCGAAACTGAGCTCGATAAACAAGACCACATGTTTATGGAGTGAAGAGTCGATAAATAAAATACGGACAAGAAGCATCATATTCATTCACACAAGACATTCTAATAAACAACTTCCTCATATAACTCATCTTGAAATAAGTAAAGAGAAATCACAAGTAAAGGTGCATGAGAAATCATAGTTGGTGATGGCAAACTTTGTTCTTGGTCAGAGAACTACTAACGGATTGTACTTCTAAGCAAAGCTTTCATATTAGATTTTATAGCTGAGCTTTCATATTCAAGCATAACAATCTCCTCATAATCATTAATAACTTCAAAGTCATATTCATTCAGATAAAATTGGTACTAAACAAGAAAGTATAAAAGACATGATTAACTGAATCATAGCATAAATGATTGGTTCACAACAACTCAATTGCTTGCTTGAGATAGAGAGAAATAGGTTTACTAACTCAACATAAAAGTAAAAGATAGGCCCTTCGCAGAGGGAAGCAGGGATTAAATCATGTGCTAGAGCTTTTCAAGTTTTGAAATCATATAAAGAGCATAAAAGTAAGATTTTGAGCGGTGTTTGTTGTTGTCAACGAATGGTAGCGGGCACTCTAACCCCTTGCCAAACGAACCTTCAAGAGCGGCTCCCATGAGAGGACGGCATCTCTACCAGCAAGGTAGATCATCCCCTTCTCTTTTGTTTACACATGTATTTTAGTTTTATTAAGGATGACACTCCCCCAACCTTGGCTTTCTCAATCCATGGCTAACCGAATCCTCGGGTGCCTTCCAACATTCACATACCATGGAGGAGTGTCTATTGCAAAATTAAGTTGCTTACTGATAAATCAGAGCAAAACATGTGGAGAGAATTATTAATGAAAGTTATTAATTGGGGCTGGGAACCCCGTTGCTAGCTCTTATTGCAAAATTATTGGATAAGCGGATGTGCCGCTAGTCCATTGGTGAAAGTCCGCCCAACAAGATTGAAAGATAAAACACCACATACTTCCTCATGAGCTATAGAACATTGACACAAATAAGGAGTAGTAGTTTGAATAATTTAAAGGTAGCACATGAAGTATTTACTTGGAATGGCAGAAAATACCATGTAGTAGGTAGGTATGGTGGACACAAATGGCATAGGTTTGGTCTAAGGTTATGGATGTATGAGAAGCATTCCCTCTCGATACAGGTCTTTGGCTAGCAAGGTTTGATAGCAAGCATAAAGGTTGAGGGAAACAAACAAATATACATATGATAGAAACAACCATGCATCTTTCTCATAAGCACAAGCAATTTTAACTTCAGAATACTAAACTCATTAGCATAGAGGTAATAGAGTAGTATATCTAAGTGTATTTCTCTCTTTTATTTAAACATCAGGGTGTTGTTACTATTGACCAATGCTAAGTTTGCCAAAACCAAATAGATTTACTTGATGCTCCCAAAGTGATATCAATACTCATGTCAAGAGTAATCATATAATGGAGATTGCAAACTAAAATAAGGTGTGCAAAAAGTAAATGATAAGACTTCTCATTAATATTCCATAACGATAACTCACACCAACGGATACATAGATAACTAACTAAGAGAGATACTTCCACATTGCATACTATTCCATATGATAACTTCCCTACTCATGATATGACACTACTTGATAGTAAAAGATAAAGGTAGTGATGATGTGATACCGCGGCACTCCCCCAAGCTTGGAACAAACCAAGGGGATGCCAATACCGATGATGAATTACTCCTTCGGTGATGATGGTGATGGATTCCTCTCGACAAGCTTCTTAACCAGCTCCTTTAAATCTTCAATCTCATAGGTGAGGTTGCGAATCAGTTCCGAGTTGTGCTCAACGCGGCTCTGTTATCACCAGATTTTAGCCAAATCAGGAGACGGGCCGTAAGTGAAGATGGGCTTTGAAGGACGTACACGTGGAGCATCTTCGAAGCGGCCTTGCGCTAAGAGTTTGGGCTAAGTTGCCCGTGTATCTGTAATATAGTAGATCGCATTGTAATTTAGATTAAAAGATAGAGTCTGGCCTTCTTCAAACATTGCTGGGACTCAGGAATGAGCCGATTGCCAACAATCGAGAATTGCCCAGAATGCAAACAGCAAAGGAGAAGGACAAGTTTCAGTGTTCGAGCGTCTAGGACCTCTCCCACCTCATAACAGGCGAGCTGAGTCATCTCAAGAAGAAGACTTCGAGGAGTCAGATGGAGAAGAAGATAGGTATCACCGACCAAGGTGGTGCCCTGATGGACTCAGCCATTCTCAGAAGCGTAGAGTGCAGCGGCTACGAAACCTGGAAGAAGCCGAGGCACGTGCGTACACGTTGAGAAGAGCACGGCCCGACCTGGCCGTGAAAATTCAGCAAACATTGGAGACGAAGGCGCGCCCGCCAAAGAAAGTATGGCACCCAAAACAGGCGAAAGCCGATGCACAGGCATCGGCTGATGCCGATGCAGAGACATCGGCTGGTACAAACACAGTATTTAGGATCTCGTCAGAGATTTATGACCCAAGACATGGTGAACATGCCCCCGTCGAGTCGCGTCACCATAATAAGAGACCGAGAAGTTGTAAACCCTCATCAAGCATCATGATGGAAAAGGAGGCCGATTTTAGCAATCGGCCAGCATTATCCTCAACATACGCTTTGCCGGTATTCAACATTGATCTGGCAAGCGATGGAAAGCTGGGTTATGGGTTTACATCAGCGGACGAACTAGAAGAGATTGATATTGGTCCTGGGGACAAGCCACGACCAACATTTATCAGCAAAAAATTAGACCCACACCTGAGGGGCCTGATGATAGCCCTGTTAAAAGAGTACCCAGATTGTTTTGCCTGGGATTATACAGAGATGCCTGGGTTAGACAGGAGCATCATTGAGCACAGGCTCCCTCTGAAGAAAGGATTTCGGCCGTTCCAGCAGCGAGCACGACAGATGAAGGCCGAAGTCTTGGAAGAAGTCAAGAAGGAAATCAAGAAGATGCTGGACGCCGGATTCATCAGGCCATGCAGGTACGCTGAATGGATTTCCAATGTTGTGCCTGTGGAGAAAAAGGACGGCCGATGGCGCGTAGCCATAGATTTTCGGAACCTTAACAGCGCCACTCCGAAGGACGAGTATCCGATGCCAGTAGCAGAAACCCTGATCAATGCAGCTGCTGGTCATAAAATATTGAGTTTCATGGATGGCAATGCTGGCTACAACCAAATTTTCATGGCTCCGGAGGATATACACAAGACTGCATTCAGAGTGCCAGGCTCGGTAGGCTTGTTTGAATATGTGGTCATGACGTTTGGACTGAAGAACGCCGGCGCGACATACCAAAGGGCCATGAACTACATCTTCCATGATCTAATTGGCAAGTTGGTGGAGATTTACATCGACGACGTGGTGGTAAAGTCTGTTGCGACGGACGGACACTTAGAGGATTTGCGACGAGTCCTGGACCGAACTCGGAAGTTCGGACTGAGAATGAATCCGAAGAAGTGCGCCTTCGGTGTGACGGCCGGTCAGTTCCTAGGATTCTTGGTCCACGAGCGTGGGATTGAGATCGGCCTAAAAAGTCAAGAGGCAGTTCGAACGATGAAGCCGCCCACCACAAAGAAGGAGCTCCAATGTCTCATCGGCAAAATTAATTTCGTCAGAAGGTTCATCTCCAACCTGTCTGGGCGAATTGAGCCGTTTATGGGCTTGGTCAAAATCAAGCCCGATGAAGAGTTCCGCTGGGGGGCAGAGCAACAACAGGCCTTTGACGATATTAAGGAATACTTGACCAAGCCACCCGTGTTAGTTCCGCCGCGGCAGGACAGGCCATTCTATATTTACTTGTCAGTGGCTGACACCTCCATCGCGTCAGTGGTGGTGCAGGTTTATGATGGCCTAGAAAAAGTGGTTTTTTACCTCAGTAGAAGGATGTTGGACGCAGAAACAAGGTACCCTGAAATTGAGAAGTTGTGCCTCTGTCTGTTCTTCACCTGCACCAAGATCCAACACATCCTTGTGTCAGCCGATATCATCGTTATATGCAAATCGGACGTCATCAAACACATGTTGTCGGCTCCTGTATTAAAAGGCCGACTCGGCAAATGGATGTTTGCACTATCGGAGTTTGAGATCCGGTATCAACCGGCAAAGGCAGTCAAGGGACAGGCGCTAGCAGATCTGATTGCCGAACGAATAAACACGGACGTAGCGGCACTATCGGTGCGTGCATGGGCTATGTTCTTCGATGGATCGGTTTGTGAGGATGGTTGCGGCATTGGCGTGCTACTCGTGTCGCCTCGGGGGGCAACATACTCCTTCTCTATCAAGTTGGCTGACCCCTGCACCAACAACGTGGCTGAGTATGAAGCGATCTGCAAGGGAATGAAGTTACTCCTGGAAGCTGGGGCTGAAGCAGTCGAGATCTTTGGAGATTCCAAATTGGTGATCTCTCAGCTCACAGAGGAATACAAGTGCGAAAGCGAGTCACTCTTCCCATTTTGGATACAATGCCGTGAGCTAATGGCACAATTCAGGTATATAAGCTTAAATTGGATCCCAAGGTTGCAAAATACTGAAGCAAACGACCTCGCACAAACAGCGTCAGGGTACAAGGACGTAGCAGGAGAAGCCGATTTTCAGGTGCAATTCCTGGAACCAGATGATTGGAGAGCCGATATCTTCAATTATTTGAAGGATCCGGCTCGGGGGGCACCTAAGCGTACAAGATACAGAGCCATGAAGTACGTACTGATTGGCGATGACATGTTTTATAGAACTTTGGAAGGATTACTTCTCAAATGTCTGGGACCAGCCGAGTCCAATCGGCTCTTGCACGAGGTGCACGAGGGTGCTTGTGGAACCCACCAGTCGGCCCATAAGATGAAATGGCTGATTAGGCGCTCCGGATTTTATTGGCCTACCATGCTTGAAGATTGCTTCCAGTATTATAAAGGTTGTCAAGCATGTCAGAAGTTTGGGAGCATTCAGATGGTGCCTGCATCAGCAATGAATCCCATCATCAAGCCTTGGCCATTCCGAGGATGGGGTATGGATATGATCGGAGAAATTCATCCTTCATCGAGCAAGGGCCATAGATGGGTTCTGGCCATTACAGATTACTTCACGAAATGGGTGGAAGCGGTCCCTATGAAGAAAGTAGCGTCGGAAGACGTTATCAAGTTCGTGTTGGAACATGTCATTCATAGGTTCGGGATTCCCCAAACTATTACGACCGATGGAGGTTCGGTCTTCGTTTCGAAAGAGATGAAAAAGTTCTGCGATGACATGGGAATCAAGTTAATCCGATCGTCTCCATATTATGCTCAAGCAAACGGGCAGGCCGAAGCATCCAACAAAAGCTTGATCAAGCTGATCAAGAGGAAAATTGACGAGCACCCTAAACGATGGCATGAGGTGTTGTCAGAGGCGTTGTGGGCTTACCGTATGTCGTGTCATGGAGCAATCAAAACCACCCCGTACCAGCTGGTCTATGGACAAGAAGCTGTGTTACCCTGGGAAGTCAAGGCAGGGTCAAGGCGGGTCACGTTTCAGAATGATCTAACTGCTGAAGAATACGCAGCCCTGATAAGTGACAGCATTGAGGATGCGACGGAGCTTAGGCTATGGTCGCTCGAGAAGATCAAGGAGAACAAAGCCAAGGTAGCTCGGGCATATAATAAGAAGGTGAAGCCAAAAGAATTCCAAGTTGGTGATTTGGTATGGGAAGCTGTATTGCCATTGGGGACGAGGGATAAAGAGTATGGTAAATGGTCTCCGAATTGGCATGGCCCGTATAAAGTTGTCCAAGTTCTGAAGGGGAATGCGTACATGCTCGAGATGTTGGATGGCGTGAAGTTCCCAGTAGCCGTCAACGGCCAGCATCTCAAGAAGTATTTCCCAAGTATGTGGGATGATGGACAGTAAAGATATGGAGGCCGATACACAAATCGGCCAGTAAAAAAAAAAAAAAATGGGGGCCGATTGTATGGAATCGGCCGGTAAAAAATAAAAAAATATATATATAATGAGAAAAGCCGATGCGCGGTCATCGACTCTAGAGGCTGAAGGATATTCTGAACATCTGAACGTGGTTTGTATCTGTTTGACCGTGGAAAGGCAGCCGTCTCGCCTGGAATCGCGTTTGGAATGCAGGCCGATGCTGTGCCATCGGCTTTTTGAGCAATGACTTCATTGGACAATCGGCCAAATTGACAAGAAAGCAAAGGTGATTGAGAGAAATTTTCTTCATTAATAAGAGAGGATCTTTACAATGAAGAGCCGATTGCTCAAGAAAGGAAGAACAAAAGAAGAGCCGATTGCTCAGGGACTACTAATCCTACAGAGCTAATCGTCGCTGGCCTCATCGTCAGCGCCGGAGCCGCCGTCAGCACTGCTTCCGGAGACTTCTTCGTCGCTGCTGCCCAGGTCTTCAGCTGGAGCCTCTTCTTCCTCGTCATCATCATCATTCTCACTGTCCGCCCAACTGCGGAAACGCTTTGTCGGCGGATATCCGGCGGAAGAGGAGGAATCATCTTCCTCCTCTTCTTCTCCTTCCTCGTCATCATCATCGTCCTCGCTGTCCGCCCACATGCGGGAGCGCTTCGTCGGCGGGTGCCTGGCGGAGGAGGGGGCCTCTTCCTTCTTCACTTGTTCTTCCTTCTTGTTGGAGGAGATCGCCCCGGAGTGGGGGTCGTCTTCATTCTTCGGCGGAGCTCGGAGGGAGAGATCTGAGGAGGTAGAGGAAGAAGAAGACATTGCTGCAGTGGAAGAGGGTTTTTTGGTGCTGGTGGGCAGAACAGAGCAAGGGGATGAAGTGGCGAACCGTCTGGCACAGATAAATAAAGGGGATGCAGTGAAGATTTAATGCTATGACGGTTCTCGAAGACATGATGCCAAAGCCGTCCAATCGTGCAGAGAAGTTGGGAAGGCAAGAGTCATGATGAAGAATACTGCGACGGTTCTGCTCTGCCACGACACGACCCCTCGAAGGAAAAACAGATGGTTTTGATATTATCATTACCAAAACCAGGGGGCATGTGTTATCACCAGATTTTAGCCAAATCGGAGACGGGCCGTAAGTGAAGATGGGCTTTGAAGGACGTACACGTGGAGCATCTTGAAGCGGCCTTGCGCTAAGAGTTTGGGCTAAGTTGCCCGTGTATCTGTAATATAGTAGATCGCATTGTAATTTAGATTAAAAGATAGAGTGGCCCGTGCACGGTTAGGTGCACGCCTCAATTAGAAAGTCCTTTGGACTATAAATATGTATCTAGGGTTATTGGAAAAGGAGGACAATCATCGTTCAACCAACACAAATCAGGCGCATCGCCACCCCTTTCTTCGAGGGTTTCTCCCGGGTAAGCACCATGCTGCCTAGATCGCATCTAGCGATCTAGGCATATACGTTTATTCGTCAACCTTGTACTGCTCGTGCTGAAGCCTTGTTGATGGCGAGCAGTACTATTTATCCTTAGGTGTTTAGGGGCTTGCATTGATGCTTTCACGTGCATATCTGCGTGGCAATGCCGTCCCTCGACACCTAGCTGCCCTTACGTCTAGACGTAAGGGCAGCATCTTGCTTGTTCGTTACTTAGTAGATCCGATCCGTTATAGTTGCTCCTTGCTCCGCAGGGATTAGTTTAATATCTGCATAGTTAGGCCTTATGCTGGGGTCGGAGGATCCGGTAGTGCGTTAGATGTTGTTCACCGTCCCTGCGAGGGATGTTCCGGGAATCAACGTTACGTTGGTTTTTAGGCCTCTCGTAGGGGTAGTTTGCATCATCTTCCGTAGCTGCTAGGCCCGATCACACGTAGGACGTTCCGGTTATGCGGTGAAAACCCTAAACTGTCGTGGATCGCTTTAGCTTTGTCCTGATCAAGCAGGATCCCCATGCCATTGTAAATCCAACGTGAAACATGGGGCGATCGGCTCCTTGAGCCGATCCACAGGGAAACCTGAGAGCCGATAGGGCTCGTATTTAATGTTTACGTGTCTACCATGCAGGAACAATCGAAGCACTCTAACACCTTCCTGATCGGGTCTAGGTCAGGTGGCACGCCCTAGCAAACGCCAGGACGTGGCTGGAAGATTTGCGGGACGACGCGAGGTGCCAGGGTCCACTAAGCGGCCCTGGGAGCTTCCCGGCTCTTCGTGTTGCTCAGCCATTGCCCGTCGGTGGGTTTTGGAGGGTAACAGGCTCATAATCATGTCAGGTGGTGAATTCCAACTCCTAGAGTTGTTTCCCCATCCTTCAGCTTCAGATTTCATCTCTCCTGCAATGTCAGAACGATCTATATCCCAATTACTTGGCAACACTACCTTGGGGGTCCTTTCAGTTTGACGATCGTAGATTAGATTGCGGTAAGGGTTGTAATGGCTCGGAGAAGATGTCCTTGGAGCCAAGTAATGACGTGGAACCGCTCCTCCGGTAGCGATTCGTGCACTCCTCTTGATGTTGGATGGATTTGATATCACGCCAATACTTGCAACGGTGGCACGCTGGTGTACCTGCGGAGCTTCCTCCACTTCTTCCTCATCCTCTCTTGCGTCTTCTTCCTTCAGTTCCGGGTCTTGAATATCTTCCTTCAAAGGTCCCTTGTCCTTGTTGTTGGAGACCATGGTGCTTCTAGATCAAAACAAATCTGGCAGAAAACAGCTCGAAACAAAACACGACGAGAAAACGATATTACGGACCTCCAGGGGTCCGGGGATTATATAGCAAATATTTTTACGACAAAAGGAAGGTTCCAGGCCGAAAACGAGTGGAAACGGGACGCCGAGGGGCTGTCACCATAGGTCGGCGCGGCCAGGGTGGGGCCCGCGCCGGCCTGTGGTGACGGGCCCTCGCGTCTTTCCCACTCCGTTTCAATTCCGTAATTTTTCATATTTTCTAAAAACAGCAGAAATAATGTTCGGAAAGGTAAACGCGGACTTTTTATTACCTGTACTGTTACCTATTCAAAGTCGAGTTCTGGCGGACTGTCAATTTGTCCTTTGATGAAAGCCTCCGGTGTTTCCACTTGAATAATATCAACATCAACATTATAAGAATCACCCGAGATATAATGCTTGAGTCTTTGTCCATTCACCACCTGTGTGGCATTGCCTTGGAGAGAGCTAATTTTAATTGCTCTTGAACGATACACCTCCTCAACAACATATGGTCCTTCCCACTTCGAGAGTAATTTCCCTGCAAAGAATCTGAGACGAGACCGATACAATAGGACTTTATCCCCAATATTAAACTCTCTTTTGATGATCCTTCTATCATGCCACTTCTTAACTTTTTCTTTAAAGAGTTTAGCATTTTCATAAGCTTCACTTCTCCATTCATCTAGAGAACTTAATTGCAACAACCTCTTATTACCGGCTAGTTTCGGATCTTTATTTAGTTCTCTAACAGCCCAATAAGCTTTGTGCTCTAGTTCTAAAGGTAAATGACAAGCTTTTCCATAAACCATTTTGTAAGGTGACATTCCCATAGGATTTTTATAAGCAGTTCTATAAGCCCATAGTGCTTCTTTCAATTTGCTAGCCCAATTCTTTCTAGATTTATTAACAGTCTTTCCCAAAATAGCTTTAATCTCTCTATTTGATAATTCTACTTGACCACTAGTTTGAGGGTGATAAGCTGAAGCAATTCTATGATTAATACCATACTTAGCAAGAGTTTTTCTAAAACCTCCATGAATAAAATGAGAACCTCCATCGGTCATAATATATCTAGGTACTCCAAATCTAGGAAATATAACATCTACAAGCATTTTTATAGAGGTCTCACCATCAGCACTTTTTGTAGGTATAGCTTCTACCCATTTAGTGACATAATCAACAGCGACAAGTATATGAGTGTTACCATCTGAAGAAGGGAAAGGACCCATGAAGTCGAATCCCCAACAATCGAATGGTTCAATAACAAGAGTATAATTCATAGGCATTTCATTGCGTCTAGAGATATTACCAACTCTTTGACATTCATCACAAGATAAAATAAATTTCCTTGCATCTTTGAAGAGTGTTGGCCAATAAAAACCTGATTGTAGAACCTTTTGCGCGGTTCTATCTCCAGCGTGATGTCCTCCATAAACACTACCATGACATTTACTCAAAATCTCCTGTTGTTCATATTCAGGAACACATCTTCGCATAATACCATCCACTCCTTCTTTATATAAGTGTGGGTCATCCCAAAAATAATGCCTCAAGTCATAAAAGAATTTCCTCCTTTGCTTGCTGAAAGGTTGGAGGCAAATACTTCGAAACAATAAAGTTAGCATAATCAGCATACCAAGGGCTCTCTCGCGAGCTCACCTTTATTACAGCCAATTGTTCATTTGGAAAACTATCATTAACAGGAACAGGATCATAAGCAATATTTTCCAATCTAGACAAATTATCAGCAACAGGATTATCAGCACCTTTCCTATCTATAATATGTAAATCAAATTCTTGCAAGAAGTACCCATCTAATAAGCCTTGGCTTAGCATCTTTCTTTGTCATAAGGTATCTAATTGCAGCATGATCAGTATGAATTGTAACTTTCGAATCAACAATATAGGGTCTAAACTTGTCACAAGCAAAGACTACAGCTAACAATTCCTTTTCAGTTGTAGCATAATTTCTTTGAGCATCATCAAGAGTCTTACTAGCATAATGAATAACATTTAATTTTTTATCTACCCGCTGTCCAAGAACAGCGCCTACAGCAAAATCACTAGCATCACACATAATTTCAAAAGGCAAATTCCAATCAGGAGGTTCAACTACAGGAGCAGTTGTTAAGGCTTTCTTTAGAGTTTCAAAAGCTTCCTTACAATCATCATCAAAAACAAAAGGTACATCTTTTTGAAGAAGATTAGTAAGAGGCTTTGAAATTTTAGAGAAATCTTTAATAAATCTCCTATAAAACCCAGCATGACCAAGAACACTACGAATACCTTTAACATCCCTCGGATAGGGCATCTTCTCAATTGCTTCAACTTTAGCTCTATCAACTTCAATACCTCTCTCGGAAATTTTATGTCCCAATACAATTCCTTCATTAACCATAAAGTGGCATTTCTCCCAATTAAGAACAAGGTTAGTTTCTTCACATCTCTGCAAAACTTTATCGAGGTTTCGCAAGCAATTATCAAAAGAATTCCCATAGACAGAAAAATCATCCATGAACACCTCCACAATACTTTCGCAAAAACCATGAAAAATAGCAGACATGCATCTTTGAAAAGTAGCAGGAGCATTACATAAACCAAAAGGCATACGCCTATAAGCATAAGTTCCATAAGGACAAGTAATGGTTTTCTCTTGATCTTGAGCTTTAACAGTAATTTGTGAAAACCCAGAATAACCATCAAGAAAGCAAAAATGAGTATTTTTAGATAACCTTTCTAGCATTTGATCAATAAAGGGTAAAGGGTAATGATCTTTCTTAGTAACTTTATTAACTTTTCGAAAATCAATGCACATTCTATAACCTACAACTATTCTTTGAGGAATAAGCTCATCATTATCATTAGGCACAACAGTCATTCCTCCTTTTTTAGGAACACAATGCACAGGACTAACCCATCTACTATCAGCAATAGGATATATAATACCAGCTTCAAGAAGTTTTAATACCTCGTTCCTTACCACCTCTTTCATCTTCGGAATTAGACGACGTTGATGTTCAACAACAGGCTTTGCATCTTCTTCCATATTAATAGCATGTTGGCAAATAGAAGGAGAAATCCCTTTCAAATCATCAAGAGTATAGCCAATAGCTCCTCGGTGTTTCTTCAATATTTCCAATAACCTTTCTTCCTCAATCTCTGAAAGCTTAGAACTAATAATAACAGGATATATTTTCTTATCATCAATATGAGCATATTTAAGATTATCAGGTAAAGGCTTTAAATCAAAAACAGGATCTTCCTTTGGTGGCGGTGTTGTACCCAAATCTTCCACCGGTAAATCATGCTTGAGAATAGGTTGGCGAAGAAAAATTTCCTCAAGCTCATCTCTTTCTTTCCTAAAAGCTTCACTTTCACTATTCTCCAAATGTTGCTGCAAAGGATTATTAGGAACAAGAACAATAGATGCACACTGCTCCATTTTAAAATCATTACTAGGCAAGTCAGCTTTATAAGGAGTTTTGGTAAATTTAGAAAAGTTAAATTCATAAGGTTCACCAGCAAATCTAGTCAAAATTTTCTCTTTCTTACAATCTATAATAGCTCCACAAGTATTTAGAAAAGGTCTACCAAAAATGATAGGACAATGATCACTAGCAGCAGAACCAAGTACCAAAAAGTCAGCAGGATATTTAATCTTACCACATAGAACTTCCACATCTCGAACAATACCAATTGGAGAAATAGTTTCTCTATTAGCCAGATGAATAACCACATCAATATCTTCAAGTTCACAAGAACCAATTTCGTGCATAATCTCCGTGTAAAGCTCATAAGGAATAGCACTAACACTTGCACCAATATCACATAAACCATAATAGCAATGATCACCAATTCTAACAGATAGCATAGGAACACTAACTTGTTTGGGTTTATTAGGATGTGAAACAATATTAGAAGCATCTTCACAGAAAATAATATGACCATCCTCCACATTTTCAGTCACAAGATCTTTAACTATTGCAACAGCAGGTTCAATTTTAATTTGTTCTTCAGGTTCTTTAGGTTTCTTTTCACTTTTATTAACCGCACTAGATATGACAGAGTACTCCTTCATTTTAGCAGGGAAAGGAGTTTTTTCAATATAAGCTTCAGGAATAACATTATCAACAGTTTCAATCACTACACATTTGTTTACAGATGAATCAACCTTATCTTTATACGGTTCATGATACTTATCAAAATTCTTCTTAGGCAATTCATAATGAGAGGCAAAAGCTTTATAAAGATTTGCAACAACTTGGGAATCAAGACCATATGTAGCACTCATATTACGAAATTTATCAGTATCCATAAAAGCTTCAATGCATTTATAATCATAAATTATACCTGATTCTCTATCTTTGTCGTTCTCCCATCCTTCAGTATTTTCTTGGATCCGATCAAGAAGGTCCCTTTTAAACTCTTCTTTGTTGCGTGTAAATGATCCAGAACAAGAGGTATCCAGCAAGGTCTTGTCTTGAAAAGAAAGTCTTGCATAGAAATTATCAATAATAACATTACCAGGAAGCTCATGAATGGGGCATTTGAGCATTAAAGACTTCAATCTCCCCCAAGCTTGGGCAATACTCTCTCCATCATGAGGCCAGAAATTATATATGCGGTTCCGATCTTTGTGAATTTCACTTGGAGGATAAAATTTGGAATAAAATAAAGGCACAATGTCCTCCCAATCAATAGAATCACCATTCTTCAGCAATTTATACCAGTGCGCCGCTTTACCAGACAGCGATATAGTGAATAGTTTCTTTCTAACTTCATTCATAGAAATACCTGCACATTTGAATAACCCGCATAATTCATGCAAAAACAGTAAATGATCACCAGGATGGACAGTTCCATCCCCTTCATAGCGGTTATCCATAACACGTTCAATAATTTTCATAGGTATTTTATATGGTACTACTTCCTCACCTGGCGCTTCATCCACTACCATTGCAGTAGTAGTAGATTTCCCAAATAGAAATTGAAGAGAAGATCTCTCCATAATGACTTATAGCAGGCAGAAATAAAATCAGCACAAACAGTAAAGGTTTTCCTTACCAATTCCACTTACCAATAGCGCTTCACTCCCCGGCAACGGCGCCAGGAAAATAGTCTTGATGACCCACAAGTATAGGGGGTGTATCGTAGTATCTTCGATAAGTACAATGTCGATCCCAACGAGGAGCGAAGGTGTTGACAAGCGTTTCGATGAAGGATTCACTGTAAATGCTCACAAACGAGTATTCAAGGGGTTTTGATGTAACAGATGAATAAAGTACGAGTAAGTAAAATGCGAGAGAAATAATTGCAGCAAGTGGCCCAATCCTTTTTAGCACAAAGGACAAGCCGGTTTGTTTACTTATAATGACCAAACGTTCTTGAGGACACACGGGGATTTTAGTCTAGTGCTTTCGCTTCATGTGGCTAAATAATCTTCATTGTTTTGATAAGTGTTGTGTGGGTGAACCTATGCTAATGCACCGCCCTTCCTAGGACTAATACATACTTGTGATTATACCCCTTGCAAGCATCCGCAACTACAAGAAAGTAATTAAGATAAATCTAACCACAGCCTTAAACTCGAGATCCTGCGATCCCTCTTGCATCGATATACTAACGGGGGCTCGGGTTTCTGTCACTCCGGCAACCCCGCAATTAGCAACCGAATACAAGATGCACTCCCCTAGGCCCATAAATGGTGAAGTATCGTGTAGTCGACGTTCACACGACACCACTAGAAGAATGACACCACAACTTAAATATCATAACATTGAATATTACTCAACCATAATTCACTACTAGCATTTAGACTTCACCCATGTCCTCAAGAACTAAACGAACTACTCACGAGACATCATATGGAATACAATCAGAGGTGATATGATGATGAATAACAATCTGAACATAAACCTTGGTTCAATGGTTTCACTCAATAGCATCTATAACAAGTAGAGAATAATGCCGGGAGAGTTTCCCCTATCATACAATCAAGATTTAACCCAAATTGTTACAGCGGTGACGAGGTGCAGCGGTGGTGATGGCGGTGTAGATGGTGGAGATGATGATGATGATGATGATGGAGATGATGTCCCGCTCGATGACGATGGCGATGGCGTCGATTTCCCCCTCCGGGAGGGAATTTCCCCGGCGGATTCCTGCCCGCCGGAGAGCTCTTTTCTCTCTGGTGTTCTCCGCCCCGCATAGGCGGCTGTAACTCTTCGTGAGGTCCTCCCTCTGGCTTAGGTTTTCGGGACGAAGGAGTACGCGAAGAAAAGGAGGCGAAAGGGGCTGTGGGGCCCCCACACCACGGGGTGGCGCGGCCGGGCCATGGGCCGCGCCGGCTGTGGTCTGGGCCCACCATGGCTCCCTCTTCTTCCCCTTCTGGCTCCCTCCGTCATCTGGAAAAATAGGAATTTACGTGAAATTTCCTTCCACAGTTGATCTTCCGAAATATTGCGTTCGACGGTGCTTTTTCCAGCAGAATCCTGGCTCCGGTGCTTGATCCCCCAATAATGATGAAACATGCAAAATAGATGAAATAACATAAGTATTGTGTCCCAATATGAAATATATCAATGAATAACAGCAAATTATGATACAAAATAGTGATGCAAATTGAATGTATCGCCCTGATCGAGATGGAAGAAGATGATGATTCTGTAGGAGATCAGGAGGTCGCTGTAGCTGAGTGGGCTCGGGGGCAAAGCCCGTGTCCTGCAAGTGGGTGAAACAACCAAGGCTGCGAAAGGGTTTGACTTTGATTTGAGCAAAACGGAGCAAATTTTTGATTTGCTGCTGAAGGAAAAACAGCTGAAGTTACCCGAAGGCCACAAAATCCCCACGCCACAAGAGATGAACGGCAGGCCATACTGCAAATGGCATCACACGTTCACCCATGCCACCAACGACTGCAAAGTCTTGCGCGGACAGATTCAGATGGCGATAGAACAAGGCCGATTACTCTTCGGTCAGTTTGCCATGAGAGTTGACACGCAGCCGTTTCCGGAAGTCAACATGGTCGATCTCAGTCCTGCATAGGACGCGAGCCAGGTTTCTCGTTTGATATCAATATGGCAGGGCTTGCAGATCGCCATGGCGAGGATAAGCCAGAGAGCAGTCGCTCTCGTGGCAAGATAAGAAGGAGGCCGATCCACGCGACCGGCCCCAGCATGATGACAGACGGTATTTGACTGAGGAAGAGGTGATAAGCGTGCGGTATCAACGACCACTTTCCGCGCACCTCCTTAACAAATATGAACAGCAATACGACCGACGTCGACGCTACGACGCAGATGATGATAGATATCGTCGGTCTGATGCAGACAACAGGAAATACCGTCGATACGAAGGGTATGAGCGTCACGCCAGAGGGAGGTCAAGAGAGCAAGAGGACATGGATAGGCATTGGAACTGTCCTTTCTTCAAACACTGCTGGGACTCAGGAATGAGCCGATTGCCTACAATCGAGAACTGCCCAGAATGTAAACAGAAGAGGAAGGGAACGAATGAAGTTTCAGTGTTCAAGCGTCTAGGACCTCTCCCACCTCAGAACAAACGAGCTGAGTCATCCCAAGATGAAGACTTCGAGGAGTCCGAGGAAGAAGATAGATATCACCGACCAAGGTGGTGTCCCGATGGACTCAGCCACTCCCAAAAGCGCGAGTGCAACGGCTACGAAACTTGGAGGAAGCCGGGCGCAGTACCTGTACACGTTGAGGAAAGCACGGCCCGATCTGGCCGTGAAAATTCAGCAAACACTGGAGAAGCTCGCCCACCAAAGAAAGTGTGGCGACCCAAGCAGACAAAAGCCGATGCGGGGACATCGGCTGATACAAACATGGTGTTCGTTCTCCCGTCAGAGTTTTGTGCTCCAAGAGATGAGGAAGTATCAGTGGCACAGTTTGATTGCGGGCCACGACCAGTTATCTTTGAAAAGCCACGAGAGAAGAGCTACAAGCATGAAAGCCCTATACCTGAAGGGTTATATCAATGGGCAGCCTATCGGCAAGATGTTGGTTGACACGGGAGCAGCAGTCAACATAATGCCGTACTCCATGTTACGACGTTTGGGACGTTCTACTGAAGATCTGATCAAGACCAACGTCACGCTAAGCGATTTCAACGGCCAACCGTCAGAAGCCAAGGGTGTGCTGAACGTGGACTTAACTGTCGGCCGGAAGACCATCCCTACGTCCTTCTTCATCGTCGACAGCAAGAGCACTTACGCTGTCCTGCTAGGAAGGGATTGGATCCATGCTAACTGTTGCATTCCATCCACAATGCATCAGTGCATCATACAATGGGATGGAGATGAAGTGGAGGTTGTTCATGCGGATGACTCGATCGACATTTCTTTGGCTGCCATGAACATCTGGGAAGCAAATGACCAAGAGCCGCTCTCTGGAATCAATCTGGACGGCTGTGAGCGCATCGAAGCTACAAAAAATGGGGTGAGGCTGGTCTTATCCACTGACAGAGTAGCAAGATCCAAGTCTATGGACGTACGTGGCGAGGCCGATCCCTGTGATCGGCCCCAAAAAATAAGAAACAAGGATCTCGCTTCAAGCATGCCACGTCGTTATAGCAGAGAACCAAGAAGTTGTAAACCCTCGTTACACATTGCAATGGAAAAGGAGGCCGATTCTAGCAATCGGCCACAAATAGTCTCAACATGCCTTCTGCCTGTGTTCATCATTGATTTAGCAGGCGATGGAAAGCTGGGGTTTACAGCAGCTGATGGACTAGAAGAGATCGAAATTGGTCCTGGGGATAAGCCATGGTCAACATTTATCAGCAAATAGTCGGATCGACAACTACAAGGGAAGCCGATTCCAGCAATCGGCTAAAATTATTCGCACCACACGTATTCACTGATGTGCTATTTAGCATGGTGAGTTGCGAAGACAAGCTTGAATTGGCTGAAAAGCCGATATCTTCAATCACTTGAAGGATTCGGCTCGGGGGGCATACACACAGAGAAAGGTACAAGGCCACGAAGTATGTACCCAGGGGAAGCCGATTCATGAGATCGATCGGCTAATAAAAAATCGAAAATACAAAAATTTAAGCACAGCCGATGCTCGGACATCGACTTTAGAATTACAGAGTTTAAGCTGCCACTTGATCAGGCCTCAGTGAAGGAAAATGACCTGAAGACAGGCAACGTCACGATTGGCCAGGGCTTCAACTGCAGCGTCATCGAGACGTGGGGCTGAATTTCGTCAAGGATGGTGAGCCGATCTAGGCAATAATTGAGCCAGGAGGAGTTAGACAGCCATTACATGTGAAGCTTCTTGGTTCAAAGAAGGGATTTGCTGGTCCTGCCGAGCCCTCGTGGTGCATCGACTCCTTGTGCGTAAGCTTTCCTATCTTGTTTTGATGGGAGTTGAGGGCTGACCCTTTTCTTGGAAGCCGATGGTGACACATCTGGCTAGTTTTATATGGTGGTGTACCCGGAGGTGCCCAAGTTGGAGCTTCGTCAGCTGGATTGCATGTCCTTGATGATATCATCTTCGGGGGAAGTCTACAAGAGCAGGATTACTGGACTTAATAGGCTAACCAAAGCCTAGAGGGGTGTTTGCCCTTCAAAGTTTTCCTGGCAGCCACCTTCTTCGCTACTATTCTCGCCTTGACTGAGGCTCGGGGGGCAGCTGCCCCTGAAGATCCTTTGCTCTTGGGAGCCGATTTTGGTTGAAATCGGCTAGCTCTGCACCACAATTGTTATAAAACAGTGGTGAATTATTGAAGAAGGGAACCACCGGAGCTGGTAAGAGGAGTTTGAAGGGGGAGCCATTATCATTGATAGGCTCTGGGCCAGTTTGTTGCTGCAAGGGAACAGAACATCACAAGGAAAGTTGTGAGCAAATGGTACCTGTTATGCAGATGTATCAGCTTCAACGTCAAGTTGTTTCAGCTATGGTCCTAGAAGCTTTCCTGGAGGCGTTAATTCAGGAGTTTTGCCGTCAGGTCAAACATCACGATCGGATGATTTGAAGTCCAAGATCTAGGGGTCTCAAGGCTGTGTGCTGGACCTGTTCGATTGGAAATTTGGATCGGGATTTCAAGGATTGCAAATTACCATCTGAGGGGATAACTGGATTGACCTGTCTTGCAATTTATTATAAAAAACTGATGCATTGCCATTGGCTCATTGAGCATCGACCAAGTTGACAATCGGCAAAGTCAAGATAAGGGAGAATCGGCTAAATCAATATGCAAGAAATCGACAAAGTCAAATTGGGGAAATTTCTTCATTGATAATCAGATTTCTTACATGAAAGGAGCTGATTGCTCTCAAAAGGAAGTACTAGGGGGGTGCATTGCTCCATCTACTACTACTGATCCTATTCTAGGGATCCTATCTACGGGCCGTTGATACGTCCAAAACGTATCTACTTTCCCGAACACTTTTGCTATTGTTTTGCCTCTAATTTGTGTATTTTGGATACAACTAACACGGACTAACGCTGTTTTCAGCAGAATTGCTCTGGTGTCTCGTTTTTGTGCAGAAATCCAACTTTCGGGAAAATCCTCGGAATTTCTTCAGATGGCCCTATTTTACCAAAATATTGACGGAGCCAGAAGGGCGAAGGAGGTGGAGGCCCGAGGGCCCCACACCACAAGGCGGCGCGGCCCAGGGGGGCCGCGCGGCCATGTGGTGTGGCCCCCTCGGCCGGCCTCCGACGCCCCCCTTCGGACTACTTATTCGCCTCGACCTAAAAACGCACGGGAGAAGTCGACATCGCCAAAACCCTCCGGAGAGCCGCCAAATCGCGAAACTCCGTCGCGGGAGCCAGAAGTCTCGTTCGGCACGCCGGGACGGGGAATTGGAGGAGATCTTCACCGCCATCACCGCCAACGCCTCTCCATCAACCAGCAATGTTTCCCCCATCCATGTGTGAGTAATTCCCCCGCTGTAGGCTGAAGGGGATGGTAGGGATTGGATGAGATTGGTCATGTAATAGTCATAAGATTGTTAGGGCATAGTGCCTAGTATCCGTAGAAGTCACTTTTATGATATTGTTGCAACTTGTTATGCTTAATGCTTGTCACTAGGGCCCGAGTGCCATGATCTCAGATCTGAACATGTTATTGTTTCATGAAGATATTCATTGTTTATGGTCTTACCTGCAAGTTGTATACACACGTCGCTGTCCGGAACCAATGGCCCCGAAGTGGCAGAAATCGGGACAACCGGAGGGGATGGTAGTGATGTGAGGATCACATGTGTTCACGGAGTGTTAATGCTTTGCTCCGGTACTCTATTAAAAGGAGTACCTTAATATCCAGTAGTTTCCCTAGAGGCCCGGCTGCCACCGGCTGGTAGGACAGAAGATGTTGTGCAAGTTTCTCATTGCGAGCACGTACGACTAAATATGGAACACATGCCTATTGATTGATTAGTACTTGGATACCGTTTTATTATTATCTGCAAATGCTCATGCTTTGATTGTTACATGAGTTTCTCTCATCCATGCAACGCCCGTTAAATCCGTCCCTGTGCCTACAGTATTTTAATCCTGCTGTTTACTATAATCACTACTGCTGTCTTTATTTCACCGCTGCTGTTATTTCGCTATTTCCACTGCCATAGAACTGTTACTACTGATAAACTCTTGCGAGCAAGTCTGTTTCCAGGTGCAGCTGAATTGACAACTCCGCTGTTAAGGCTTACAAGTATTCTTTACCTCCCCTTGTGTCGAATCAATAAATTTGGGTTTTACTTCCCTCGAAGACTGTTGCGATCCCCTATACTTGTGGGTTATCAAGACTATTTTCTGGCGCCGTTGCCGGGGAGCATAGCTTTATTTGGAAGTTCACTTGGATTGATATTGTTCGCTGCAAATTCTCCATTATGGGTAAACCTCGCGATACTAAGATCGCCATATTACCATCCACTACAAGAAAAGGTACAACTCTGAGTACCTCTGCTGCTCTTGATTCACCATCTGTTATTGATAAACTTGTTTCACCGCCACATGCTTCGCGTGCTGGTACTTCTGCTGAATCTGAAAATTCTCATAATATTGATAATGTTTCTGCTGTGCTTGATGATAGTGGTTCATTGGGATCTTTTCTAGATGCTACAATTGCTAAGTCTAGACAAATTGAAAATACTGAAACTCCTAATGAAAATGCTGCTACACCTAATTCACCTGAGTCTGTTGAATATTCTAGTGATGATCTTGATGAAGATTATGTGGAGCTTAATGATGATTTTATTGAAAAATGCAATGCTACTACTGATGCAAGAAAAATTAAAAAGTTGCTTGCAGAACATGCTGTTAGATATAAACCATCTCCTGATCCTAAATTTGCCACATCTCCTATAAACATTAGGGATAAAGATTATGATTTTTCTCTTGATCTATCTCATATAGCTATTGTTGAGAAAACACCCTTTTGTGGTACTGAAAAAGAAAGTGCTGTTGAACACATGACTGAGTTATCTACTCTTAGTGGCGTGTTTTCTGATGATGTCAAGATGCGTACTTATTTTGTCACTAAAATTTTTCCGTTCTCATTAAAGGATGATGCTAAAACTTGGTATAATAATTTGCCTCCTGGTTCTATTAAAAGTCCAACTGATTTGCGTGATGTTTTCTTTCGAAAATACTTTCCTGCTAGTGCTCAACATGCTGCTTTGCAGAGAATTTATAATTTTGACCAGGAAGATGGAGAGAAATTGCCTGAGGCTTGGGCTAGATTTTGTTCTCTTATTAGAGCTCAGCCTGACCATGATTTGGAAAAGAATGATTTACTTGATATATTTTATAGTGGACTAACCATTGAGTCTAGGGCATACCTGGATAGTTGTGCTGGTTGTGTTTTCAGGAAAAGAACTCCAGACGACGCTGAAGAATTATTGGCTAAAATAGGCCGGAATCATGATGATTGGTCTACACCTGAACCAACCCCGACACCGATAGTGAAGAAGAGGGGTATGATTAAATTGAATGATGAAGATATGAGGGAAGCCAAGAAGTCTCTTAAGGAGAAGGGTATTAAACCTGAAGATGTGAAGAATTTACCTCCTATAGAAGATATATGTGAGACAATTCCCCCTTCATCTACGATTGAGGTACACTCGCTTCAACACTTTACTAGGGAAGATATTCCGTATTCAAAATCTCCTGCTCAATGCTTAGATGAATTTGATAATTATATTGTTAAGCAAGAAAATTTTAATATGAGAGTAGAGAATCATTTAATGGAAAATTCTCGAGCTATTAGTGAATTACATGGTATTGTGGAGAGAACCTCCAATGATGTTAAGATACTTGTTAAACATTTTCAAATGGTTCAAACTCAAATTGATCAACTTACTAAAGTGCAAAATGACTTGTTGGGAAATAATTCTAAAGAAAAACATGCTTGTGAAGTAACAACTAGAGGTGGTGCTTCTACCCAGGATCCTCTATATCCTGAAGGGCATCCCAAAAGAGTTGAACAAGATTCTCAACCAATTAAAACTAGTGCTCCATCTAAGAAAAAGAAAAAGAAACATAAGAATGTTGTAGAATCCTCTGAACCTGTTAATGATCCTAATAGTATTTCTATTTCTGATGCTGAAACTGAAAGTGGTAATGAACATGAGGAAGATAATGATAAGAATGATACTCCTGATAAAGAAGAAATTGAAAAAGAACCTGAAAAGCATGCTAAAAATAAAAAGTATACTAAAGAAGATTTTATTACAAAGAAACATGGTAATGAAAGAGAACCTTGGGTTCAAAAGCAAATGCCTTTTCCTGCTAAGAAACTAAAATCAAAGGAGGAGGAACATTATAATAAATTTTGTGATTGGATGAAACCTTTATTTTTGCAAATCCCTTTGACTGATGCTATTAAATTGCCTCCTTATTCAAAGTATATGAAAGATATTGTTACTAACAAAAGGAAAGTCCCCAATGAGGAAATTTCCACTATGCTTGCTAATTACTCCTTCAATGGTAAGATTCCAAAGAAGTTGGGCGACCCAGGTATACCGACTATTCCTTGTTCCATCAAGAATAATTATGTTAGAACTGCTCTATGTGATTTGGGAGCAGGTGTGAGTGTGATGCCTTTTTCTCTTTATAAGAGACTTGATTTAGATAAATTGATACCAACTGATATATCTTTGCAAATGGCTGATAAATCTACTGCTATTCCTGTTGGTTTATGTGAAAATGTTCCTGTTCAAGTTACTCAGCATTGCTTGATATTAACTGATTTTGTTGTGTTGGAAATGCCTGAAGATGATAATATGTCCATTATTCTTGGAAGACCCTTTCTTAATACTGCAGGGGCTGTTATTGATTGCAATAAAGGCATGGTTACTTTCAATGTTGATGATAAGGAACACACTGTCTATTTTCCCAAGAGGATTGATAAAGTATGTGGAGTCAATACAATTTTTAATGTGAAAACTATCAAAGTGGGATCCATTGATTGTCCTATATATGAGCCTAAAGAAGAATATCAAACTCTTGTGATTGGATCCATATCAATTCAATATAAGGTAACATGATTGATTTGAGGTTTATTTCTTCTTATGTCATATAAAATTTATTTGGTAGCAAGACTTGATCAACCTTGTTAACAAGTATATTTTATTGCATAGGAGAGCTAAACAACACTTCTTTCTTTCTTTCTCCCTCCACTTATTTTATTTGCTGTAGCACTTTTGTTTTGCAATATGCTTAGGTCATTTAAGATTTTAGAAATCATTTTCCTGCGCAGTAATCATTAATTTAATACCCAGAAATGTGCATTTTTCAAAGTTCTCTAAAAATTACAAAAATTACACCGTTGGTCCTATTTTTCGACGAGGCACCTGGGAGCACCAGAGGATGACCTGTGGGGCACCAGGGGGTGCCACACCATAGGGCGGCGCGGCCAGCAAGGGGGCCGCGCCACCATGTGGTGTGGGCCACCCCTTGCCCCACTACACCATCTCTTCCTCCCAGCACCTTCTCTCTCCCGAAAAAACTCGTACCAAGTTTCTCTCACTCGTGTTTCTGCTCAAGAACTCGCGATTTTTCGATCTCCTTGCTCAGCCCAGATTTCTGTCTGAAATTTGGCACATTTACTCCTTGGTATGTGACTCCTTTGATTGTCCAATTAGAATTTCATTTGGTTGAGTATATCTTGAATATTTTGCTGCTGTATGTAACATGTTTAGTGAGCTTGCATGCTTGTTCTAAGTGGTAGAAATTAGTTTTGATGCATGTTTAGCACTCTAGCAAGTTCCTATAGTGGTTCCCTTCAATTACACACCTTGAAATCAAATTTTATAATGATTGTTGAAAATTTCAGAAGGGGAAGATGAAGAAATTCAAGTTTGGAGAGTTGTTCAAGAAAGCAACAACCAGCACCGGTAGGCCCTCAAGGGCGTCCACTCAAATTAGGCGATCCTATAATG
This sequence comes from Lolium multiflorum, assembly GCA_030979885.1. Taxonomy (NCBI): domain Eukaryota; kingdom Viridiplantae; phylum Streptophyta; class Magnoliopsida; order Poales; family Poaceae; genus Lolium; species Lolium multiflorum. Next base: position 340,639,557 of record CM061749.1, read on the forward strand.
AGGATGTCATCGCGCCTAGCTTCGCGCCCGAGGAGGACCAAGGGGCCCCTAATGCTTCATCCTTCCCTTGTTATGAGTTTCTAACCAATGCAGGGTTATTGGATGACTTCTTCACCCTCGTCAACAGGGCAGGCCTAGCCACCTACGTGGGAGACGAGAGGGGACAATATTACAGGCTCACCAAGATTTTCGTTGAGAGCTTCAAGTTCCACAACACGGAATATGAGCCGACAGTCGCATTCAAGATTTATGATATTCCTGTTACCATGAAATTGGAGGAATTTTGTTTTGCATTGGGTATTGCCCCTGTAGGTACAGCAAGAAGGATTGATGACAACCCCCGGGACTTGTTGGAGCTATACCGAGGGATCACCGGGGATGATTGCCGCACCATCCAGCGAGGGAAGATAAGAAACATTCAACTCCCCGCTATTAAGTATTTTGCATATTACATTGGTACTAGCATTTTGGGTAGAGAAAATACTAGTAACATTTCTAGCTACCATCTTGCTTTCTTGAATGTTGCACTTACTGGAGAGACACCTTATCATCTTGGTTCTCTTATTGCTCGCCGCCTGTCTAGCAGGGGGCCTATTTTTGGAGGAACTATTGCATCACGCATTCTAACACATCTAGATATTCCTCTTGATTCTAATGATGTACCATTAACCCCTAGGAAGCTAGATATTGCTGCTATGAAGAGCCATCATTTTGTTACTACTAACTCCACCATAGATAATATTGTCTATAAAATGTTGTTTGCTGACGGGAACGAGAAAGAAATCCCTCTTCCCCAGCAGGGTTTGTTTAATATTGACAGGCAATCATGGTCGCTAACAAAGGAGGTGGTGGAAGAGCATATGAAGATACAAGAATTCCACCAGCAACATGACTCCGAGAACGCCGAGCCCTCCTACGACTACACCGTCACGTACCCCGACGTTTCCTCCAGCACATACATGGAACCGGGTCGTTCTTCGTCATATTACGAAGACACCACTTCATGGGGACCGTGGGAATGAACTCCACTTAGGCCAAAAGCCTAAGCTTGGGGGAGGTATACCGGCATCACTCATTCTTTGCATATTATGGTTGCTGGATACTTGTACATACTTGTTTAGTCTCTAGAGTGGTTTTCTAATGAGAGGGAGATGATATTTGGGGAAGTGCTGTCCAAAAACAGATTCTGTGCTGTTACCAAAAAAATTCGTACGCACAGCCAGAACGTTATTTTGAGTTGCCAATTTTTGAGCATGTGCCCCAGGTTGTTATCTAACTTTCATTAGTTGAACACTTTTTGGTCTGAGCAATGGAAGATTTTTGTTAAATTCGATTTCTGTACTGCTGTCAGGATTTGGCAGATTTCTGTCATCCTGCTTTTCTGTGTTTCTGTTAGTTTGCATTCTTTTGTTTTCACTTTGTTTCTTTCCTAAAACACAAAAAGACCAAAAATATTTCTGTTGTTTCTCTTCACCATTTATTTATTTGGTACCTTGCTCTTAGTTTGCTTTATTTGCTATCGTTAGTTTGCTATGAGAAAACCCAAAAAGATTTTGCTTTGTTTGCTTGTTTTCTTTCGTTCTTATTTCTAATTCGAAAACACCAAAAATATTTGCTGTTCTTCTTTGGTTTGTAAAGTTCATCATGAGTTCAATGGTCTTCGGTGGCTGGAGCGTGGTTTTCATTTCATATTATCCAAGCTACACAAGTGAAAAGGCAATAATGACGATCTACGACAATCTGATTGTGGTGAGAGGCTGGTATGAACTCTATTTGCTTTCATTTTTGTACATATACTCATCCATATGAGCATGCTTAGTTGGTTCATGTGAGGTATATGTTATTTGAGAAAGTCTAGTAGTTCATGATCTCTCATGTTTGGTTCCGATTTATTAATATGAGTAGCATGTCGTGGATGTTTGCTTGCATTGTTTTATTCATAAGTAAGTATGGCATTGTGGTATCCTCCTCTGAATAATTCATTTATATCGACTTGGCACATGCTCACGCATGCATATGACTGAACAAAAAGTCAATTAAGCCTCGATGATTTATATTGCTTCAGAGTTATTGTATCACTTTTATGCCTCCGTTAATTTATTTTGCCGCAAGCATGATTATGACAGTTACTGCTCTCTTGATTTGTCGCTCCCTAGTCTTTTGCTAGCCTTCACTTGTACTGAGCGGGAACGCCGCTCGTGCTTCCAAACACCTGAAAACCAAGTTGTTCCAAAGTGTCCACCATAAATACCTATGCATGGCATTTCAAACCATTCCAAGTAAATTCTCATGCGCTACCTTTAAAACCTTCAAAATGCTTCTCAATTTGTGTTAATGTTTCATAGCTCATGAGGAAGTATGTGGTGTTTAGCTTTCGACCTTGTCATTTACTTTTGACGGACTCTCATATGGACTAGTGGCACATCCGCTTATCCAATAATTTTGCAAAAAGAGCTGGCAATGGGATTCCCAGTCCCGAATTAATTAAATAGACACTCCTCCATGGTTTGTGATTGTTGGACGGCACCCGAAGGATTCGGTTAGCCATGGCTTGTGTAAGCAAAGGTTGGGGGAGTGTCATCATCATAATAAAACTTAAATAAAAAGGCACTCCTTCATGGTATGTGATTGTTGGCAGGCACCCGAGGATTCGGTTAGCCATGGTTTGTGAAAGAAAGGTTGGAAGGAGTGCCACCCAAAAATAAATAAATGGGAGCCGCTCTTGTGAGTCCGGTTGATGAGGTAGTTAGTGTACCCATTACCATTCGTTGACAACAACAAACACCTCTCAAAATAATTTTACTCCTGCTTTACAAATGAAAAGCTCTAGCGCATGTTAATCCCTGCTTCCCTCTGCGAAGGGTCAATCTTTTACTTTTATGTTGTGTCTCCATTCTTTCTTCGAGCACTATCTTGAGAGCACAACTGTCATTCTTAGTATAATATGCTTGTCTCAAAATATGATTGATCGTGGTATAACTTTGATGCTTTTATCTTTGACAATCACTACTTCTAGTCTTTCTATGAACTCAAGAGGTGCCTCGGCATTTATGTTTTGCCGATCAAATACAGGCAAGCGAGATACCACTTTATCATATTCTCTTATGAACATTGCAATCTTGCTTACATACATGATTCATGATGCTTATTATTAATTGTTGGTACCTCTCCATGATTGACATAGCTGTTGGATGATCTTATTTGCATGTATCTCATTATGAACTGCTTAAGTACTAGCCATAGCATGAGAATATATACATCATATGAGCAAATGTGTTCGTGAAAGTTCTTTTATCGCTCAGTTGTTAACTGAATTGCTTGAGGACAAGCAATAAGCTAAGCTTGGGGGAGTTGATACGTCCAAAACGTATCTACTTTCCCGAACACTTTTGCTATTGTTTTGCCTCTAATTTGTGTATTTTGGATACAACTAACACGGACTAACGCTGTTTTCAGCAGAATTGCTCTGGTGTCTCGTTTTTGTGCAGAAATCCAACTTTCGGGAAAATCCTCGGAATTTCTTCAGATGGCCCTATTTTACCAAAATATTGACGGAGCCAGAAGGGCGAAGGAGGTGGAGGCCCGAGGGCCCCACACATGGCGGCGCGGCCCAGGGGGGGCCGCGCGGCCATGTGGTGTGGCCCCCTCGGCCGGCCTCCGACGCCCCCCTTCGGACTACTTATTCGCCTCGACCTAAAAACGCACGGGGAGAAGTCGACATCGCCAGAAACCCTCCAGAGAGCCGCCACATCGCGAAACTCCGTCGCGGGAGCCAGAAGTCTCCGTTCGGCACTCCGCCGGGACGGGGAATTGGAGGAGATCTTCACCGCCATCACCGCCAACGCCTCTCCATCAACCAGCAATGTTTCCCCCATCCATGTGTGAGTAATTCCCCCGCTGTAGGCTGAAGGGGATGGTAGGGATTGGATGAGATTGGTCATGTAATAGTCATAAGATTGTTAGGGCATAGTGCCTAGTATCCGTAGATGTCACTTTTATGATATTGTTGCAACTTGTTATGCTTAATGCTTGTCACTAGGGCCCGAGTGCCATGATCTCAGATCTGAACATGTTATTGTTTCATGAAGATATTCATTGTTTATGGTCTTACCTGCAAGTTGTATACACACGTCGCTGTCGGAACCAATGGCCCCGAAGTGACCAAATCGGGACAACCGGAGGGATGGTAGTGATGTGAGGATCACATGTGTTCACGGAGTGTTAATGCTTTGCTCCGGTACTCTATTAAAAGGAGTACCTTAATATCCAGTAGTTTCCCTAGAGGCCCGGCTGCCACCGGCTGGTAGGACAGAAGATGTTGTGCAAGTTTCTCATTGCGAGCACGTACGACTAAATATGGAACACATGCCTATTGATTGATTAGTACTTGGATACCGTTTTATTATTATCTGCAAATGCTCATGCTTTGATTGTTACATGAGTTTCTCTCATCCATGCAACGCCCGTTAAATCCGTCCCTGTGCCTACAGTATTTTAATCCTGTTGTTTACTATAATCACTACTGCTGTCTTTATTTCACTGCTGCTTTATTTCGCTATTTCCACTGCCATAGACTGTTACTACTGATAAACTCTTGCGAGCAAGTCTGTTTCCAGTGCAGCTGAATTGACAACTCATTTGTTAAGGCTTACAAGTATTCTTTACCTCCCCTTGTGTCGAATCAATAAATTTGGGTTTTACTTCCCTCGAAGACTGTTGCGATCCCCTATACTTGTGGGTTATCAGCCGTCGTTGCCTTTGTCGTCGCCATCGCCGCCGCTGTCGGCGCTCTCGGCGGGCTCGTCGTCGCTGCTACCGCGGCCGCCAGGAGGACCCTCGTTGTCCTCGTCCTCTTCATCAGCGTCGTCGTCGTCGGTCGCTCGGCGGGGTGGCCAAGGGTAGAAGCGCTTGGCCGGCGGCTCGTCGGAGGGGGTGTCGTCCTCCTCCTCTTCTTCCTCCTTCACCTCCTCGGAGGAGGTGAAATTGCCCCAGGAGAGGCGATCGTCATCGCTTTCCTCCTCCGATTCCCCGTGCGAGGAAACGGAGGTCGCTCTCCCCGTCGGTCGAGGACTTGTCGTCCTCAGGCCAGACGAGAAGTCATGGCTAGACTCATCTCCGTCCTCGATGGCGCGACGAATGCGGGCCGCATGGGCCTCCATCGGGTCCCACTCCGGCGTCGGCTCTCGGAGGGGGGAGGATTGGACAGAGAGGCTTGATGAAGAAGAGGAGGAAGAAGAAGAAGACATGGTGGCACAGGAGGGCTGATGAGGACATCCCTACCTCACTACTACCTCCGTCATTACCAACTGAAGATGAACCTGCTGTGAAGCTCAAGTCCAACGAAGTCAGGATTGGACCAATAACACGAGCTCGTGCGAAGCTACTTAAACAACAGGTGAACTTGTTTCTAAACGATACTTTGATTGATGAGAACTTTATACTGCCTAAGTCCTATTACTTATGTATCATCAGGTATCAAGAGGAGACGAGCATCGCACGAGGAGAGGAGCAGCTGGACATGAAGACGGACGTCAAGATAGCCGTGAAGCTGGACATGGAGCTGGACATGAAGATATCTCATGGACGCGCGAGGGGGAGGCGGGAGGCATGCGCGAGAGGAGAAGAAGTCCAGGCCGGTCCAGAACCCGGTCAGACCGGCCCCCAGACCGGCCAGCCCGGTTCCTGCCCGGTCGACCGGTCGCAAACGGACGTCAACCGGAGGAAGCCCCTCGTACCGGACGGAAACCGGAAACTTCGCAGTTTTCCGGTCCACGGCGGTTGACCGGACCCGTGACCGGACAGCCCGGTCCACAACCCGGTTGACCGGACCACAAACCGGACCGGGTCCGGCCAGTCGACCGGACCCCAGACCGGACATGTCCGAGTCTGCCCTCGACCGATCTATGGGTCGGTTTTACTTGTATCTTTCGACCAGAACTCGTCCCGGACGCCTATATAAGTGCCTTGGACGACCCCCTAGCTGTTTTAGACCACGTTTAAGATAAACCCTAGTTCTTAGTTGTTTGCTCTGCAAAACTATTGAATTCCCTACACCATATTGCTTGGATATTGTGTAGATCATGTTTAAGTCTTGTGTGATCTGTTCCATTGGGAATTAGACGGTTGCAACTTACCGCTTCGTGGTCGGCGGCTACGTGCGCAAGTGTGTGGAGTTGCGAATATCTTGCAGGGTTGAGAGCTGATCCAGGGACCAATCGAGAGATCTCGTTGCGTCATACAAGTTATCATCCACTACATCGTCGTGTTTCTCCGCTGCCATCACCCCGTGATCATCATCACCACCGTTGCTTACTGAGAAGATCGGGCCACCCCTTATCATCTTGGTATCAGATTTCCAGTTTTCCTCGGTAAGCCATCCACAATCCACCCCATAGTTGAGTTGTGAGTGTTTTCCTATCCAGAAAAAGCCAAAAATATTTAGGGTTAGGGTTTGCCATAGCCATAGCTTGCACTAATTTCGAGTTTTAGTTGCTTTTCGTAGTTGTTTTTGCGTACCTTTATCTTTCTTCTAGTAGAATTGTTAGGGTTTGAGTTTTCTCTATCATCTAGTTTATCATATTGTGTCAGTTTTGTTACTCCGAGTCCACATAGCGTACAGTGTGCTTGTTCCCAACCATAGACACAGCCTTTCGATATACGTGACTAGGAACTTCCCCAGAAGAGACTAGTTTTACCGCGACAGGCTGCTCATTAGGGTTTTGGTGCTTTGCATATCTTGTTGGCCGTGTTATTGTAACATCCCAAAAATTACCATTTTGGAATGTTAAATAAACTAAATATTTTATTGAATGGGTGCTTTGATGTGTGTTGAATTTCCAAAGAAATTAAAACTTTTGAGGGCTAATTGAATTTTCTTCTAACCCTTGTTTAAATCAATGAACAAAGGGTGAGGAATTTTTATATTTAGTCCAATTGGATTTTATTTGTTTGCATTTAATTTTATTGAATGTTCTTAAAACTTTTTGAAATGGTCGAGGGAGAGAATGAAATGATTTTCCCAAGGGTTTGCAAAGGAAATGTATTTTATAAAATTTCATTTGGGTTGGAAACAAGTTTCCCTAGCCCTATATACTTATTTCGATTTTATAGAATTTTTCTGGATTTTTCAGAAAATAATTTAATGTTAAAAGCCCTATGTATTTTCTAGTGAAAAAGAAAAGATACAACAATAAATAAAAGAAAATAAATGGAAATAAGAGAGGAAGTTACATGGAACTTAGTTCAACTCACGCAGACACGATGCACGAAGTCGACCGCACCGGATCAGGCCATCTCTCTTCTTGTTTTTCTTTCTTGTGTACAGAGTACATTTCTCCCAACACCCAGGCCCACCCATCGTCTACCTCTGATTGTTTCAGTGAGCTTCAACTGAAAGTCTGAAACCAATCCCGACGACGTTGCGCATGCGCGCCTTGCCCCGGCCTCCCCGCGTCCAGGCGCGTCCCCCCTGAGGTGGATAAGCACGCAGCCCCCCTATCCCTCTTTCTTCGCGCCTTATCTCGCCGCCAGCTGCGAGCTCGCTGTACCAATCCGCCAGCCGGCGCCGCATTTTTCTCCTCGGCCGCTCGCCCCCGCGGCCTATAAAATGAAGCCCCGAGACCCCCTTGACCTCCACAACACCACGCCCTACTCCCATATTCCCTCGGGCTCCCAGTAGCCCGAATTTTGTCGAGGAGCCGCCGCCGTTTTCTCCGACGCCGGCGACGAGTTCCGTCGCTGTAAAGGTTGCCTCGTCGTTCTAACGCCTCTCTGGTCTTTTCCGTGTCCTTCCGCGTCTCCCTAATACCCTCTTTCTTCCATAGGAGTTCGGGAGCATCCGCGACAACGGGAGCCGGACACGCCGGCGCTGCGGACGTCGCTCTCGTTGCTGTCCAACCTCGCCGGGACCAGCTGACCGCCGGTGGAGCTCCGCCACGTTTACCAGCATCGCCTCCAAGCCTCGCCCAAACCATCCGACGTTTGAAGCTTCGTCTTCATCCCCGACCGGAGTTGCAAAATCCATCGCCGGCCACACACCGTGAGCACCTCAACGTTGCTCCTTTTTCTTTTGTTTCGTTTTTGGTTTCAGCCTAGATCAAAAACGGATGGCCTATAGTTGATTCATGTAAAGCTGTACGAGCAGACAATGTATGGCGATAGCCCGAAACCAATTTATTTTACAGATTTTGGCCAAACTTCGAATGCACGTATCTTAGTTAGTTTTATTCAAAATTCAGAATTTCTTGTTGCAGTGGCTTTACAAATTAAAATGATTCCTTTTGACACTTACTATTTCACTTTTCAAACTAATTAAAATTGTTTAGCTTGAACTTAAGTTGGAAGCTATTAGTAGCCGTACCTACATAGCCGTGAACTCTTTTTCGGCCATTCATCTTCCTAAGCCCAAATTCACATACTACTCGAACTAGTTTCATAGAATCATGCTATCAATTATATTTTATAAAAATATTTATGTGTTGTAATATTTGCATATTTATTTGGTTCTTATGTTTGAATTTGGAGTTTATTCGATTCTTTTCACGTATAGAGTACGGAGATTTATCGTGAGAGTGTCTCGGCTACAATAGGGAATTAATACTTCACAAATCGAAAGGCAAGTTACATCTACATGTCTATCCCATTTATTTTTGCTATGCTATTTTGATTATAAAAGTAGGAATGCATGCGATAGTTTTATTTTGTTAGCCAAGTATTTTTAGAAATGGCGATGTTTTATAGTTATGTCCTATGGTAGAAATAAGCCGTAGGGATTATCACCCACTTTGTAACCTTAGGTAAATATATGCTAGATTAAGTTCTAGTAAAGTTTTGAACTATATAGTTATGCTTAGTCATGCTAAAATAAAATCCGTTGGGGGGTTCAAATGAAATAATGTTTACGAAATAGAAATGGTTTGTGAAATGTGTTTACCAAATTAAAATGTAAAATTATTTCATCCTGGGCGGAGTGGTATGATGGGTCATCGCGTGTGGAGCTGTGTGCTCAAATTGGTTGGGTCCGCCGCCCAGGGACCCCTAAAAGAACAAATTCATGTTTAGAATTGCTCAGTTGTTTCGTGCAACCACATGTCATATGGGCTCTGGCTTGGTTGATTATCTTGTGGAAACCTACTTAAGGACCGTCATCGGTATGAGACTTTGTGTCTATTTTGGAGCGGGCGTGCCTGGAAATAAGTAGTTAGCCATTTGGGAAAGACCTCGGCATAACCTTCGGGTTGTGCCATGTGGTGAAAGTGTGCAACCCCTGCAGGGTGTAGAACTAATCGATTAGCCGTGCCCACGGTTACGGGCGAAGCTGAGTAACCTTTACCTGAAGATGTCTCTTCTCAACTTTGTCTTTCTAAACATAAAATAAATTTCAAACCCTATGTCCTTGTGTCGTTCATAGGTGGGATTTTGGGGAAAGCCCTGTGTTCGTGTGTCGCTCATGGGTACTTTCAACTAGGCTAGTTGGACTGTGTGACCTCTAGCCATATATTACTTGATAAAATTGTTTACTAAACATAGGACGAGTTAGAACTTTGGAAAATGTTAAAATGAGGTTTACTAAGATAAAAGTTGTTTTGCGCAAATGATAAACCCTATAGCCATTTCCTTTGATATCCTTAAGCATGTACAAATAGGTATATTATTGCATTGGTGTAACTTGCCACACATTCAAAGTGTTGACCACTCTCGTGGCTGCAACGTCTCATGTTGCAGGTTGTTCAGATGACGATTGAGATACGATGTTAGGGTCACGATGCTCCAGTCGATTGCCTGTGGCTCATTTGCTGGATTTACCACTTTATTTGTCTTCCGCTGTTCATTTTGGCCTACGGGCATTTATGTAATAAATAACTATGTAGTTGGATTTGATGCGTTGTAATAATGATATGACTGTGATATTTATCATGTGAATGTGCGTACTAGCAAATCCTTGGGACTAGTACATTGAATGCACATAGACTCCGGACCTCTCCAGGTCCGGGTCGTCACAGAAATCTACCCCCCTTAAAAGAATCTCGTCCTCGAGATTTAAAATGGCTAGAAAGAAAGAACACTCGTCTCTCACTTGTTTTCCTTATTACATGAATCTCTCAAGAAAATTAGGAAGAAGTTGGCTTCATTTCTCGATGTCGACCTGCTCTTTGTCTGGGCACTGTTTCGCATAGTGACCAACTTCTTTGCACTTATAGCAAGTGATTTCTGGGGCAAAAGGGTGCTCCTCCTTTGATCCTTTGTGCCCCTCCACAACTTCCTTGTGCTTATGTGGTGAACCAGTCTTTGCAACCTTTGTAAGGTCCCTTGTACGGGATTCATGGGTATTGAACTTCCTCTTGCAACCTTCAATCTCCTTTTGTTTTCCCTCCAGCTTGATTGCCTTGTTGATCAGTGCCTGGCACGTCTTAAAGTCACCGGAAGTCAACTGGAAAGAGAGATCATCATTCAGACCATCAAGGAACCTCTCTTGCCTACTCTCATCATCGGCCACATCATCAGGAGAGTAGCGAGCAAGCTTGTTGAAGATATCCAGGTATCGCAACGGTGCGCGAGCCTTGACGCAGCGCGCGAAACTCCTTCTTCTTCAATGTCATAAGCCCAGTTGGCACGTGATAGCCACGGAAGGCTTAATTGAAGTCATCCCAAGTGACATTGTTGATGTCGGCGATAGAGAGCTTGTAGTTGTCCCACCAAGCTGCAGCTGGCCCTCCAGCTGGTGAGTTGCATAGAGAACCTTCTCCGGCTCCGAGCACTGCACAGTGTCGAGCTTGTTGGAAATAGTGCGGAGCCAATCATCAGCATCAATGGGCTCAGCAGAGCTTGAGAAAGTGGGAGGCTTGAGTCGCAAGAAACGGGTCAAGCGATCAATGGGAGGTGGTGGAGGTGGGGGATTGTTGTTGTTATTGTTGTTCTGGTTCAGATGCTGAGTCAGAAGCTGCATCAATTGTGCTTGACCTTGGAGGAGTTGCTCCATGGCCGGAGACACTTCATTGTTGCGAACCATCTGTTAGGTATGAGAATAATATAAGGCGAGACATTTGATGGGTATTTGGCGAGAGTAAGGAGAGATAGACTCGAGATAGAAAGGAAGAGAACTACCCCAAAACACTTTTGTAAAAACTTCAAAAATAACACATTCATAAATATATCAAACATTCAAAACAAATTTAAACATGAATGTCGACAATGATGGATTACGACTCAAGCGCATACTAAAGATATATTTCTATTGACTAGGAGAGCTAAAAATGGACATCTAAGCGGAAGATGCGTGATCACATAAACTAGTGAAGTGCTATCAAGCGTTCCCAAATTTGCGCTTCTTGAGGGCCAGCTCTTCCTTGAGAGTATCCAACTCTTCTTGCACATCACGAAGTTGCTTCCTCGTGCGGCGTATCTCGTACACAGCGTCCTCTAGGGAATCATTAAAGGCTCGAGTCAGATCCACTTGTTGGACAAGCTTCGGGTTGTCTTCAGTTGTTGTTGGGGAGTAGTAAACTAAGGTGTCATCCGAGTATTGCGTGGGGAAGTACTCGAAGCGAGTCCCCTCAAACATTGGCTCAGTCAGAGCCTCAGTCAAGATCCGAGTATTGCGTGGGGAAGTACTCGAAGCGAGTCCCCTCAAACATTGGCTCATAGAGCCCCATCAACCCACGAACAGCTTCACGGGCGGCATCCTCGACACCAGCGTTGAAGTTGTCACGAGGGATAGGTGCCTCGAAGACACGTAGTGGTTTCGCATCTTCCAAAGTCGAGTAGACATGCACCTCCACATTCCACAGCTCCATTCCTGCCTCGGTGAAGAGATATCCCTGATACACCGGCCGAGTCTTCATCCGAAGGTGAGCTATCATATCCCATAACAAACGAGTCCAACGACCAGCATTTACTCCATGCGAGATCTCGGTAGGGACTTTGGCCATCTACAAGTTTGAAAGAGAAGAGAATGAGTAAAATTTAGAAATCGATGGACAAGAGTATCAGGATTTTTTTAAAGATACTTATTAAATATATTTCCTAAGGTTTCCAAACCTAGGGTCACGACCTAGAGTCGATATGGCTCTGATACCATCTGTGGCGACCCGGACCTGGAGAGATCCGGAGTCTATGTGCATTCACTGTACTAGTCCCAAGGATTTGCTAGTACGCACATTCACATGATAAATATCACAGTCATATCATTATTACAACGCATCAAATCCGAATACATAGTTATTTATTACATAAATGCCCGTAGGCCAAAATGAACAGCGGAAGACAAATAAAGTGGCGAATCCAGCAAATGTGCCACAGGCAATCGACTGGAGCATCGTGACCCTAACATCGTATCTCAATCGTCATCTGAACAACCTGCAACATGAGACGTTGCAGCCACGAGAGTGGTCAACACTTTGAATGTGTGGCAAGTTACACCAATGCAATAATATACCTATTTGTACATGCTTAAGGATATCAAAGGAAATGGCTATAGGGTTTATCATTTGCGCAAAACAACATTTTATCTTAGTAAACCTCATTTTAACATTTTCCAAAGTTCTAACTCGTCCTATGTTTAGTAAACAATTTTATCAAGTAATATATGGCTAGAGGTCACACAGTCCAACTAGCCTAGTTGAAAGTACCCATGAGCGACACACGAACACAGGGCTTTCCCCAAAATCCCACCTATGAACGACACACGGACATAGGGTTTGAAATTTATTTTATGTTTAGAAAGACAAAGTTGAGAAGAGACATCTTCAGGTAAAGGTTACTCAGCTTCGCCCGTAACCGTGGGCACGGCTAATCGATTAGTTCTACACCCTGCAGGGGTTGCACACTTTCACCACATGGCACAACCCGAAGGTTATGCCGAGGTCTTTCCCAAATGGCTAACTACTTATTTCCAGGCACGCCCGCTCCAAAATAGACACAAAGTCTCATACCGATGACGGTCCTTAAGTAGGTTTCCACAAGATAATCAACCAAGCCAGAGCCCATATGACATGTGGTTGCACGAAACAACTGAGCAATTCTAAACATGAATTTGTTCTTTTAGGGGTCCCTGGGCGGCGGACCCAACCAATTTGAGCACACAGCTCCACACGCGATGACCCATCATACCACTCCGCCCAGGATGAAATAATTTTACATTTTAATTTGGTAAACACATTTCACAAACCATTTCTATTTCGTAAACATTATTTCATTTGAACCCCCCAACGGATTTTATTTTAGCATGACTAAGCATAACTATATAGTTCAAAACTTTACTAGAACTTAATCTAGCATATATTTACCTAAGGTTACAAAGTGGGTGATAATCCCTACGGCTTATTTCTACCATAGGACATAACTATAAAACATCGCCATTTCTAAAAATACTTGGCTAACAAAATAAAACTATCGCATGCATTCCTACTTTTATAATCAAAATAGCATAGCAAAAATAAATGGGATAGACATGTAGATGTAACTTGCCTTTCGATTTGTGAAGTATTAATTCCTATTGTAGCCGAGACACTCTCACGATAAATCTCCGTACTCTATACGTGAAAAGAATCGAATAAACTCCAAATTCAAACATAAGAACCAAATAAATATGCAAATATTACAACACATAAATATTTTTATAAAATATAATTGATAGCATGATTCTATGAAACTAGTTCGAGTAGTATGTGAATTTGGGCTTAGGAAGATGAATGGCCGAAAAAGAGTTCACGGCTATGTAGGTACGGCTACTAATAGCTTCCAACTTAAGTTCAAGCTAAACAATTTTAATTAGTTTGAAAAGTGAAATAGTAAGTGTCAAAAGGAATCATTTTAATTTGTAAAGCCACTGCAACAAGAAATTCTGAATTTTGAATAAAACTAACTAAGATACGTGCATTTGAAGTTTGGCCAAAATCTGTAAAATAAATTGGTTTCGGGCTATCGCCATACATTGTCTGCTCGTACAGCTTTACAGGAATCAACTATAGGCCATCCGTTTTTGATCTAGGCTGAAACCAAAAACGAAACAAAAGAAAAAGGAGCAACGTTGAGGTGCTCACGGTGTGTGGCCGGCGATGGATTTTGCAACTCCGGTCGGGGATGAAGACGAAGCTTCAAACGTCGGATGGTTTGGGCGAGGCTTGGAGGCGATGCTGGTAAACGTGGCGGAGCTCCACCGGCGGTCAGCTGGTCCCGGCGAGGTTGGACAGCAACGAGAGCGACGTCCGCAGCGCCAGCGTGTTCGGCTCCCGTTGTCGCGGATGCTCCCGAACTCCTATGAAAGAAAGAGGGTATTAGGGAGACGCGGAAGGACACGGAAAAGACCAGAGAGGCGTTAGAACGACGAGGCAACCTTTACAGCGACGGAACTCGTCGCCGGCGTCGGAGAAAACGGCGGCGGCTCCTCGACAAAATTCGGGCTACTGGGAGCCCGAGGGAATATGGGAGTAGGGCGTGGTGTTGTGGAGGTCAAAGGGGTCTCGGGGCTTCATTTTATAGGCCGCGGGGGCGAGCGGCCGAGGCGGAAAGCGCGGCGGCGGCCAGCGGATCGGCGCGGCGATTTCGCGGCCTGCAGATGAGATAGGGCTCCAGGGTGACGAGATAGGGGCGCGGTGAGCTTATCTGCCCCAGGGGGGACGCGCCAGGTCGCGGGGAAGGCCGGGGAAGGCGCGCATGCGCAACGTCGTCGGGATTGGTTTCAGACTTTCAGTTCGTCAAGCTCACTGAAACAATCAGAGGTAGACGATGGGTGGGCCTGGGTGTTGGGAGAAATGTACTCTGTACACAAGAAAGAAAAACAAGAAGAGAGATGGCCTGATCCGGTGCGGTCGACTTCGTGCATCGTGTCTGCGTGAGTTGAACTAAGTTCCATGTACAGGTAACTTCCTCTCTTATTTCCATTTATTTTCTTTTATTTATTGTTGTATCTTTTCTTTTTACTAGAAAATATTTAGGGCTTTTAACATTAAATTATTTTCTGAAAAATCCAGAAAAATTCTATAAAATCGAAATAAGTATATAGGGCTAGGGAAACTTGTTTCCAACCCAAATGAAATTTTATAAAATACATTTCCTTTGCAAACCCTTGGGAAAATCATTTCATCCTCTCTCTCGAACATTTCAAAAAGTTTTAAGAACATTCAATAAAATTAGATGCAAACAAATAAAATCCAATTGGACTAAATATAAAAATTCCTCACCCTTTGTTCATTGATTTAAACAAGGGTTAGAAGAAAATTCAATTAGCCCTCAAAAAGTTTTAATTTCTTTGGAAATTCAACACACATCAAAGCACCCATTCAATAAAATATTTAGTTTATTTAACATTCCAAAATGGTAATTTTTGGGATGTTACAGCTGGTACAGGTGAGTCCAAAATCATTTTGGGAAGCAAAAAGAGCTAAATAGCTGCGTGTGTTTAAAAAAAAAATATACAAAAAGAAAAGTGTGTGATAGTTGAAATCAAGTGAAAGGCCTAAGTTTTCTTTACTGCATCCGTAGTTGAGCAATCTTGTGCCTGTCTCGTTGAGCTTTGCTAGCGTCTCTCTTGTGCATTGCAACCTTTCCTCCATATAGTTGCATTGCCCCATTATATCGCCTTGTGTGAGTATCTTTGGTTGTCTACGGTCAGCGCTAGAGCTTGTTATTGGTGCAAATAGGTAGCCTACCTACAGCCCCACATATACCCTGCTTTGTCGTGTGATTGTTCTTATACCCTTGATATTCGCTTCGCTACATCCGTGCACTAGTTGTTCCTACAAGTGGTAAGCAACACTAATTTACTTTGGAACGGTAAGATTTCCTTTTCTTATCAGTTTTGAGTGAGTTGTGAGAGTACCACCACATATTTTTGATTTAGTGCACTAACCTACTAATCATGTCTGCTAGTGATAATAAGATTGTTAACCAGGAAAACAAGAATTCGGCAGATATCATCACATGGAGGGAGTATGAAGCTCTTCGTAATGAGATGCGACGTGAATTCAGCACTAAGGATGATGAGCTAAAGGGTACAGTTGACGAGATTAAACAAACGCTGGATGCTACTAATGTCACCGTCACTGGGTTGTCTGATCAAATGACGGATATACAGCGCAATATTGCGGATATGCGTCTCGCTATTGAGAACTTGACTGTACTACAACAACAACAACAAGAAGATGATGAAGATCCTGAACTTGAAGATGACGCACACAATGCTCGTGGTGCGCCTCGTGGTCATCGTCCTCGTGGCTGGGTTCCACTTGGCCGCAATGGTCGTGGACAAGATGAAGAAGATGGATTGGGTAAGCCTAAGTTTTCCATACCCAAGTTTGAAGGAGGAGCTGATGTTGAAGAATACCTCACTTGGGAGCTCAAGATTGAGAAATTATGGAGCCTACATCCACACTACTCTGAAGATAGGAAGATCAAGCTTGCGTCTTCTGAATTTGATGGTTATGCATTGCGTTGGTGGGATTCTTTGGTTCGTAACCGCGACGAAGATGGTGCACAGCCTATCCGTACATGGCATGCAATGAAGGAGGTTATGACTTCTCGATTTGTGCCTACCAATTACATGCGGAACATATTTGATAAGCTAACACTATTGAGGCAAGGTGTGAAGACTGTTGATGAGTACTACATGGAGATGGAGATGCTTATGCAGCGTGGTCGTGTCCGTGAGTCTCTAGAGATGACAATGCAGCGTTTTCTCAATGGATTGAAGTATGATGTTAAAGGCATTGTTCGTCATTACACCTACACCAATATGAATCAATTGTTACATCATGCAAGAGAAGCTGAATCACAGTTGGCTGAAGAAGCAAAGGTTAAGGGACGTGCTACGGGAGCTGGGCGTTTTACACCCCGTGCGCCCTCTACAGCGCCGGCGCCTTCGACGCGCTCCGCTCCTTATTCTACTCCGCCTAGCAAACCGGTCTCCAATGTATCTAATGCAAAGAAGTCCGAATCTGCTGCAAGTACGAGTGGTTCTGGTGTGTCTACAACACGCAACCGCGATATGCTTTGCCATACATGTGGTGGCAAGGGTCACTTCAAGAGAGATTGTCCTAACCGCAAAGTCATGTTTATCAATGAGGACAATGAGTATGAGACTGGAGATGATGTTGATCCAAATGCTCCAGACAATGATGATTATGACACTGATGGTGAAGATGCATATCCTTCTGATGCTCGCACCATTGTTGTGTCGCAGCGTGCTCTTAATGTGTTGCCTAGTGCATCTACTCAGCGCTGCAATTTGTTCCAAACCAAAGCTTTAGTTGGTCCCGACAAGGCTTGCAAGGTCATTATTGATGGCGGGAGTTGCCGCAATTTAGCAAGCAAGGAGTTATGTACCAAGCTGAAGTTGAAGTATCTACCGCACCCGCATCCATATTATATTCAGTGGTTGAGCGACAATGGTGAGATGAAGGTAAACCACATGGTGCGTGTTGAGTTTGCGATTGGACCGTATAAGGATTGCATTGACTTTGATGTGGTTCCTATGACGGTTTGTCACCTCTTATTGGGTCGGCCTTGGCTCTATGACCGTTCTGTGCAACACAATGGCCGTGCCAATACATATCACTTGGAGTACAAGGGCAAGAAAATTAACTTACAGCCTATGTCACCACAACAAATTGTCAATGAGTCTCGTCAGAAGATTGAAGTGAATTTGGAGGATGCACCTCTAGATAGGCGAGAGAATTGTAATGTCGTGAGTGATATAACGAAAAGTGAGAGAGTGAATTCCTTAGTCTCATTAGCCACCAAAGAAGACATGAGAGAATTTAGTGAGGACCCTACGGCCATGCCTCTTGTGCTTTTGTACAGGGGTACGGTTTTGGTTTCTAACGACATGACCCCTCTTCCTTTTGGTGTTTCTAATGTTTTGCAGGAATTTGGCGACGTGTTTCCGGAGGAGGTACCCGCAGGACTACCACCATTGCGAGGTATTGAGCATCAAATTGACTTGATTCCCGGAGCATCGCTGCCCAATAGGGCGCCATATCGCACTAATCCCGAAGAGACGAAAGAGATACAGAAGCAAGTACAAGCGCTACTCGACAAAGGTTATATTCGCATAAGCCTTAGTCCTTGTGTTGTTCCTGTTATTCTAGTTCCTAAGAAAGATGGTACTTGGCGTATGTGCGTAGATTGTAGAGCTATAAACAACATTACTATTCGATATCGTCATCCTATTCCCCGTTTAGAGGATATGCTAGATGAATTGAGTGGTGCTGTTGTGTTCTCTAAAATTGATTTGCGTAGTGGCTATCATCAAATTAGGATGAAAGAAGGGGATGAGTGGAAAACAGCCTTTAAAACAAAATTTGGTTTATATGAGTGGTTAGTAATGCCTTTTGGTTTAACTAATGCACCTAGCACTTTCATGAGACTGATGAACCATGTTTTGCGTGAATTTATTGGCAAATTTGTGGTTGTGTATTTTGATGACATATTAATCTACAGCCGCAATGAATCTGATCATACTATACATATTCGACATGTTTTGCAAGTGTTGCGTGATAATCAACTCTATGGTAATCTTGAGAAGTGCACATTTTGCAAAGATAAGGTCATATTTCTGGGTTATGTTGTCTCTAAGCATGGAGTAGAAGTCGATGTGTCTAAAATTGAAGCTATTCAAAATTGGCCTACTCCCATGAATGTGAGTCAAGTAAGAAGTTTCCATGGTCTAGCTGGGTTTTATCGCAGATTTGTGCCCAACTTTAGTACTATTGCTGCACCTTTGAATGATTTGACTAAAAAGGGTGTTGTTTTTGAGTGGGGCAGCCCAAGATCATGCTTTTGATGAACTTAAGAGATTGTTAACTTCTGCACCGTTGCTTGCACTTCCTGATTTCAATAAGCAATTTGAGATTGAATGTGATGCTAGTGGTATTGGAATTGGTGGTGTGTTGATGCAAGAGGGTCGCCCAATTGCATATTTTTCTGAGAAACTTTCTGGTGCTAAGTTGAACTATCCTATATATGATAAAGAATTGTATGCTTTAATTAGAGTTCTTGAGGTTTGGCAACATTACTTGTGGCCAAAAGAGTTTATCATACATTCTGATCATGAAGCTTTGAAATACCTGAAAGCCCAATCTACTTTGCATAAGCGTCTAGCTAAGTGGGTTGAGTTCATTGAGTCTTTTCCATACATTATTAAGCATAAGAAGGGAAAAGATAATATTGTTGCTGATGCTCTATCTAGGAAGAATATGCTATTAACTCAACTTGATGTTAAAATTCCTGGTTTAGAGATACTATGTGATTTGTATGCCACTGATCATGATTTTGCTGAACCATATCGCTTATGTGCTCTTGGTAAAGCATGGGAAAAATATCACATACATGATGGTTTCTTGTTTAGGGCTAACAAACTATGTGTTCCAGAATCATCTGTGCGTTTGCTCTTATTGCAGGAATCACATGCTGGAGGTTTGATGGGTCACTTTGGGCGTGAGAAGACGCTACTCATGCTAGCTGACCACTTTTATTGGCCAAAGATGAGGCGGGACGTGGATAGATATGTGCGAAGATGCATTACTTGCAACAAGTCTAAGTCCAAGCTGAAGCCTCACGGTTTGTATACTCCTTTACCGGCACCTACTACACCATGGGAGGATATTAGTATGGATTTTGTGTTGGGTTTGCCGCGTACTAAGAGAGGCCATGATTCTATATTTGTGGTAGTGGATAGATTTTCTAAGATGTCACACTTTATTGCCTGCCACAAGAGCGACGATGCGTCGCATATTGCTAACCTGTTTTTCAGGGAGATTGTACGTCTACATGGAGTCCCGAAGACTATTGTTTCGATCGTGACGTGAAGTTTATGAGCTACTTCTGGAAGACGCTTTGGAGAAAGCTGGGGATGAAGCTGCTGTTCAGCACTACTTGTCATCCCCAAACTGATGGTCAAACTGAAGTGGTGAATAGAACATTGTCACAACTGTTGAGATCCATGATCAAGAAGAACCTGAAGGAGTGGGAAGAGTGTTTGCCGCATGTGGAGTTTGCTTATAACAGGGCGGTACATTCTACCACGGAGCTGTGTCCTTTCGAGGTGGTGTATGGTTTCAAACCCATTACTCCACTTGACTTGTTGCCTTTGCCCATACATGAGAGAGTTAATATGGAGGCATCCAAGAGGGCAGATTTTGTGAAGAAGATTCATGTGAAGACTAAAGAGTTGATTGAGAAGAAAGGCAAGAGCAATGCTGCAAGGATGAATAAGAAGCGCAAGGAGATGTTGTTCAAGCCTGGTGATTTGGTCTGGGTACATTTTCGCAAGGATAGGTTCCCGAAGCTACGGAAGTCTAAGTTGAAGCCTCGTGGTGATGGTCCTTACAAAGTGCTTGCCAAGATCAATGATAATGCATACTCGATAGATCTTCCAGAGGATGAGTTTGGTGTCAGTAATTCTTTCAATGTTGCTGATTTGACACCATATGACGGAGAAGATCTTGGAGCGTCGGGGTCGACGCCTTTTGAAGGGGGGAGATGATGAGGACATCCCTACCTCACTACTACCTCCGTCATTACCAACTGAAGATGAACCTGCTGTGAAGCTCAAGTCCAACGAAGTCAGGATTGGACCAATAACACGAGCTCGTGCGAAGCTACTTAAACAACAGGTGAACTTGTTTCTAAACGATACTTTGATTGATGAGAACTTTATACTGCCTAAGTCCTATTACTTATGTATCATCAGGTATCAAGAGGAGACGAGCATCGCACGAGGAGAGGAGCAGCTGGACATGAAGACGGACGTCAAGATGGCCGTGAAGCTGACATGGAGCTGGACATGAAGATATCTCATGGACGCGCGAGGGAGGAGCGGGAGGCATGCGCGAGAGAAGAAGAAGTCCGGGCCGGTCCAGAACCGGTCGGACGCCCCGACCGCCAGCCCGGTTCCTGGCCCGGTCGACCGTCGCAAACCGGACGTCAACCGGAGGAAGCCCTCTGCCGGAAACCGGAAACCTTGCTTTTCGGTCCACAGCGGTTGACCGGACCGTGACCGGACAGCCCGGTCCACAACCCGGTTGGCCGGACCACAAACGGACCGGCCGGTCCACAGCCCGGTCGGACCCCAGACCGGACATGTCCGAGTCTGTCTCGACCAGATCTATTCTGGGTCGGTTTTACTTGTATCTTTCGACCAGAACTCGTCCCGGACGCCTATATAAGTGCCTTGGACGACCCCCTAGCTGTTTTAGACCACGTTTAAGATAAACCCTAGTTCCTAGTTGTTTGCTCGCAAAACTATTGAATTCCCTACACCATATTGCTTGGATATTGTGTAGATCCTGTTTAAGTCTTGTGTGATCTGCTGTTCCATTGGGAATTAGACGGTTGCAACTTACCGCTTCGTGGTCGGCGGCTACGTGCGCAAGTGTGTGGAGTTGCGAATATCTTGCAGGGTTGAGAGCTGTTGCATTGGCGACAGGGACCAATCGAGAGATCTCGTTATACAAGTTATCATCCACTACATCGTCGTGTTTCTCCGCTGCCATCACCCCGTGATCATCATCACCACCGTTGCTTACTGAGAAGATCGGGCCACCCCTTATCAGGGCTTTTGGAGTGCTAGTGCGAAGGGGATGAAGAAGGGAACTGCAAGAAGTAGCTAAATAAAAGGGGGTATAGCAGAGATTTAATGCTTAAGCAGTTTTCGAGGATATGGTGCCAAAACTGTCGAGTCGTGCAGAGAAGTTGAGAAGGCAAGGCGTCATGATGAAGAATACTACGACGGTTCTGCTCTGCCACGACATGACCCCTCGAAGGAAAAACAGAGTGGTTTTGAAATTATCATTACCAAAACCAGGGGGCATGTGTTATCACCGGATTTTGGCCAAATCAGGAGATGGGCCGTAAGTGAAGATGGGCTTGAAAGATACACGCGTGGAGCATCTTTGAAGCGGCCTTGCACGAAGAGTTTGGGCTTAATTGCCCGTGTATCTGTAATATAGTAGATCGCATATTAGTTTAGAATTAAAAGATAGAGTTTAACTCGTGCACGGTTAGGTGCACGTCCAAATTAGAAAGTCCCTTGGACTATAAACATGTATCTAGGGTTATCGGAAAAGGAGGACAATCACGTTCACAACAAACACAAATCAGGCGCATCGCTACCCCTTCTTTCGATTGTTTCTCCCGGGTAAGCATCATGCTGCCTAGATCGCATCTTGCGATCTAGGCAGCACATTCGTTTACCTTGTGTTACTCGTGCTGAAGCGTTGTTGATGACGAGTAGCACTACTTATCGTAGATGTTTTGGGGCTTGCATAGATGCTTTTCTTACGCATATCTGCTTAGCTGTGCCGTCCCTCGATATCTAGCTGCCCTTACACCTATCCAGGTGTAAGGGCAGCATCTTGCTTGTTCGTTGTTTAGTAGATCCGATCCGTTATAGTTGCTCCTTGATTCTTCAAGGATTGGTTTAATATCCGTATGGTTAGGCCTTGCAAATGGGTTGAACGATCCGGTAGTGCGTTAGGTATGGTTTGTTAGTCCTAAGAGGGATGTTCCGGGAATTAACTTAATGTTGGTTTTTAGGCCTCTTTTAGGGTTAGCTTTCCATTATCTTTCGTGTCTATTAGGCTCAACTACGCGTAGGATGTTCCGATCATACGGTGAAAACCCTAAACTATCGTAGATTGGTTTAGCTTTATTATGATCAAGCAGGAGCCCCATGTCAGCGTTAACCCTACGTAAAACATGGGGCGATCGGCTTTGTGAGCCGATCCACAGGGCAACCTGAGAGCCGATCGGGCTCGTATTTAATGTTTACGTGTCTGCCATGCAGGAACTAATCGAAGCAATCAACACCTTCCTGACCAGGTATAGGTCAGGTGGCACGCCTTGCAACCGCCAGGACGTGTGCCGGAGCATTTGGGACGACGTCGAGGGACCAGGGCCCGCTTACCTTTGTGTTCGGTTGGATATGCATTGGATGCTTGTCTAACTCTTGGGAAGAAGTGGTGACTCAATGGTAACTTTAGGCAAGCTAGGATGGACAATGAACACATATCTACTACATCCACACCAATGCTATCTTGGTAACAAGTATCTTCTCATGCATATTTTTCTAGCATCCAACCATGTGGTTGCATCTTGGCATGAATCTCTTGATTTGCAAATATTATGCTTCTTTCAAAGATTTTAATGAAACCTCTTTATTACAAATGTGAGTAAATTGAGATGATCACATATGTTGGGAAGTATATATAAATCATGCTCATGATTCATCCATCCCGACTATGCCTATCTAGCAATTTTATTGCATATCAATTCCTCAAGGCTCTCACGTGTGTAATATAGATGAAAGTGCAAATTTAGTTATTTCTTTTGGTATCCTCGTTTGTGATACTTGTTGCCTTTCTAAATGCATCCCAACTATTTTCTATCCCTTGTTGATATTTGTGATGTATTTTAGATGTTTGTGGTTGAAGTTCATGAATGTACAATAAGACAAAATTGAGCCTTTGGCCATGCTATTAAGCAAAAATTCTTATTGGTATATTGCATGACTTCATTTTGGGATATCATACTATATTTCTTGAGTATCCATTTTGTGTGTGCATGTTTCTTTGTGGATAAATATCTTTGTGATATTGCTCATTTAGAGAAACTTATACACATAAGAGATGATACATCTCCATTTGATATCTTATTTATTTGTTGCATGTTGATTGGTCATGCTAAGCAATATAATTCATTGAAGACTATGATGATGCTTTTTGCTCATCCTTGTAATAGTCTTATAATATGCTTTATCATGCCTTTCACATAACCTCTTGGTTGAGCCTTTTATTATGGTGCCTCCTACTTGTTGCTCAACCATTTGTTTGTTGCAAGTGTTAAGCTTAATTTTCTATCTATGATATATTGCAAATGTTTGTGTTTTAAATGGTAATGAGGGAGTAAGGATTCCATGTTATGCATATTGTATTCAAATGCAACATTTTAATTTATGCATGTACCTTGGGGAGCTTCCTCATTCTATTTAAGGCACTATTTTGTGGTGATCATTAGAGTTTGATTCACTTGGTATCTTTTGTTTTGAATGATATTATGGGAGTGATGATTCCATGTTTGTGCACTTTATTCTCCAATGCAATTTGTCTAGTTTTGTGCACAAACCTTGGGGAGCTTCCTCATATTATTTAGAGCAATCTTCTTGATCTTATCATAATATCTATCTTTCTTTTGGTATCTTCTTTGTGGTTCATTTGGTTGCTTGCTTCATTTGTTGAAGCTTCTTGACTTTGTTATCTTTTTGCAATCTTTGATCCTATCTATGGTGTGATTCCTTCCGAATATTCGTTATTGGATATGTGCATTTGATTCCACTCAAATTATGAGAAATGCACACGCTATGGAGGAACTCTCACTATATTGGCCTTCTAAATTTTTCACCCATTTCGGCAATTGGTGCCAATGGGGGAGAAGTTTGGAGGGTTTAAGGGAATTTGGTTATGTCTTTGCTTTGTGCTTAAGCATGTTCCTTTATTGCATTGCATCTTGTTGCTTTGCATAGTTGAATATTTAGAGGAAACTCCACTAGGCTTTGAATATATGCAATGAAAGTCAAGATCATTCACACATGCATATACCCACCGGGGAGTTTGTTAAGCAACTTAGAGGCTTCCAAGGCTGCAGTGGGCCCTGGTCCTCGACGTCGTCCCGCAAATGCTCCGGCACACGTCCTGGCGGTTGCAAGGGCGTGCCACGACCTATACCTGCGGGAAGGTGTTGGATTGCTTCGATTAGTTCCCTGCATGGCAGACATGTAAACATTAAATACGAGCCCGATCGGCTCTCAGGTTGCCCTGTGGATCGGCTTACAAAGCCGATCGCCCCATGTTTTGCGTAGGGTTAACGCTGACATGGGGCTCCTGCTTGATCATAATAAAGCTAAACCAATCTACGACAGTTTAGGGTTTTCACCGTATGATCGGAACATCCTACGCGTAGTTGAGCCTAATAGACACGAAAGATAATGGAAAGCTAACCCTAAAAGAGGCCTAAAAACCAACATTAAGTTAATTCCCGGAACATCCCTCTTAGGACTAACAAACCATACCTAACGCACTACCGGATCGTTCAACCCGTTTGCAAGGCCTAACCATACGGATATTAAACCAATCCTTGAAGAATCAAGGAGCAACTATAACGGATCGGATCTACTAAACAACGAACAAGCAAGATGCTGCCCTTACACCTGGATAGGTGTAAGGGCAGCTAGATATCGAGGGACGGCACAGCTAAGCAGATATGCGTAAGAAAAGCATCTATGCAAGCCCCAAAACATCTATGATAAGTAGTGCTACTCGCCATCAACAACGCTTCAGCACGAGCAACACAAGGTAAACGAATAAACGTGTGCTGCCTAGATCGCAAGATGCGATCTAGGCAGCATGATGCTTACCCGGGAGAAACCCTCGAAAGAAGGGGTGGCGATGCGCCTGATTTGTGTTTGTTGTGAACGTGATTGTCCTCCTTTTCCGATAACCCTAGATACATATTTATAGTCCAAGGGACTTTCTAATTTGGACGTGCACCTAACCGTGCACGAGTTAAACTCTATCTTTTAATCTAAACTAAAATACGATCTACTATATTTACAGATACATGGGCAATCTAGCCCAAACTCTTCGTGCAAGGCCGCTTCAAAGATGCTCCACGCGTGTATCTTTCAAGCCCATCTTCACTTACGGCCCATCTCCTGATTTGGCCAAAATCTGGTGATAACACATGCCCCCCTGGTTTTGGTAATGATAATTTCAAAACCACTCTGTTTCCTTCGAGGGGTCATGTCGTGGCAGAGCAGAACCGTCGCAGTATTCTTCATCATGACGCCTTGCCTTCTCAACTTCTCTCGCACGATTTGACAGTTTTGGCACCATATCCTCGAAAACTGCTTAAGCATTAAATCTCTGCTATATCCCCTTTTATTTAGCTACTTCTTGCAGTTCCCTTCTTCATCCCCTTCGCACTAGCACTCCAAAAACCCTCCTCTGCCACCATGTCTTCTTCTTCTTCCTCCTCTTCTTCATCAAGCCTCTCTGTCCAATCCTCCCCCCTCCGAGAGCCGACGCCGGAGTGGGACCCGACGGAGGCCCACGCGGCCCGCATTCGTCGCGCCATCGAAGACGGAGATGAGTCTAGCCATGACTTCTCCGTCTGGTCGGAGGACGACAAGTCCTCGAACGATGGGGAGGCGACCTCCGTTCCTTGCGGACGGGGAATCGAGGGAGGAGGCAGACGGCGATCGCCTCTCTGGGGCGATTTCACCTCCTCCGAGGAGGTGAAGGAGGAAGAAGAGGAGGAGGACGACACCTCCTCCGACGAGCCGCCGGCCAAGCGCTTCTGCCCTTGGCCGGGCAACCTCAGCGACTTCGACAGCGACGACGACGCGCTGATGAAGAGGACGAGGACAACGAGGGTCCTCCTGGCGGCCGCGGTAGCAGCGACGACGAGCCCGCCGAGAGCGCCGACAGCGGCGGCGATGGCGACGACGAGGGTAGCGACGGCCCGTATATAGGATCCCTAGAATAGGATCAGTAGTAGTAGATGGGGCAATGCAACCCCCTAGTCCTTCCTTTTGAGAGCAATCAGCTCCTTCATGTAAGAAATCTGATTATCAATGAAGAATTTTCCCCAATTTGACTTTGTCGATTTCTTGCATATTGATTTAGCCGATTCTCCCTTATCTTGACTTTGCCGATTGTCAACTTGGTCGATGCTCAATGAGCCGATGGCAATGCATCAGTTTTTTACAATAAATTGCAAGACAGGTCAATCCAGTTATCCCCTCAGATGGTAACTTGCAATCCTTCAAATCCCGATCCAAATTTCCAATCGAACAGGTCCAGCACACAGCCTTGAGACCCCTAGATCTTGGACTTCAAATCATCCGATCGTGATGTTTGACCTGACGGCAAAACTCCTGAATTAACGCCTCCAGGAAAGCTTCTAGGACCATAGCTGAAACAACTTGACGTTGAAGCTGATACATCTGCATAACAGGTACCATTTGCTCACAACTTTCCTTGTGATGTTCTGTTCCCTTGCAGCAACAAACTGGCCCAGAGCCTATCAATGATAATGGCTCCCCCTTCAAACTCCTCTTACCAGCTCCGGTGGTTCCCTTCTTCAATAATTCACCACTGTGTTTATAACAATTGTGGGGCGAGCTAGCGATTTCAGCCAATCGGCTCCCAAAGCAAAGGATCTTCGGGGCAGCTGCCGAGCCTCGAGTCAAGGCGAGAATAGTAGTGAAAAAGGTGGCCGCCAAGAACTTTGAAGGGCAACAACCCTGTGCCGGCTCGAAAAGGGATACTGAAGATGATATCAGCGAGAACATGCAATCCAGCCGACGAAGCTCTAGCTTGGGCACCTCTGGGGACGCCACAACATAAAACTAGCCAGATGTGTCACCATCGGCTTTCAAGAACAGGCTCAGCCCTCAACTCCCATCAAAACAAGATAGGAAAGCTTACGCACAAGGAGTCGATGCACCACGAGGGCTCGGCAGGACCAACAAATCCCTTCTTTGAACCAAGAAGCTTCTCATGCAATGGCTCTCTAACTCCTCCTGGCTCAATTCTTGTGCTTTGCTGCTTAGATCGGCTCACCATCCTTGACGAAACCAGCCCCACGTCTTGATGACGCTGCAGCTTGAAGCCTTGGCCAATCGTGACGTTGCCTGTCTTCAGGTCATTTTCCTTCAGAGGCCTGATCAAGTGGCACAACTCGTACTAAAGTCGATGTCCAAACATCGGCTGTGCTTAAAATTTTTGTATTTTCGATTTTTTATTAATTCATGAATCGGCTTCCCGTACATACTTCGTGGCCTTGTACCTTCTCTGTGTGTGTATGCCCCGAGCCGAATCCTTCAAGTGATTGAAGATATCGGCTTTTCAGCCAATTCAAGCTTGTCTTCGCAACTCACCATGCTAAATAGCACATCAGTGAATACGTGTGGTGCGAATAATTTTAGCCGATTGCTAGAATCGGCTTCCCTTGTAGTTGTCGATCCGACTATTTGCTGATAAATGTTGACCATGGCTTATCCCCAGGACCAATTTCGATCTCTTCTAGTCCATCAGCTGCTGTAAACCCCAGCTTTCCATCGCCTGCTAAATCAATGATGAACACAGGCAGAAGGCATGTTGAGACTATTTGTGGCCGATTGCTAGAATCGGCCTCCTTTTCCATTGCAATGTGTAACGAGGGTTTACAACTTCTTGGTTCTCTGCTATAACGACGTGGCATGCTTGAAGCGAGATCCTTGTTTCTTATTTTTTGGGGCCGATCACAGGGATCGGCCTCGCCACATACGTCCATAGACTTGGATCTTACTACTCTGTCAGGCCAGTGGATAAGACCAGCCTCACCCCATTTTTTGTAGCTTCGATGCGCTCACAGCCGTCCAAATTGATTCCAGAGAGCGGCTCTTGGTCATTTGCTTCCCAGATGTTCATGGCAGCCAAAGAAATGTCGATCGAGTCGTCTGCATGAACAACCTCCACTTCATCTCCATCCCATTGTATGATGCACTGATGCATTGTGGATGGAATGCAACAGTTAGCATGGATCCAATCCCTTCCTAGCAGGACAGCGTAAGTGCTCTTGCTGTCGACGATGAAGAAGGACGTAGGGATGGTCTTTCGGCCGACAGTTAAGTCCACGTTCAGCACACCCTTGGCTTCTGACGGTTGGCCGTTGAAATCGCTTAGCGTGACGTTGGTCTTGATCAGATCTTCAGTAGAACGTCCCAAACGTCGTAACATGGAGTACGGCATTATGTTGACTGCTGCTCCCGTGTCAACCAGCATCTTGCTGATAGGCTGCCCATTGATATAACCCTTCAGGTATAGGGCTTTCAGATGCCTGTAGCTCTTCTCTCGTGGCTTTTCAAAGATAACTGGTCGTGGCCCGCAATCAAACTGTGCCACTGATACTTCCTCATCTCTTGGAGCACAAAACTCTGACGGGAGAACGAACACCATGTTTGTATCAGCCGATGTCCCTGCATCGGCTTTTGTCTGCTTGGGTCGCCACACTTTCTTTGGTGGGCGAGCTTCTGTCTCCAGTGTTTGCTGAATTTTCACGGCCAGATCGGGCCGTGCTTTCCTCAACGTGCACAGTGCGCGCCTCGGCTTCCTCCAAGTTTCGTAGCGTTGCACTCTGCGCTTTTGGGAGTGGCTGAGTCCATCAGGACACCACCTTGGTCGGTGATATCTATCTTCTTCCTCGACTCCTCGAAGTCTTCATCTTGGGATGACTCAGCTCGTTTGTTCGAGGTGGGAGAGGTCCTAGACGCTTGAACACTGAAACTTCATCGTTCCCTTCCTCTACATTCTGGGTAGTTCTCGATTGTAGGCAATCGGCTCATTCCTGAGTCGCAGTGTTTGAAGAAAGGACAGTTCCAATGCCTATCCATGTCCTCTTGCTCTCTTGACCTCCCTCTGGCGTGACGCTCATACCCTTCGTATCGACGGTATTTCCTGTTGTCTGCATCAGACCGATGATATCTATCATCATCTACGTCGTAGCGTCGACATCGGTCGTACTGCTGTTCATATTTGTTAAGGTGGTGCGCGGAAAGTGGTCGTTGATACCGCACGCTTATCACCTCTTCCTCAGTCATGGCGATCTGCAAGCCCTGCCATATTGATATCAAACGAGAAACCTGGCTCGCGTCCTATGCAGTGACTGAGATCGACCATGTTGACTTCCGGAAACGGCTGCGTGTCAACTCTCATGGCAAACTGACCGAAGAGTAATCGGCCTTGTTCTATCGCCATCTGAATCTGTCCGCGCAAGACTTTGCAGTCGTTGGTGGCATGGGTGAACGTGTGATGCCATTTGCAGTATGGCCTGCCGTTCATCTCTTGTGGCGTGGGGATTTTGTGGCCTTCGGGTAACTTCAGCTGTTTTTCCTTCAGCAGCAAATCAAAAATTTGCTCCGTTTTGCTCACATCAAAGTCAAACCCTTTCGCAGGCCCTGGTTGTTTCACCCACTTGCAGGACACGGGCTTTGCCCCCGAGTCCACTCAGCTACAACCTCCTGATCTCCTACAGAATCATCATCTTCTTCCATCTCGATCAGGCGACGCGCTTGAACTTGTCCTGGTACAATTCTGGGTGGCGCTGTTCATACAATGTCAATTTCTGAACCATATGCGCCATGAATTGTACTCTGCTTGGAAGGTCACATCTCAGCGGCGCTGATAATCTGCTATCGCCAGCTCGATTGCTTCCTTCTCAGATAGGCGAACCGAATAACATCGGTTCTTGACGGTCCTGAACCTCTGGATGTACTCAGATACCGTCTCTCCTCGTCTCTGCCGAACCTGGGTCAGATCGGCAAGGCTAGCTTCAGTAGCTTCTGAATGGTATTGTACATGGAATTGTTCCTCCAGCTGCTTCCACGTCCGAACCGAATCTGGTAGCAACGAGGTGTACCACCCAAAGGCTGGACCCGTGAGAGTGAGAAGAACCTCACACGCAGCTCGTCTGAAGCTGAGACCATGCCCAACTGTGCCAAATATCGGCTCACGTGCTCGATTGAGCTGGTTCCTTCTGATCCACTGAATTTTGTGAAGTCAGGGAGCCGATACTTAGGCGGTAGTGGGATTAGGTCATAGTCGTTGGGATACGGCTTGGAATAGCCGATCATTCTCTTCTTCGGCAGGATGCCGAACTGGTCTCTCATGATTGCGGTGATCTCATCCAGCGTAGGAGCTGCAGAAGTTGAGCGTGCATGACTTGTACCGGTGGTATATTTGGCTAACCACGCCTGTTTCTCAGCATCTGCTCCAGAACTGCTTCCTGCTCCGGCAACTACTCCTGTTCCATCCCTCCTGCCGTGGCAGTCCTTCCTGCTGTAACCTGGGTCATCCAGTCGTTGCAGTCCGGCACGTATGTGCACACGTATCCATGTGGAATCTCCTTGGGCGGCTCATACAGGAATTGGTAATCGCCAGGATCACCTCCAACCTTGTAGACAACGTACGCCGGTGAACCTTGTTGCTGTGGAGCTGCCGTCGTGTATGGCAGTGGCGGCCTGGTATAGAGCGGTATCTCTCCTTGATGAGTTCCTAGAGCAGGTCCTGACGGAGAGTACTTGTGCTTCATGACTTCTTGCACCACATTGAGCGCGACACGCTCCAGAGTATTCACCAAGCTCTCAGAATGCCGATGAAGAGAGTGAGCAACGGCATAGTTAACTTCCTGTCGCAGGGCTCTGGTACGTTATTTCTTGGTTGATTATTTGGACCTTATCCATGTGATGTTTTAGAGCTTGTGCTTATTCTCATGACAAGCTCTAGTTCATCGAAAACGGATTTCGCATAGATCACTTGTTGCGTTTTCGAGTTTGGTTCATCATCTTTCTTGGTTTTATTTGGATCTTATCCATGTGATGTTTTAGAGCTTGTGCTTATTCTCATGACAATCTCTAGTTCATTGAGAATGGTTTTTGCATGGGCAACTTGTTGCATTTTCGAGTTTGGAGGTTTTACCGGTATGTCTTTTTTAGATAGGTCAAACCTTTCATCATTTGTTTCTATCCTCCCTTGTTGGACTATGATGGTTTCCTGCATGATCTTGTAGAGCTTGTTCCTAGCTTCAAAACAAGCCCAAGATCATCAAAATCGGAGTCCGGATGCTAAAGTTATGCCCGTTTTAGTTTTGGTGTTTCTGCAGTTTTCTGGGGGGCGGATAATCCGGCCCGAATGCCAATTCCGGGCAATATCCGGCCAAATATCCGGCCCGAGCCAGGGGCGATTTCGGGGGGCGGATAATCCGGCCCGGGGGCGGATTTTCCGGCCTGGGAGGTCCCAAACGGTCATATTTCGTTGGGAGGGGGTATATAAGACCCCCTTCTTCCTCCTTGGGCTGGTTGGTTCACTCTCTCTCTCTCCCCTCCATTGTTGTCCTTCAAAGCTTGCCCTAGTTCTTGATTCCTCCCATGATTCTTGCATATTCTTGAGGGAAAAGAGAGAGGAGATCTAGATCTACATCTTGACCAATCAAATCCCTCTCTTTGTGAGTGGAATCCTCTAGATCTAGATCTTGGAGAATTTTGTGTTCTCCTCTTTGTTCTTCCTCTCTTATTCCCCCAATAGCTTTTGTAGCTTTGTTGGAATTTGAGAGAGAAGGACTTGAGCATCTTTGTGGTGTTATTGCCATTGCATTTGGTGCATCGGTTTGAGTTCTCCACGGTGATTCGTGGAGGTGAAAGCAAGAAGGTTGTTACTCTTGGGTTCTTGGAACCCTAGACGGATTCTAGACCTTTGTGGTGATTTGTTGGGAGCCTCCAATTAAATTGTGGATGTGTGCCCCAACCTTTGTGTAAGGCCCGGTTTCCGCCTCGAAGGAAATCCCTTAGTGGAACCGTGACCTAGGCCTTTGTGGCGAGGGTCACCGGAGATTTAGGTGAGGCGCCTTCGTGGCGTTCGGTGTGTGGTGTGAGTACCGCATCTAGGGTGAGGCCTTTGTGGCGTTGGTGTGCATCGAGCAACCACACCTCAAGGTGAGCCTCTTGTGGCGTTCGGGAGCACTAAGCCACCGCACCTCTCCACCGGAGATTAGCACTCGCAAGAGTGTGAACTCCGGGATAAATCATCGTCTCCCGCGTGCCTCGGTTATCTCTATACCCGAGCTCTTTACTTATGCACTTTACCTTGTGATAGCCATCGTGCTTGAAGTTATATATATCTTGCTATCACATACTTGCTTGTATTGCTTAGCATAAGTTGTTGGTGCACATAGGTGAACCTTTGCTTAGAATAAGTTGTTGGTGCACATAGGTGAACCATAGTTTATAGGCTTTGGGCTTGACAAAGTAAACACTAGTTTTATTCCGCATTTGTTAAGCCCATCTCGTAAAAGTTTTAAACCGCTTATTCACCCCCCTCTAGGCGACATCCGTGTCCTTTCATCTGGGACAGTGACAGAAAGTTCTAAGGTTGTGGATGTGTTGTTGCCACTAGGGATAAAACATTGATGCTTTGTCTAAGGATATTTGTGTGATTACATTACGCACCATACTTAATGCAATTGTCTGTTGTTTGCAACTTAATACTGGAAGGGGTGCGGATGCTAACCTGAAGGTGGACTTTTTAGGCATAGATGCATGCTGGATGGCGGTCTATGTTCTTTGTCGTAATGCCTAAGTAAATCTCATAGTAGTCATCATGATATGTATATGAATCTCTATTTTGTCAATTCCCCAACTGTAATTTGTTCACCCAACATGCTATTTATCTTATTGAAGAGACACCACTAGTGAACTGTGGACCCCGGTCCTATTCTTTACATCTGAAATACAATCTACTGCAATCACTGTCCTCTATTGTTTTCTGCAAGCAAACATAATTCTCCACACCATACGTTTAATCCTTTGTTTTCAGCAAGCCGTTGAGATTGACAACCTCACTGTTATTTGGAGCAAAGTATTTTGATTGTGTTGTGCAGGTTCCACGTTGGCGCCGGAATCCCTGGTGTTGCGCCGCACTACACTCCTCCACCAACAACCTTCACGTGGCCTTCATCTCCTCTTGGTTCGATAACCTTGGTTTCTTACTGAGGGAAAACTTGCTGCTGTACGCATCACACCTTCCTCTTAGGGTTCCCAACGGTCGTGTGCTTTACCGTCACAAGCAGCAGCCTGAGGGCCACTACAGAGAGCTCCACCTACAACACCAGCAAGAATAACAACATGAGGAGTAAGGTAATGTAAAGAAAAACATGAGAAGTAAGGGAAATACATAAACCATAGACAATTTCTATATTTAATCTACACCAACTATTATACTGATCAGGTATAGCAAAACGGCTAACTAATAATTACTGTCAGGCATATTACCTATACATAACACACCACACGAATTAGGGGCAGCAGGTTCATTAAGACATAGGATTGCTTACATCAACACCAATGTGTGGGTTCACGTAAGTACACTCCACATAAACAAAATATGACAATACTTCAACCTCATATCAAGGGCATTCATGGGCCCCTGCATACTGATTGCACACCATAACCTAACTAACAGCATGCATGATGCATACGAGGATGGCCACCTAGGAGTGTCGAGGACATAAGTACGGAATTAAAGTGGACGGCCCAGCCTTGTAGATCTTCACTTGAAGGCCGTAGTACTTCAGGCTGAACACTAACAAGCCATGACTCACGACAAAGGCATGTCAGCCCCGAGACAACATGATCTGCGCGTCTAATTCTGTGAGAAACCCATTAAAACTATCACCGCAGTAGCACACTCGAATACTCGGGGGATACAACCGATAAGCTCCTACTTACAAAATATTGGCTCCACGCAAAACATCGTAATCACGATAAATGTGTCACGAGTCCGTCGGGCCTGCAGCGCACCCGATTACTCGGCGGCTACCACTGACGAAATACACATGAACCAAAGGCTCCACGCCAGAGCATCGTACACACGATACCTAAGCTACGAGTCCATTGAGTCTGTGGCTCACCCGATTGGGAGGTACCACCGGTGTATTACAGATATAACCTTGGGCTCCGTATATAACATCGCGTTCATGATACTTGTGCTACGAGTCCGTCGAGCATGCGGCTCAGCCGATTACTCGGGGGCTGCCGCCGACGCTTAACATATAATAACAGCTTCGTATTACACATCGTCCGCACGATAAGTTTCTTGCCGATATCTTGCCGTGCATGCGTCTCTTTCGTAGCCACCATAAGCACCAGCATGTTACCGCAATAATGCCATACATCCATCTATACACACGACTTGATAGTTGTTTGATATGCTCTAACATCCATGTATATACACCAAACAACATACACGATTGGAAGTTGCTTGAGGTTTGCTTGTAATGCTCTACCACCCATGTATACCCAACATACACCATACAACATACACAATATTCTTTTAAAGAATAGGCCGTAGCCCTGCCTTAAATTAATAAGGCTGTTTCTGGCAGATACAAAGTGCATTACAAAGCTTACACAACTTACAAGCCTCAAAGAAATAAGCAAACGAAAGATAAGAAAGAAGCTTTGCTTGATGCGCAAGACCATCGTCTTCCGGAATGCGGCACAGGAGGAGGGACCATAGGAGGCAGCATCAACGGAAGAAAACCTCACATCGCTTCGAGATGAACAAAATCCACCCGCTCACGGTCTCGACTCCGAAGAGGGATCCCATCCCTCTCGCTCGGATCGCAGAGCGCCGCACAGTCAAGAATCAGAGAGGTTCCCCCAAGAACACTCCAGAGTAGAGTTCAGGTCCATTGAAGAGATCAAGATCTGCTGCTGCGTCAGAGAACACACCACAAGCACCTCCAACCCACAACACCGCCACTAGGAACATGCAAGCCGACGAATGAAGACGCATCAGGAATAACGGCAAATAGGAAGCAACAACCACCACAGGACTGGAGATTGACAAGCAACCTCTGCACGACAAATCACGCAGATGAAGCATCGCTAAGAACCAACACCGACGAACGGGAACTCGCCAACCATCGTAGCAGCCCCGTACGATGCCTTCAAGAAGGGGAACGACGCTATGACGCCGCCACTGCCCAGACAGGGGTTAGGGTTGTCACCCAAGGAAGAGGTTGGGTGGGGGAAGATGGGACCTCAACGAAGCCTCAAAGGAGGAACCGACGCCAATGGCGTCAGCGCTGTGGCCACCGCCAGCCAGGGGTTTCCCCCGGTCCCAATCACCCCACCACCATCCACCCGGCCAAATCGTAGATCCGGTCGGGGAACGAGAGCTTCACAGGTCGGGGTCGGAGATCTCGCCGAAGGCCGACGGAAGGCCCGCACGCCGTGCCATCCGCTGTTGCAACCCCGCCCACATGGCCGGGACGCACCGGCACTCACACACTGCCGCTCGCCGCAAATCCGATGCCGTCGCCACCACCGGACCGCCGCTCCGCATCCAAAAGCCCCCACCTTGGGAACCACCTGCAACACCTCCGCGCCGCCAGAGGCCGCATCCATACCGTCATCTAGGAACCACCCGCCGCCACGAAGGGAAGGGGGGTGACAAAGGATTAACTTGTCAATGCCTACAGATTGTAGACTAGGGTTTTGCTAGAAGTAGAGGGCAAGTAGATCTCGAAGGTTTAGGCGAAAAGTACTCGGCGATTATGAAAACTAGGGTTATGTTGACCGTAGATTCGATCCTTTCTTTGTCCCTCGATTCCCCTTATATAGGAGGTGGAGCCGAGGGTTTCGTTTTGTACAAGTTACAGAGTTCGGGACGGTTTCTAACTCATCCCGCCAGATTACAAATAACTCTTCCTATTACAACTCTAGCTTTCCTTAACATGTCTTGGACTCCCGAATCTTCTTATTCTTCGGGTAGTGGGCCTTCAGTAAACTCCGGGTACTATCTTTGGCAGGCCCATTTGGGATGCCTATGTCAGTAGCCCCCGAGATTTTGCTTGAATCGTAGAGTCAAGGGAAATCTCATCTGTTTATATTTTTTCGAGAGCTCTTATTTATGCTTCTTCACATAAAATTCTATATTGTACAGGGATAATGGTAGTTGGGGCTAGTTCATCTGACGGATCAGGTACTAGTTAACTGCTCTAGTGGCAATCCGCAAAAACCTACTTCAAGATCACGTCCTGGACATGATCTCGGGATACTGGTGTAAACTTTGACAGCCGCTTAAGGTCTTACCATTCTGTCGAGTCCCAGTCAAATTTATCGGGTACCTAACGCGTCCGTTAGGATTTTTCTTCGTATCTGTTGATACGGATAAAAGTAGCAGAGCGCAGTCTTTGGCGATGCCACGCCACACAGAACGGATCGGGGTCTTACCTTCGCAAATTTGCGGCATTCAGAAATTGATCGCAACTTTGGCGTTCTGAGAATATATTGTCGAGTGCTTTTCGCCTTTGGAATAGCACATTTTATCGAGTCATATTTGATGACTTATTTTGCCTTCCCGATGGGAGTATATGTAGAGTTATCTTTGTAACTCGAAATATACTCACTTCTGTTTTATTTTGATAAAATTCATCGGGCACGCGAACAGCGTTCCCGATGGGAGTAGCCCCCGAGGCTACAGCCAAGAACTTGTGCTTGGGTGTAGGCTCCACAGATTAATATCCTTTGCCGCTATTTTTATAATCCTTCTCGATATTTTCATATTTATCGGGTGCGCGACCAGCGCTCCCGATGGGAGTAGCCCCCGAGGCTATGAACAAATTCTTGAATTTGGTCATAGGCTCTCGCCATTTCTATATTGTCATACTCGAAATTTTCTATTTTTCCAAAGTAGCCCCCGAGCATTTGGGCAAAAACTTGTATTTGATCAAAGGCTCCAAGAGTATTCGAATATTTAACCCTGTCGCCATTCTCTTTTTATTTTTCTTGTCGACATATTTTCCCTTGTCAAATTCTCTTCATCTCTGTCAATAATTGGGATTTTGTTTCTGCCTTGTGGGTCCACTGTTCCCACCACGTTGACACGTCGTGCAAGTGGGGGACACACGTCCTCCGCTTTTCCTGGCGCACGTACGGTAACGCCTGTTCCATTCCTTCTCCGTAAAAATACCTTTTTACCCTTGTATCTACGAGATCCTTTTTCACCACACGATTTCTTCATCCAACGGTGCACTGCTTCGTCCGAACCCTATATAAACCTTTCTTCAACCTCGGTCCAGTCCTTCGCTTGCGCCGCACATCTGTTCCCCTCTGCAAAAACTTCCCTTGCGCCCAATTCTGTTTGATCTTCCGCACGCTCAAGCATTGCTTTGTCCATTGCTGTTGATGCCACCACGCACGCGACTTACGCGCCACAGCACTCCAGAATCCGCAATGGCCGCCGAAGATCTTGACTGGGAGAGATCTAAAATCTCCAACCAAGACCTCAACCTGATGAAGAAGCTTGGCCTGATGAAGAAAGATGACGCCATCCGCTTTCCCAGCGAAGAAAGCTACCCCAACCCTCCAATGGAGTATCGGGTTAGTTTCGTTGATCACCTCATCCGCGGCCTTTCTGCCCCTATTCACGATTTCCTCCGCGGCCTTCTCTTTGTTTATGGGATTCAACTACACCAGTTGACCCCCAATTCTATCCTCCATATTTCCATTTTCATCACGCTGTGCGAATGTTTCCTTGGAGTCCCTCCCAATTGGGCTCTTTGGAAACGCATTTTCCTTCTTCGTCGCAATGCCTCTCGCAACGCCACTTATAACATAGGCGGCGTTGTTATTTGTGTCCGAACTGATGTTGAATACTTCGACGTCAAATTTCCTGATTCTGTCCAAGGGTGGCGCAAAAAGTGGCTCTACATTCACGAAGAAAGTGCCAACTCTGTGGAGCACAACATAGTCCCCTTCGACGGAAATGCTAAAATTCAACGCCGCCGCTCCTGGGATGCTGAAGCTTCCGAAGAAGAGAAAAAGGCGACAGAAGCACTTATGTCTCGTATTCGTCAGCTTCAAAATACTCGAGGCGAAGAGCTATCTGGTGTTCAAATCACTGCCTATTTTCTTAGAATTAGGGTGCAGCCTCTTCAGGCTCGCAAAAATCCCCTTTGGACATATACTGGTGTAAACGACGCCAATAGGCTCTCCAGTGATCTTTCTGCAAAGGACTTGGAGAAGCTGATTCGAAGAATTTCTCGTTTAAACAAGAAAGATCCTGTTCCTTCCTCCTGCCGCGTGGAACCATACAGCTCCACCAATCCTCTCCCCGAGGTATTTTTGTCTTCTCGATTTTTACCTTGGTTGCAAATGTTTCCTGCATCTCACTGTATTGATATCTCGCTATTTTTTCCTTTGTCGCTATTTTTGCAGAACCATCCTACTATGTCTTCTCTTCCTCCCCTTCCTGAGGATGGAGAAGTCGAAGAACAAGCTGTCGTTGCCGAAGACAATCAAGGTTCCTCTCTTCATGAAAGTGAAGTCGCAGGTTCTCACAAATCTGCGGCTTCCCATGAAAAGGAAGTTGAATCTGAAGCCAGCGAGTCGACGCAATCCCTTCCTCCTGCTGTTTCCCCGAAGAACAAAAGGAAAAGGGATGACGCCGAAGCTTCCGGCACCTCCAAACCCGAAAAAACTGTTCCTTCTCATCCGAAGGTCAGCTTATGATCCATACCTCGAAACTCTTATCAGTTCGTAAGTACCATCTTCCTGTTTTGTTTTACTTGAAGATTTTTGTCTATCTTGCCTTTATACTGTCGACTTGTACTCGTAGTGATGATGAGGAAGTGTACCAAGTGTTGATGTGGCTACTCGAACGAGTACGTCACATACATTAGTCGCCTCGGAAACACCAGTCGAAGGGGAAGAAACGTCGCCTCCTCGACAAAATGTCGACACCGCGACTCCTCCGACAAGCCCCCGAGCCCCTTCACCAAAAAGGGCAAGGACGGAGATTATCGCGGAACCTACTCTCCAATTGAGTAGCTCCTCGAACCTTCTCATGGAAGATGTAAGCTCTCCACTTTTTTGTCATTGTTTATGTTTTCTCTGTTTACTTCTGTGTATCATCATATTTTTCTCATACCCCCATTTTCTCTTTGTCCTCTTTTTTTTTTTTAACAGCCTATGATCAAGGATCTTCTCCGCATCGGTGCCCAATTTGTTGGGTACCGTGAATATGCTAATAAAACTGAAGGTAATGCTTTACTCCTTTTGCTTCTTCTCTTTTGCTCCTTTGTTGTCGAAGTTTTTAACTATATTTTTCTTCCTTGCCAGAAAAACTGGCGGAAGCCAATGAGCGTGCCAACACACTTGCTCAACAGTTAGAGCAAAGTGAACAGGCTCGCAAAAAGGCTGAGTCAGATGCTGTTGGTGCTCGTGCAGAGGCTGATAAGGCCAAGTCTGATGCTGCTGGTGTCGAAGATCTCCGGAAGAGACTTCATGATGCCGAAACTTCGCTGAGTGAACATATAACCGCTCAATCTGCTCGCGAAGAGGCGATCCTTAAACGCTTGAAGACACAGAGTCGCCGCTTTGTCGGTAAGTATCACTTATCATTTTTTGTATTTCCTTTTCTGTGTTTGTTTGTTGCTCAATAAGTTTCTTTTTTGACAGCTAGAACAGCTCAAGAGTTTCAACTTGAAGAACCCGTCAATGATCCTCTTCTCGACGCCCTGTCATTTCTCGAGGTTCATGGATCAGAGGCACGCGAAGGCATTGATCAGGCCAAAGCAGGGTTGTCGCGGCTTTTTCCTTATTTTTTCCCAAAGAAAGAGGAACCCGCAACTTTCCTTGACCTCGCCAAGAGCTTTAATTCAGCAGAAGACCTTGGACTGAAAATGCGCCAAGAAAACATGAAGGTTGCTGTCGAAAGCACTGTTGCCCTGGTTGCTGACAGCCGACAAACTATTGATTGGATGAAGGTTGGCGACACCAATCAAATAGAGCAATCGAGGTGGAGGTCGCTGATTAAGGCAGCCAAACCCAACACAAAGAAAATCTTGGCATATCTCGGGATCAAGCCACCCTCGACTCCCAGCTCATCAAGGCCGGAGGTCTAGTTTCATATTCTTTTGCTTTGTTTTAGTTTATCTCCTCCTTCTGGTACTGTCGCTGTAACGCTCCTGGCGATGATTAGGTCTTGTAGAGGTCCTCCTTTTGTAATAGATATGTATATACTACAAGAATGAATGGAAGTCGAACTTTTGTCTCAATGATTGATGTCGACGTTTTTCTATTTTTCAGTTGATTTTTGACAATTATTCGCCAATTCCTGATCCTCCCGAAGTTTTTCCTTCGTCCCTTTCGAAGAAGTCTTCTGTCCCTGTTAACCTTGATGATTCTTCGAGTATGGATCTGATAGAAGAATTGAAAGAACTTCGAGTGCAACTTCAGTCTGTGAAGAAGCAGTCGCTTATACTTATGGAGCAGTCTCGAGAATCTTCTGAAAAGGAGAAAATTGCACTTCAACGAGCTCAGGATGCCATATCTGAGAGGGATACTGCTGTTGCTGAAGCTGACGCAGCTGCATCTCGAGAGAATTCTATGCTCCAGCTGCTAACAGATGCTAGCTTGGATATGGCGGGTAAGTTTCATTATCTTTATTGCCCACTGAATTGTTTTAAGAAACAATAGGTGCTTTTTTGGATACTACAACTGAAGATGAACGTGTCGAGGCTCGTTCCAATGTTCTTCTTCGGCTTGCACGTGAACATGGGTCGACTTTTTGGGGTACACCTGAGCGGACCCGCCAAATCGTGAGATTTCAAGATCGTGCACTTCAGGTTCGCGAATATCTTGACTTCTGTACAAGGACTTTGTCTCTGGTTTATGGTACCATGTTTCCTCGCAATAAGATGCCAGAGACCCTTCCTGCATTGATGGACAAATTTCGAGATGCTCCTCGCATCCACGGCTTTGTACGAGCTCAACTAGCTGCTGGTGCAAGGTTTGCGATGATCATGATAAAAATTTGCTACCCGAAGTTAGACATAGGGCAAGTTGTCCCAAAGTGCCTGGAGAAGATGTCGAAGAGGAAGAGGAACTTCGGCAAATATGATGACATAGTTACTCCTGTTGCTGAAGATATGATGGATGAACTTCTTCGGATGGATTCCGAATTCTTCGTGAAGGGTAGCTATGCTGAGCATAGTACTCGCGCTGTAAATAACGAGCGCTTAACCATAGATAATATATTGGGAAATCCTTGACATTTATTCCGAACTTTGTATCCTGTATAGACGAGCTATATTGTAAAGTCATTGTATTTTATTTTTATCGCCAAGCCCCCGGGCGTTTTGATTGCAGTATCTTTTGTGTATTATAATGCGAGGTTGTCCCAAGGCAAGATAATATACATTGTATACTATTTTTGTGGGTGTAAGCCCCCGAGTCTTTTGTTGATCACTATTTTGTCGATATCTCTTTTTATTTTGGCGAGGTATTTTTACCAAGGCAAGATGCTTCTTTTGCGTTTGTCGACACTGTGTTTATATATATATTGTATCATGTAGGGGAGAAACCCCTGATCTTGTCGAGAAGAAGATATATAATTCCACTATCTTTATTATATTGCAGCACCGCGAGTCCGCCTCATTAAAAACCTTCTCCGGCCCCACTCGGTGCCCCGAAAAAGGAAAAGAGTGCGTCTGAAAACTCGCGGGCGTTTCAGTACATTGTAGCTTTACAAAGGGAGACTATATTTTCGACATCTAGGCGTAGAAACGCCTGAGCTGTGCCACGTTCCAGGGATTTGGCTCGTCGATCCCTGTCTTCTTGTCTTTAATTCTGTATGCTCCTCCTTCTATTACTTCTGTGACGATGTATGGTCCTAGCCATGGTGACTCGAGTTTTTCATGGCTTTTTTGATTGAGTCGTAAAACCAGGTCACCCACTTGGAAAGATCTTGGCCGCAATCGTCGACTGTGGTAATTTTGCAGGTCCTGTTGATATTTGGCGACTCGTGACAGGACCTCGTCTCGAGCTTCATCGAGTGCGTCGACATCATCCTCCAAAGCTTTTCTCGAAGTTTCTTCGTCATATTCTACGACTCGTGGAGAATCGTGTTCTATTTCTATCGGCAAGACTGCTTCAGCTCCGTGGACCAAAAAGAACGGCGTTTCCTGCGTCGCTGTATTTGGCGTTGTTCGGATACTCCACAAAACACTTGGTAGCTCCTCTGGCCAAGTATGCCTAGCTTTTTCCAAAGGTCCTAGCAGGCGCTTCTTGATGCCATTGCAGATGATGCCATTGGCCTTTTCGACTTGTCCATTAGTCTGAGGATGCGCAACAGACGCAAAACTCAATTTAATGCCCACTTCTGCACAATATGCTTTGAACTCCTTGGAAGTAAAGTTACTGCCGTTATCTGTGACGATGCTGTGAGGTACTCCGAAGCGAAAGACAATGCTCTTCACAAACTTTATTGCGGATGCTGCATCTGGTGAATTTATTGGCTTCGCCTCTATCCACTTGGTAAATTTGTCGACAGCCACCAGCAAGTACTCATATCCTCCTGGCGAAGCTTTGTGCAATTTACCCACCATGTCGAGACCCCATTGAGCAAAGGGCCAAGACAGTGGGATTGGCATAAGTTCCGCTGCTGGTGAGTGAGGTCTTGCCGCAAATCTTTGGCACGCATCGCAAGTTCGCACTATTTCCTTCGCATCCTCGATTGCTGTTAGCCAATAAAATCCTGCTCTGAAAACCTTAGCCGCGATAGCTCTGCTACTCGCGTGGTGCCCACATATTCCTTCATGCACGTCCTTTAGGATGATCCTTCCTTCTTCGGGTGTAACACACCGTTGTAGCACACCCGAAATACTGCGTTTGTACAGCTCCCCTTTTACCACAGTGAAAGCTTTTGATCGCCTAATTATTCGCCTTGCTTCGACTGGATCGTCGGGTATAGTTTTCCTTAGGATATATGATATGTAAGCCTGCATCCATGGAATTTGCACCATCATGACTAGCTCTTGCTCTTCTTCTTCTGCTGTGTCTTTGGCGATACTCGAAGGTTTCTCTTTTTTCTCCTTCGTTTTTGCTGGCTTTGTTGATCTCTCGCTAATCTCTTCCCAGAACACACCTGGAGGAATCGCGAGGCATTGTGACCCGATGTTTGCGAGAACGTCGGCTTCATCGTTGCTCATCCTGCTGATGTGGTTTACCTCACAACCATCGAATAACTTCTCCAGCTCGTTGTACACCTCTTTGTATGCTATCATGCTTTCGTTGACGGCATCGCATTGGTTCATGACTTGCTGTGCTACCAACTGTGAGTCGCCGAAAATTTTCAGTCGGGTTGCACCGCAAGCTTTCGCCATCTTCATCCCGTGTATGAGAGCTTCATATTCTGCTTCATTGTTAGATGCGTTTGGGAACGTCATCCGCAGAACATATTTCAACTTGTCGCCTTCAGGTGAGACTAATATCACGCCTGCTCCAGCACCTTCCAATCTCTTGGACCCGTCGAAGTTCATGGTCCAAGTTCTCGATAAATCTGGGGGTCCCGTGTTTTGTAGCTCCATCCATTCTGCAATGAAATCTGGTAAGACCTGCGACTTTATTGCTTTTCTTTTTTCATACGTGATGTCCCGAGGGGAAAGTTCTATTCCCCAAAGGGAGACACGACCCGTAGCTTCTGGGTTGTTCAGTATATTTGATAAGGGAGCCTCATTGACCACTATTATCGGGTGCGCCGAAAAATAGTGTCGCAATTTTCTTGCTGTCGTGAATACTCCATATGCTAGCTTTTGATATTGCGGGTACCGCTGTTTTGACGGCGACAGTACTTCGCTGATGAAATATACTGGCCTTTGAACTCCATGAAGCTTGCCTTCTTCTTCCCTTTCGACTACTAGGGCCGTGCTGACCACCTGAGGTGTAGCTGCAATGTACAAGAGGAGAGGTTCTTTCTCTTTTGGCGCCACCAATATCGGCGGTGTCGAAATTGCTCGCTTGAGATTCTCGAAAGCTCTGTCTGCTTCCTCGTTCCATTGAAATTTTTCCCCTTGCTTGATCAATGCATAGAACGGTAGCGCCTTTTCTCCTAGCCTGGCGACGAATCTGCTTAAAGCTGCGACTCGCCCCGTTAGCTGTTGTATTTCTTTCAACTTTGTTGGCTTTCTCATAGTAA
Source organism: Lolium multiflorum (assembly GCA_030979885.1). Lineage (NCBI taxonomy): Eukaryota > Viridiplantae > Streptophyta > Magnoliopsida > Poales > Poaceae > Lolium > Lolium multiflorum. Next base: position 340,684,127 of record CM061749.1, read on the forward strand.
CGATGGCCTGTATTTTTTCGGGATTAGCTTCAATCCCCCTTGCTGATACTAAGAACCCGAGAAGTTCTCCTGCGGGAACTCCAAAAGAGCACTTTGTCGGGTTCAGCTTGAGGCAGAACTTGTCGAGGTTGTCGAAGGTTTCCTTCAAGTCTTCGATCAAAGTCGACCCTTTCTTGGATGTTATTACGACATCATCGATGTAAACTTGTACATTTTTTCCGATCTGTGTTGCTAGGCACTTCTGCATCATCCGCTGATATGTTGCTCCCGCGTTTTTCAAACCAAAGGGCATTGTTTTGTAACAAAACACGCCATAAGGTGTGATGAACGCTGTCTTGGCTTCATCTTCTTCTTTTAGTCTAATCTGGTTATAACCAGAATATGCGTCCAGGAAGGAAAGACGTTCGCATCCTGCCGTGGAGTCGATGATTTGATCGATCCTTGGGAGGGGAAAGTGATCCTTGGGACAATGTTTATTGAGACACGTGAAGTCGACGCACATGCGAAGGACTATTGTGTGTTTCTTCGGCACCATCACTGGGTTAGCTACCCATGTGGCTTCTGTAGATATTTCTCTGATAAACCCAGCATCTTTGAGTCGATCTATTTCTGATAACATGGCTTTGCGGCTAGGCTCCGAAAAACGCCGCAAAGGTTGCTTTACTGGTCGTGCGAGAGGATCCAAATTGAGGTGGTGCTCGGCAAGTTCCCTGGGTACTCCTGGCATGTCAGCTGGACACCATGCGAAGATTCTCCAGTGCTCACGGAGGAACTCGACGAGCGCGCTTTCCTATGCGACATCCATGTTTGCGGCAATGGACGTCGTTTTCTTTGGATCTGTCGGGTGGATCTGTACCTCTTTTGAATCCTTATTTATATTGAAAGTTGGCTCCTTAGAAGGTCTTCCTACCTCTGGCAGCACATCATAATCAGTGAACCTAGGTGCCGCATATTCTGCTTGCATCCCGAAAGTTTCTGACAGCCGATGAAAATCTTTGTCGCATTTATCGGACAGTGCAAAGCTTCCTTTGATTGTGATAGGTCCCTTAGGCCCAGGCAACCTCCACAACAGATATGTATAATGCGGCACTGCCATGAACCTGGCGTACGCTGGTCGTCCCAACAAAGCGTGATATTGCGACGGGAAATCCACCACTTCGAACTCCAGGTTCTCTATCCTGTAATTTTCTCGGGTTCCAAACTGAACGTCGAGGTTGATCTTGCCCAATGGGTAACTTGGCTTCTCTGGTGTAATCCCGTGGAAACGTGTGTCAGTTGGCTTCAGATTTGCTAGGGATATGTTCATCTTCCTCAATGTATCTGCATACATGAGGTTTAAACTGCTGCCGCCATCTATGAATACTCTCGACACGTCGAAACCAGCGATTACAGCGGGTAAGATGAGCGCCGATTGTCCTGGTCGAGGGACTTGCTGCGGATGGTCTGCGATTGTGAAGCCGATATCTTGCCCCGACCAATTTAAGTACTCGACTGTTGGTGGAGGCATCTTCTCTGCCATGAACACTTGTCGAGATATTACCTTCTGCGCCCTGTTGGACGGCCTAGCTTTCTGAATCATCGAGACCACACCGTTAGAGTTGGGGTCAACATATGGAGGTGGATGTGGTGCTGCCGCAATTCTAAGCTGGTGTCGATTTTCTTCGGTAATTGCGGGAGGAGGTGGGAGGTGAATCTCGCTCCTTGGCTCCCGAGGATTTCTGTTATTTGCTTGAGCGTTTGCGATTCCTGCGGCTCGCAGCATTGCCTGAAAATTGCGGCAGTCTTTCTGTAGATGTCCTGACTGCCTCTTTCCATTGTTGTCGAGGTAAAAGTGCATTTGACACGGACCGTTCATCATTTCCTCGGGAGACACATAAGGTCTTTGAATCCTTGGTCCACTATTTTGTCTGTTGCCGCGAAAATCACCTCTATTGTCGCCTTGTTGCTCGTTGCTCCTTTGATAATCATCTCGACTATTTCCTCCAGGATTTCCCCGAAAACCAGCCGATATGTGGCCGGGAGCATCGTTGTTGTAGAACTGGCGAGAAAATCGCCTTCTATTTTGATAATTTCGACCACGATCTTCCTCTGGCGACCTGTGTCGCTTGTTGTATATTGCGTCTTCTCCATCTGCCCACTTATTAGCGATTTCCATCAACGCTGAGATTGTCTTGGGATTAGTTCTCCCCAAGTCCTCGACGAAGTCTGCTCGTCGGATTCCTGCCACGAACGCATCTATTGCCCTCTCGTCAGATATGTCTTCTGCCGAGTTCTTGATAATGTTCCACCGCTGTATATATTTTCTCATCGACTCGTCATGTTTTTGTCGACACGCCCGTAATTCTTCCAACGACGCAGGTTTCTTGCAGGTGGATCGGAAGTTTTTCACGAAGATGTCCTCAAAGGTTTCCCAGCTGTCGATGGAGTTCAAGGGGAGTTTCTTTATCCAAGATCTTGCGGCACCACTCAGGTGAACTTGGATACTTTGCATAGCTGTTGCTCTGGTTCCTCCTACCAGCTTTACCATCTCGAGATAATCCACGAGCCAATCCTCGGGATCTTGCAGGCCGTCGAACTTCTTGAAATTCTCGGGTAACTTGAACCCTTTTGGGACTCGAGTTTTTCGCACTCTTCTCGTAAAGCATGGGAGCCCACACATATCTTCGTCGGCAAGCTCTGGCGAGTGCTGACGCTCCCTTCTTTCTTGTCGCGCTCTGTCCACCCTTACTTGGACTGCTGTATCTCTTGCTCCACTTGCTCTTGGTGGGTCTTGAACTGCTGCGGTGGGTCGTGGACTATTTTGTCTGGGATTTTCTTCGGGAGGCGTTGTTGCAAACGCTGTTCCCATAACTCCTACTCCAGCCATTGCCATATTGAACAATGGTTCTCTCGGGTCTCCAGGAGGTGGTCTGGACGCCAAGATGTATGCTTGTGTTGCCATGTATCCTGCCTCTGGCGTTTTTGGGATGATATTTCCTCTTTCGTCGATCGACATAAAGGACATGTCGAGATTTTGGATTATGTTTCCTCTTTCTGCTTCAGGTATGTTTTGCAGTCGAGACATTGCTCTCCTCCGAGCTTCTCTGTGACTATCTCTGTATTTCCTGAAAGGCGACTTAAGTCTGCTCGGCGTCTGCTTGATGCAGAAGCTGCTTCTTTCCTTCTATTCAGGGATGCTGTTTGTTTTTCTAACTCTCTGCTAACTCGAGCAAGTCTATATTGATATGCTTGAAGTTCTTGTGCAGTAGCAGTGGTGGTCATAGGTTCTGAACCGTCCATGGCTCTCGCAGCCCTATCCCACGCTTCTTGCGGGAGCTGTACTCTTGCGCGAGTTGTAGATCCAGGATATTTGGTGCCTAAACCATGTCTGAGATCAGCGGGATCGACGTATGGATTTCCCAATTCGTCGAAAGCCTCTGATGTTTGCGGGTCTGATGTGCCTGCCCCTTCTACCACATAGATCTGATGATATTTTGCGCATTGATTTTTGTCGGGATTGGTGACACCATCATATAGAGTGGTGAAGACCTTTCCGATGGCAGCAGACTTGTCGATGAAGTTGAAGCTGTCGACGCTGTCGGAGTCGCTGCTTATAAAGGAGTCCGCAGACGACTCGAAGGATGTGTTGCTGAAGATCTTGGCGAGCTTTCCGCTTGCCTTGTTGTCGACGAAGTATGTCGACGAAAACTCCTCGTCACTCGACGAAAAGTTGGAGTCGACCGCTGAAAATTCCGACGAGATCGGAACTTCGAGACGGTAGGATCCTTCCTTGTTGACGCCAAATCGGAATTCTCCGAACGTCATGACGATGGGCTCCTCCAGATAGGCACATGCATCCATACGGGAGGGCGGGTGAGGAATAAAATTGAATAGATCAGTTTTTCCCTTGTTACCTCGATCCATCGCGTTGCTTGCTGTTGACGATGTCGAAGATCTTGAACGTGCCATCGAGATCAGATCCTTGCAGCCTCTAATTCCCACAGACGGCGCCAATTGACAAAGGATTAACTTGTCAATGCCTACAGATTGTAGACTAGGGTTTTGCTAGAAGTAGAGGGCAAGTAGATCTCGAAGGTTTAGGCGAAAAGTACTCGGCGATTATGAAAACTAGGGTTATGTTGACAGTAGATTCGATCCTTTCTTTGTCCCTCGACTCCCCCTTATATAGGAGGTGGAGCCGAGGGTTTCGTTTTGTACAAGTTACAGAGTCCGGGACGGTTTCTAACTCATCCCGCCAGATTACAAATAACTCTTCCTATTACAACTCTAGCTTTCCTTAACATATCTTGGACTCCCGAATCTTCTTATTCTTCGGGTAGTGGGCCTTCAGTAAACTCCGGGTACTATCTTTGGCAGGCCCATTTGGGATGCCTATGTCACCGGCCGCTGGGTTCCGGCCTGGGGAGAGACACAGAGGAGGACGAAGAGGCCACCGAGCAGCATCCTCAGACATGGCGAGCTCGACGCGGCCGCCTCCGTCCTTGCGACCGTGCTGAGATGCCAAGGGCCGAGGCCAGGAGCCTAGGGTCAAATCCCCGCTGCTTCCTTCACCGACGCTGCGGCCTTCGGCCTGCAGCGTCTCTAGGGGAGACGAGGAGGGGGGCTGGGCGGCGGCGGGCTAGGGTTTGCCCCCTCGATCGCCTGGAGGAGACGACCCGAGGGGAGCAAACAGTTCGTGGAATGGAATGAAACTAGTTACAATCCATACACAATATTCTCTTAATGCATGGGTTCTATTCGCTAAAAAAAGCAAATACAACATTAAAAACAAAATAAGCTCACCTCGCACAACCAACACTCTTGCGCCACCGGCCACATCACTTTGAACTCACCAACAAAGATATTGACTCGAATGAGCCACGTCAGAGTCGGATTGGAGGACCCAAGATCAATCCCAACCATGGAAGTGACATCCACAACCTGCTGATAGGGCGGAGAAAGAGAAAGGCGGGACAACGGAGGAGACGTATGATGGGGGAGAAGGATCTAGTACGGTCGGCCTAGGGAATCAACAACCCTTGTTGATAAGACGACGAGAGAGGATCTAGTACTGTCGGCCTAGGGAATCCGTGCAGGTTCTTTTTGTTCCCCTCTTAAACAACTTCTCATTTTTGTATCTCTCACACCACATATTGTTTGGACTCGAAAATTTGCAGATCCCTAAAACATACCAATTAGAATGTGGGGAAAATATTTTGGATTTTTTATGTCACTATCTTATATATATATTTCAAGAACTTATTTTGATTTTTAAATAATTTAAAATTAATTTGCGCAAACAAATTCCAAACTATTTTTCCTCCATTCTATTTGTTATTTTTGAGTGACTTGGAAAAAAACTAATGAAAATAATATATAATTTGAGAGATACAAAAAAGACAAAATCAATAAATGTGCAGGTGCGCTCTTCCATTCATCTTTTTTCCTAAGACGACGCACATTTCCAGTACAAAGATCAAACCCGAACAGGTCTAAGAATAAGTAAAACCGAGAACAACAGTCTGCATCCGTCGTCTTGAAAGAAATTACTACTACCTCCTATCACTGGATATTTATTCGTGTGAAGCTGCGATAACAGTGACGCACGCAGAAACAGAGAATGGCAAACAATTCTGCACGCGCGTGGCTACATATTATTCGAGTCCGTCGTCCTCGACAGACAAAAGCACGTACGGCAGAGGCCGGTGTGCCTGACTAGCTAGCTAATGGCGCCGGCCCGGGAGGCGGCACAGGCTTTGAGGAATTGGAGGTGCGGAGCGGCGGCTCCCAATTGCAGTCGCGCCGCCACCTCGGGGGCACGCAGAAGTCGCGGAGCACGTGGAAGCAGGGAGGGTCGCGGACGCAGGCGAGCAGGATGCAGCACTTCTTGCTGATCCCGTGATGGTCGTTGTTCCAGAGCGCCTTGATGAACTCGACTCGGCACCAGCGCGGCACCTTCATCGCGGTATTGTAGCACTCACCCTCGGCGACGACGATGGACGCCGGACTGGCGACGGCCAGGAGGAGGAGGAGGAACAGGCACGCGTGGAGCTTCCGCCGCGGGAGGAGCGGCGCCATTGTTGACCAGACTAGCTAGATTTGTTTCGGATGGGCTCGGACTGAGCTAGAGATCGATGGAGAGGTTCGTTTGGAGTCCGTGTATGTAGGCGAAGATTAGTTACTACTCAATATTACTGATTAATTCCGACTTCCGTAAATGGTGCGAGACTAGGTCCAACTTCCGTAAATGGCGACTGTACCATTATTTCCCGCAAAAACATACCTACTTCGTTCACAAATAAATACTCAAATTTTCTTCTAAGTAAGGTTTTTAATAGCAGGCTATAAACCGCAATCTGGAAAGAACCTCCTATAGCTATTTTTTGCAGGCTAATGTAATTTTTTTTGATAAAGAGAATATATTAATATCAAGAGATACAATTACAACCACAACAACGCAATACACCAATGGTAGTACGGATGCACACAATAACAGAAAATATTAAGAAATAAAAAGATTCGCTACGGTATTCCAGCTCTAGCAGGAACAATATATCTACCACCAGGACAACACATGAACTTCAGGCTCTCTAAAAGCGACGCTTCTAAGAAAAGAACAATGCACAAGCGCTGACGTCGCCTAGACGTCGCCTAGTCAAACGGTTATAGGTTTTCACCCAGAAGATAGCCCTCGCTCTCAAAACATTGCATTCAATAAGCCCATTGCCAGACACAATCAAGACCTTGAATTTTCACTCTGAAAGGTAAGACCCTAAACTTCAGCTTTGCTGCCGCCCCACTTGCATACAGCTGCTGCGAAAACTAGAACGCCAAGCAAGTCCCTCTATATAGAGAGACTCAAACCTTCATTGCTAGTCGTCCAATCTGGCCTCCATGATATTCTCCGCCTCTGATTTTACCATGGATCATAATGTTATCTGACGACAACACAGAACACAGCTTCGCGCCGCTCCCTCCATAGCTGAGCGATCGGAATAAAAGCATGTGTGCGCACGACCGAATACCACCCTATCTAGCAAACTCTAAACAATAGGTGCACTGTTACATTAGCCGGCGAAGCCTTCCGAAACTCATCACTCCGGCCTGATGAAGAAGAACCGGCTTCAAGAAGATCACCATCTTTGCAAAAGAAGAACCCTAGGACAACCACCTTTATTAGGCAGATCGGTCGGCCTCCGCGCCACCGCCCGCCGGTCGACAACATCCAGCAAACCACAGATCTAGGGTTTCCCCCGAAATCTGGCAGGAGGCGGGAGCTTCGCAGCAACGATACCTTTCAACAAGGTAAACACCGACCGAGGAGGCTCCCATCGTTGGCTCACATAGAAAAGAAAATATGATGTTGGTCCTGGTAGCCCCGAGAAAATCACATGAAGTATCTTCCATATTATTGGGAGCCATCCTACAGTGCATGGTGATGCCCAAGATATGTGTCACCCATACCCATTTCTATCAATGGGTATAATTTTTCCATACCCCCGTCACCTGAAATTTTAAATGGGTACCCACGGGTAAAAATACGCGTTTACAACACATAAATTTTTGCTAAAAATAGTCGGAAGCAAACAGAAACATAAAACCATAATTTATAAAAATAGCCCATTGTACATAACAACACCTACTTAAGACAATAGGTAAACAACACATTCACATCATAAATGATAAAAACAATACATAGTAATAAACATCAATATATAGTCATATAGTTTAAGTTCAATAAACTCACAACAAAGTATACTAGTAATTGGATCGTTCATAAAACCACTTGTCAAATTTTTGGATAGGTACATGAGTACATGGATATGGGACCACTTGTGTCAACACCCGGATTTTTACGTCCTGATGCCTGTTATGCCATACATCGCAATCCCAGGAATATTGTTGTTGCGAGACATAACAGTTGAATATCATAAGTCATCATTCATTACATACCATAGTCGTCTTACAAATAGATCCCATGATCCAATATTACACAAATAGTTGATCTACTGATCAACGAACATATTACATGGCGGAATCGTAACGGAAATGGACTATCTAATCCACATGCCAACGTCTGACGTCAGAAGATTCTCTAGTTGTCGTAGGCGTCTTGCTGTCCGTCCTTAAATGTTGCTGCTCTTCTTCATAGTCGGCCATTTAAATAGCCGGGGACACGTAGTGAGTACTTTAAAGTACTGCGCAAACTAATCTTGGTGTAAGTACCTATCAATTCTAGTAAAGGGGTGCTAAGCTCTAGTTTATTTGCATAAAGCCAATTTTAGTTCACAAGTATTTGATAAAGACTCTTTCATGTGCTAACTAACTCAAGTGGGAACATTAGTGTCATTCCCACAACTCTGTTGTGATTCAAAAACAAGTCACCATTCACCATTCATTTATCAACATTTTCAAGTTCTAATACTGGAACAGTATGGCCTTTCCAATCGTCCGTAACCGTGGACACGGCTATTCGAATAGGTTTACACTCTGCAGAGGTTGCACACTTGTGCCACAACATTTGATTTCATCCGTCGGGATAACCCCGAATCATCGTAACACAGTACGCGGATCATCAACCATAACCTTTCATTTACTAACCCTAGTATGAGCACCTCTCCCCATGAGCTTGGCCTCCCAGTGAAGACCAACTGTCAACCTGGGAACTGCACAGGGCTTGGCCGTACAATTCACCTCAATTCACATCATTTCTCAACAACGGAGGCAGCCTCGGCATAACCCCTATGATGTGTGTTCAGAGGGAACCCATACTAAGATGCATAAATTTCTAGTTAAGCCCTACCCATAATCAGGTATTGTGGGGGTACTCAAGAATTGGAAAGGTATCGCATCCAAACCAATATCAGTTTTTAATCAAAAATCACTATCTTCTCTTGGTCATATTCACCTTCAAAATTCATTCAATGGAATGAATCATCATTCCAAAGTTTCAATTTTATTTCAAGTCACATGTTCCCATCTAGAGTAGTCAAGTTTTAGTATTAGCACTAGCAACTAGTCATGAGGGGTGCTAACTCTTGTAAGCTGCTAGGCTAAGTTTGATGCTCTTGTAGTATTCTAGACTTAAACCAAAGTTAACTATAAAAGGAAACTTAAATATTCAAATTGCAAACTTGAAAAGTAAAACTTGGGATGGGTTCATGAAGCATAAGAAAAGATGAGTGTGCCTTGTTCTTGGTAGAACTTTGCACTTTGCAAGAATATTAGCTTGCAACAATAGAGCTTGCAATGGTGTTAGCTTGCCTTGGTTGTTGAGGTGGTCAAAGTTCTCTTCTTCTTCTGGGTAGAATCCTTCCTCTTCCTGGTATTCTCCGGTACTAGCGTCTATACACGAATACGAGGATACAATCACCAAACAATACTTAAGTAGCCTTAATTAGCCTTAATGGCTCACTCAAATGATCTAGCATCATCACTTAGCATTGCTACCAAGAATTAATCTAGGGTTTTCTTACTTAGGGTTAGAGAAATAATTTCCTCTCATTACATATGTAAATGATAGTTTCCATTTAGTTCTTGAGGAATAATTTCCTCTCATTGAATCTTCTTAAGATTTAACTTCTCAAACAATCATACATGAAATCATGTTGACCTAAGTCAACCATTCATCATCATCATTTGAGAAAATGATTTAAATGAGGTAGAGTACCTCATACTATTTAATAATTCTCAATATGATTTAATATCACCAAGTATTTCATGTGAGAGTATTTGACCAGGGGTTCAAACTTCATATGAAAGTACTTGGGACAAGATTTAAATGAAGTGAAACACTTCATATGATTTGCATAATAGTTTTGGACAATATCACTTAAATTAAAATAGCCATATAGTCCTTTATTTAATTAGGCCATGATCATTCAAAGTAACCATGCCATATTTTTGCATAAACAATTAGTGTAAGTGAAATGTGAGCTATGAGAGTTGAAATCAACTCAATATCATTTTTGGTTGATTTTTAAGATTTATTTGAAGTTTGAAAAGTTACTGATTTGTTATTTTTACTATTAATTTTACAAAAGATTTCAAAGTGAGACCAGTGTGGTTGGATAGATATTTTCATAAGCTTTCCAACAATATAAAATTCATCAAATTTGGTTGGGTATATTTAAAAATATTTGAATTCTAGCACATGACCAGTATTTGAATTTATACTAAAGGAATTAACTCTAGTTTGAATTCACGGGCTTGGCGGGAGAATTAACGGGCCAGCGAGGGAAAGAGAGAAGTGGGCGGGCCAGTTTACATCTCTGCGCCGTGGGCTGTCGACGAAGGGGCCCGCGCGTCGGTGACGGTTACACGCGAAGCGGTATGGGATGCGGTGGACCGTTAGATTCGAAGCGATCGAGCGGCCCTGGGTCGTCGTCGTCTCCGACGAGACCCTAACCTGGTCGCGCGCGGTAGTGGGGGTCGATGGCCAACCTGGGCTCCGGCGAGGCTTGGCGAGGTGTGCGCGCGTTGTCGTGGACGAGAAGCGGCAGTGGTCGCGGGGAAGGCGGGTGGCGCCAATCGTCGTCGTCGCGAGTCTTGGCGCGGCGGTCTCCGACCAAATTGCGGCGGCGAGGAGGGCGTAATCAACGAAGGAGGTGGTCGGGAGGCTTAGGAGGAAGAGGAAGGCAATGGCGTGCTCAATTCGTCCAGGGCGTGCTCTTTTTATAGTGGCGCGCGGTGGCCATGGGTGCACGCGGCCCGACAATGGCGCGGCGGCCAGAACGATGGAAGGGACGAGGCGAGGTTGGCTCTAGGTAGCGACGGCCAGGTGGTGCTAGAGCGCTTGCTAGCTCGGTGGGGGCAGGTCGGCAGCGCGTGCGGCAGTCCGCGGCGGCACGGCGCGGGAAAAATGGCGATGTGGTCGTCGGCGACGAAACGAGAGCAAGGGCGTGTCGATGGGTTGCGGGGATGGTGGCGATGCTCAACGTGCCGGTGTGGGAGTCTGGGGAGGCGAGAGGGATGGGGCGCGCGTGGCCGTGCATGTCCATGGGCGACGTCCTCGGCATGTGCTGGTCACTCTAGGCGCGTCCGTTCCCGACGGTGGCGTGTCGATCTTCGGCGGTGCTAGGGTTGCGGTAGGTCTAGGTGGTGCTCGGGGACATGGTGGGCAGGGGCGAGGAGGTGAGGAGAGGAAGGGAGTTTGTGCACATGCATGTGGCGGCATGGCATGGCTATGCCATGTTTGGCTAGCTTCTCTAGGGTTGCTATGCATGGTGTAGGGAGAGAGGGGACAGGGGAACAAGAGAGGGTCAAGTGGTGCACTAGGGTTGGCTAGAGCACTATTCTAAATAGTGTTGGATTTTATGCCTATTTGCTAAATGCAATTTTGGCAAAAATTTGGTTTGTGCACTATGGTTCCAAAATTTGAAAATGGTGCATTAGGATAAGCTGCAAATGACCAGAGACAATTACAAGTGGTGGTGGAATTTTAAAAATCAAAGAAATGCAAATTTGCTCAAAGTGAGATTGTTGCATTTGATAAAAAGTCTCAACTTTGCATGAGCATAGTTTTTGATCCAAGATGATTTTGGTATGGTGGTCTTTACAAAAGTTGTTCACCTTGATGTGCTCTTGGATGAGGTGCAAAGAATTGGGAAAGTTTAGTTTGAAAATCTTGAAATACAGGGGCTCAAAGTGGTGACCAGATTGTAAAAGACAGATTTGACCATTATTCTATGTGCCACAAATTGAGTTTGAATTTGATTTGATTTGTGTTTCTTTGATTCCAAAAGTTGTAATAAGTGTTTAGTAACATAATACAACTAATGGTGAAGGCCAAATTGGTCTAGGTCAAAGATTTGCAAAAATGGCATAAGCCATATGTGAGGGTTTTGTGATTTTCTACTTTTATTCTTTTCTTTTTCTTTGCTTCACTTAGGCATGTGTGAGGTTTATTTGGGGTTAGATTGAGTTGGGTAAAGGGTTCAAACCAAATTGGGACAATGTGGGTGCCTAGGTCAAGATTTGATATTTTGGCTAAGTGCCACATATGCCTCTATGCATATGCTTTATTTGATTTTTGTTTTTTGGTTTCACCAAATTTGAGTGGTGCCTTAAATTATGTTTGTTGAGGTATTTCCAAATCATCTACCAAGGTAGACAAAGCAAGGTTTAGCATTTGCAAAAAGTAGCCATAGGCTTGCATATGCCTTTTTCTTATTTAAGATCTTTCCTTTTTATTTTGTTTTTCCAAGGTTGGTGACAAGAGGGATGAGGTTTAGGGTTTTGTGGGGTTCACCATGGTTCACCACCATTTAGCAAAATAAGAGAGGTAGGGTTCAAGATTTACATATTAGGGCTATATGCCCACATATGTCTTTTATTTTATTTTAGTTTCTTCATATTTGATCCTCTTTGGTTTTGAGATGGTTAGGGTTTTAGGGTTTTGGAAGTGTGTTCAAAGTAATAAACAAACAATCATGGCAAAAACACAAGGGTTATGGAGGAGTACTATGCATAGCACTCTATGTAAGAAAAGTTTTTGTTGGTTCTCAATTTTGTAAAAGGAAATTTATTTTCTCTTTGTTTTAAAAATTGGGATGTTACAAACCCTTCCCCCTTAAACAAATCTCGTCCCGAGATTTTAAGAAAAGTTAGGTTCCTAAGAGAGATTGGGCATTTTATTAACAGGAAGACATACTTGGCATGGCCTGAGGTGCTTCCTGAGCTTCAGTGGCAGTCATGTGGTAGAGGCGGCCGTTGTTGTTGTTCTGGTTCCTTCTCGCGGCAAAGCGGCGCTGGTTCTGAGCACGTGCAGCGGTGTTGGCGGCAATCTTGGCTAACCTTTTGGGGCACTCATTGGAGTAATGCCCAACCACTCCACACGCATAACAAGTGATGGTGGCGTTGTCCTTGGTGTCGACGGGGATGGCGTTGCTTCCAGTCCTAGGGCCGGTGTTGTTGTTGTTGTTGTTGTTGTTGTTGTTGTTGTTGCTGGTTGTTGTTGTTGTTGTTGCCTCCGGGCTTCGGGGGTCCTCCATGGTTGTTGGTGTAGTTTGGGCGGTAAGTCTGGGCAGTGGGCTTGTTGTATCTTGGAGCAAATCCTCCAGATGAGTTGTTGCGGTACTTCTGGGTATTGCTGGACCCATGCTGGTTCATCATCCGGCGTTTGCGGTTCTCGTTGGCTTGGTGTAGTTTTCCTTCCATCTGGATGGCTGAGTCCACCAGGGCTTCTAGGTCAGCAAAGGGAATGTTGACTAGTACAGTCTGCATTTCGTCGTGCAGTCCGTTCAGAAATCTCTCTTTCCGCTTCTCGTTGGTGTCGGTTTCGTCGGGCGTACCTTGACGAGTGAGGAATGCATCGCGGTATTCTACCACGGACATCCTTCCTTGTTTGAGTTCGCGGAACTCGTCTCTCATCTTCTTGATCAGTCCTTGGGGCACATGGTATTTGCTAAATTTCAGCTTGAAGTCTTCCCAGGTCATCATCTGTCCCGCATTCATTGCGCGGGCGCTTGTCCACCAGGCTCTTGCAGGTCCTGACAGGTAGTGGGTGGCGAACAGTACTTTCTCTGCGGCTTCTACTCCCGCAACTTCCAGGCTGTTCTCCATTGTCTAGAGCCAATCATCGGCATCGAGGGGTTCTTCTGTCTTGTTGAACATAGGTGGGTTGGTGTTTTGAAAGTTCTTTAGCTTCGACCCAGGGTGGTCGTGGTTTCCATGGCCTTGGTTGTTCTGAGCGATCTGTTGCAGTACAGCTAGGTTGGCCTGTCTTTCAGCTCTTTCATTCTCGCGGTCTGCCATCAAGGTCTGCAACAGTTGCATCATTGCATCGATGCGGTTGGTGGGGCCATCTGAACATTGAGGTAGATGATAAGATAAGAGGGAAATTTCTATGGTTTGTTTTGTTAAAGTTTAAAAAGTTCATAACTTGAAAATTTGAGTAGTGTTGCGGGGGTAAAAACCAACAACACTTTTTCATTCATACCAAGCATCACATATTACAAAGCTAACACACCGTTGGTTTTAAGAACCATTCATTCGTTCTACGATACAAGGGGATCCTGATACAAACTCACACCTACGAAAGTGCTTGAGTGATACTACTCTTCCGGGTGGATTCTTCGTCTTCACGGGTAATGTGCTTGGCGAGAGACGAGGGCGTTGTCCAACTCCTTGCGGGTCTTGTACAACATGAAGTCGAGGTGTGCTACATAATGGTTCATCTCCGTGTGCGGGGGCATGGTCATCAGTCTTCCGATGGGGTCGTGTCTTGGTGATGCGCGTAGATGTACACGTCCGTTGGGAACCCCAAGAGGAAGGTGTGATGCGCACAGCAGCAAGTTTTCCCTCAGAAAGAAACCAAGGTTATCGAACCAGTAGGAGCCAAGAAGCACGTGAAGGTTGTTGGTGGAGGAATGTAGTGCGGCGCAACACCAGTGAAACCGGCGCCAACGTGGAACCTGCACAACACAATCAAAGTACTTTGCCCCAACGTAATAGTGAGGTTGTCAATCTCACCGGCTTGCTGAAAACAAAGGATTAAGCGTATCGAGTGGAAGATGGTGTTTGTTTGCAAAGAACAGTAAGCAGTAGAATGTATTCAGATGTAAAAGAATGGACCGGGGTCCATAGTTCACTAGTGGTGTCTCTCCAATAAGATAACTAACATGCTGGGTGAACAAATTACAGGCGGGCAATTGACAAATAAAGATTCAATACATACCAACGATGATTACTATGTGATTTAATCAGGGCATTACGACAAAGTACATAGACCGCTATCCAGCATGCATCTATGCCTAAATAATCCACCTTCAGGTTATCATCCGAACCCCTTCCAGTATTAAGTTGTAAACAACAGATAATTGCATTAAGTATGGTGCGTAATGTAATCAACACAAATATCCTTAGATAAAGCATCAATGTTTTATCCCTAGTAGCAACAGCACATCCACAACCTTAGAACCTACTGTCACGATCCCAGATTCAATGGAGGCATGAACCCACTATCGAGCATAATTACTCCCTCTTGGAGTTACAAGTATCAACTTGGCCAGAGCCTCTACTAGCAACGGAGAGCATGCAAGAACATAAACAACACATATATGATAGATTGATAATCAACTTGACATAATATTCTATATTCATCGGATCCCGCCAAACACAACATGTAGCATTACAAATAGATGATCTTGATCATGTTAGGCAGCTCACAAGATCTAAACAATGATAGCACATGCGGAGAAGACAACCATCTAGCTACTGCTATGGACCCATAGTCCAAGGATGAACTACTCACGCATCAATCCGGAGGCGGGCATGATGATGTAGAGCCCCTCCGGTGATGATTCCCCTCTCCGGCAGGGTGCCGGAGGCGATCTCCTGAATCCCCGAGATGGGATTCACGACGGCGGCGTCTCTGGAAGGTTTTCCGTATCGTGGCTCTGGCTCTCGGTATAGGGGGTTGATGCGCGTAAATGTACACATCCGTTGGGAACCCCAAGAGGAAGGTATGATGCGCACAGTGACATGTTTTCCCTCAGAAAGAAACCAAGGTTATCGAACCAGTAGGAGCCAAGAAGCACGTGAAGGTTGTTGGTGGAGGAATGTAGTGCGGCGCAACACCAGTGAAACCGGCGCCAACGTGGAACCTGCACAACACAATCAAAGTACTTTGTCCCAACGTAACAGTGAGGTTGTCAATCTCACCGGCTTGCTGAAAACAAAGGATTAAGCGTATCGAGTGGAAGATGGTGTTTGTTTGCAAAGAACAGTAAAAGATAGAATGTATTCAGATGTAAAAGAATGGACCGGGGTCCACAGTTCACTAGTGGTGTCTCTCCAATAAGATAACTAGCATGCTGGGTGAACAAATTACAGGCGAGCAATTGACAAATAATGATTCAATACATATCAACGATGATTACTATGTGATTTAATCAGGGCATTACGACAAAGTACATAGACCGCTATCCAGCATGCATCTATGCCTAAATAATCCTTATCATCCGAACCCCTTCCGGTATTAAGTTGTAAACAACAGATAATTGCATTAAGTATGGTGCGTAATGTAATCAACACAAATATCCTTAGACAAAGCATCAATGTTTTATCCCTAGTAGCAACAGCACATCCACAACCTTAGAACTTTCTGTCACTGTCCCAGATTCAATGGAGGCATGAACCCACTATCGAGCATAATTACCCCCTCTTGGAGTTACAAGTATCAACTTGGCCAGAGCCTCTACTAGCAACGGAGAGCATGCAAGAACATAAACAACACATATATGATAGATTGATAATCAACTTAACATAGTATTCTCTATTCATCGGATCTTGCCAAACACAACATGTAGCATTACAAATAGATGATCTTGATCATGTTAGGCAGCTCACAAGATCTATAACAATGAAAGCACAAGCGGAGAAGACAACCATCTAGCTACTGCTATGGACCCATAGTCCAAGGATGAACTACTCACGCATCAATCCGGAGGCGGGCATGATGATGTAGAGCCCCTCCGGTGATGATTTCCCCTCTCCGGCAGGGTGCCGGAGGCGATCTCCTGAATCCCCCGAGATGGGATTGGCGGCGGCGGCTCTCGGTGTTTTCGTATCGTGGCTCTCGGTACGGGGGGTTTCGCGACGAAGGCTATTTGTAGGTGGAAGGGTAGGTCAAAGGGCGTCACGAGGGCCCACACAATAGGCCGGCGCGGCCAGGGCTTGGCCGCGCCGCCCTGTGTCGCCACCTCGTGGCCCCACTTCGTCTCCCTTTGGTCTTCTGGAAGCTTCGTGTAAAAATAGGCCCTGGGCGTTGATTTCGTCCAATTCGAGAATATTTCCTTACTAGGATTTCTGAAACCAAAAACAGCAGAAAAACAGCAACTGGCACTTCGGCATCTTGTTAATAGGTTAGTGCCGGAAAATGTAAAATAATGATGTAAAGCATGTGTAAAACACTCAAGTATTGTAATAAAAGTAGCATGGAACATAAGAAATTATAGATACGTTTGCGACGTATCAAGCATCCCCAAGCTTAGTTCCTACTCGTCCTCGAGTAGGTAAACGATAACAAAAATAATTTCTGAAGTGACATGCTACCAACATAATCTTGATCAACATTATTGTAAAGCATATGAGATGAATGGAGTGATCTGAACAAAAGATTGCTAACAAAGATAATGACTAAACAAATGAATCATATAGCAAAACTTTTCATGAATAGTACTTTCAAGACAAGTATCAATAAGACTTGCATAAGAGCTAACTCATAAGCAATAAATTCTAAGTAGAATGCATTGAAGCAACACAAAGGATGATTAAGTTTCAGCAATTGCTTTCAACTTGTAACATGTATATCTCATGGATATTTGTCAACATAGAGTAATATAACAGGTGCAATAAGTAAACATGTAAGAATCAATGCACACAGTTAACACAAGTGTTTGCTTCTAAGATAGAAAGAAGTGGGTAAACTGACTCAACATAAAGTAAAAGATTGGCCCTTCGCAGAGGAAAGCATGGATTACTATTTTTGTGCTAGAGCTTTTGTTTTGAAAACATAGAAACAATTTTGTCAACGGTAGTAATAATTCATATGTGCTATGCATAATACTTCCTACAAGTTGCATGTCTCATGCATAGAGTACTAATAGTGCTCGCACCTTGTCCTACTATCTCGGAAACACGGATTCTCATCGCATAACATATGCTTCAACCAAGTGTCACAAAGGGGTACCTCTATGCCGCCTGTACAAGTGTCTAAGGAGAAAGCACGCATTGGATTTCTCGCTTTTGATTATTCTCAACTTAGACATCCATACCGGGACAACATAGACAACAGATAATGGACTCCTCTTTTTTAATGCTTAAGCATTCAACAACAGTTAATATTCTCATAAGAGATTGAGGTTGTATGTCCAAACTGAAACTTCCACCATGATACATGGCTTTAGTTAGCGGCCCAATGTTCTTCTCTAACATATGCATACTCAAACCATTTGATCGTGAAGTCCACTTACTTCAGACAAGACGAACATGCATAGCATCTCACATGATATCCAACAAAGGTAAAGTTGATGGCGTCCCCAGAAAACATGGTTACCGCTCAACAAGCAACTTATAAGAATTAAGACACATAACTACATATTCATCACCACAATAGTTTTTAAGCTATTTGTCCCATGAGATATATATTGCAAAGGTAGAGGAATGAAATTTTAAAGGTAGCACTCAAGTAATTTACTTTGGAATGGCAGAAAAATACCACATAATAGGTAGATATGGTGGACACAAATGGCATGGGTTTTGGCTCAAGGTGTTTGGATGCACGAGAAGCATTTCCTCTCAATACAAGGTTTGGGCTAGCAAGGTTGTTTGAAGCAAACACAAGTATGAACAGGTACAACAGAAATACTTGCACCAAGATCACATAAAGCATTACACTCAATTCTTGATCATAGTATATCATCCTCTTCTCTTGACCCTTGAAAACTTCCTTCACACAAACTTCAAGCAAACTCATTAGAGGGTTAGTGCATAACCAAAATTCACATATTCAGAGGTGACACAATCATTCTTAAAACTTCTGGACATTGCACAAAGCTTCTGAAAGTTAATGGAACAAAGAAACTCATTCAACATAGCAAAAGCGGCAATGCGAAATAAAAGACAGAATCTGTCAAAAACAGAACAGTCCGTAAAGATGCATCTGGAGGGGCACTTAACTTGCTCAAATGGAAAAACTCAAAACTAATGAAAGTTGCGTACATATCTGAGGATCACGCTCGTAAATTTGCAGATTTTTTCGATTTTTTTACAGAGACTTTTGCCAGAATTCGTGACAGATAGCAATGCTGTTTCTGCGCAGCGATCCCAAATATAACATCAACTTTAGCATAGAAACTTTACTTGGCACAAAAACATGATAAGGAGAGGTTGCTACAGTAGTAAACAACTTCCAAGACTCAACAATACAGTAAATAAAATGAAACATGGGTTATCTCCCAAGAAGTGCTTTTCTTTAACGCCTTTCAGCTAGGCGCAGAAAGTGCAAATCAAGTAACATCAAGAGTAGAAGCATCAACATCATAACTTGTTCTAATAATAGAATCAAAAGGCAACTTTATTCTCTTTCTAGGGAAGTGTTCCATACCTTTCTTGAGAGGAAATTGATATTTAATATTACCTTCCTTCATATCAATAACAGCACCAACGGTTCGAAGAAAAGGTCTTCCCAACACAATAGGACAAGATGCATTGCATTCGATATCCAAGACAACAAAATCAACGGGGACAAGGTTATTGTTAACCGTAATGCGCACATTATCAATCCTCCCCAAAGGTTTCTTTTTAACATTATCGGCAAGATTAACATCCAAATAACAATTCTTCAATGGTGGCAAGTCAAGCATATCATAAATCTTCTTAGGCATAACAGAAATACTTGCACCAAGATCAGCACTCGTGGCCCAAGTTATCTCTGGGTCTTCAAGCATCGTGGAAAAATAGGACCCTGCGTTGATTTCGTCCAATTGAGAATATTTCCTTACTAGGATTTCTGAAACCAAAAATAGCAGAAAACAACAACTGGCGCTTCGGCATCTTGTTAATAGGTTAGTCTGGGAAAATGTATAATAATGTTGTAAAGTATGTATAAAACATTCAAGTATTGTCATAAAAGTAGCATGGAACATAAGAAATTATAGATACGTTTGAGACGTATCAAGCATCCCCAAGCTTAGTTCCTACTCGTCCTCGAGTAGGTAAACGATAACACAAATAATTTCTGAAGTGACATGCTACCAACATAATCTTGATCAACATTATTGTAAAGCATATGAGATGAATGGAGTGATCTGAACAAAATATTGCTAACAAAGATAATGACTAAACAAATGAATCATATAGCAAAACTTTTCATGAATAGTACTTTCAAACAAGTATCAATAAGAGTTGCATAAGAGCTAACTCATAAGCAATAAATTCAAAGTAGAATGCATTGAAGCAACACAAAGGATGATTAAGTTTCAGCAGTTGCTTTCAACTTGTAACATGTATATCTCATGGATATTTGTCAACATAGAGTAATATAACAAGTGCAATAAGTAAACATGTAAGAATCAATGCACACAGTTAACACAAGTGTTTGCTTCTAAGATAGAAAGAAGTGGGTAAACTGACTCAACAATAAAGTAAAAGATTGGCCCTTCGCAGAGGGAAGCATGGATTACTATTTTTGTGCTAGAGCTTTTGTTTTGAAAACATAGAAACAATTTTGTCAACGGTAGTAATAATTCATATGTGCTATGCATAATACTTCCTACAAGTTGCAAGTCTCATGCATAGAGTACTAATAGTGCTCGCACCTTGTCCTACTTAGCTCGGAAAACACGGATTATCATCGCATAACATATGTTTCAACCAAGTGTCACAAAGGGGTACCTCTATGCCGCCTGTACAAGTGTCTAAGGAGAAAGCACGCATTGGATTTCTCGCTTTTGATTATTCTCAACTTAGACATCCATACCGGGACAACATAGACAACAGATAATGGACTCCTCTTTTTAATGCTTAAGCATTCAACAACAGTTAATATTCTCATAAGAGATTGAGGTTGTATGTCCAAACTGAAACTTCCACCATGATACATGGCTTTAGTTAGCGGCCCAATGTTCTTCTCTAACATATGCATACTCAAACCATTTGATCATGAAATCGCACTTACTTCAGACAAGACGAACATGCATAGCATCTCACATGATATCCAACAAAGGTAAAAAGTTGATGGCGTCCCCAGAAACATGGTTACCGCTCAACAAGCAACTTATAAGAACTAAGACACATAACTACATATTCATCACCACAATAGTTTTTAAGCTATTTGTCCCATGAGCTATATATTGCAAAGGTAAAGGAATGAAATTTTAAAGGTAGCACTCAAGTAATTTACTTTGGAATGGCAGAAAAATACCACATAGTAGGTAGATATGGTGGACACAAATGGCATGGGTTTTGGCTCAAGGTGTTTGGATGCACGAGAAGCATTTCCTCTCAGTACAAGGTTTGGGCTAGCAAGGTTGTTTGAAGCAAACACAAGTATGAACAGGTACAACAAAACTCACACAAGAACATATTGCAAGCATTATAAGGCTCTACACTGTCTTCCTTGTTGTTCAAACATTTTACCCGAAAATATCTAGACTTAGAGAGACCAATCATGCAAACCAAATTAAACAAGCTCTACGGTAGTTCTTCATTAATAGATTAAACTACATGATGCAAGAGCTTAAACATGATCTATGAGAGCTCAAACAATTGCCAAGTTATTCCAAACCATATGCAGCATTTTCTGATTCCAACCAAATAGCAATTTAACGAAGCAATTTCAGCCTTCGCCATGAACATTAAAGCACAATTAAGAACACAAGTGTTCCATATGAAAAAGCGGAGCGTAATATCTCCAATATAAGGATGGTGGGATCCAACTTTATTCAAACCAAAACGAAAATAAAAGCAAACCGACGCTCCAAGTAAAGAACATAAGATGTGATGGAATAAAAATATAGTTTCACTAGAAGTGACCTGATAATGTTGTCGATGAAGAAGGGGATGCCTTGGGCATCCCCAAGCTTAGATGCTTGAGTCTTCTTAAAATATGCAGGGATGAACCACCGGGGCATCCCCAAGCTTAGACCTTTCACTCTTCTTGATCATAGTATATCATCATCTTCTCTTGACCCTTGAAAACTTCCTTCACACCAAACTTCAAGCAAACTCATTAGAGGGTTAGTGCATAATTAAAAATTCACATATTCAGAGGTGACACAATCATTCTTAACACTTCTGGACATTGCACAAAGCTTCTGAAAGTTAATGGAACAAAGAAACTCATTCAACATAGCAAAAGCGGCAATGCGAAATAAAAGGCAGAATCTGTCAAAAACAGAACAGTCCGTAAAGACGAATCTGGTAGGGGCACTTAACTTGATCAAATGGAAAAACTCAAAACTAATGAAAGTTGCGTACATATATGAGGATCACGCTCGTAAATTTGCATATTTTTTCGATTTGTTTTACAGAAGACTCTGAATTCGTGACAGACAGCAATGCTGTTTCTGCGCAGCGATCCAAATCTATCATCAACTTTAGCATAGAAACTTTACTTGGCACAAAAACATGATAAGGAGAGGTTGCTACAGTAGTAAACAACTTCCAAGACTCAACAATACAGTAAATAAAATAAAACATGGGTTATCTCCCAAGAAGTTCTTTTCTTTAACGCCTTTCAGCTAGGCGCAGAAAGTGCAAATCAAGTAACATCAAGAGAAGAAGCATCAACATCATAGCTTGTTCTAATAATAGAATCAAAAGGCAACTTCATTCTCTTTCTAGGGAAGTGTTCCATACCTTTCTTGAGAGGAAATTGATATTTAATATTACCTTCCCTCATATCAATAACAGCACCAACGGTTCGAAGAAAAGGTCTTCCCAACACAATAGGACAAGATGCATTGCATTCGATATCCAAGACAACAAAATCAACGGGGACAAGGTTATTGTTAACCGTAATGCGCACATTATCAATCCTCCCCAAAGGTTTCTTTTTAACATTATCGGCAAGATTAACATCCAAATAACAATTCTTCAATGGTGGCAAGTCAAGCATATCATAAATCTTTTTAGGCATAACAGAAATACTTGCACCAAGATCACATAAAGCATTACACTCAAAGTCATTGAATTTCATCTTAATGATGGGCTCCCAACCATCTTCTAACTTCCTAGGAATAGAAGCTTCAAGTTTTAATTTCTCTTCCCTAGCTTTAATGAGAGCATTTGTAATATGTTTTGTAAAGGCTAAATTTATAGCACTAGCATTAGGACTTCTAGCAAGTTTTTGTAAGAACTTTATAACTTCAGTAATATGACAATCATCAAAATCTAAACCATTATGTTCTACAGCAATGGAATCATTGTCACCAATATTTTGAAAAATTTCAGCAGTTTTATCACAAGCAGTTTCAGCAGTTTCAGGCAATTTTGCGCGCTTTGTACTAGGAGTAGAAACATTGCCAACACCAATTATTTTACCATTGATAGTAGGAGGTGTAGCAACATGTGTAGAATCAACATTACTAGTGGTGGTAATAGTCCAAACTTTAGCTACATTATTCTCTTTAGCAAGTTTTTCTTTTTCTTCTCTATCCCACCTAGCATGCAATTCAGCCAACATTCTAATATTATCATTAATTCGAACTTGGATGGCATTTGTTTTAGCAAACCTAGCATCTTTAACTTCCTCAGGCATAACTTTCAATTTTAAAAGATCAACATCAAGAGCAAGACTATCAACCTTAGAAGCAAGAACATCAATTTTACCAAGCTTTTCTTCAACAGTTTTATTAAAAGCAGTTTGTGTACTAATAAATTCTTTAAGCATCACTTCAAGACCAGAGGGTACACTCTTATTATTGTTGTAAGAATTACCATAAGAATTACCATAACCATTACCATTATTAGAAGGATATACGTCCAAAACGTATCTACTTTCCCGAACACTTTTGCTATTGTTTTGCCTCTAATTTGTGCATTTTGGATACAACTAACACGGACTAACGCTGTTTTCAGCAGAATTGCTCTGGTGTCTCGTTTTTGTGCAGAAATCCAACTTTCAGGAAAAACCTCGGAATTTATACAGAAGGCCCTATTTTCCCAGAAGACTCACGGAGCCAGAAGGGCAAGCCAGGTGGGGGCACGAGGGCCCCACACACTAGGCCGGCGCGGCCCAGGGGGGGCCCGCGCGGCCCTAGTGTGTGGCCCCCTCGGCTGGCCCCCGACGCCCTCCTTCGGACTACTTATCGCCCTCGACCTAAAAACGCACGGGGAGAAGTCGAAGTCGCCAGAAACCCTCCAGAGAGCCGCCACATCGCGAAACTCCGTCTCGGGAGCCAGAAGTCTCCGTTCTGGCACTCCGCCGGGACGGGGAATTGGAGGAGATCTTCACCGCCATCACCGCCAACGCCTCTCCATCGACCAACCATGTTTCCCCCATCCATGTGTGAGTAATTCCCCCGCTGTAGGCTGAAGGGGATGGTAGGGATTGGATGAGATTGGTCATGTAATAGTCATAAGATTGTTAGGGCATAGTGCCTAGTATCCGTAGATGTCACTTTTATGATATTGTTGCAACTTGTTATGCTTAATGCTTGTCACTAGGGCCCGAGTGCCATGATCTCAGATCTGAACATGTTATTGATTCATGAAGATATTCGTTGTTTATGATCTTACCTGCAAGTTGTATACACACGTTGCTGTCCGGAACCAATGGCCCCGAAGTGACAGAAATTGGGACAACCGGAGGGGATGGTAGTGATGTGAGGATCACATGTGTTCACGGAGTGTTAATGCTTTGCTCCGGTACTCTATTAAAAGGAGTACCTTAATTTCCAGTAGTTTCCCTAGAGGCCCGGCTGCCACCGGCTGGTAGGACAAAAGATGTTGTGCAAGTTTCTCATTGCGAGCACGTACGACTAAATATGGAACACATGCCTATTGATTGATTAGTACTTGGATACCGTTTTATTATTATCTGCAAATGCCCCTGCTTTGATTGTTATATGAGTTTCTCTCATCCATGCAACGCCCGTTAATCCGTCCCTGTGCCTACAGTATTTTAATCCTGCTGTTTACTATAATCACTACTGCTGTCTTTATTTCACCGCTGCTGTTATTTCACTATTCCTACTGCTATAAAACTGTTACTACTGATAAACTCTTGCGAGCAAGTCTGTTTCCAGGTGCAGCTGAATTGACAACTCCGCTGTTAAGGCTTACAAGTATTCTTTGTCTCCCCTTGTGTCGAATCAATAAATTGGGTAATACTTCCCTCGAAGACTGTTGCGATCCCCTATACTTGTGGGTCATCAAGACTATTTTCTGGCGCCGTTGCCGGGGAGCATAGCTTTATTTGGAAGTTCACTTGGATTGATATTGTTCGCTGCAAATTCTCCATCATGGGTAAACCTCGCGATACTAAGATCGCCATATTACCATCCACTACAAGAAAAGGTACAACTCTTAGTACCTCTGCTGCTCTTGATTCACCATCTGTGATAAGTAAACTTGTTTCACCACCACAAGCTTCAAATGCTGGTACTTCTGCTGAATCTGAAAATTCCTCTCATAATTGTGATGATGCTTCTGCTGTGCTTGATAATGATGGTTCGTTAGGATCTTTTCTAGATGCTACAATTGCTAAGTCTAGACAAATTGAAAATACTGAAACTCCTAATGAAAATGCTGCTACACCTGTTAATTCACCTGAGTCTGTTGAATATTCTAGTGATGATCTTGATGAAGATTATGTAGAGCTTGATGATGATTTTATTGAAAAATGCAATGCTACTACTGATGCAAGAAAAATTAAAAAGTTGCTTGCAGAACATGCTGTTAGATATAAACTATCTCCTGATCCTAAATTTGCCACATCTCCTATAAACATTAGGGATAAAGATTATGAATTTTCTCTTGATCTATCTCATATAGCTATTGTTGAGAAAACACCCTTTTGTGGTACTGAAAAAGAAAGTGTTGTTGAACACATGACTGAGTTATCTACTCTTAGTGGCTTGTTTTCTGATGATATTAAGATGCGTACTTATTTTGTCGCTAAATTTTTTCCTTTCTCATTAAAGGATGATGCTAAAACTTGGTATAATAATTTGCCTCCTGGTTCTATTAAAAGTCCAAAAGAATTGCTTGATGTTTTCTTCCGGAAATACTTTCCTGCTAGTGCTCAACATGCTGCTTTGCAGAGAATTTATAATTTTGACCAGGAAGATGGAGAGAAATTGCCTGAGGCTTGGGCGAGATTTTGCTCTCTTATTAGAGCTTACCCCGACACCGATAGTGAAGAAGAGAGGTATGATTAAATTAAATGATGAAGATATGAGGGAAGCCAAGAAGTCTCTTAAAGAGAAGGGTATTAAACCTGAAGATGTGAAGAATTTACCTCCTATAGAAGATTTATGTGAGATAACTCCCCCTTCATCCATGATTGAGGTACACTCTCTTCAACGCTTTACTAGGGAAGATATTCCGTATTCAAAACCTCCTGCTCAATGCTTAGATGAGTTTGATAATTATATTGTTAAGCAAGAAAACTTTAATATGAGAGTGGAGAATCATTTAATGGAAAATTCTCGAGCTATTAGTGAATTGCATGATATTGTGGAGAGAACCTCCAATGATGTTAAGATACTTGTTAAACATTTTCATATGGTTCAAACTCAAATTGATCAACTTACTAAAGT
Source organism: Lolium multiflorum (assembly GCA_030979885.1). NCBI lineage: Eukaryota > Viridiplantae > Streptophyta > Magnoliopsida > Poales > Poaceae > Lolium > Lolium multiflorum. Next base: position 340,710,373 of record CM061749.1, read on the forward strand.
GCAAAATGACTTGTTGGGAAATAATTCTAAAGAAAAACATGCTTATGAAGTAACAACTAGAGGTGGTGTTTCTACCCAGGATCCTCTATATCCTGAAGGGCATCCCAAAAGAGTTGAACAAGATTCTCAACTAATTAAAACTAGTGCTCCATCTAAGAAAAAGAAAAAGAAACATAAGAATATTGTAGAATCCTCTGAACCTGTTAATGATCCTAATAGTATTTCTATTTCTGATGCTGAAACTGAAAGTGGTAATGAACATGATAAAGATAATGATAAGGATGATACTCCTGATAAAGAAGAAATTGAAAAAGAACCTGAAAAGCATGCTAAAAATAAAAAGTACACTAAAGAAGATTTTATTGCTGAGAAACATGGTAATGAAAGAGAACCTTGGGTTCAAAAGCAAATGCCTTTTCCTGCTAAGAAACTAAAATCAAAGGAGGAGGAACATTATAATAAATTTTGTGATTGGATGAAACCTTTATTTTTGCAAATCCCTTTGACTGATGCTATTAAATTGCCTCCTTATTCAAAGTATATGAAAGATATTGTCTCTAACAAAAGGAAAATTCCCAATGAGGAAATTTCCACTATGCTCGCTAATTACTCCTTCAATGGTAAGATTCCAAAGAAGCTTGGAGACCCAGGTATACCGACTATTCCTTGTTCCATCAAGAATAATTATGTTAGAACTGCTCTATGTGATTTGGGAGCAGGTGTTAGTGTAATGCCTTTTTCTCTTTATAAGAGACTTGATTTAGATAAGTTGATACCAACTGATATATCTTTGCAAATGGCTGATAAATCTACTGCTATTCCTGTTGGTTTATGTGAAAATGTTCCTGTGCAAGTTACTCAACATTGCTTGATATTAACTGATTTTGTTGTGTTGGAAATGCCTGAAGATGATAATATGTCCATTATTCTTGGAAGACCCTTTCTTAATACTGCAGGGGCTGTTATTGATTGCAATAAAGGCATGGTTACTTTCAATGTTGATGATAAGGAACACACTGTCTATTTTCCCAAGAGGATTGATAAAGTATGTGGAGTTAATACAATTTTTAATGTGAAAACTATCAAAGTGGGATCCATTGATTGTCCTATATATGAGCCTAAAGAAGAATATCAAACTCTTGTGATTGGATCCATATCAATTCAATATAAGGTAACATGATTGATTTGAGGTTTATTTCTTCTTATGTCATATAAAATTTATTTGGTAGCAAGACTTGATCAACCTTGTTAACAAGTATATTTTAATGCATAAGAGAGCTAAACAACATTTCTTTCTTTCTTTCTCCCTCCACTTATTTTACTTGCTGTAGCACCTTTTGTTTTGCAATATGCTTTAGTTGTTAAGATTTTGGAAATCATTTTCCTGCGCAGTAATAATTAATTTAACACCCAGAAATGTGCATTTTTCGAAGTTCTCTAAAAATTACAAAAATTACACCGTTGGTCCTATTTTTCGACGAGGCACCTGGGAGTACCAGAGGATGACCTGTGGGGCACCAGAGGGTGCCACACCACAGGCCGGCGCGGCCAAGGAGGTGGGCGCGCCACCCTGTGGTGTGGGCCCCTCCTTGCCCCACTACTTCATCTCTTCCTCCCAGCATCTTCTCTCTCCCGAAAAAACTCGCACCAAGTTCCTCTCACTCGCGTTTCTGCTCAAGAACTCGCGATTTTTCGATCTCCTTGCTCAGCCCAGATTTCTGTCTGAAATTTGGCACATTTACTCCTTGGTATGTGACTCCTTTGATTGTCCAATTAGAATTTTGTTTGGTTGAGTATATCTTGAATATTTTGCTGCTGTAGATAACATGTTTAGTGAGCTTGCATGCTTGTTCTAAGTGGAAGAAACTAGTTTTGATGCATGTTTAGTACTCTAGCAAGTTCCTATAGTAGTTCCCTTCAATTATATACCTTGAAATCAAATTTTATAATGGTTGTTGAAAATTTCAGAAAAGGAAGATGAAGAAATTCAAATTTGGAGAATTGTTCAAGAAAGGAACAACCAGCACCGGTAGGCCCTCGAGGGCATCCACTCAGATTAGGCGATCCTACAATGAGGATATCATCGCGCCTAGCTTCGCGCCCGAGGAGGACAATGGGGCTCCTAATGCTTCATCCTTCCCATGTTATGATTTTCTGACAAATGCAGGGATATTGGATGACTTCTTCACCCTTGTCAACAGGGCAGGCTTAGCCACCTACGTGGGAGATGAAAGGGAACAATACTACAGGCTCACCAAAATTTTCGTTGAGAGCTTCAAGTTCCACAACACGCAATATGAGCCGACAGTTGCATTCAAGATCTATGATAATCCTGTTACTATGGAATTGGAAGAATTTTGTCGTGCATTGGATATTGTCCCTGTAGGTACAGCAAGGAGGATTGATGACAACCCCCGGGACCTGTTGGAGCTCTATCGAGGGATCACCGAAGATGATTGCCGCACCATTCAGCGCGGCAAGATAAGAAATATTCAACTTCCCGCCATTAAATATTTTGCATATTACATTGCTACTAGTATTCTTGGTAGGGAAAATACTAGTAATATCTCTAGCTATCATCTTGCTTTCTTGAATGCTGCACTTACTGGAGAGACATCTTATCATCTTGGTTCTCTTATTGCTCGCCGCCTGTCTAGCAGGGGGCCTATTTTTGGAGGAACTATTGCACTGCGCATTTTAACACATTTAAGACTTCCTCTTGATTCTAATGATGTGCCATTAACCCCTAGGAGACTAGATATTGCTGCTATGAAGAGTCATCATTTTGTTACTACTGATTCCACTATAGATAATATGGTCTATAGAATGTTGTTTGCTGATGGGAATGAGAAGGAAATCCCTCTTCCCCAGCCAGGTTTGTTCAATATTGACAGGCAATCATGGTCGCTCACTAAGGAGGAGGTGGAGGAACATATGAAGATACAAGAATTCCACCAGCAACATGACTCCGAGAACGCCGAGCCCTCCTACGACTGCACCGTCACATACCCCGATGTTTCCTCCAGCACATACCTGGAACCGGGTCGTTCTTCGTCGTACTACGGAGACACCACTTCATGGGGACCGTGGGAATGAACTCCACTTAGGCCAAAAGCCTAAGCTTGGGGGGAGGTATACCGGCATCACTCATTCTTTGCATATTATGGTTGCTGGATACTTGTACATACTTGTTTAGTTTCTTAGAGTGGTTTTCTAATGAGAAGGAGATGATATTTGGGGAAGTGCTGTCCAAAAACAGATTCTGGGCTGTTACCAAAAAAATTCGTACGCACAGCCAGAACGTTATTTTGAGTTGCCAATTTTTGAGCATGTGCCCCAGGTTGTTATCTAACTTTCATTAGTTGAACACTTTTTGGTCTGAGCAATGGAAGATTTTTGTTAATTTCGATTTCTGTACTGCTGTCAGGATTTGGCAGATTTCTGTCATCCTGCTTTTCTGTGTTTCTGTTAGTTTGCATTCTTTTGTTTTCGCTTTGTTTCTTTCCTAAAACACAAAAAGACCAAAAATATTTCTGTTGTTTCTCTTCACCATTTGTTTATTTGGTTCTTTGCTCTTAGTTTACTTTATTTGCTATCGTTGGTTTGCTATGAGAAAACCCAAAAAGATTTTGCTTTGTTTGCTTGTTTTCTTTCGTTCTTGTTTCCAATTCGAAAACACCAAAAATATTTGCTGTTCTTCTTTGGTTTGTAAAGTTCATCATGAGTTCAATGGTCTTCGGTGGCTGGAGCGTGGTTTTCATTTCATATTATCCAAGCTACACAAGTGAAAGGCAATAATGACGATCTACAACAATTGGATTGTGGTGAGAGGCTGGTATGAACTCTATTTGTTTTCATTTTTGTACATATACTCATCCATGTGAGCATGCTTAGTTGGTTCATGTGAGGTATATGTTATTTGAGAAAGTCTAGTAGTTCATGATCTCTCATGTTTAGCTCCAATTTATTAATATGAGTAGCATGTCATGGATGTTTGCTTGCATTGTTTTATTCATAAGTAAGTATGGCATTGTGGTATCCTCCTCTGAATAATTCATTTATATTGACTTGGCACATGCTCACGCATGCATATGACTGAACAAAAAGTCAATTAAGCCTCAATGATTTATATTGCTTCAGAGTTCTTGTATCACTTTTATGCCTCCGTTAATTTATTTTGCCGCAAGCATGATTATGACAGTTACTGCTCTCTTGATTTGTCGCTCCCTAGTCTTTTGCTAGCCTTCACTTGTACTGAGCGGGAATGCTGCTCGTGCTTCCAAACACCTGAAAACCAAGTTATTCCAAAGTGTCCACCATAAATACCTATGCATGGCATTTCAAACCATTCCAAGTAAATTCTCATGCGCTACCTTTAAAACTTTCAAAATGCTTCTCAATTTGTGTTAATGTTTCATAGCTCATGAGGAAGTATGTGGTGTTTAGCTTTCAACCTTGTCATTTACTTTTGACGGACTCTCATATGGACTAGTGGCACATCCGCTTATCCAATAATTTTGCAAAAAGAGCTGGCAATGGGATTCCCAGTCCCAAATTAATTAACTTAAATAGACACTCCTCCATGGTTTGTGATTGTTGGACGGCACCCGAAGGATTCGGTTAGCCATGGCTTGTGTAAGCAAAGGTTGGGGGAGTGTCATCATCATAATAAAACTTAAATAAAAAGGCACTCCTTCATGGTATGTGATTGTTGGCAGGCACCCGAGGATTCGGTTAGCCATGGTTTGTGTAAGAAAGGTTGGAAGGAGTGCCACATAAACATGCAAATAAAATGGGAGCCGCTCTTGTGAGTCCGGTTGATGAGGTAGTTAGTGTACCCATTACCATTCGTTGACAACAACAAGCACTTCTCAAAATAATTTTACTCCTGCTTTACAAATGAAAAGCTCTAGCGCATGTTAATCCCTGCTTCCCTCTGCGAAGGGTCAATCTTTTACTTTTATGTTGTGTCTCCATTCTTTCTTTGAGCACTATCTTGAGAGCACAACTGTCATTCTTAGTATAATATGCTTGTCTCAAAATATGATTGATTGTGGTATAACTTTGATGCTTTTATCTTTGACAATCACTACTTCTAGTCTTTCTATGAACTCAAGAGGTGCCTCGGCATTTATGTTTTGCCGATCAAATACGGGCAAGCGAGATACCACTTTATCATATTCTCTTATGAACATTGCAATCCTGCTTATATACATGATTCATGATGCTTATTATTAATTGTTGGTACCTCTCCATGATTGACATAGCTGTTGGATGATCTTATTTGCATGTATCTCATTATGAACTGCTTGAGTATTAGCCATAGCATGAGAATATATACATCATATGAGCAAATGTGTTCGTGAAAGTTCTTTTATCGCTCAGTTGTTAACTGAATTGCTTGAGGACAAGCAATAAGCTAAGCTTGGGGGAGTTGATACGTCCAAAACGTATCTACTTTCCCGAACACTTTTGCTATTGTTTTGCCTCTAATTTGTGTATTTTGGATACAACTAACACGGACTAACGCTGTTTTCAGCAGAATTGCTCTGGTGTCTTGTTTTTGTGCAGAAATCCAACTTTCGGGAAAATCCTCGGAATTTATGCAGAAGGCCCTATTTTCCCAGAATACTGACGGAGCCAGAAGGACAAGTAAGGTGGAGGCCCGAGGGCCCCACCCATAAGGCGGCGCGGCCTAGGGGGGGCCCGCGCGGCCCTATGGTGTGGCCCCCTCGGCCGGCCTCCGACGCCCTCCTTCGGACTACTTATCGGCCTCGACCTAAAAACGCACGGAGAGAAGTCGAAGTCGCCAGAAACCCTCCAGAGAGCCGCCACATCGCGAAACTCCGTCTCGGGAGCCAGAAGTCTCCGTTCTGGCACTCCGCCGGGACGGGGAATTGGAGGAGATCTTCACCGCCATCACCGCCAACGCCTCTCCATCGACCAGCCATGTTTCCCCCATCCATGTGTGAGTAATTCCCCCGCTGTAGGCTGAAGGGGATGGTAGGGATTGGATGAGATTGGTCATGTAATAGTCATAAGATTGTTAGGGCATAGTGCCTAGTATCCGTAGATGTCACTTTTATGATATTGTTGCAACTTGTTATGCTTAATGCTTGTCACTAGGGCCCGAGTGCCATGATCTCAGATCTGAACATGTTATTGATTCATGAAGATATTCGTTGTTTATGATCTTACCTGCAAGTTGTATACACATGTCGCTGTCCGGAACCAATGGCCCCGAAGTGACAGAAATCGGGACAACCGGAGGGGATGGTAGTGATGTGAGGATCACATGTGTTCACGGAGTGTTAATGCTTTGCTCCGGTACTCTATTAAAAGGAGTACCTTAATTTCCAGTAGTTTCCCTAGAGGCCCGGCTGCCACCGGCTGGTAGGACAAAAGATGTTGTGCAAGTTTCTCATTGCGAGCACGTACGACTAAATATGGAACACATGCCTATTGATTGATTAGTACTTGGATACCGTTTTATTATTATCTGCAAATGCCCCTGCTTTGATTGTTATATGAGTTTCTCTCATCCATGCAACGCCCGTTAATCCGTCCCTGTGCCTACAGTATTTTAATCCTGCTGTTTACTATAATCACTACTGCTGTCTTTATTTCACCGCTGCTGTTATTTCACTATTCCTACTGCTATAAAACTGTTACTACTGATAAACTCTTGCGAGCAAGTCTGTTTCCAGGTGCAGCTGAATTGACAACTCCGCTGTTAAGGCTTACAAGTATTCTTTGTCTCCCCTTGTGTCGAATCAATAAATTGGGTAATACTTCCCTCGAAGACTGTTGCGATCCCCTATACTTCCACTATGCTCGCTAATTACTCCTTCAATGGTAAGATTCCAAAGAAGCTTGGAGACCCAGGTATACCGACTATTCCTTGTTCCATCAAGAATAATTATGTTAGAACTGCTCTATGTGATTTGGGAGCAGGTGTTAGTGTAATGCCTTTTTCTCTTTATAAGAGACTTGATTTAGATAAGTTAATACCAACTGATATATCTTTGCAAATGGCTGATAAATCTACTGCTATTCCTGTTGGTGTATGTGAAAATGTTCCTGTTCAAGTTACTCAGCATTGCTTGATATTAACTGATTTTGTTGTGTTGGAAATGCCTGAAGATGATAATATGTCCATTATTCTTGGAAGACCCTTTCTTAATACTGCAGGGGCTGTTATTGATTGCAATAAAGGCAAGGTTACTTTCAATGTTGATGACAAGGAACATACTGTCTATTTTCCCAAGAGGATTGATAAAGTATATGGAGTTAATACAATTTTTAATGTGAAAACTATCAAAGTGGGATCCATTGATTGTCCTATATATGAGCCTAAAGAAGAATATCAAACTCTTGTGATTGGATCCATATCAATTCAATATAAGGTAACATGATTGATTTGAGGTTTATTTCTTCTTATGTCATATAAAATTTATTTGGTAGCAAGACTTGATCAACCTTGTTAACAAGTATATTTTAATGCATAAGAGAGCTAAACAACATTTCTTTCTTTCTTTCTCCCTCCATTTATTTTACTTGCTGTAGCACATTTTGTTTTGCAATATGCTTTAGTTGTTTAAGATTTTGGAAATCATTTTCCTGCGCAGTAATAATTAATTTAACACCCAGAAATGTGCATTTTTCGAAGTTCTCTAAAAATTACAAAAATTATACTGGTAGTCCTATTTTTCGAAGAGGCACCTGGGAGCACCTGGGGCTGACCAGTGGGGCACCCCAGGGTGGCACCCCACAGGCCGGCGCGGCCAGCAAGGGGGGCGCGCCACCCTGGTGTGTGGGCCCCCCTTTGCCCCACTTCAGCATCTCTTCCTCCCATGCTCTTCTCTCTCCCGAAAAAACTCGCACCAGGTTCCTCTCACTCGCGTTTCTGCTCAAGAACTCGCGATTTTTCGATCTCTTTGCTCAGCCCAGATTTCTGTCTGAAATTTGGCACATTTGCTCCTTGGTATGTGACTCCTTTGATTGTCCAATTAGAATTTTGTTTGGTTGAGTATATCTTGAATATTTTGCTGCTGTAGATAACATGTTTAGTGAGCTTGCATGCTTGTTCTAAGTGGTAGAAACTAGTTTTGATGCATGTTTAGTACTCTAGCAAGTTCCTATAGTAGTTCCCCTCAATTATATACCTTGAAATCAAATTTTATAATGGTTGTTGAAAATTTCAGAAGAGGAAGATGAAGAAATTCAAATTTGGAGAATTGTTCAAGAAAGGAACAACCAGCACCGGTAGGCCCTCGAGGGCGTCCACTCAGATTAGGCGATCCTACAATGAGGATATCATCGCGCCTAGCTTCGCGCCCGAGGAGGACAATGGGGCTCCTAATGCTTCATCCTTCCCATGTTATGATTTTCTGACAAATGCAGGGATATTGGATGATTTCTTCACCCTTGTCAACAGGGCGGGCTTAGCCACCTACGTGGGAGATGAAAGGGAGCAATACTACATGCTCACCAAAATTTTCGTTGAGAGCTTCAAGTTCCACAACACGCAATATGAGCCGACAGTTGCATTCAAGATCTATGGTAATCCTGTTACTATGGAATTGGAAGAATTTTGTCGTGCATTGGATATTGCCCCTGTAGGTACAGCAAGGAGGATTGATGACAACCCCCGGGACCTGTTGGAGCTCTATCGAGGGATCACCGAAGATGATTGCCGCACCATTCAGCGCGGCAAGATAAGAAATATTCAACTTCCCGCCATTAAATATTTTGCATATTACATTGCTACTAGTATTCTTGGTAGGGAAAATACTAGTAATATCTCTAGCTATCATCTTGCTTTCTTGAATGCTGCACTTACTGGACAGACACCTTATCATCTTGGTTCTCTTATTGCTCGCCGCCTGTCTAGCAGGGGGCCTATTTTTGGAGGAACTATTGCACTGCGCATTTTAACACATTTAAGACTCCCTCTTGATTCTAATGATGTGCCATTAACCCCTAGGAGACTTGATATTGCTGCTATGAAGAGTCATCATTTTGTTACTACTGATTCCACTATAGATAATATGGTCTATAGAATGTTGTTTGCTGACGGGGATGAGAAGGAAATCCCTCTTCCCCAGCCAGGTTTGTTCAATATTGACAGGCAATCATGGTCGCTCACTAAGGAGGAGGTGGAGGAACATATGAAGATACAAGACTTCCACCAGCAGCATGACTCCGAGGACGCCGAGCCCTCCTACGACTGCACCGTCACATACCCCGATGCTTCCTCCAGCACATACCTGGAACCGGGTCGTTCTTCGTCGTACTACGGAGACACCACTTCATGGGGACCGTGGGAATGAACTCCACTTAGGCCAAAAGCCTAAGCTTGGGGGAGGTATACCGGCATCACTCATTCTTTGCATATTATGGTTGCTGGATACTTGTACATACTTGTTTAGTTTCTTAGAGTGGTTTTCTAATGAGAGGGAGATGATATTTGGGGAAGTGCTGTCCAAAAACAGATTCTGGGCTGTTACCAAAAAAATTCGTACGCACAGCCAGAACGTTATTTTGAGTTGCCAATTTTTGAGCATGTGCCCCAGGTTGTTATCTAACTTTCATTAGTTGAACACTTTTTGAGCTGAGCAATGGAAGATTTTTGTTAATTTCGATTTCTGTACTGCTGTCAGGTTTTGGCAGATTTCTGTCATCCTGCTTTTCTGTGTTTCTGTTAGTTTGCATTCTTTTGTTTTCGCTTTGTTTCTTTCCTAAAACACAAAAAGACCAAAAATATTTCTGTTGTTTCTCTTCACCATTTGTTTATTTGGTTCTTTGCTCTTATTTTACTTCGTTTGCTATCGGTAGTTTGCCATGAGAAAACCCAAAAAGATTTTGCTTTGTTTGTTTGTTTCTTTTGTTCTTGTTTCCAATTCGAAAACACCAAAAATATTTGCTGTTCTTCTTTGGTTTGTAAAGTTCATCATGATTTCAATGGTCTTCGGTGGCTGGAGCGTGGTTTTCATTTCATATTATCCAAGCTACACAAGTGAAAGGCAATAATGACGATCTACAACAATTGGATTGTGGTGAGAGGCTGGTATGAACTCTATTTGTTTTCATTTTTGTACATATACTCATCCATGTGAGCATGCTTAGTTGGTTCATGTGAGGTATATGTTATTTGAGAAAGTCTAGTAGTTCATGATCTCTCATGTTTAGCTCCAATTTATTAATATGAGTAGCATGTCATGGATGTTCGCTTGCATTGTTTTATTCATAAGTAAGTATGGCATTGTGGTATCCTCCTCTGAATAATTCATTTATATCGACTTGGCACATGCTCACGCATGCATATGACTGAACAAAAAGTCAATTAAGCCTCAATGATTTATATTGCTTCAGAGTTCTTGTATCACTTTTATGCCTCCATTAATTTATTTTGCCGCAAGCATGATTATGACAGTTATTGCTCTCTTGATTTGTCGCTCCCTAGTCTTTTGCTAGCCTTCACTTGTACTGAGCGGGAATGCCGCTCGTGCTTCCAAACACCTGAAAACCAAGTTGTTCCAAAGTGTCCACCATAAATACCTATGCATGGCATTTCAAACCATTCCAAGTAAATTCTCATGCGCTACCTTTAAAACTTTCAAAATGCTTCTCAATTTGTGTTAATGTTTCATAGCTCATGAAGAAGTATGTGGTGTTTAGCTTTCAACCTTGTCATTTACTTTTGACGGACTCTCATATGGACTAGTGGCACATCCGCTTATCCAATAATTTTGCAAAAAGAGCTGGCAATGGGATTATCCTCCATGGTTTGTGATTGTTGGACGGCACCCGAAGGATTCTGTTAGCCATGGCTTGTGTAAGCAAAGGTTGGGGGAGTGTCATCATCATAATAAAACTTAAATAAAAAGGCACTCCTTCATGGTATGTGATTGTTGGCAGGCACCCGAGGATTCGGTTAGCCATGGTTTGTGTAAGAAAGGTTGGAAGGAGTGCCACATAAACATACAAATAATTCATGGGAGCCGCTCTTGGGAGTCCGGTTGATGAGGTAGTTAGTGTACCCATTACCATTCGTTGACAACAACAAGCACTTCTCAAAATAATTTTACTCCTGTTTTAAAAATGAAAAGCTCTAGCGCATGTTAATCCCTGCTTCCCTCACTACAAGAAAAGTTGCCATGGCCGACGAAGTTGAAGTCGCGCCGTGGTTGCTGGTGTACCATGGCCGACGATTTTGGTCCCTCCGTGGTGCATGTCAAAACTTTTTTTTTTTTTTGAGGCCACCTAGCCCGACGAAAGCGGCCAAAACGTCGCGTATGGTGGCCCGGGACGTGGTGCATCTCGAAATCTCGGGTTCGCCGGCCGAGTCAACGCAAATCCGCACCGCCGAGGGATGTAGGGCCCAGATGGCAGCCTCTCTGGCATTGTTTTTTTCTAGATCGCGCCATCTCGTTCAACGTTCTCCGATCGAGCCGTTTACGATGCAGGATCATGGGTCCCGCATGTCATCCTCTATGAACCAAAATTCTTTCTATTCTTGGATTTTTTTGACCCCCTGATTTCTGGCTACTTCCTTTTTCTTTTGATCCCTTGCCGCCTTGGAAACGTTGAGACCGCTGCTGCTAAATGGGACCCGCATGTCATCCTCTATGTACTATAAAACTTTCTTTTCTTGGAGTTTTTTTTGGCACCTCAAATTTGGTCACTTGCCTTTTTCTTTCGATCCCCTGCCGCCTCTCAAACGGTGATACCGCTGCTAAATGGGACCCGCATGTCATCCTCTATGTACTATAAAACTTTCTTTTCTTGGAGTTTTTTTGGCACCTCAAATTTGGTCACTTGCCTTTTTCTTTCGATCCTGCCGCCTCTCAAACGGTGATACCGCTGCTGCTAAATGGGACCCGCATGTCATCCTCTATGTACTATAAAACTTTCTTTTCTTGAATTATTTTTGGCACCTCAAATTTGGTCACTTGCCTTTTTCTTTCGATCCCGCCGCCTCTCAAACGGTGATACCGCTGCTGCTAAATGGGACCCGCATGTCATCCTCTATGTACTATAAAACTTTCTTTTCTTGGATTTTTTGGCACCTCATATTTGGTCACTTGACTTTTTCTTTCGATCCCCTGCTGCCTCTGCTGCTAAATGGGACCCGCATGTCATCCTCTATGTACTATAAAACTTTCTTTTCTTGGATTTTTTTGGCACCTCATATTTGGTCACTTGACTTTTTCTTTCGATCCCCTGCCTCTCAAACAGTGATACCGCTGCTGCTAAATGGGACCCGCATGTCATCCACTATGTACTATAAAACTTTCTTTTCTTGGATTTTTTTGGCACCTCATATTTGGTAACTTGACTTTTTCTTTCGATCCCCTGCTGCCTCTCAAACAGTGATACCGCTGTTGCTAAATGGGACCCGCATGTCATCCTCTATGTACTATAAAACTTTCATTTTTTGGATTATTTTTGGCACCTCATATTTGGTCACTTGACTTTTTCTTTCGATCCCCTGCCGCCTCTCAAACGGTGAGACCGCTGCAGCTAAATGGGACCCGCATGTCATCCTCTATGAGCAATCAACTTTCTTTTCTTGGAGTTTTTTTGGCACCTCATATTTGGTAACTTGACTTTTTCTTTCGATCTCATGCCACGTTTGAAACGTTGAGGTACCTGCTGGCTCATGGGACCCGCATGTCATCCTCTGTGTGCTATAAAAGTTTCTTTTGTTGGTTTTTTTTTCACCCTCTAATTTTTGGCTTGCCTTTTTCTTTTGATCCCCTGCCCCCTTTGAAACGTTGAGTAAGCTGTTGGTTCAAGGGACCCGCATGTCATCCTCTATGTCCATCAACTTTCTTTTCTTGGATTTTTTTCACCCCCTAATTACTAGCTACTTTCTTTTTCTTTTGATCTCAAGCCGCATTACAAACATTGAGACCGCTGCTGCAAAATGGGACCCACATGTCATCCTCTATGTACAATAAAGTTTCTTTTCTTGGATTATCTTTTGCTCCTGATATTTTGTCACTTGCCTTTTTCTTTCGATCTCATGCCGCCTTTGAAACGTTGAGTAAGCTGCTGGCTCATGGGTCCCGCATGTCATCCTCTACGAACAATAAAAGTTTCCTTTCTTGGAGTTATTTTTTACCCCTAATTTCTGGCTATTTGCCTTTTTCTTTTGATCTCATGCCCCCTCTGAAACGATGAGGACGCTGTTGGCAGGTCGGTCCCACATGTCATCCTCTATGAACAATAAAAGTTTCCTTTGATGGATTTATTTTGAACCCCTCATTAATTTCTGGATATTTCCCCTGCCGCCTTGGAATCGTTGAGGATGCTGCTGCCTCATGGGTCCCGCATGTCATCCTCTCAGAACGGTAAATGTTTATTTTCTTGGATTTTGTTGACCAAACGATTTTTGGCTTATTTTTTCTTTCGATCACCTGCAGCCTTTAAAACGTTGAGGACGCCGCTGGCTCACGGGTCCCACATGTCAACCTCTATGAACAATAAACGCTGAGGATGCTGCTGCCTCATGGGTCCCGCATGTCATCCTCTCAGAACGAAAATGTTTCTTTTCTTGGATTTTTTACCAACAGATTTTTGGTTTATTTTTTCTTTCCATCCCCTGCCGCCTTTAAAACGTTGACGACGCTGTTGGCTCATGGGTCCCCGATGTCAGCCTCCCCGTACAAGAAACATATGATATCTTGATTATTTTGCAGACAATAAACAATGTATTGCGCTCTGAGCTATTTCAAACGGATAATTAAATCTTTATTTTTACATAAACAAACTTATATGTTGAATCTCCTTGTTTTTTTGTCTTTGCGAAGCATAGGACTTTCCTGTTTTTTTAGAAAATTCGGAACTTTCCTGTTTTGGAGTGGGCTGAAATTGTACGAGTCAAAAGGCCAAGCAGGATAGTTCGAAAGCCCAGATGTCCAGATGCAGCCCAATTGAAATCTTTCTTCTTGGATTTTTTTCACCCCCTGATTTCTGGCTACTTCATTTTTCTTTTGGTCCTGTGCCGCCTTGGAAACGTTGAGACCGCTGCTGCTAAATGGGACCCGCATGTCATCCTCTATGTGCAATCAACTTTCTTTTCTTGGAGTTTTTTTGGCACCTCAAATTTGGTCACTTGCCTTTTTCTTTCGATCCCGTGCAGCCTCTCAAACGGTGATACCGCTGCTGCAAAATGGGACCCGCATGTCATCCTCTACGTACAATAAACTTTCTTTTCTTGGATTATTTTTGGCTCCTGATATTTGGTCACTTGCCTTTTTCTTTCGATCCCATGCCACGTTTGAAACGTTGAGGAACCTGCTGGCTCATGGGACCCGCATGTCATCCTCTATGTACTACAAAAGTTTATTTTCTTGGGTTTTTTTCACTCTCTGATTTTTGGCTATTTCCTTTTTCTTTTGATCCCCTGCCGCCTTGGAAACGTTGAGTAAGCTGCAAACTCGTGGGACCCGCATGTCATCCTCTATGTACAATCAATTTTCTTTTCTTGGAGTTTTTTTTACCCCCTAATTTCTGGCTACTTTCTTTTTCTTTTGATCTCAAACCGCATTTGAAACGTTGGGACAGCATGTCATCCTCTATGTACAATAAAAGTTTCTTTTTTTGGATTATTTTTCACCCTCTGATTTTTGGTCACTTGCCTTTTTCTTTCGATCTCATGCCGCCCTTGAAAACGTTGAGGAACCTGCTGGCCCATGGGACCCACATGTCATCCTCTATGTACTATAAAAGTTTCTTTTCTTTGATTTTTTTCACCCTCTGATCTTTGGCTATTTCCTTTTTCTTTTCATCCCCTGCCGCCTTGGAAACGTTAGTAAGCTGCTGACTGGTGGGACCCGCATGTCATCCTCTATGTACAATCAAGTCTCTTTTCTTGGATTTTTTTTTACCCCCTTATTTTTGGTCACTTGCCTTTTTCTTTCGATCTCATGCAGCCTCTGAAACGTTGAGAAGCTGCTGGCTCATGGGACCCACATGTCATCCTCGATACTATAAAAGTTTCTTTTCTTGGATTTTTTTCACCCTCTTATTTTTGGCTGTTTCCTTTTTCTTTTGATCCCCTGCCGCCTTGGAAACATTGATTAAGCTGCTGACACAAGGGGCCCGCATGTCATCCTCTATGTACAATCAACTTGCAAGATCTTGGGGCGGAAGAGCTTGTATAAGTGGGACCCATATGTCATCCTCTATGTACAATAAAAGTTTCTTTTTCTTGGATTATTTTTTGCTCCTGGTATTTGGTCTCTTTCCTTTTTCTTTCGATCTCATGCCGCCTCTGAAACGTTGAGTAAGGTGCTGGGTCATGGGACCCGCATGCCATCCTCTATGTACAATCAACTTTCTTTTCTGGGAGTTTTTTTACCCCTAATTTCTGGCTACTCTTTTTCTTTTGATCTCAAGCCGCATTTGAAACGTTGACACCGCTGCTGCAAAATGGGACCCGCATGTCATCTTTTATGTACAATAAAGTTTCTTTTCTTGGATTATTTTTGGCTCCTGATATTTGGTCACTTGTCTTTTTCTTTCGATCTCATGCCCCCTTTGAAACGTTGAGGAAGCTGCTAGCGCATGGGTCCCGCATGTCATACTCTATGAACAATAAAAGTTTCCTTCCTTGGAGTTATTTTTTACCGCTAATTTCTGGCTACTTCCTTTTTCTTTTGATCCCCTGCCGCCTTGGAAACGTTGAGTAAGCTGCTGACACAAGGGGCCCGCATGTCATCCTCTATGTACAATCAACTTGCAAGATCTTGGAGCGAAAGAGCTTGTATAAGTGGGACCCATATGTCATCATCTATGTACAATAAAAGTTTCTTTTCTTGGATTATTTTTTGCTCCTGATATTTGGTCACTTTCCTTTTTCTTTCTATCTCATGCCGCCACTGAAACGTTGAGTAAGGTGCTGGCTCATGGGACTGTACAATAAAGTTTCATTTCTTAGATTTTTTTTACCCACTGATTTTTGCTAACTTGCCTTTTTCTTTTCGATCATATGCCGCCTTTGAAATTGAGGTCGCCGCTGGCTCATGGGTCCCACAAGTCAGCCTCTATGAACAATAAACCTTTCCTTTGTTGTATTTATTTTTTACCCCTAATTTCTGGCTATTTGCCTTTTTCTTTTGATCCCCTGCGGCCTTTGAAACGATGAGGACGCTGCTGGCAGGTCGGTCCCACATGTCATCCTCTATGAAGAATAAAAGTTTCCTTTTTGGATTTATTTTTGACCCCTAATTTCTGGCTATTTGCCTTTTTCTTCTGATCCCTGCCGACTTCGAAATGATGAGGATGCAGCTGGCAGATCGGTCCCACATGTCAGCCTCTATGAACTATAAATGTTTCCTTTGTAGGATTTATTTTTTACCCCTATTTTCGGGCTACTTGCCTTTTTCTTTGAAACGTTGAGGACGCTACTGTCTCATGGGTCCCACATGGCATCCTCTCTGAACGATAAACCTTCATTTCTTGTTAACGACAGGTTTATCAGTATTATTTTCGCAGACTAATACAAGCTCTTTGGCTCCAAGATCTTGCAAGTTGATAGATTAAATCAAGGAATTATTAGGATATGTTTTAAATTTCAAATCCACTTTATGAATTTTTAAAAATACCGTTATCCATGTGGGTATGGAGCGATCAAGGATTTTCATATTGGGCATGAGCAGTTTCAAAAATTGGAACCCTATAATTCAAAATAAATAAAAACAACTTTTATGTAGAATCTCCGTGTATTTTTTTTTTGCCAATCATAGGATCTGTGTTTCATTAGAAAAGGGCCGAAATTGCATGAGCAGAAAGGCCCATTTGAAGTTATTGGGCTTCGACGGCCGGAGCAAGTAGACCGATAACAATTACCATGTAGATGTTCCTTGGCAACCCAAAAGTGAAATATTGGGCCCAACAGGGGAAGGTTGAACAGTACTTTTTCTATTGGGAAGGTGGTACATGGGGTTATCCTGACAAAAAAAATGGAACATGGGTTACTGAAGGTTGCCCATTTGTGCCTAATATGTTTGTCAGCAGGAGCTTTACCTTCCGCCGCCGCCGCTCCGCTTCCGCCGCCGCCGCCATGCCTCGTCGCGGGTCGAGCTACCGGTACGGCGGCGTCTCGAGCTCGGGGTACAGCAGCGTCCGCGCGCGCCCCAAATTAAGGTACTTCCTCCTCGGGACGGCACCTACGATAGGCTCGGCTGGCCTTGGGGCATTTACCCCTAGCCTCTTCCATGCTCAAGTTTTTGAAATGTTTCTGGCTCTGTTCAACACTGGATCAAATTTGTCAACATGACCATTCTTATGGAGTAGCAACGAGTTGAATCTCTCAAAACTCTTTAAGTTCTGCAATATAACGACTAATTGGTACTACCTTATACAAAATGATTACATATCCTTATTTTGGAAGCAAGCAATCACACACTTATAGTTTGCTAGTCAGCTGCACGTAACGTTAAAAATCGGCAATTATAATGAATAAACCTGTAATTTTCACTTAAAATGCATTAAGGAGCATCAAATTTGACAAATCAAACCATGTCGTACTGAAAATTGACATGTCTTTCTCATGCAGAAATGTAAAATTATCCATGCATGTGCGTTTATACAGGTTAAGTTTTGCACGTATTATTTTTTGTAACTTTTCTGACTACCTTCAAAGCTCCAATCCTTCTTCATCATCTTTGTTGTACCGCACTGATGCAAGTGAATGCGAGCTGCTCGCCAGACGCGACTTCGTGTCCGATATGTGTACTATGCCTTCTCCATCTAGTGCTAGTTACGCCTCTGTGCTAATTAATTCAGCACAAACCTCTGTCATTGCAGCTGTGACTCACCTCGACCATTGGAGCCCAATCACAAGAGCGAGCTCAGTCTCAACCAGAGAGGCATGTGTCTCATGGTTAGCTATCTACAACTTGCTGTCTTACTAAAACCGTGCCTATCATACAGATCACCTCGCTGGTGTAGCAATGGCTGCAAGTAGCTGCTAGCATGAGCGAAGGGGATAAGGAAGAAAAGATTAAAAAAATGGGGTGGGGCCAACAAGCAGGAAAGCTATCTACTAGCTTTATGGATGTTTCTGGAATTGGGTAGAAAATAGTAGATGACACTGTAGCAGCGAATCCCAGAGACCAAAGGCCGTTGGATGATGTCTAATGAACGGCAGAACAAAATCGGCGAAATTAGCTTGAATTTTGATAATAAATCTTGGGCATTTTCCCTCGAACATGATTTATCAACTTTGGGTAGTCTCTGGACTAGTCTCCCTCGTCCACCAATTATTATCATACTACTGCGGAAAGTTGAGGGCAGTCCCTAGTCCCGAGCACTTCGCCCACTTCCCCTGGCCTCATCCCAGAGATCTCACACCAACCACCTCACCGTCGACTAGCCGCCTGTCTACAGCCCTCCGAAGAATCCCCAATGGCGGCGACGCCCCTACTAGAGCGCTCCTCACGCGAGCGCATCATCGAGTCTGGCCCACATGTCTTCCGTGCCTGCCGTGTGTCGGCAAGCACGACCGACTTCTCCGTCGGCGAGCCGCCGGCCGTGGGCGAGGGCGAGGCGTCCCCGTACACTATGACAGTGCACATCTTCTTCTCGAGGACGTACGAGCTCAGGAGGATGGCCGGCCCCCTCCCTGCCCCACTGGATGAGGACGATATCACCACTACACCCTGCGAAGAGGTGGTGCTGGATCTTGGCTTGCCTCCGAGGAAGCTGCGTAGTGGGGGCAATGTCGTGCGAACTATGCGCGAGATTCTTGCCCGTGTATGGCTGCTCAAGAACCTGAACCTCACGGAGGAGGAGTGGGACATCATCATGCCTTACGATGTTATGCACCTGATGTGGCAGCAGGCGTGTCGTCGGCTCGGTGGCCTCCACTTCGACCTCACCCTTAGGGTGGACCACCGGCTCATCGTCAACTTGCCGGCGCTGCAGGACAGTTGGGTCCTAGTTGCGCCGGAGGACGGCCACTGCAGCATATGCATGCTGGGGCTGTCGCAGCGCACAACGGTGCGTCTCCGGGGATGCAAACACCCGTTCCATAGGAAGTGCATCTTCTCCTGGTTTGTAACGAACGCCAGCTGCCCTATCTGCCGCGATAAAGTGCTGACCCATCTTATTTTCGATTTGTAGCATAGTATGAATAAAAACCCTGTATGATAGGGATGCCATGCCAACTTGAATCCTATGTCAAGAGAAATTCTATTTGATTGTGGTTATAAGATATTCTGCATTAGTTTGATCTATTATCATTCTATTTTCCTATGGGATATGACCCTATGAATCAAACAGCATGTGATTACTTCCACACAATTAAGTTTGACCAACTTTTAGTAGGACAACAAACATAAATAATTAGTCATCATGGGATTACAATCCAACAGATAATTGTCTTCAGGACTCATACATTTTCCAAATAGAAAAATCAAAACAAATCATGGTTCTTCATCTCACAGCATGATACAGAGACAAGAGTCTAATCATCATCATCATCATCATCATCATCATCCTCCGTCTTCATTCTGATATTCGTGCATGGTCTCATCCTGCTCGTCCTGTCCATTCTCCTCCTGAGATTCACCAGGTAGCTTCAGTTTATCCATCTCTTTGTCGACTATGCTAACCTCAACAGTGAAATCTACTTCTCCATCATGTGCAGGGATACCTGTATCCAACGAGGTTTCATCAATGTCAGCAACTTTAGTTTGCATACAACCAGCGAAATCATCTTGCTGGGCACCAATTATTGGATCCGCATTCTCATCCAAATCATATATGTTCCTTGCCACAAACTTTTGCACATACTGCCATCCTTTTCTAGATCTGTCTTCCAAGAAAAGTACCTTGGCCGCTTGAGGTACCAAAATATAAGGATCATCCTTGTACCACTGAGCAGTAGTATTGACTGATATGAAATACCCATCATTTCTGGCACCTTTGCCCTTGTTTGGATCTTGGTTGTACCAATAACACTTAAATAGAACCACAGATCGGACAGTAACCTTATCACTATAGAACAACTGAATAACCTCTTCTATGTGACCATAATGGTCAAATGACTCTGATCTCTTTTTTCTGGTTGTCAAGTGATCTCCACTGGTTGTGATGCCACTATTTCGTGTCTTCAAATGTTGTTCACGCTCATAGGAGCTGTAATGGACACCATTGGCATTGCAAGCTGCAGCTACCAACACCCTCTTATCTGGACCACGTGATAGGACAAGGAGATCAGCACTAACAGCGCCTGGATTCTCCGCATGGAGTTTCGAGATCTACGATTACAAAATAGACAAGAGGTCATCTCATGTGAAAACACATAGACAAGTCAGAGTGCAATTGAACATCTTACATATTTCTCAAACCAGTCCTGAAACCCACTCCCACGTGCCGATAGCTTTCCATTCGTTTCCATGTACAACCTGCAAAACATAGCCAAGTCAGCTGAATATATTTCATTTTGATACAAGTTCATAGTATATGCGAGGAACTGAGTAGTTCGTGTGCATAGTACTCACTTAACATATTCATCAGCCTCTGTAGCATTATTCAGCACATACCAAGACAGCTGTTCAAATTCAGACTGCTCTAATGTTTTTTCGGTCCTCTTTCCTATTAGCTCAACACCATGATTAAAAACAGATCCTCCAACTTCCAAAATTCTGCGACCCCGATTGAATCTGGTCTCAATATCAGGAATATATCTTGAGGCAAATGTATATGCTTCAGCAGCAATATACGCCACTGCAATGCAAGCCTCCGGTCTAGCTTTGTTCCTAACTGTATTCTTGAAAGTGCACAGTCGACGTTCTATAGGGTACATCCATCCATACTGTACCGGACCTCTTAAAAGTGCCTCATCAGGTAGATGAACAGCCAAATGCACCATCACATCAAAGAAGGCTGGAGGATATATCAGCTCCAGCTTGCACAGGATTACTGCTATGTCCACCTTAAGACGTTCTACAACAGCTCTGCTTAGAGTTTTACTACATATTTCCCTAAAGAACCTTCCCAACTCTGCAATCACGTTGTACATATTTGGCTTCACTAAATCTTTAATGCCAATAGCTAAAAGCCTTTGCAGCAGGATGTGACAATCGTGAGTTTTCAACCCTTGGAGCTTGTTTCCTTCAGCATTGAGACAATTTGCAATGTTGGAAGCAAATCCGAACGGGAACATCACACCTCGGAGGTACTCACAAAATAATCTCCTTTTAGGCATCGGCAATGTGAATTCCGCGCCTCGAAATTTATAATGTTTTTCCTTGCCTTTGTTCACTTTGTCATTACGATCCAGTTGCAAGTGCCTGTTAACATTCAATGTTGCACAATCAATCCTAGCATTTGAGCTATCTTTTGTCTTGGATGGAATGTTGAGTAATGTGCCGACAATGCTGTCACATATATTCTTCTCCATGTGCATGATATCAATATTATGCCGAAGCTTCTTACCAGCCCAATACGGCAAGTCCCAAAGAGTGGTCCTGCGCTTATAAAATATTCTCGGTCTATCATTTTCCATTTCCTTCCTCTTGGTACGTGCTGCTATTTCACCTCCCATCTTCCTTTTGGTAGCTGCTAGACTCAGTTCATCTCCTCTCTTCTTCCTTTTTCTATCTGCTACTACTGCTGCTGCATCTTCTGTATTCTTCTCTGCTGTACCTGCTGTGGCGGCTGGTGGTTTTCCTGGTTTAACATTTCTGACCGCTTCTAGGTGCGCCTCCAACTCGTGACTCTTAAAGTGCTGCGGTTTAGTCTTTTTACAGGCCTGATCACCAATAAATTGCAATTTTTTTCTATTTTTTCGGAAACTGTGATCTAATGGAAGGAAACGGCGATGGCCCATATAGCATATCTTGTTTATTATCCTCACTGCCAGCTGATCAGTATCACAGTGAACACATGCATTATAACCTGATGTTACTCTGCCTGACATAGTGCCCAAAGCTGGATAATCATGGGTGCAATACAGTACAGCAGCACGTAATAGAAAATTTTGTTCTTTAGGTTGACACACATCCCGTGTAGGGACACCCTCCCATAATGTTTGCAAGTCTCTAATAAGAGGCTGCATGAACACATCAAAATCCTTCCCAGGAGATTTGGGACCTGGGATGAGTAAGGCCATCATACAGTTCGACTGATCGGTGCATGTCCAGGGAGCCTGGTTGTAAGGTGTAACTAGTACTGGCCACATGCTATACGAGTTGCTCATGTCTCCAACGTATCGATAATTTCTTATGTTCCATGCTACTTTATTGATGATACCTACATGTTTTATGCACATTATATGTCATATTTATGCATTTTATGGAACTAACCTATTAACAAGATGCCGAAGAGCCAGTTGCTGTTTTCTGCTGTTTTTGGTTTCAGAAATCCTAGTAAAGAAATATTCTCGGAATTGGACGAAACTTTCGCCCAGGGTCCTATTTTTGCACGAAGCTTCCAGAAGACCGAAGACCTAACGAAGTGGGGCCACGAGGCGGCCAGGAGGAGGCGGCGCGGCCAGGCCCGGCCGCGCCGACCTGCCCCCTGGGCCCCTCGTGTGGCCCCTCGCGTTGACCTTCCGCCTACTTAAAGCTCCCGTCGCGAAACCCCCATACCGAGAGCACGATACGGAAAACCTTACAGAGACGCCGCCGCCGCGAATCCCATCTCGGGGGATTCGGAGATCGCCTCCGGCACCCTGCCGGAGAGGGGATTCATCTCCCGGAGGACTCTTCATCGCCATGATCGCCTCCGGAGTGATGAGTGAGTAGTTCACCCCTGGACCATGGGTCCATAGCAGTAGCTAGATGGTCGTCTTCTCCTTGTTGTGCTTCATTGTTAGATCTTGTGAGCTGCCTAACATGATCAAGATCATCTATATGTAATTCTATATGTTGTGTTTGTCGGGATCCGATGGATAGAGAGTACTATGATTATGGTGATTATCAATCTATTGTTCATGTGTTGTTTATGATCTTGCATGCTCTCCGTTATTAGTAGAGGCTCTGGCCAAGTTTTTACTCTTAACTCCAAGAGGGAGTAATTATGCTCGATAGTGGGTTCATGCCTTCATTGATACCTGGGACAGTGACAGAAAGTTCTAAGGTTGTGATGTGCTGTTGCCACTAGGGATAAAACATTGATGCTATGTCTAAGGATGTAGTTATTGATTACATTACGCACAATACTTAATGCAATTGTCTGTTGCTTTGCAACTTAATACTGGAGGGGGTTCGGACGATAACCTGAAGGTGGACTTTTTAGGCATAGATGCAGTTGGATGGCGGTCTATGTACTTTGTCGTAATGCCCAATTAAATCTCACTATATTTACCATGTCATGTATATGCATTATTATGCCTTTCTCTATTTGTCAATTGCCCGACTGTAATTTGTTCACCCAACATGCTTTTATCTTATGGGAGAGACACCTCTAGTGAACTGTGGACCCCGGTCCTATTCTTTACATAGCATACATTCTACTTGTTTTACTGTTTTCTTTGCAAACATCTTCCACTCGATACGTTTAATCCTTTGTTACAGCAAGCCGGTGAGATTGACAACCTCACTGTTTCGTTGGGGCAAAGTACTTTGGTTGTGTTGTGCAGGTTCCTAGTTGGCGCCGGAATCCCTGGTGTTGCGCCGCATCACATTTCGCGACCATCAACCTTCAACGTGCTTCTTGGCTCCTACTGGTTCGATTAAACCTTGGTTTCATACTGAGGGAAAACTTGCCACTGTGCGCATCATACCTTCCTCTTGGGGTTCCCAACGGACGTGTACATCTACGCGCATCAAGCACTTTTTCTGGCGCCGTTGCCGGGGAGATCAAGACACGCTGCAAGGGGAGTCTCCACTTCTCAATCTCTTTACTTTGTTTTTGTCTTGCTTTATTTTATTTACTACTTTGTTTGCTGCACTAAATCAAAATACAAAAAAATTAGTTGCTAGTTTTACTTTATTTGCTATCTTGTTTGCTATATCAAAAACACAAAAAAATTAGTTACTCGCATTTACTTTATCTAGTTTGCTTTATTTACTGTTGCTAAAATGGCCAACCCTGAAAATACTAAGTTGTGTGACTTCACAAATGCAAATAATAATGATTTCCTATGCACACCTATTGCTCCACCTGCTACTACAGCAGAATTCTTTGAAATTAAACCTGCTTTACTGAATTTGGTTATGAGAGAACAATTTTCTGGTGCTAGTTCTGATGATGCTGCTGCCCATCTCAATAATTTTGTTGAACTTTGTGAAATGCAAAAGTATAAAGATGTAGATGGTGATATTATTAAATTGAAAGTGTTTCCTTTCTCATTAAGAGGAAGAGCTAAAGATTGGTTGCTATCTTTGCCTAAGAATAGTATTGATTCATGGACTAAATGCAAGGATGCTTTTATTAGTAGATATTATCCTCCCGCTAAAATTATTTCTTTGAGAAGTAGCATAATGAATTTTAAACAATTAGATACTGAACATGTTGCTCAAGCTTGGGAGAGAATGAAAACTTTGGTAAAGAATTGCCCAACCCATGGACTGACTACTTGGATGATCATCCAAACCTTCTATGCAGGACTAAATTTTTCTTCGCGGAATTTATTGGATTCAGCTGCTGGAGGTACTTTTATGTCCATCACATTGGGGGCGGCTACAAAACTTCTTGATGATATGATGATAAATTACTCTGAATGGCACACGGAAAGAGCTCCACAAGGTAAGAAGGTAAATTCTGTTGAAGAAACCTCTTCCTTGAATGATAAGATTGATGTGATTATGTCTATGCTTGTGAATGGTAGATCTAATGTAGATCCAAATAATGTTCCTTTAGCTTCATTGGTTGCTCAAGAAGAAAATGTTGATGTGAATTTCATTAAAAATAATAATTTCAACAACAATGCTTATAGGAACAACTATGGTAATACTTATGGTAGATATGAGGAAAGGATGTTAGAAATTGAAAGATCCACTAAAAACTTTATGCAATCACAATATGAGCAAAATCAATTGTTTACTAAAACTATGAATGAACAATCTACCTTGTTGAAAAATATAGGAAATCAACTTGAAAACTTGAATAGGGAGATTTCTGGTCTGCAAACTAAAATTTCAAATGCTGAAACCCGAATCTCATACATGTCTGCATCACAATCTTCTTTAATTAATAAAATGGCTGCTAAACCTGATGATATTGATAGTAAGATTACTACTACAGCAAATGCCATCCAAGTTAGAATTAATGAGAATATAAGATTAATGGCTGAGTTGCGTGCTAGGTGGGATAGAGAAGAAAATGAAAAACTAGCTAAAGAGAATAATGTAGCTAAAGTTTGGACTATTACCACCACTAGTAATGCTAATTCTTCACATGTTGCTGCACCTCCTACTATCAATGGTAAAATAATTGGTGTTGGCAATGTTTCTACTCCTAGTGCAAAGCGTACAAAGCTGCCTGAAATTGCTAAAACTGCTGAAACTGCTTGTGATAAAACTGCTGAAATTTTTTCCAACCTTGGGAATAATGATCCCATTGCTGTAGCTCATAATGATTTAGATTTTGATGATTGCCACATCTCTGAAGTTATAAAGTTCTTGCAAAAACTTGCTAAAAGTCCTAATGCTAGTGCTATAAATTTAGCCTTTACAAAACATATTACAAATGCTCTCATAAAAGCTAGAGAAGAGAAACTAAAACTTGAAACTTCTATTCCTAGAAAGTTAGAAGATGGTTGGGAGCCCATCATTAAAATGAAATTCAATGACTTTGAATGTAATGCCTTATGTGATCTTGGTGCAAGTATTTCTGTTATGCCTAAAAAGATTTATGATATGCTTGACTTGCCACCATTAAAGAATTGTTATTTGGATGTTAATCTTGCCGATAATGTTAAAAAGAAACCTTTGGGGAGGATTGATAATGTGCATATTACGGTTAACAATAACCTTGTCCCCGTTGATTTTGTTGTCTTGGATATCGAATGCAATGCATCTTGTCCAATTGTGTTGGGAAGACCTTTTCTTCGAACTGTTGGTGCTGTTATTGATATGAGGGAAGGTAATATTAAATATCAATTTCCTCTCAAGAAAGGTATGGAACACTTCCCTAGAAAGAGAATGAAGTTGCCTTTTGATTCTATTATTAGAACAAGCTATGATGTTGATGCTTCTACTCTCGATGTTACTTGATTTGCACTTTCTGCGCCTAGCTGAAAGGCGTTAAAGAAAAGCGCTTATGGGAGACAACCCATGTTTTTACCTACAGCAATTTTTTGTTTTATTGAGTCTTGGAAGTTGTTTACTACTGTAGCAACCTCTCCTTATCATGTTTTTGTGCCAAGTAAAGTTTCTATGTCAAAGTTGATGTTATATTTGGGATCGCTGCGCAGAAACAGCATTGCTGTCTGTCACGAATCTGGGCATAATTCTCTGTAGAAAATTCGAAAAAATCTGCCAATTTACGAGCGTGATCCTCAGATATGTACGCAACTTTCATTAGTTTTGAGTTTTTCCATTTGAGCAAGTCTGGTGCCATTTATAAATTCGTCTTTACGGACTGTTCTGTTTTTGACAGATTCTGCCTTTTATTTCGCATTGCCTCTTTTGCTATGTTGGATTTATTTCTTTGATCCATTAATGTCCAGTAGCATTATGCAATGTCCAGAAGTGAAAAGAATGATTGTGTCACCTCTGAATGAGTGAATTATTAATGATGCACTAACCCTCTAATGAGTTTGCTTGAAGTTTGGTGTGAAGGAAGTTTTCAAGGGTCAAGAGAGGAGAATGATATACTAAGATCAAGAGGAGTGAAAGCTCTAAGCTTGGGGATGCCCCCGTGGTTCATCCCTGCATATTTTAAGAAGACTCAAGCGTCTAAGCTTGGGGATGCCCAAGGCATCCCCTTCTTCATCGACAACATCATCAGGTTCCTCCCCTGAAACTATATTTTTATTCAGTCACATCTGGTGTTCTTTACTTGGAGCGTCGGTTTGTTTTCGTTTTTGTTTTTGTTTGAATAAGATGGATCCTAGCATTCACTTTGTGGGAGAGAGACACGCTCCGCTGTTGCATATGGACACATGTGTCCTTAGGCTTTACTCATAATGTTCAAGGCGAAGTTTCTTCTTCGTTAATTTGTTATATGGTTGGAATTGGAAAATGCTACATGTAGTAATTCTAAAAATGTCTTGGATAATGTGATACTTGGCAATTGTTGTGCTCATGTTTAAGCTCTTGCATCATATGCTTTGCACCCATTAATGAAGAAATACATAGAGCTTGCTAAAATTTGATTTGCATATTTGGTTTCTCTAAGGTCTAGATAATATCTAGTATTGAGTTTTGAACAACAAGGAAGACGGTGTAGAGTCTTATAATGTTTACAATATGTCTTTTATGTGAGTCTTGCTGCACTTGTTCATCCTTGAGTTTGCTTCAAATAACCTTGCTAGCCTAAACCTTGTATCGAGAGGGAATACTTCTCATGCATCCAAAATCCTTGAGCCAACCACTATGCCATTTGTGTCCACCATACCTACCTACTACATGGTATTTACCCGCCATTCCAAAGTAAATTGCTTGAGTGCTACCTTTAAAATTCCATCATTCACCTTTGCAATATATAGCTCATGGGACAAAATAGCCTTAAAAACTATCGTAGTATTGAATATGTACTTATGCACTTTATATTTTATTAAGTTGCCTGTTGTGCGATAACCATGTTTCTGGGGAACGCCATCAACTATTGTTGAATATCATGTGAGTTGCTATGCATGTCCGTCTTGTCTGAAGGTCTATCATTTTAGTGGTTGGAGCATGCAAAATTGTTAGAGAAGAACATTGGGCCGCTAACTAAAGCCATGAATCATGGTGGAAGTTTCAGTTTTGGACATATATCCTCAATCTCATATGAGAATAATAACTTTGCTACATGCTTATGCATTAAAGAGGAGTCCATTATCTGTTGTCCATGTTGTCCCGGTATGGATGTCTAAGTTGAGAATAATCAAAAGCGAGAAATCCGAAATGCGAGCATTCTCCTTGGACCTTTGTACAGGCGGCATGGAGGTACCCCTTTGTGACACTTGGTTGAAACATGGCATGCAAAGATCCGGTAGTCCAAGTTAAGTAGGACGAGGTGCGGGCACTATTAGTATACTATGCGTGAGGCTTGCAACTTGTAAGATATAATTTTCATAACTCATATGCTTTATTACTACCGTTGACAAAATTGTTTCATGTTTTCAAAATAAAAGCTCTAGCACAAATACAGCAATCGATGCTTTCCTCTGCGAAGGACCATTCTTTTACTTTTATTGTTGAGTCAGTTTACCTATCTCCTTCCACCTTAAGAAGCAAACACTTGTGTGAACTGTGCATTGATTCCTACATACTTGCATATTGCACTTGTTATATTACTTTATGTTGACAATATCCATGAGATATACATGTTACAAGTTGAAAGCAACCGCTGAAACTTAATCTTCTTATGTGTTGCTTCAACACCTTTACTTTGATTTATTGCTTTACGAGTTAACTCTTATGCAAGACTTATTGATGCTTGTCTTGAAGTACTATTCATGAAAAGTCTTTGCTATATGATTCAGTTGTTTACTCATGTCATTACCTTTGCTTTGATCGCTGCATTCATTACATATGTTTACAAATAGTATGATCAAGATTATGATGGCATGTCACTTCAGAAATTATCTTTGTTATCGTTTTACCTGCTCGGGACGAGAACTAAGCTTGGGGATGCTGATACGTCTCCAACGTATCGATAATTTCTTATGTTCCATGCTACTTTATTGATGATACCTACATGTTTTATGCACATTATATGTCATATTTATGCATTTTCTGGAACTAACCTATTAACAAGATGCCGAAGAGCCGATTGCTGTTTTGCTGTTTTGGTTTCAGAAATCCTAGTAAAGAAATATTCTCGGAATTGGACGAAACTTTCGCCCAGGGTCCTATTTTTGCACGAAGCTTCCAGAAGACCGAAGACCTAACGAAGTGGGGCCACGAGGCGGGAGGGAGGCCGGCGCGGCCCAGGGGCCGCGCCGACCTGCCCCCTGGGCCCCTCGTGTGGCCCCTCGCGTTGACCTTCCGCCTACTTAAAGCTCCGTCGCGAAACCCCCAGTACCGAGAGCCACGATACGGAAAACCTTACAGAGACGCCGCCGCCGCGTCCCATCTCGGGGGATTCGGAGATCGCCTCCGGCACCCTGCCGGAGAGGGGATTCATCTCCCGGAGGACTCTTCATCGCCATGATCGCCTCCGGAGTGATGAGTGAGTAGTTCACCCCTGGACCATGGGTCCATAGCAGTAGCTAGATGGTCGTCTTCTCCTTGTTGTGCTTCATTGTTAGATCTTGTGAGCTGCCTAACATGATCAAGATCATCTATATGTAATTCTATATGTTGTGTTTGTCGGGATCCGATGGATAGAGAGTACTATGATTATGGTGATTATCAATCTATTGTTCATGTGTTGTTTATGATCTTGCATGCTCTCCGTTATTAGTAGAGGCTCTGGCCAAGTTTTTACTCTTAACTCCAAGAGGGAGTAATTATGCTCGATAGTGGGTTCATGCCTTCATTGATACCTGGGACAGTGACAGAAAGTTCTAAGGTTGTGATGTGCTGTTGCCACTAGGGATAAAACATTGATGCTATGTCTAAGGATGTAGTTATTGATTACATTACGCACAATACTTAATGCAATTGTCTGTTGCTTTGCAACTTAATACTGGAGGGGGTTCGGACGATAACCTGAAGGTGGACTTTTTAGGCATAGATGCAGTTGGATGGCGGTCTATGTACTTTGTCGTAATGCCCAATTAAATCTCACTATATTTACCATGTCATGTATATGCATTATTATGCCTTTCTCTATTTGTCAATTGCCCGACTGTAATTTGTTCACCCAACATGCTTTTATCTTATGGGAGAGACACCTCTAGTGAACTGTGGACCCCGGTCCTATTCTTTACATAGCATACATTCTACTTGTTTTACTGTTTTCTTTGCAAACATCTTCCACTCGATACGTTTAATCCTTTGTTACAGCAAGCCGGTGAGATTGACAACCTCACTGTTTCGTTGGGGCAAAGTACTTTGGTTGTGTTGTGCAGGTTCCTAGTTGGCGCCGGAATCCCTGGTGTTGCGCCGCATCACATTTCGCGACCATCAACCTTCAACGTGCTTCTTGGCTCCTACTGGTTCGATTAAACCTTGGTTTCATACGAGGGAAACTTGCATGTCCAGGGAGCCTGGTTGTAAGGTGTAACTAGTACTGGCCACATGCTATACGAGTTGCTCATGTTGCCAAATGGGTTGAATCCATCTGTAGCAAGGCCAAGTCTCAGGTTCCTTGGATCTGCAGCAAAATCTGGATGATCCAGGTCGAATTGCTTCCATTCATCGCCATCAGCAGGATGCCTCAGTAAATCAGGGTCGGGCGTGAGAATCTCTTTGTGCCATCTTGTTTCCCGAGATGTTTGTTCTGAAGCAAACAACCTCTGCAATCTTTGTACAAGTGGAAAGTATCTCAGAACCTTCCAAGGAATCTTTTTCTTACCACCAGCTCCATCATGTTTCCATCTTGATTCCTTACATACTGGACATTCATCGAGGTCATTATACTCCATCCAAAACAGTGCACAGTTATTTTTGCAAAAATCAATCTTCTCATATCCAAGTCCCAGTACCTTGATGTACTGCTTCACCTCATAAAAGGATTTTGGCAGTCCAGCCCCAGGGAGTGCATCGCTGTATGTCTTCGCAACTGCATTGAACGCTTTATTGGTAATCCCCTGGTATGACTTGTCATGAAGTAATTTCACAATTAATTCGAATCTTGACACAACAGAACCAGGGGCCACTAAGCGCTTAGCATCTTCTATCAGGTCATGGAAAAGAGGCTTTTTGTGATAACCATGGGGCTGTTGGCTTGCATATGGATACAGATCCCGTAACAAATTAGCAGTAACCTCATCCTGGACGAGATCTTCAGGCTGATAACCATCAGAATAAAGAGGATCAATAATGTCAGGCTGATCATAGTGTTCACCATGGTTAATCCACCTGATATATGTCTGGTCCATCCCATAAACGAATAAATGATCTGAGACTACATGTTGAGGCTTGGACCCAATATTCAAACATACGCGGCATGGACAAATCACTTCCTTTGTCTTGTCGCCGTCAGTAAAATCACTAACGTGCTTCATGAAGTCTTCAATACCACTCAAATATGTTGGTGTGGTTAATGAGTCAAATAATATCCAAGTTCTGTCCATCTGTTGAGGAGATAGATGGTCAGAGAAGCGATAAGCTATTTCAACAAACAGGTCACCTACGAATGTAAGCAAGCATACCTGAGCAAACAGGTCGAATATAAAACTATAAATGCTACATTATTTGAGCCGATTTCAGCAAACAAACTGAGTGCAAAACTACGGCTACCTAGCGAACAGATTTTTTTAGGCTGACCACTGGGTTTCCCCACTTTGTATTTTTTTATTAATAAAAAGAGGGAAATATGTACAAAAGTTGCTGGAGAGCAGCAACTAAAAGGATCATAGATCCCAAGCAGCAAAATATATATATAATGTTCTACCCATGATATGATTTCCTCTTTGCCTTATGAACAAGGAGAGCAATTTCATCCTTGAATCTCTTGTGCCATCTATAAATGCTTGGGGGGGAGGGGCGAACAGATCTATCGAAAGCAATACAATACCAACACATTCTTTCTTCTTTTTTGCCGTAATTCCGCCGATCTATTAGCAGTGCAAAGAAGCCAAAAGTAATAAGATTACATACAGGTTCATAGACCACCAGGGCCGTACCTGAGAATACGGAGGGCCTGAGCAAAACAAGAAATAGAGGCCCTCAACATGATCATTGGCAACTAAAATGATTTTATATATACTACTCACTCCATTTCAATAAACAATGCACCCTTGTTTTTCGTATTTTATCTTCGAAAAAATATTAATCTATATCTCTCTATTTAAAAATGATGTTTCAATTTTATGTAGATATACATGTATTTAGATGAGTTTAGTTTGCAGATACATGCAAGTTTTGATGAAGTTGAAACATATTTTTCAGGATGAAGTATATAAAAAAATTGATATAAAACTGGTATCATTAGAAAGTATTTTCCAACACGATTCTAACAATGCTGCTTATGTATTATATGATCGTGATATTGTTGTCCTATTTATTTGGTCAAGGTTCACATTGAAATGTGGTAAAATAAATTAAAAGAAGTGCATCATGTGAAAAAGCAATCTAAGAATTCAAAAGTGCTAATTGTTAGTCGAAACATGACATCATTGAGACAAAATATTAATATTCATTGGAAGACTAACTGAATTAGCTGCACTCGCGATGAAAGAGAAAGAGAAGATACGGGTAAGAGCAAGTACAATAAGGTACAGTCTTTTTGTTTGTTTGTTTGGGTTGCTCATCAAGCTTATCGCTCGATACAATAAGGTACAGTCAGCGGGAGTGGTGTTTGGAACATGGGTGCATAGTGGGTGGTATCATAGAGTACTATCATAGATATGCTATATTTATTATAGTGGAGTATTGAAAATGGCATATATAGAAGGGGATATTGAGAATTGAGAGTGGCATAAACACAACTTCAGTTTTTGTAATGGCATAAACACAACTTGTGAATTGAGGAGTGGCATAGAACCAATTAACACTTGTTTCAATAACAGCCATCAAAAGCCAATCGAACGCACGAGAATGGATCCAAAATTTACCCATTTTAAGTTTCACGAGAAAATTTTAAACTTAAAATTCGTACTGCCTAGAAGTTTTTGAAACAAAAATCCAGTAAATCTTATATGTCGGGTTATGCATTCTGGGGGAGTTTCATCAGATTCAGCCATATTGTTTATCAATAAACCTCATTTTATGTTTTACAACCAACTTTAAACTTAAAATTCAAACTGTCCAGTAAAAAGAACAACATTCCAGTAAATCTTATATATTTCTTCTGCATTCCGGGAAAGATTGGTCGGATTCAAAAAAAATAGTTTGGGAATAAACATTGTTTTTGTCTGGAAACGACTTATTGTAGAGTGATTTTTGGTTGGATACATTCATGTGTGTTCGATTGGCTTTGGATGGCTGATATTGAACCAAAGTCAACGCTGGGCTTTTGACCTAGCTGAACGTCACTGGAGCTGCGTCAAAAGTCCAGCCATGACTTTGTCTCAATAACAGCCATCAAAAGCCGATCGAACGCACAGGAATGGATCCAACCAAAAATCACTCAACCGCTGGAATTTTGACCTGAAAGTCACTGAAGCTGTGTCCATACTTGCCCAACAGGTTGCGTATGAACGTAAACCAACATATCTGAGCAAACAGGTCGAATATAAAACTATATAACTAAATGCCACGTTATTTGAGCCGATTTCAGCAAACCAACTGAGGTCTATTTTTTTTAGGCTGGACAGTGGTTTCCTCGCTGTGTATTTTTCACTGTAATAAAAAAGAGGGAAAATGTTACTGGAGAGCAGCAACTAAAAGGATCATAGATCCCAAACAGCAAAATCTAGCTAAAAAGGTTATACCCATGATGATAAGCCATGATATGATTTCCTCTTTGCCTTACAAACAAGCAGTGGCGGACCTAGGATTTTAGGAAAGGGTATGACACAACAAAATTTTGGAGTTTCTATTGAATTTCTTTTGTCCTAATAAAAATAATTAAATAAAATACTTTCTCGGATTCATACTAATTAACTCAAATTTGTCTAGATATAAATGTATCTACTCAACAAACTTGTCTAAGATACATCAGTATCTAGACAAAGTTGAGTCAATTAATTTGGATTGAAGGGAGTATGTCAAAATGATTAAATAAAACAGATTTTGCATATAATCAAAATGTAAATTGTTGAAAAATGCACCGTTGACGGGGTGCTCTAATTTTGAACTGAATTCTCACTAAATATATATAATTAATCATATACTTGACTACCAAAGATTAATTATCAGTTGATTAATCGTATATACAGTAGCAAGATATTTCCTTTGATTAATCATGATATCTAATCAGGTCATGGTGCATGGCCATAGCTGGCCTTGTAGGCTTACACGCGAGACAAAATCGCACATCTTGAAAAACATGCAAGTAGACTGTTGGCTAAAGCCAATGCATTAATCAATCGGATGTCTAATCAATCGGTTACATGCACTAGCTCAGTGTTCGCATGGCTGCACGCCACATGTATTAGCACCGCATGTATACATATACATCACTCATCTTGATTAATTGCTCAGCTCATTAAACTATCAAAGATCTTGCACGGCTTGGACGCAGGGTATGCCGTGGCATATACGGCATACCCTGTAGATCCGCCACTGCAAACAAGGAGAGCCATTTCATCCTTGAATCTCTTGCGGCTTCTGTAAAAGCTTGGGGGCGAACAGATCAATCGAAAGCAATATAATACCAACAAATTCTTTCTTCTTTTTGGCCGTAAATCCACCGATGTATTAGCAGTGCAAAGAACCCAGAAGTAATAAGATTACAAACAGGTCCATAGAGGACTGGCACCAAGCGACGACTACAAACATTGGGCAATGGTGAGCAGTACAGTGTACAGTACGAACGAATTCGAGCAAATAGGTAAAGCGGAAAACAATGTCAAACAAACACATCGAGAGGAAAACAATATCAACCGATCGATTCGAACGAACTAACGAACTTATAAGGGCTGGGCGACGGCGACTGACTTCGATTGAGCTATAATGAATCGTACTTGCCCAGGCCTGAAGATAGCATGCATACCGTGAGGATCTACCAGCTGACCGCGCCTGCCGGTGCGGCTGGAGAAGAACGGCGCCACCAGCAGTCGCCGGCTGACGCGGCTGATAGACAGCGTGGGGAAGTTTTGGTGCGCGGCCTGGTTCACCGAGGGTGTGTCTAGAGAAGAACAGGGCGCCGAAGGAGGTGTCTAGAGAAGAACAAGGTGGGCTGGGTGCTGAGTTAAAGGCGAGCGTTCGAAATATTGGGCGCGCGTTCGAAAGTTTAGGAGCGCGAGGGAGGTGTCTGCTGTGCTGAGTTAAAGGCGAGCGTTCGAAATTTCCCCGTCCTCTTCTTTTTTGGGCTAATCTATCTATACCTCTATTCTATCTACATGTTTTTTATTTTTTTCTATTCTATACATGAGTTTTTGAAATTGAATTTTTTCACTCTGTCAGCCTTCCGGCCAATGCTCATTTGAAGTAATTGAAGCTGTTGATTTGCAGCTTAGAGGTGCTATCTACCGCTCATCATACAAGGACTCTTCAGATCTAAACGGCTGTGAATGCACGGATTCGTCACCCATCCTTCCCTTGGACTGGCGATGCTGAAAGCCTGAAACACTGGAACCCTCTAGATACTTCGGGATACCTCACTGCCCCACATTATTAGACAGGCCTTTTCCGACACGGGAAGTCAAAAGTTGGGGGCTCCATGCAGTACATATGAATACTCGCTAGCTGCATGGTCTAGAAGCAGACTAGAGTAAATCATCAATTCGTCAAATCAATTGGTGTATAATTTTTTTTAGCAGCTAAGACGCCGGCATGAACCATTTTATCAACTTGAATGCTTACTACATGACATAAGAAGACTATGTACTTTGGTTTTTCATTTTTCTGATTTTTTAAATTTTGTGCCCATTTGAATCTTGGTCAAATCCTAGGTTTGACCAAGATTAAACAAGTTTAAAACATGAAAATGAAAAGGTAATCATGGATCCTTCTTAGTCACTCTAAAATGAAGCTTTTGGGATGTTCTTGAAATTTCCATGTTTGAAACCCAAAACGACTTCTCTTCATGCTTGACTTCATAAGACAGAGTTTAGGGGTTAGGGGGTAGATACATGATTTGTCTAGTTTGCATATATCTAGACCTTTTTTGTCAACTTTAATGCTTACTATATGACACAAGAAGACTATGTGCTTTGGTTTTTCATTTTTCTATTTTTTTTGAATTTTTTGCCCATATATTCGAATCTTTGTCAAATCCTAGGTTTGACCAGGATTTAAACAAGTTTAAAACATGAAAATGAAAAGGTAAGCCTGGATCCTTCTTAGTCACTCTAAAATGAAGCTTTTGGGAGGTTCTTGAAATTTCCATGTTTGAAACCCAAAACCACTTCTCTTCATGATTGACTTCATAAGACAGAGTTTAGGGTTAGGGGTAGATATATACATGATTTTCTAGTTTGAATATGTCTAGACCTTGTTTATCAACTTGAATGCTTACTATATGACATAAGAAAATTATGTGCTTTGGTTTTCATTTTTCTGATTTTTTTATGCCCGTTTGAATCTTTTGGTCAAATCTTAGGTTTGACCAAGATTTAAACAAGTTTAAGACATGAAAATGAAAAGGGGAGAATGCATCCTTCTTAATTAGTCACTCTAAACTGAATTTTGTAAGAGGTTTTTGAAATTTCCATGTTTGAAACCCAAAACCACTTCTCTTCATGTTGGACTTCATAAGACAGAGTTTAGGGGTTAGGGGGTAGATACATGATTTGTCTAGGTTGAATATGTCTAGACCTTGTTTATCAACTTTAATGCTTACTATATGACATAAGAAGACTATGTGCTTTGGTTTTTCATTTTTCTATTTTTTTGAATTTTATACCCATATATTTGAATCTTTGTGAAATCCTAGTTTTGACCAGGATTTAAACAAGTTTAGAACATGAAAATGAAAAGGTAAGCTTGGATCCTTCTTAGTCACACTCTAAAATGAAGCTTTTGGGAGGTTCTTGGAATTCCAATGTTTGAAACCCAAAACCACTTCTCTTCATGATTAACTTCATAAGACAGAGTTTAGGGTTAGGGGTAGATATATACATGATTTTTCTGGTTTGAATATGTCTAGACCTTGTTTATCAACTTGAATGCTTACTATTGTCGTGGTATCGTCATGACATATGCCATAGGGTGGCTAATCGAAGTGGTTCCTAGTGGTCTCACGGCGGTATCCGGATGCGGGTATGGGCACGAGCGACACGGCGACGTACCCAGGTTCGAGGCCCTCCGATGGAGGTAACACCTCTACTCCTGCTATGAGTGTATAAGATGATCACACAGTACAATGGTGCTCCTTGAGCTGTATATCCGGCTGCTCCTGGGAGGCTAAGGTAGACGAAGGTCTCTCTCACAGGGCAGCTCTAAGACTAGTGAATGAGAACTGATCGATCGTCCCCCGCACGAGGGGGGTAGCCCGGCTTATATAGGCACCGGCACTTTACATATAAGTCCCTAAGGTCTAGTGGCCAGCATGGCCGGCTTCGGCTCCCGTCCCTTCCCGAGGCGCTGACGCCAGGGAGCCGTTGAGCGTAGTGGCACGTCCCATCCGCCTGCTCAGGTCAGCGGCGTGGGAGGTGCTGTCGTTGTCGTCATCATGCTCTGTAGCGCGTACGGCTCGACGTACGCCATGATGGCCTGTCTGGCGCGTGGCACTGCTGCTCTACAGTGCCCCGTACTTTACGGGAGATGAGGTCAGCGTGGACCTTTGAACCCGGCTCACCTACCCAGTTCCTTCCAGTGCAAGACTCGCCAGCCTCGAGTCGGTCTGAGGTACAAACCCCAGTCGGATATGGCTTGTAGAAGCCGGCCCAGCTACAGCGTTGAAGGCCGCAGCCAGGCCGACTAGGACTTAGAGCCAGCCGGCTCCCGAGGCAGCCGGCCACGGCTCCAGCCGGCTGCTCCTCAGCCGGCCTTTGCCGCGAGCCGGCCGACCTCAAGCCGGCCGCTCCGCGTCCATTGCCCTACCCGGGGTCTTCCCCCCGACATTAGCCCCCGAAGCTGGCAAGGTCCTGCGTTAAGAAGGACCTAGGCAGGTTTCCCTGGCTCCTATATATCTCTCGCTTGTTTCCGGCGGCTCCCGGAGGGGCCAGCTGAGAATTTTTACTCAGCCGGCTGCGCCCTCATCCGGCTCGCCGCGTCCGGCTTCCTCCAGCCGGACGCCTTTTTGCTCCTGCTGTTTTCACTTTTCTCAAGTGTTGAAGACGCTTCGGCTTGTTGCGAATTTGGGGCCGGGTCGGTTTTATCGTCCGGCTCGGCTCGAGTGCAACGGCAACTCCGCCGCCTCGAGTCCCGCGCCCGACTTGACCGTTCGACGGCTTCGTCAGCGTGGCCGTTTCGTGGGTCACATCGCTGTCTCCTCCGATCCGGTGCGGTCGTGGGGTAGTGGCCCGACGGTTTCCGGTAACCGCAGCGGTCGTGGGGGTAGTTATGGCCGCAGTAAATCCCGACGTGGCCCACGATCGCCACGTGGCCACGCAACCGGCGCGCCGGGCGGCTATAAATGCCCCCCGCGCGGTACCGAGGCGCCCTTCTTCTTCCTCGCGTCCCCACTTCCACTTCTCTTGCTTTCTTCGCTCGAGCGCTCTTCGCACGCCGCCACTTCTTCTCCGGTGACCTCTGGCGAACCCGGCGACCATTCGCGGCCGGAGCTCTCCGCCGTTCGGCAGCCGCCCGCACGCCAAGCCGGTGCCACGGGGCCCCGCGGCTCGACGTTGCGCTCGTCGCCGCCGAGCTCTCCTCCGGTGAGGAGCGGTTCCTCTTCTCCCTTTGATCTTGATTGGTCTTCTTCCTCCTCTTCTTCGTCCATGGCCTCCGCCAGCGGGTCCGGAGGGGCTCGCACATGAATGACGACGACATCGAGCGGCTGGTGCGCCTCCGCCGGATTCCTCGGGAGGTGGTCACGCGAGCGCCCGGCGAGGAGGTGGAGCCCAAGCCGGAGCCCGGTGAGCGCGTCGTCTTCGGCGCGCACCTCGACCGCGGGCTAGGTCGGGGCCAACGCTGCCCTCCCTCTCTCAGCTTACGAGAGCAGCGGCCTCTCTCCACCGGCCAGCTCCCTCTTAGCTCACGGCAGCTTCTTCCTTCTCAGGACAAACAGCTCTAGGAGCAACTCTGTATCACTCATATATGCTCATATACATCAGACATGCAGGAGTAGGGGTTTTACCTCCACCGCGAGGGCCCTGAACCTGGGTACATCACCGTGTGCTGTGTACCAATCCCGCATCCGGATACCGTCGACGCCCATACAGGAACCACCTCTCTTTAGCTACCCCGTAGCATATGCCGTGACGATACCACGACAACTATGTGACATAAGTAGACTATGTGCTTTGGTTTTCATTTTTCTATTTTTTATATTTTATACACATATATTTGAATCTTTGTGAAATCCTAGGTTTGACCAGGATTTAAACAAGTTTAGTACATGAAAATGAAAAAGGTAAGCCTGGATCCTTCTTAGTCACACTCTAAAATGAAGCTTTTGGGAGGTTCTTGAAATATCCATGTTTGAAACCCAAAACCACTTCTCTTCATGATTGACTTCATAATACAGAGTTTAGGGTTAGGGGTAGATATATACATGATTTTCTGGTTTGAATATGTCTAGACCTTGTTTATCAACTTGAATGCTTACTATATGACACAAGAAGACTATATGCTTTTGTTTTTCATTTTTCTGATTTTTTTTGAATTTTATGCCCGTTTGAATCTTTTGGTCAAATCTTAGGTTTGACCCAGATTTAAACAAGTTTAAGACATGCAAATGAAAAGGGAAGCTTGCATCCTTCTTAGTCACTCTAAAATGAATTTTTAAGAGGTTTTTGAAATTTCCATGTTTGAAACCCAAAACCACTTCTCTTCATGCTTGACTTCATAATACAAAGTTTAGGGGTTAGGGGGAGATACATGATTTGTCTAGTTTGAATATGTCTAGACCTTGTTTATCAACTTTAATGCTTACTATATGACATAAGAAGACTATGTGCTTTCGTTTTTCATTTTTCTATTTTTTTGTATTTTATACCCATATATTTGAATCTTTGTGAAATCCTAGGTTTGACTAGGATTTAAACAAGTTTAGAACATGAAAGTGAAAAGGTAAGCCTGGATCCTTCTTAGTCACAATCTAAAATGAAGCTTTTGGGAGGTTCTTCAAATTTCCATGTTTGAAACCCAAAACCACTTCTCTTCATAAGACAGAGTTTAGGGTTAGGGGTAGATATATACATGATTTTTCTGGTTTGAATATGTCTAGACCTTGTTTATCAACTTGAATGCTTACTATATGACATAAGAAGACTATATGCTTTTGTTTTTTCATTTTTCTGATTTTTTTGAATTTATGCCTGTTTGAATCTTTTGGTCAAATCTTAGGTTTGACCAAGATTTAAACAAGTTTAAGACAAGAAAATGAAAAGGATGTTTGAAACCCAAAACCACTTCTCTTCATGCTTGACTTCACAATATACAAAGTTTAGGGAAAATGTCAGTCTTTTTATGCAAATCTGCACATAAATGGCTCAAATTAAAACAGTATACTCGTTTCAGTGTTTTTGATTTCCTATAAAAAAATAGATTTTCCTGAGAAGTTCTAATTTTTGCCAGAATTTGAAAATTTTGGATTTCTTGTTCCTATTTAGATATTATAGATACTAGGTGACTCAACGACTGCTCCCTCAATTCGGCTCCCGGGTGCGTATGCTCCCTCTACCAACAAAATATATTTCAAAGTGTGAAAAAATTTGACAAAAAATTCTACATGTACATCTCCATAATATATGTGTGTGCGTCAAGTTTCACGAAAAAATAATATTTTTTATGACCTATGTAAAAAAGAGAAAACTTATCCTGTGAAAAGCATTGTTTTAAGCACTGAATTTTGTCTTTTTTACACACGTCACATGATAAGTTCATTTTTTATGAAACGACTTTGTGAGCGCGTAGCACATGAAGATGTACGTGCGGATTTTTTGTTTCAAATTTTTTGAGATTTAAAATATGTGTAAGATGCAATTTAAAATATAGGTAGCATATGCTCCCATGTTCCAAAACACCACTCCCAACGACTCAACATTGACTCGACTCAGACACAACTACTACATTGACACAAGTACTAATATAATAAAGTAAGAGTACTAGTTTGTTTACATTTCCACAGGCCAATTTTACGAACAAAATTTCGAAAATTAACCTTCAGAAACTCGGAAGCCAGGTGACACAACAGTCATCAAGGATTGCAGCTAGTGGTACACAGTGACCTGGTCAAGATCTACCTTGAGCCTGCTTGACGCTTCAGCTCGGAGTTGAGAGCCTTCTCCTGTGACAGCTCGGCCTCTAGTTTGTCCGTCCTAACCGTGAGGTTCAGGATCAGTCCGGCGAGTTTGTCCATGGTCTCCGCCTGGCCGAGGCTCCGCCGCTGGATCTCATTACTCGCAGTGAACGATTTCATGGCGATATCGTCGAGAATGCGAATCCGGATCTTCTCAGTGGCGAGCTCAGAATAAAGTCTCATGCACTCATCGGCGAGGGCGCTTCTGTCCGCCGTCTCGACGCAGAAATCGCCCATAACCATTTCTAAAATGGGACCGATCTCGTAGCGGGGCTTCTATCAGATGGGGATGGAGCACAAAATCAGAAGTGTACCCAGAGAAGTACCAAGAAAGAGAAAATGGGAATCCCAATTTGCACGAATGTCTATACCTCGCTGCTTTGAGAACTTGGCTCCGTGGAAGATGTTTCCGCAGGCAGGAGGGCTGCGGGAAAACTAAGGCCGCCCGACCTGAATATACGATTGAGAGAAGGTAAGAAAAGGAGGGGATGATAAGTTGTGAAAGACATAGAAAGATGCGCAAGAACGGAGGATCGCCTGAAGGTAGCAGTCGCGGGCTGCGACGCCCTTGAAGACTCTTGCGCAGAAGGCACCTCGACAGCAGCACAGGGACGCCATTGCTGGGATTCCCTCAGCTTCGCCGCAGCCGCACGAGCCCTTCTGTGGCGAGACTTGCTCCCGGTCATGGTGGCGAAGTAGTATTCCAAGAGGTAAACAAAGTGGTGAACTGAGGAAGACGGCAAGAGCAAAGGTTAGTTCTTAAATTTGGCCTCCCCGTCTCCTCGGCACCTCGCGAGTAGTAATACTGGTCAAAGAGCAAACTTCAAGGCAGAGACTTGGTGGGCCATTCATCTCCAACTATACTTCCTCCGATCCGAATGATACCAAATTTTTGAATGACAAATCACCCAAAACAGTATTCCAAGAGTATATGTAAGCTTTCATTTTGGAGTGACTAAGAGCATCCACAACGTGTAGCCAAAAGTGGTTCCATATTTGATTTTTGGCTTTTGGAACTAGTTCCATACATTGTAGAGGTAGTTCCAAAACCAGAAAAACAGGCAACCGGAGCAAGTAGGTGCTCCGATGCCAAATTTCACTTTTGGCATTTGGAACTAGTTCCCTACATTGTGAGAGTAGTTCCATATTGGCTTTATGTGTTGTTTTAGCTTGATGGCGGGACCCACGTTATAAATATTTGGAACCACTACATTGTGGAGCTATTGCTATATTTCACACCAAAGCCAAATTCACCATCGTATCAGATTTGGCAATAGCAACATTGTGGATGCGCTAAGAAGGATGCAGGCTTACCTTTTCATTTTCATGTTATAAACTTGTTTAAATATTGGTTAAACCTAGGATTTGACCAAGATCAAATGGGCATAAAAATTCAGAAAAAATCAAAAAGATGAAAATCAAAGCACATAGTATTATTATGTCATATAGTAAGCATTCAAGTTGATAAACAAGGTCTAAACAACAAACTCGACATTATGAAGTCAACAACATGAAGAGAAGTGGTTTTGGGTTTCAAACATGGAAATTTCAAAAACCTCCCAAAAGCTTCATTTTAGAGTGACTAATATATATAAGAAGGATCCATGCCTGCTTACCACCTTTTCATTTTCATATTTTAAACTTGTTTAAATCCGTGTCAAATTAAACCAAGGATTTGACCAAAAGATTCAAATGGGCATAAAATTTTAAAAAAATCAGAAAAATGAAAAACAAAAGCATATAGTCTTCTTATGTCATATAGTAAGCATTCAAGTTGATAAACAAGGTTTGGACATGCATATTCAAACCTAGGCAAATCATGTATCTACCCCCTAGCCCCTAAACTCTATCTTATGAAGTCAAGCATGAAGAGAAGTGGTTTTGGGTTTCAAACATGAAAATTTCAAGAACATCCCAAAAACTTCATTTTAGAGTGACTAAGAAGGATACAGGCTTCCCCTTTTCATTTTCATGTTTTATACTTGTTTAAATCTTGGTCAAACCTAGGATTTGACAAAGATTCAAATGTGCATCAAAATAAAAAATCAGAAAAATTAAAAACCAAAGCACATAGTTTTCTTATGTCATATAGTTAGCATTAAAGTTGATATAAACAAGGTCTGGATATATTCAAACAAGAAAAATCATGTATCTACCCCTAACCCTAAACTCTGTCTTATGTAGTCAAGCATGAAGAGAAGTGGTTTTGGGTTTCAAACTTGGAAATTTCAAGAACCCCCCAAAAGCTTCATTTTAGAGTGACTAAAGGATCCAGGTCGGGCTTACCTTTTATTTTCATGTTTTAAAATTGTTCAAATCTTGGTCAAACCGTATCTAGGATTTGATCTAGATTCAAATGGGCATAAAATTTCAAAAAAATGAAAAACCAAAGCATATAGCCTTCTTATGTCATATAGTAAGCACTCAAGTTGGTAAACAAGGTCTAGACATATTCAAACCAGAAAAATCATGTATCTACCCCTAACCCTAAACTTTGTCTTAATTATGAAGTCAAGCACGAAGAGAAGTCGTTTTGGGTTTCAAACATGGACATTTCAAAAACCCTCCCAAAAGCTTCATTGTGGTGTGACGTACTAAGAAGGATACATGCTTACATTTTCAACAACCCCCCTAAAAGCTTCATTATAGAGTGACTAAGAAAGGATCCAGTCTGGCGGGCTTACCTTTTATTTTCTTGTTTTAAACTTGTTCAAATCTCGGTCAAACCTAGGATTTGACCAAGATTCAAAATGTGCATCAAAATTTAAAAAAATTAAAAACCAAATTAAAGCGCATAGTGTTCTTATGTCATATAGTAAGCATTAAAGTTGATAAACAAGGTCTAGACACATATTCAAACAAGACAAATCATGTATCTATACCCCTAACCCCTAAACTCTATCTTATGAAGTCAACAACATGAAGAGAAGTGGTTTTGGGTTTCAAACATGGAAATTTCAAAAACCTCCCAAAAGCTTCATTTTAGAGTGACTAATATATATAAGAAGGATCCATGCCTGCTTACCACCTTTTCATTTTCATATTTTAAACTTGTTTAAATCCGTGTCAAATTAAACCAAGGATTTGACCAAAAGATTCAAATGGGCATAAAATTTTAAAAAAATCAGAAAAATGAAAAACAAAAGCATATAGTCTTCTTATGTCATATAGTAAGCATTCAAGTTGATAAACAAGGTTTGGACATGCATATTCAAACCTAGGCAAATCATGTATCTATCCCCTAGCCCCTAAACTCTATCTTATGAAGTCAAGCATGAAGAGAAGTGGTTTTGGGTTTCAAACATGAAAATTTCAAGAACATCCCAAAAACTTCATTTTAGAGTGACTAAG
The DNA here is from genome assembly GCA_030979885.1 of Lolium multiflorum. Taxonomy (NCBI): domain Eukaryota; kingdom Viridiplantae; phylum Streptophyta; class Magnoliopsida; order Poales; family Poaceae; genus Lolium; species Lolium multiflorum. Next base: position 340,754,902 of record CM061749.1, read on the forward strand.
AAAGGATACAGGCTTCCCCTTTTCATTTTCATGTTTTATACTTGTTTAAATCTTGGTCAAACCTAGGATTTGACAAAGATTCAAATGTGCATCTATCAAAATAAAAAAATCAGAAAAATTAAAAACCAAAGCACATAGTTTTCTTATGTCATATATAGTTAGCATTAAAGTTGATATAAACAAGGTCTAGATATATTCAAACAAGAAAAATCATGTATCTACCCCTAACCCTAAACTCTATCTTATGTAGTCAAGCATGAAGAGAAGTGGTTTTGGGTTTCAAACTTGGAAATTTCAAGAACCCCCCAAAAGCTTCATTTTAGATGAGTGACTAAAGGATCCAGGTCGGGCTTACCTTTTATTTTCATGTTTTAAAATTGTTCAAATCTTGGTCAAACTGTACCTAGGATTTGATCAAGATTCAAATGGGCATAAAATTTCAAAAAAAATGAAAAACCAAAGCATATAGCCTTCTTATGTCATATAGTAAGCACTCAAGTTGGTAAACAAGGTCTAGACATATTCAAACCAGAAAAATCATGTTTCTACCCCTAGCCCTAAACTTTGTCTTATGAAGTCAAGCACGAAGAGAAGTCGTTTTGGATTTCAAACATGGAAATTTCAAAAACCTTCCCAAAAGCTTCATTTTGGAGTGACTAAGAAGGATACAGGCTTACCTTTTCATTTTCATGTTTTAAACTTGTTTAAATATTGGTTAAGCCTAGGATTTGACCAAGATCAAATGGGCATAAAAATTCAGAAAAAATCAAAAAAATGAAAACCAAAGCACATAGTATTATTATGTCATATAGTAAGCATTCAAGTTGATAAACAAGGTCTAAACAACAAACTAGACAAATCATGTATCTACCCCCTAACCCTAAACTCTGTCTTATGAAGTCAAGCATGAAGAGAAGTGGTTTTGGGTTTCAAACATGGAAATTTCAAAAAACTCCCAAAAGCTTCTCATTTTTGAGTGACTAAGAAGGATTGAGGCTTACCTTTTCATTTTCATGTTTTAAACTTGTTCAAATCTTGGTCAAACTTAGGATTTGACCAAGATTCAAATGTGCATAAAAATTGGGAGGAAGGGTATGAATTACAATTCAAAAAAACAAGGTAACTTAAATACTTGGATGCCCCAAAGATGTGTGGAAGCCCAGAACAATGGCAAAACATGTGCGCACGCTGCATCCAATTCAAGTAGAACACATAGTAGGCATCGATAGTTTGACCTAAATTTGAAATCAAAGAGAAGGTGGTTAGAAAAAATCGAAATTGGCAAAGCAAAGCATGAAATCATAAATTTGTGATGCACTATAGCTATGAAAAGTATCAAACAATGCATACCAAAATGATTTTTTAGAGGAATACTAGTTCAACTTATTTTAATTTTATATTAGTAGCCCAAAATCGAACTAGTAGTTGGATATTTCTGAACTTGATCTGTAGTAGTGGGCAAAACCCTAGTTTAACCTATTTAATCATAGATTCGTAGGTCGATTTTTCTACTTTTTTATTATTACTATGCAGCACATGTGTGTTTGCCCGTCGAGTGAAACTCGGAGGAAGAAGGGATCACTCGGAAGGAGAGAAGAAGGGAGAGAATTATGGTGTCTCCCCTTTTTCGGGTGATGATGTTGACTTTTGTGCAGGGTTTGTCAGTGAGCAGGAGCGAGCGAGCGAGCGAGCGAGTCGAGCGAGGCCGAGAATGAGAGAGATTTGTTTTTTTGTGAGAGGGACAACCGAAGGATCCAGAAGGACCCACATACTTCCAATACGCATCCTGATGCGTCTTCTCTTGACAAAGAAAATGGCTGGGAGTTTGCGTACCTATTGCACGTGACTTGTGCTCACTGAAGTGTGGGACCTCACGCATGGGCACCACACGTAAGTGACAGACCTGTTGATGTAAAAACTCGGTTGATTATTATACTACTACATTTATACAAAGTTTCCTATGGATTCAAGGGTACGAAAGCCAAGTTAAATCATTTACATGACATTATTTTTTCCATGAAGCCAAGTTAACTCATTTATCAATTGGTACATTTTGGAGTGACTAAGAAGGATCCAGGCTTACTTTTTCATTTTCATGTTTTAAACATGTTTAAATCTTGGTCAAACCTATGACTTGACCAAGATTCAAATGGGCATAAAAATTCAAAAAAAAGAAAAACAAAAGCACACCGTCTTCCTATGTCATATATCAAGGTGATAAACAAGGTCTGCCATATTCAAACCACAAAAATCATGTATCTACCCCCTAACCCTAAACAAGGATCCAGGCTTACCCTTTTCATTTTCATGTTTTTAAACTTGTTCAAATCTTGGTCAAACTTAGGATTTGACGAAGATTCAAATGGGCGTAAAAATACTTAGAAAAATCATGTACGTATCTACCCCAAACCCTAAACTCTATCTTACGAAGCCAAGCATGAAGAGAAGTGGTTTTGGGTTTCAAGCATGGAAATTTCAAAAACCTCCCAAAAGCTTCATTTTAGAGTGACTAAGAAGGATCCATGCTTACCTTTTATTTTCATGTTTTAAACATGTTCAAATCTTGGTCAAACCGTACGTACCTAGGATTTGACCAAGATTCAAATGGGCATAAAAATTCAAAAAAAATGAAAAACCAAAGCACATAGCCTAGCTTCTTATATATGCCATATAGTAAGCACTCAAGCTAGTTGATAAACAAAGTCTAGACATATTCAAACCAGAAAAATCATGTATCTACCCCTAACCCTAAACTTTGTCTTAATTATGAAGTCAAGCACGAAGAGAAGTCGTTTTGGGTTTCAAACATGGACATTTCAAAAACCCTCCCAAAAGCTTCATTGTGGTGATGACCCACAAGTATAGGGGGTGTATCGTAGTACTTTCGATAAATAAGAGTGTCGAACCCAACGAGGAGCAGAAGGTGTTGACAAGCAGTTTCGATGAAGGATTCACTGTAAATGCTCACAGACAAGTATTCAGGGGGTTTTGATATTGCAGATAAATAAAGTACAAGTAAATAAAATACGAGAGAAATAATTGCAGCGAGTGGCCCAATCCTTTTTAGCACAAAGGACAAGCCGGTTTGTTTACTTATAATGACCAAACGTTCCTGAGGACACATGGGGATTTTAGTCTAGTACTTTCGCTTCAAGTGGCTAAATAATCTTCATTGTTTTGATAAGTGTTGTGTGGGTGAACCTATGCTAATGCACCGCCCTTTCTAGGACTAATACATACTTGTGATTATACCCCTTGCAAGCATCCGCAACTACAAGAAAGTAATTAAGATAAATCTAACCACAGCCTTAAACTCTGAGATCCTGCGATCCCTCCTGCATCGATATACTAACGGGGGCTTAGGTTTCTGTCACTCCGGCAACCCCGCAATTAGCAACCGAATACAAGATGCACTCCCCTAGGCCCATAAATGGTGAAGTGTCGTGTAGTCGACGTTCACACGACACCACTAGAAGAATGACACCACAACTTAAATATCATAACATTGAATATTACTCAACCATAATTCACTACTAGCATTTAGACTTCACCCATGTCCTCAAGAACTAAACAAACTACTCACGAGACATCATATGGAATACAATCAGAGGTGATATGATGATGAATAACAATCTGAACATAAACCTTGGTTCAATGGTTTCACTCAATAGCATCTACAACAAGTATAGAATAACACCGGGAGAGTTTCCCCTATCAAACAATCAAGATTTAACCCGAATTGCTACAGCGGTGACGAGGTGCAGCGGTGGTGATGGCGGTGTAGATGGTGGAGATGATGATGATGATGATGGAGATGATGTCCCGCTCGATGACGATGGCGATGGCGTCGATTTCCCCCTCCGGGAGGGAATTTCCCCGGCGGATTCCTGCCCGCCGGAGAGCTCTTTTCTCTCTGGTGTTCTCCGCCCCGCAGAGGCGGCTGTAACCTCCGTGAGGTCCTCTCTGTGGCTTAGGTTTTCGGGACGAAGGAGTACGCGAAGAAAAGGAGGCGAAAAGGGCTGTGGGGCCCCCAGAGCACAGGGTGGCGCGGCCAGGCCTTGGGCCGCGCCGCCCTGTGGTCTGGGCCCACAGTGGCTCCTCTCTCTTCCCCTTCTGGCTCCCTCCGTCATCTGGAAAAATAGGAATTTACGTGAAATTCCCTTCCACAGTTGATCTTCCGAAATATTGCGTTCTGACGGTGCTTTTTCCAGCAGAATCCTGGCTCCGGTGCTTGATCCTCCAATGATGATGAAACATGCAAAATAGATGAAATAACATAAGTATTGTGTCCCAATATGAAATATATCAATGAATAACAGCAAATTATGATACAAAATAGTGATGCAAATTGGACGTATCAACTCCCCCAAGCTTAGACCTCGCTTGTCCCCAAGCGAAACTGAGCTCGATAAACAAGACCACATGTTTATGGAGTGAAGAGTCGATAAATAAAATACGGACAAGAAGCATCATATTCATTCACACAAGACATTCTAGTAAACAACTTCCTCATATAACTCATCTCGAAATAAGTAAAGAGAAATCACAAGTAAAGGTGCATAAGAAATCATAATTGGTGATGGCAAACTTTGTTCTTGGTCAGAGAACTACTAACGGATTGTACTTCTAAGCAAAGCTTTCATATTAGAATTTATAGCTGAGCCTTCATATTTAAGCATGACAATCTCTTCATAATCATTGATAACTTCAAAGTCATATTCATTCAGATAAAATTGGTACTAAACAAGAAAGTATAAAAGACATGATTAACTGAATCATAGCATAAATGATTGGTTCACAACAACTCAATTGCTTGCTTGAGATAGAGGGAAATAGGTTTACTGACTCAACATAAAAGTAAAAGACAGGCCCTTCGCAGAGGGAAGCAGGGATTAAATCATGTGCTAGAGCTTTTCAAGTTTTGAAATCATATAAAGAGAATAAAAGTAAGATTTTGAGAGGTGTTTGTTGTTGTCAACGAATGGTAGCGGGCACTCTAACCCCCTTGCCAAACGAACCTTCAAAGAGCGGCTCCCATGAGGGACGGCATCTCTACCAGCAAGGTAGATCATCCCCCTTCTCTTTTGTTTACACATGTATTTTAGTTTTATTAAGGATGACACTCCCCCCAACCTTGGCTTTCTCAATCCATGGCTAACCGAATCCTCGGGTGCCTTCCATCATTCACATACCATGGAGGAGTGTCTATTGCAAAATTAAGTTGCTTACTGATAAATCAGAGCAAAACATGTGAAGAGAATTATTAATGAAGGTTATTAATTGAGGCTGGGAACCTCATTGCCAGCTCTTATTGCAAAATTATTGGATAAGCGGATGTGCCGCTAGTCCATTGTGAAAGTCCGCCCAACAAGATTGAAAGATGAAACACCACATACTTCCTCATGAGCTATAAAACATTGACACAAATAAGGAGTAGTAGTTTGAATTATTTAAAGGTAGCACATGAAGTATTTACTTGGAATGGCAGAAAATACCATGTAGTAGGTAGGTATGGTGGACACAAATGGCATAGGTTTGGTCTAAAGTTATGGATGTATGAGAAGCATTCCCTCTCGATACAGGTCTTTGGCTAGCAAGGTTTGATAGCAAGCATAAAGGTTGAGGGAATCAAACAAATATACATATGATAGAAACAATCATGCATCTTTCTCATAAGCACAAGCAATTTTAACTTAAGAATACTAAGCATAGAGATAATGGAGTAATGTATCTAAGTGTATTTCTCTCTTCTATTAAACATCAAGATGTTGTTGCTATTGACCAATGCTAAGTTTGCCAAAACCAAATAGATTTACTTGATGCTCCCAAAGTGATATCAATACTCATATCAAGAGTAATCATATAATGGAGATTGCAAACTAAAATAAGGTGTGCAAAAAGTAAATGATAAGACTTCTCATTAATATTCCATAACGATAACTCACACCAACGGATACATAGATAACTAACTAAGAGAGATACTTCCACATTGCATACTATTCCATATGATAACTTCCCTACTCATGATATGACACTACTTGATAGTAAAAGATAAAGGTGGTGATGTGATACCGCGGCACTCCCCCAAGCTTGGAACAAACCAAGGGGATGCCAATACCGATGATGAATTACTCCTTCGGTGATGATGGTGATGGATTCTTCTCGACAAGCTTCCTGACAAGCTCCTGTAAACCTTCAATCTCATAGGTGAGGTTGCGAATCATCTCCGAGTTGTGCTCAACGCGGCTCATAATCATGTCCGGTGGTGAATCCCAACTCTTAGAATTGTTTCCCCATCCTTCAGCTTCAGATTTCATCTCTCCTGCATTGTCAGAACGATTTATATCCCAATTACTTGGCAACACTACCTTGGGGGTCCTTTCAGTTTGACGATCGTAGATTAGATTGCGGTAAGGGTTGTAATGGCTCGGAGAAGATGTCCTTGGAGCCAAGTAATGACGTGGAACCGCTCCTCCGGTAGCGATTCGTGCACTCCTCTTGATGTTGGATGGATTTGATATCACGCCAATACTTGCAACGGTGGCTTGCTGGTGTTCCTGCGGAGCTTCCTCCACTTCTTCCTCATCCTCTCTTGCATCTTCTTTCTTCAGCTCCGGGTCTTGAATATTTTCCTTCAAAGGTTCCTTGTCCTTGTTGTTGGAGACCATGGTGCTTCTAGATCAAAACAAATCTGGCAGAAAACAGCTCGAAACAAAACACGACGAGAAAACGATATTACGGACCTCCAGGGGTCCGGGGGATTATATAGCAAATATTTTTACGACAAAAGGAAGGTTCCAGGCCGAAAACGAGTGGAAACGGGACGCCGAGGTGCCGTCACCATAGGTCGGCGCGGCCAGGGTGGGGCCCGCGCCGGCCTGTGGTGACGGGCCCTCGCGCGTCTTTTCCACTCCGTTTCGATTCCGTAATTTTTCATATTTTCCAAAAACAGCAGAAATAATGTTCGGAAAGGTAAACGCGGACTTTTTATTACCTGTACTGTTACCTATTCAAAGTCCAGTTCTGGCGGACTGTCAATTTGTCCTTTGATGAAAGCCTCCGGTGTTTCCACTTGAATAATATCAACATCAACATTATAAGAATCGCCCGAGATATAATGCTTGAGTCTTTGTCCATTCACCACTTGTGTGGCATTGCCTTGGAGAGAGCTAATTTTAATTGCTCCTGAACGATACACCTCCTCAACAACATATGGTCCTTCCCACTTCGAGAGTAATTTCCCTGCAAAGAATCTGAGACGAGACCGATACAATAGAACTTGATCTCCAACATTAAATTCTCTTTTGATGATCCTTCTATCATGCCATTTCTTAACTTTTTCTTTAAAGAGTTTAGCATTTTCATAAGCTTCACTTCTCCATTCATCTAGAGAACTTAATTGCAGCAACCTCTTATTACCGGCTAATTTAGGATCTTTATTTAGTTCTCTAACAGCCCAATAAGCTTTGTGCTCTAGTTCTAAAGGTAAATGACAAGCTTTTCCATAAACCATTTTATAAGGTGACATTCCCATAGGATTTTTATAAGCAGTTCTATAAGCCCATAGTGCTTCTTTCAATTTGCTAGCCCAATTCCTCCTAGATTTATTAACAGTCTTTCCTAAGATAGCTTTAATCTCTCTATTTGATAATTCTACTTGACCACTAGTTTGAGGATGATAAGCAGAAGCAATTCTATGATTAATACCATACTTAGCAAGAGTTTTTCTAAAACCTCCATGAATAAAATGAGAACCTCCATCAGTCATAATATATCTAGGTACTCCAAATCTAGGAAATATAATATCTACAAGCATTTTTATAGAGGTCTCACCATCAGCACTTTTTGTAGGTATAGCTTCTACCCATTTAGTAACATAATCAACAGCGACAAGTATATGAGTGTTACCGTCTGAAGAAGGGAAAGGACCCATGAAGTCGAATCCCCAACAATCGAATGGTTCAATAACAAGAGTATAATTCATAGGCATTTCATTGCGTCTGGAGATATTACCAACTCTTTGACATTCATCACAAGATAAAATAAATTTCCTTGCATCTTTGAAGAGTGTTGGCCAATAAAAACCTGATTGTAGAACCTTTTGCGCGGTTCTATCTCCAGCGTGATGTCCTCCATAAACACTACCATGACATTTATTCAATATCTCCTGTTGTTCATATTCAGGAACACATCTTCGCATAATACCATCCACTCCTTCTTTATATAAGTGTGGGTCATCCCAAAAATAATGCCTCAAGTCATAAAAGAATTTCCTCCTTTGCTGAGCTGAAAAGGTTGGAGGCAAATACTTCGAAACAATAAAGTTAGCATAATCTGCATACCAAGGGCTCTCTCGCGAGCTCACCTTTATTACAGCCAATTGTTCATTTGGAAAACTATCATTAACAGGAACAGGATCATAAGCAATATTTTCCAATCTAGACAAATTATCAGCAACAGGATTATCAGCACCTTTCCTATCTATAATATGTAAATCAAATTCTTGCAACAGAAGTACCCATCTAATAAGCCTTGGCTTAGCATCTTTCTTTGTCATAAGGTATCTAATTGCAGCATGATCAGTATGAATTGTAACTTTCGAATCAACAATATAGGGTCTAAACTTATCACAAGCAAAGACTACAGCTAACAATTCTTTTTCAGTTGTAGCATAATTTCTTTGAGCAGCATCAAGAGTCTTACTAGCATAATGAATAACATTTAATTTTTTATCTACCCGCTGTCCAAGAACAGCGCCTACAGCAAAATCACTAGCATCACACATAATTTCAAAAGGCAAATTCCAATCAGGAGGTTCAACTACAGGAGCAGTTGTTAAGGCTTTCTTTAGAGTTTCAAAAGCTTCCTTACAATCATCATCAAAAACAAAAGGTACATCTTTTTGAAGAAGATTAGTAAGAGGCTTTGAAATTTTAGAGAAATCTTTAATAAATCTCCTATAAAACCCAGCATGACCAAGAACACTACGAATACCTTTAACATCCCTCGGATAGGGCATCTTCTCAATTGCTTCAACTTTAGCTCTATCAACTTCAATACCTCTCTCGGAAATTTTATGTCCCAATACAATTCCTTCATTAACCATAAAGTGGCATTTCTCCCAATTAAGAACAAGGTTAGTTTCTTCACATCTCTGCAAAACTTTATCGAGGTTTCGCAGGCAATTATCAAAAGAATTCCCATAGACAGAAAAATCATCCATGAACACCTCTACAATACTTTCACAAAAACCATGAAAAATAGCAGACATGCATCTTTGAAAAGTAGCAGGAGCATTACATAAACCAAAAGGCATACGCCTATAAGCATAAGTTCCATAAGGACAAGTAAACGTGGTTTTCTCTTGATCTTTAGCTTTAACAGCAATTTGTGAAAACCCAGAATAACCATCAAGAAAGCAAAAATGAGTATTTTTAGATAACCTTTCTAGCATTTGATCAATAAAGGGTAAAGGGTAATGATCTTTCTTAGTAACTTTATTAACTTTTCGAAAATCAATGCACATTCTATAACCTACAACTATTCTTTGAGGAATAAGCTCATCATTATCATTAGGCACAACAGTCATTCCTCCTTTCTTAGGAACACAATGCACAGGACTAACCCATCTACTATCAGCAATAGGATATATAATACCAGCTTCAAGGAGTTTTAATACCTCATTCCTTACCACCTCTTTCATCTTCGGAATTAGACGACGTTGATGTTCAACAACAGGCTTTGCATCTTCTTCCATATTAATAGCATGTTGGCAAATAGAAGGAGAAATCCCTTTCAAATCATCAAGAGTATAGCCAATAGCTCCTCGGTGTTTCTTCAATATTTCCAATAACCTTTCTTCCTCAATCTCTGAAAGCTTAGAACTAATAATAACAGGATATATTTTCTTATCATCAATATGAGCATATTTAAGATTATCAGGTAAAGGCTTTAAATCAAAAACAGGATCTTCCTTTGGTGGCGGTGTTGTACCCAAATCTTCCACCGGTAAATCATGCTTGAGAATAGGTTGGCGAAGAAAAATTTCCTCAAGCTCATCTCTTTCTTTCCTAAAAGCTTCACTTTCACTATTCTCCAAATGTTGCTGCAAAGGATTATTAGGAACAAGAACAATAGATGCACACTGCTCCATTTTAAAATCATTACTAGGCAAGTCAACTTTATAAGGAGTTTTGGTAAATTTAGAAAAGTTAAATTCATAAGGTTCACCAGCAAATCTAGTCAAAATTTTCTCTTTCTTACAATCTATAATAGCTCCACAAGTATTTAGAAAAGGTCTACCAAAAATGATAGGACAATGATCACTAGCAGCAGAACCAAGTACCAAAAAGTCAGCAGGATATTTAATCTTACCACATAGAACTTCCACATCTCGAACAATACCAATTGGAGAAATAGTTTCTCTATTAGCCAAATGAATAACCACATCAATATCTTCAAGTTCACAAGAACCAATTTCGTGCATAATCTCCGTGTAAAGCTCATAAGGAATAGCACTAACACTTGCACCAATATCACATAAACCATAATAGCAATGATCACCAATTCTAACAGATAGCATAGGAACACTAACTTGTTTGGATTTATTAGGATGTGAAACAATATTAGAAGCATCTTCACAGAAAATAATATGACCATCCTCCACATTTTCAGTCACAAGATCTTTAACTATTGCAACAGCAGGTTCAATTTTAATTTGTTCTTCAGGTTCTTTAGGTTTCTTTTCACTTTTATTAACTGCACTAGATATGACAGAGTACTCCTTCATTTTAGCAGGGAAAGGAGTTTTTTCAATATAAGCTTCAGGAATAACATTATCAGCAGTTTCAACCACTACACATTTGTTTACAGATGAATCAATTTTATCTTTATACGGTTCATGATACTTATCAAAATTCTTCTTAGGCAGTTCATAATGAGAGGCAAAAGCTTTATAAAGATTTGCAACAACTTGGGAATCAAGACCATATGTAGCACTCATATTACGAAATTTATCAGTATCCATAAAAGCTTCAATGCATTTATAATCATAAATTATACCTGATTCTCTATCTTTGTCGTTCTCCCATCCTTCAGTATTTTCTTGGATCCGATCAAGAAGGTCCCTTTTAAACTCTTCATTCTTGCGTGTAAATGATCCAGAACAAGAAGTATCCAGCAAGGTCTTGTCTTGAAAAGAAAGTCTTGCATAGAAATTATCAATAATAACATTACCAGGAAGCTCATGAATGGGGCATTTGAGCATTAAAGACTTCAATCTCCCCCAAGCTTGGGCGATACTCTCTCCATCATGAGGCCAGAAATTATATATGCGGTTCCGATCTTTGTGAATTTCACTTGGAGGATAAAATTTGGAATAAAATAAAGGCACAATGTCCTCCCAATCAATAGAATCACCATTCTTCAGCAATTTATACCAGTGCGCCGCTTTACCAGACAGCGATATAGTGAATAGTTTCTTCCTAACTTCATTCATAGAAATACCTGCACATTTGAATAACCCGCATAATTCATGCAAAAACAGTAAATGATCACCAGGATGGACAGTTCCATCCCCTTCATAGCGGTTATCCATAACACGTTCAATAATTTTCATAGGTATTTTATATGGTACTACTTCCTCACCTGGCGCTTCATCCACTACCGTTGCAGTAGTAGTAGATTTCCCAAATAGAAATTGAAGAGAAGATCTCTCCATAATGATTTATAGCAGCAGGCAGAAATAAAATCAGCACAAACAGTAAATTTCCTTACCAATTCCGCTTACCAATAGCGCTTCACTCCCCGGCAACGGCGCCAGAAAATAGTCTTGATGACCCACAAGTATAGGGGGTGTATCGTAGTACTTTCGATAAATAAGAGTGTCGAACCCAACGAGGAGCAGAAGGTGTTGACAAGCAGTTTCGATGAAGGATTCACTGTAAATGCTCACAGACAAGTATTCAGGGGGTTTTGATATTGCAGATAAATAAAGTACAAGTAAATAAAATACGAGAGAAATAATTGCAGCGAGTGGCCCAATCCTTTTTAGCACAAAGGACAAGCCGGTTTGTTTACTTATAATGACCAAACGTTCCTGAGGACACATGGGGATTTTAGTCTAGTACTTTCGCTTCAAGTGGCTAAATAATCTTCATTGTTTTGATAAGTGTTGTGTGGGTGAACCTATGCTAATGCACCGCCCTTTCTAGGACTAATACATACTTGTGATTATACCCCTTGCAAGCATCCGCAACTACAAGAAAGTAATTAAGATAAATCTAACCACAGCCTTAAACTCTGAGATCCTGCGATCCCTCCTGCATCGATATACTAACGGGGGCTTAGGTTTCTGTCACTCCGGCAACCCCGCAATTAGCAACCGAATACAAGATGCACTCCCCTAGGCCCATAAATGGTGAAGTGTCGTGTAGTCGACGTTCACACGACACCACTAGAAGAATGACACCACAACTTAAATATCATAACATTGAATATTACTCAACCATAATTCACTACTAGCATTTAGACTTCACCCATGTCCTCAAGAACTAAACGAACTACTCACGAGACATCATATGGAATACAATCAGAGGTGATATGATGATGAATAACAATCTGAACATAAACCTTGGTTCAATGGTTTCACTCAATAGCATCTACAACAAGTATAGAATAACACCGGGAGAGTTTCCCCTATCAAACAATCAAGATTTAACCCGAATTGCTACAGCGGTGACGAGGTGCAGCGGTGGTGATGGCGGTGTAGATGGTGGAGATGATGATGATGATGATGGAGATGATGTCCCGCTCGATGACGATGGCGATGGCGTCGATTTCCCCCTCCGGGAGGGAATTTCCCCGGCGGATTCCTGCCCGCCGGAGAGCTCTTTTCTCTCTGGTGTTCTCCGCCCCGCAGAGGCGGCTGTAACCCTCCGTGAGGTCCTCTCTGTGGCTTAGGTTTTCGGGACGAAGGAGTACGCGAAGAAAAGGAGGCGAAAGGGGCTGTGGGGCCCCCAGAGCACAGGGTGGCGCGGCCAGGCCCTGGGCCGCGCCGCCCTGTGGTCTGGGCCCACAGTGGCTCCTCTCTTCTTCCCCTTCTGGCTCCCTCCGTCATCTGGAAAAATAGGAATTTACGTGAAATTCCCTTCCACAGTTGATCTTCCGAAATATTGCGTTCTGACGGTGCTTTTTCCAGCAGAATCCTGGCTCCGGTGCTTGATCCTCCAATGATGATGAAACATGCAAAATAGATGAAATAACATAAGTATTGTGTCCCAATATGAAATATATCAATGAATAACAGCAAATTATGATACAAAATAGTGATGCAAATTGGACGTATCATGGTGTGACGTACTAAGAAGGATACATGCTTACATTTTCAACAACCCCCCTAAAAGCTTCATTATAGAGTGACTAAGAAAGGATCCAGTCTGGCGGGCTTACCTTTTATTTTCTTGTTTTAAACTTGTTCAAATCTCGGTCAAACCTAGGATTTGACCAAGATTCAAAATGTGCATCAAAATTTAAAAAAATTTAAAACCAAATTAAAGCGCATAGTGTTCTTATGTCATATAGTAAGCATTAAAGTTGATAAACAAGGTCTAGACACATATTCAAACAAGACAAATCATGTATCTATACCCCTAACCCCTAAACTCTATCTTATGAAGTCAACAACATGAAGAGAAGTGGTTTTGGGTTTCAAACATGGAAATTTCAAAAACCTCCCAAAAGCTTCATTTTAGAGTGACTAATATATATAAGAAGGATCCATGCCTGCTTACCACCTTTTCATTTTCATATTTTAAACTTGTTTAAATCCGTGTCAAATTAAACCAAGGATTTGACCAAAAGATTCAAATGGGCATAAAATTTTAAAAAAAATCAGAAAAATGAAAAACAAAAGCATATAGTCTTCTAATGTCATATAGTAAGCATTCAAGTTGATAAACAAGGTTTGGACATGCATATTCAAACCTAGGCAAATCATGTATCTATCCCCTAGCCCCTAAACTCTATCTTATGAAGTCAAGCATGAAGAGAAGTGGTTTTGGGTTTCAAACATGAAAATTTCAAGAACATCCCAAAAACTTCATTTTAGAGTGACTAAGAAAGGATACAGGCTTCCCCTTTTCATTTTCATGTTTTATACTTGTTTAAATCTTGGTCAAACCTAGGATTTGACAAAGATTCAAATGTGCATCTATCAAAATAAAAAAATCAGAAAAATTAAAAACCAAAGCACATAGTTTTCTTATGTCATATATAGTTAGCATTAAAGTTGATATAAACAAGGTCTAGATATATTCAAACAAGAAAAATCATGTATCTACCCCTAACCCTAAACTCTGTCTTATGTAGTCAAGCATGAAGAGAAGTGGTTTTGGGTTTCAAACTTGGAAATTTCAAGAACCCCCCAAAAGCTTCATTTTAGAGTGACTAAAGGATCCAGGTCGGGCTTACCTTTTATTTTCATGTTTTAAAATTGTTCAAATCTTGGTCAAACTGTACCTAGGATTTGATCAAGATTCAAATGGGCATAAAATTTCAAAAAAAATGAAAAACCAAAGCATATAGCCTTCTTATGTCATATAGTAAGCACTCAAGTTGGTAAACAAGGTCTAGACATATTCAAACCAGAAAAATCATGTTTCTACCCCTAGCCCTAAACTTTGTCTTATGAAGTCAAGCACGAAGAGAAGTCGTTTTGGATTTCAAACATGGAAATTTCAAAAACCTTCCCAAAAGCTTCATTTTGGAGTGACTAAGAAGGATACAGGCTTACCTTTTCATTTTCATGTTTTAAACTTGTTTAAATATTGGTTAAGCCTAGGATTTGACCAAGATCAAATGGGCATAAAAATTCAGAAAAAATCAAAAAAAATGAAAACCGAAGCACATAGTATTATTATGTCATATAGTAAGCATTCAAGTTGATAAACAAGGTCTAAACAACAAACTAGACAAATCATGTATCTACCCCCTAACCCTAAACTCTGTCTTATGAAGTCAAGCATGAAGAGAAGTGGTTTTGGGTTTCAAACATGGAAATTTCAAAAAACTCCCAAAAGCTTCTCATTTTTGAGTGACTAAGAAGGATTCAGGCTTACCTTTTCATTTTCATGTTTTAAACTTGTTCAAATCTTGGTCAAACTTAGGATTTGACCAAGATTCAAATGTGCATAAAAATTGGGAGGAAGGGTATGAATTACAATTCAAAAAAACAAGGTAACTTAAATACTTGGATGCCCCAAAGATGTGTGGAAGCCCAGAACAATGGCAAAACATGTGCGCACGCTGCATCCAATTCAAGTAGAACACATAGTAGGCATCGATAGTTTGACCTAAATTTGAAATCAAAGAGAAGGTGGTTAGAAAAAATCGAAATTGGCAAAGCAAAGCATGAAATCATAAATTTGTGATGCACTATAGCTATGAAAAGTATCAAACAATGCATACCAAAATGATTTTTTAGAGGAATACTAGTTCAACTTATTTTAATTTTATATTAGTAGCCCAAAATCGAACTAGTAGTTGGATATTTCTGAACTTGATCTGTAGTAGTGGGCAAAACCCTAGTTTAACCTATTTAATCATAGATTCGTAGGTCGATTTTTCTACTTTTTTATTATTACTATGCAGCACATGTGTGTTTGCCCGTCGAGTGAAACTCGGAGGAAGAAGGGATCACTCGGAAGGAGAGAAGAAGGGAGAGAATTATGGTGTCTCCCCTTTTTCGGGTGATGATGTTGACTTTTGTGCAGGGTTTGTCAGTGAGCAGGAGCGAGCGAGCGAGTCGAGCGAGGCCGAGAATGAGAGAGATTTGTTTTTTTTTGTGAGAGGGACAACCGAAGGATCCAGAAGGACCCACATACTTCCAATACGCATCCTGATGCGTCTTCTCTTGACAAAGAAAATGGCTGGGAGTTTGCGTACCTATTGCACGTGACTTGTGCTCACTGAAGTGTGGGACCTCACGCATGGGCACCACACGTAAGTGACAGACCTGTTGATGTAAAAACTCGGTTGATTATTATACTACTACATTTATACAAAGTTTCCTATGGATTCAAGGGTACGAAAGCCAAGTTAAATCATTTACATGACATTATTTTTTCCATGAAGCCAAGTTAACTCATTTATCAATTGGTACATTTTGGAGTGACTAAGAAGGATCCAGGCTTACTTTTTCATTTTCATGTTTTAAACATGTTTAAATCTTGGTCAAACCTATGACTTGACCAAGATTCAAATGGGCATAAAAATTCAAAAAAAAGAAAAACAAAAGCACACCGTCTTCCTATGTCATATATCAAGGTGATAAACAAGGTCTGCCATATTCAAACCACAAAAATCATGTATCTACCCCCTAACCCTAAACAAGGATCCAGGCTTACCCTTTTCATTTTCATGTTTTTAAACTTGTTCAAATCTTGGTCAAACTTAGGATTTGACGAAGATTCAAATGGGCGTAAAAATACTTAGAAAAATCATGTACGTATCTACCCCAAACCCTAAACTCTATCTTACGAAGCCAAGCATGAAGAGAAGTGGTTTTGGGTTTCAAACATGGAAATTTCAAAAACCTCCCAAAAGCTTCATTTTAGAGTGACTAAGAAGGATCCATGCTTACCTTTTATTTTCATGTTTTAAACATGTTCAAATCTTGGTCAAACCGTACGTACCTAGGATTTGACCAAGATTCAAATGGGCATAAAAATTCAAAAAAAAATGAAAAACCAAAGCACATAGCCTAGCTTCTTATATATGCCATATAGTAAGCACTCAAGCTAGTTGATAAACAAAGTCTAGACATATTCAAACCAGAAAAATCATGTATCTATATACCCCTAACCCTAAACTTTGTCTTAATTATGAAGTCAAGCACGAAGAGAAGTCGTTTTGGGTTTCAAACATGGACATTTCAAAAACCCTCCCAAAAGCTTCATTGTGGTGTGACGTACTAAGAAGGATACATGCTTACATTTTCAACAACCCCCCTAAAAGCTTCATTATAGAGTGACTAAGAAAGGATCCAGTCTGGCGGGCTTACCTTTTATTTTCTTGTTTTAAACTTGTTCAAATCTCGGTCAAACCTAGGATTTGACCAAGATTCAAAATGTGCATCAAAATTTAAAAAAATTAAAAACCAAATTAAAGCGCATAGTGTTCTTATGTCATATAGTAAGCATTAAAGTTGATAAACAAGGTCTAGACACATATTCAAACAAGACAAGTCATGTATCTATACCCCTAACCCCTAAACTCTATCTTATGAAGTCAACAACATGAAGAGAAGTGGTTTTGGGTTTCAAACATGGAAATTTCAAAAACCTCCCAAAAGCTTCATTTTAGAGTGACTAATATATATAAGAAGGATACATGCCTGCTTACCACCTTTTCATTTTCATATTTTAAACTTGTTTAAATCCGTGTCAAATTAAACCAAGGATTTGACCAAAAGATTCAAATGGGCATAAAATTTTAAAAAAATCAGAAAAATGAAAAACAAAAGCATATAGTCTTCTTATGTCATATAGTAAGCATTCAAGTTGATAAACAAGGTTTGGACATGCATATTCAAACCTAGGCAAATCATGTATCTATCCCCTAGCCCCTAAACTCTATCTTATGAAGTCAAGCATGAAGAGAAGTGGTTTTGGGTTTCAAACATGAAAATTTCAAGAACATCCCAAAAACTTCATTTTAGAGTGACTAAGAAAGGATACAGGCTTCCCCTTTTCATTTTCATGTTTTATACTTGTTTAAATCTTGGTCAAACCTAGGATTTGACAAAGATTCAAATGTGCATCTATCAAAATAAAAAAATCAGAAAAATTAAAAACCAAAGCACATAGTTTTCTTATGTCATATATAGTTAGCATTAAAGTTGATATAAACAAGGTCTAGATATATTCAAACAAGAAAAATCATGTATCTACCCCTAACCCTAAACTCTGTCTTATGTAGTCAAGCATGAAGAGAAGTGGTTTTGGGTTTCAAACTTGGAAATTTCAAGAACCCCCCAAAAGCTTCATTTTAGAGTGACTAAAGGATCCAGGTCGGGCTTACCTTTTATTTTCATGTTTTAAAATTGTTCAAATCTTGGTCAAACTGTACCTAGGATTTGATCAAGATTCAAATGGGCATAAAATTTCAAAAAAAATGAAAAACCAAAGCATATAGCCTTCTTATGTCATATAGTAAGCACTCAAGTTGGTAAACAAGGTCTAGACATATTCAAACCAGAAAAATCATGTTTCTACCCCTAGCCCTAAACTTTGTCTTATGAAGTCAAGCACGAAGAGAAGTCGTTTTGGATTTCAAACATGGAAATTTCAAAAACCTTCCCAAAAGCTTCATTTTGGAGTGACTAAGAAGGATACAGGCTTACCTTTTCATTTTCATGTTTTAAACTTGTTTAAATATTGGTTAAGCCTAGGATTTGACCAAGATCAAATGGGCATAAAAATTCAGAAAAAATCAAAAAAATGAAAACCAAAGCACATAGTATTATTATGTCATATAGTAAGCATTCAAGTTGATAAACAAGGTCTAAACAACAAACTAGACAAATCATGTATCTACCCCCTAACCCTAAACTCTGTCTTATGAAGTCAAGCATGAAGAGAAGTGGTTTTGGGTTTCAAACATGGAAATTTCAAAAAACTCCCAAAAGCTTCTCATTTTTGAGTGACTAAGAAGGATTCAGGCTTACCTTTTCATTTTCATGTTTTAAACTTGTTCAAATCTTGGTCAAACTTAGGATTTGACCAAGATTCAAATGTGCATAAAAATTGGGAGGAAGGGTATGAATTACAATTCAAAAAAACAAGGTAACTTAAATACTTGGATGCCCCAAAGATGTGTGGAAGCCCAGAACAATGGCAAAACATGTGCGCACGCTGCATCCAATTCAAGTAGAACACATAGTAGGCATCGATAGTTTGACCTAAATTTGAAATCAAAGAGAAGGTGGTTAGAAAAAATCGAAATTGGCAAAGCAAAGCATGAAATCATAAATTTGTGATGCACTATAGCTATGAAAAGTATCAAACAATGCATACCAAAATGATTTTTTAGAGGAATACTAGTTCAACTTATTTTAATTTTATATTAGTAGCCCAAAATCGAACTAGTAGTTGGATATTTCTGAACTTGATCTGTAGTAGTGGGCAAAACCCTAGTTTAACCTATTTAATCATAGATTCGTAGGTCGATTTTTCTACTTTTTTATTATTACTATGCAGCACATGTGTGTTTGCCCGTCGAGTGAAACTCGGAGGAAGAAGGGATCACTCGGAAGGAGAGAAGAAGGGAGAGAATTATGGTGTCTCCCCTTTTTCGGGTGATGATGTTGACTTTTGTGCAGGGTTTGTCAGTGAGCAGGAGGAGCGAGCGAGCGAGCGAGTCGAGCGAGGCCGAGAATGAGAGAGATTTGTTTTTTTGTGAGAGGGACAACCGAAGGATCCAGAAGGACCCACATACTTCCAATACGCATCCTGATGCGTCTTCTCTTGACAAAGAAAATGGCTGGGAGTTTGCGTACCTATTGCACGTGACTTGTGCTCACTGAAGTGTGGGACCTCACGCATGGGCACCACACGTAAGTGACAGACCTGTTGATGTAAAAACTCGGTTGATTATTATACTACTACATTTATACAAAGTTTCCTATGGATTCAAGGGTACGAAAGCCAAGTTAAATCATTTACATGACATTATTTTTTCCATGAAGCCAAGTTAACTCATTTATCAATTGGTACATTTTGGAGTGACTAAGAAGGATCCAGGCTTACTTTTTCATTTTCATGTTTTAAACATGTTTAAATCTTGGTCAAACCTATGACTTGACCAAGATTCAAATGGGCATAAAAATTCAAAAAAAAGAAAAACAAAAGCACACCGTCTTCCTATGTCATATATCAAGGTGATAAACAAGGTCTGCCATATTCAAACCACAAAAATCATGTATCTACCCCCTAACCCTAAACAAGGATCCAGGCTTACCCTTTTCATTTTCATGTTTTTAAACTTGTTCAAATCTTGGTCAAACTTAGGATTTGACGAAGATTCAAATGGGCGTAAAAATACTTAGAAAAATCATGTACGTATCTACCCCAAACCCTAAACTCTATCTTACGAAGCCAAGCATGAAGAGAAGTGGTTTTGGGTTTCAAACATGGAAATTTCAAAAACCTCCCAAAAGCTTCATTTTAGAGTGACTAAGAAGGATCCATGCTTACCTTTTATTTTCATGTTTTAAACATGTTCAAATCTTGGTCAAACCGTACGTACCTAGGATTTGACCAAGATTCAAATGGGCATAAAAATTCAAAAAAAATGAAAAACCAAAGCACATAGCCTAGCTTCTTATATATGCCATATAGTAAGCACTCAAGCTAGTTGATAAACAAAGTCTAGACATATTCAAACCAGAAAAATCATGTATCTATATACCCCTAACCCTAAACTTTGTCTTAATTATGAAGTCAAGCACGAAGAGAAGTCGTTTTGGGTTTCAAACATGGACATTTCAAAAACCCTCCCAAAAGCTTCATTGTGGTGTGACGTACTAAGAAGGATACATGCTTACATTTTCAACAACCCCCCTAAAAGCTTCATTATAGAGTGACTAAGAAAGGATCCAGTCTGGCGGGCTTACCTTTTATTTTCTTGTTTTAAACTTGTTCAAATCTCGGTCAAACCTAGGATTTGACCAAGATTCAAAATGTGCATCAAAATTTAAAAAAATTAAAAACCAAATTAAAGCGCATAGTGTTCTTATGTCATATAGTAAGCATTAAAGTTGATAAACAAGGTCTAGACACATATTCAAACAAGACAAGTCATGTATCTATACCCCTAACCCCTAAACTCTATCTTATGAAGTCAACAACATGAAGAGAAGTGGTTTTGGGTTTCAAACATGGAAATTTCAAAAACCTCCCAAAAGCTTCATTTTAGAGTGACTAATATATATAAGAAGGATACATGCCTGCTTACCACCTTTTCATTTTCATATTTTAAACTTGTTTAAATCCGTGTCAAATTAAACCAAGGATTTGACCAAAAGATTCAAATGGGCATAAAATTTTAAAAAAAATCAGAAAAATGAAAAACAAAAGCATATAGTCTTCTTATGTCATATAGTAAGCATTCAAGTTGATAAACAAGGTTTGGACATGCATATTCAAACCTAGGCAAATCATGTATCTATCCCCTAGCCCCTAAACTCTATCTTATGAAGTCAAGCATGAAGAGAAGTGGTTTTGGGTTTCAAACATGAAAATTTCAAGAACATCCCAAAAACTTCATTTTAGAGTGACTAAGAAAGGATACAGGCTTCCCCTTTTCATTTTCATGTTTTATACTTGTTTAAATCTTGGTCAAACCTAGGATTTGACAAAGATTCAAATGTGCATCTATCAAAATAAAAAAATCAGAAAAATTAAAAACCAAAGCACATAGTTTTCTTATGTCATATATAGTTAGCATTAAAGTTGATATAAACAAGGTCTAGATATATTCAAACAAGAAAAATCATGTATCTACCCCTAACCCTAAACTCTATCTTATGTAGTCAAGCATGAAGAGAAGTGGTTTTGGGTTTCAAACTTGGAAATTTCAAGAACCCCCCAAAAGCTTCATTTTAGATGAGTGACTAAAGGATCCAGGTCGGGCTTACCTTTTATTTTCATGTTTTAAAATTGTTCAAATCTTGGTCAAACTGTACCTAGGATTTGATCAAGATTCAAATGGGCATAAAATTTCAAAAAAAATGAAAAACCAAAGCATATAGCCTTCTTATGTCATATAGTAAGCACTCAAGTTGGTAAACAAGGTCTAGACATATTCAAACCAGAAAAATCATGTTTCTACCCCTAGCCCTAAACTTTGTCTTATGAAGTCAAGCACGAAGAGAAGTCGTTTTGGATTTCAAACATGGAAATTTCAAAAACCTTCCCAAAAGCTTCATTTTGGAGTGACTAAGAAGGATACAGGCTTACCTTTTCATTTTCATGTTTTAAACTTGTTTAAATATTGGTTAAGCCTAGGATTTGACCAAGATCAAATGGGCATAAAAATTCAGAAAAAATCAAAAAAATGAAAACCAAAGCACATAGTATTATTATGTCATATAGTAAGCATTCAAGTTGATAAACAAGGTCTAAACAACAAACTAGACAAATCATGTATCTACCCCCTAACCCTAAACTCTGTCTTATGAAGTCAAGCATGAAGAGAAGTGGTTTTGGGTTTCAAACATGGAAATTTCAAAAAACTCCCAAAAGCTTCTCATTTTTGAGTGACTAAGAAGGATTCAGGCTTACCTTTTCATTTTCATGTTTTAAACTTGTTCAAATCTTGGTCAAACTTAGGATTTGACCAAGATTCAAATGTGCATAAAAATTGGGAGGAAGGGTATGAATTACAATTCAAAAAAACAAGGTAACTTAAATACTTGGATGCCCCAAAGATGTGTGGAAGCCCAGAACAATGGCAAAACATGTGCGCACGCTGCATCCAATTCAAGTAGAACACATAGTAGGCATCGATAGTTTGACCTAAATTTGAAATCAAAGAGAAGGTGGTTAGAAAAAATCGAAATTGGCAAAGCAAAGCATGAAATCATAAATTTGTGATGCACTATAGCTATGAAAAGTATCAAACAATGCATACCAAAATGATTTTTTAGAGGAATACTAGTTCAACTTATTTTAATTTTATATTAGTAGCCCAAAATCGAACTAGTAGTTGGATATTTCTGAACTTGATCTGTAGTAGTGGGCAAAACCCTAGTTTAACCTATTTAATCATAGATTCGTAGGTCGATTTTTCTACTTTTTTATTATTACTATGCAGCACATGTGTGTTTGCCCGTCGAGTGAAACTCGGAGGAAGAAGGGATCACTCGGAAGGAGAGAAGAAGGGAGAGAATTATGGTGTCTCCCCTTTTTCGGGTGATGATGTTGACTTTTGTGCAGGGTTTGTCAGTGAGCAGGAGCGAGCGAGCGAGCGAGTCGAGCGAGGCCGAGAATGAGAGAGATTTGTTTTTTTGTGAGAGGGACAACCGAAGGATCCAGAAGGACCCACATACTTCCAATACGCATCCTGATGCGTCTTCTCTTGACAAAGAAAATGGCTGGGAGTTTGCGTACCTATTGCACGTGACTTGTGCTCACTGAAGTGTGGGACCTCACGCATGGGCACCACACGTAAGTGACAGACCTGTTGATGTAAAAACTCGGTTGATTATTATACTACTACATTTATACAAAGTTTCCTATGGATTCAAGGGTACGAAAGCCAAGTTAAATCATTTACATGACATTATTTTTTCCATGAAGCCAAGTTAACTCATTTATCAATTGGTACATTTTGGAGTGACTAAGAAGGATCCAGGCTTACTTTTTCATTTTCATGTTTTAAACATGTTTAAATCTTGGTCAAACCTATGACTTGACCAAGATTCAAATGGGCATAAAAATTCAAAAAAAAGAAAAACAAAAGCACACCGTCTTCCTATGTCATATATCAAGGTGATAAACAAGGTCTGCCATATTCAAACCACAAAAATCATGTATCTACCCCCTAACCCTAAACAAGGATCCAGGCTTACCCTTTTCATTTTCATGTTTTTAAACTTGTTCAAATCTTGGTCAAACTTAGGATTTGACGAAGATTCAAATGGGCGTAAAAATACTTAGAAAAATCATGTACGTATCTACCCCAAACCCTAAACTCTATCTTACGAAGCCAAGCATGAAGAGAAGTGGTTTTGGGTTTCAAACATGGAAATTTCAAAAACCTCCCAAAAGCTTCATTTTAGAGTGACTAAGAAGGATCCATGCTTACCTTTTATTTTCATGTTTTAAACATGTTCAAATCTTGGTCAAACCGTACGTACCTAGGATTTGACCAAGATTCAAATGGGCATAAAAATTCAAAAAAAATGAAAAACCAAAGCACATAGCCTAGCTTCTTATATATGCCATATAGTAAGCACTCAAGCTAGTTGATAAACAAAGTCTAGACATATTCAAACCAGAAAAATCATGTATCTATATACCCCTAACCCTAAACTTTGTCTTAATTATGAAGTCAAGCACGAAGAGAAGTCGTTTTGGGTTTCAAACATGGACATTTCAAAAACCCTCCCAAAAGCTTCATTGTGGTGTGACGTACTAAGAAGGATACATGCTTACATTTTCAACAACCCCCCTAAAAGCTTCATTATAGAGTGACTAAGAAAGGATCCAGTCTGGCGGGCTTACCTTTTATTTTCTTGTTTTAAACTTGTTCAAATCTCGGTCAAACCTAGGATTTGACCAAGATTCAAAATGTGCATCAAAATTTAAAAAAATTAAAAACCAAATTAAAGCGCATAGTGTTCTTATGTCATATAGTAAGCATTAAAGTTGATAAACAAGGTCTAGACACATATTCAAACAAGACAAGTCATGTATCTATACCCCTAACCCCTAAACTCTATCTTATGAAGTCAACAACATGAAGAGAAGTGGTTTTGGGTTTCAAACATGGAAATTTCAAAAACCTCCCAAAAGCTTCATTTTAGAGTGACTAATATATATAAGAAGGATACATGCCTGCTTACCACCTTTTCATTTTCATATTTTAAACTTGTTTAAATCCGTGTCAAATTAAACCAAGGATTTGACCAAAAGATTCAAATGGGCATAAAATTTTAAAAAAATCAGAAAAATGAAAAACAAAAGCATATAGTCTTCTTATGTCATATAGTAAGCATTCAAGTTGATAAACAAGGTTTGGACATGCATATTCAAACCTAGGCAAATCATGTATCTATCCCCTAGCCCCTAAACTCTATCTTATGAAGTCAAGCATGAAGAGAAGTGGTTTTGGGTTTCAAACATGAAAATTTCAAGAACATCCCAAAAACTTCATTTTAGAGTGACTAAGAAAGGATACAGGCTTCCCCTTTTCATTTTCATGTTTTATACTTGTTTAAATCTTGGTCAAACCTAGGATTTGACAAAGATTCAAATGTGCATCTATCAAAATAAAAAAATCAGAAAAATTAAAAACCAAAGCACATAGTTTTCTTATGTCATATATAGTTAGCATTAAAGTTGATATAAACAAGGTCTAGATATATTCAAACAAGAAAAATCATGTATCTACCCCTAACCCTAAACTCTATCTTATGTAGTCAAGCATGAAGAGAAGTGGTTTTGGGTTTCAAACTTGGAAATTTCAAGAACCCCCCAAAAGCTTCATTTTAGAGTGACTAAAGGATCCAGGTCGGGCTTACCTTTTATTTTCATGTTTTAAAATTGTTCAAATCTTGGTCAAACTGTACCTAGGATTTGATCAAGATTCAAATGGGCATAAAATTTCAAAAAAATGAAAAACCAAAGCATATAGCCTTCTTATGTCATATAGTAAGCACTCAAGTTGGTAAACAAGGTCTAGACATATTCAAACCAGAAAAATCATGTTTCTACCCCTAGCCCTAAACTTTGTCTTATGAAGTCAAGCACGAAGAGAAGTCGTTTTGGATTTCAAACATGGAAATTTCAAAAACCTTCCCAAAAGCTTCATTTTGGAGTGACTAAGAAGGATACAGGCTTACCTTTTCATTTTCATGTTTTAAACTTGTTTAAATATTGGTTAAGCCTAGGATTTGACCAAGATCAAATGGGCATAAAAATTCAGAAAAAATCAAAAAAAATGAAAACCAAAGCACATAGTATTATTATGTCATATAGTAAGCATTCAAGTTGATAAACAAGGTCTAAACAACAAACTAGACAAATCATGTATCTACCCCCTAACCCTAAACTCTGTCTTATGAAGTCAAGCATGAAGAGAAGTGGTTTTGGGTTTCAAACATGGAAATTTCAAAAAACTCCCAAAAGCTTCTCATTTTTGAGTGACTAAGAAGGATTCAGGCTTACCTTTTCATTTTCATGTTTTAAACTTGTTCAAATCTTGGTCAAACTTAGGATTTGACCAAGATTCAAATGTGCATAAAAATTGGGAGGAAGGGTATGAATTACAATTCAAAAAAACAAGGTAACTTAAATACTTGGATGCCCCAAAGATGTGTGGAAGCCCAGAACAATGGCAAAACATGTGCGCACGCTGCATCCAATTCAAGTAGAACACATAGTAGGCATCGATAGTTTGACCTAAATTTGAAATCAAAGAGAAGGTGGTTAGAAAAAATCGAAATTGGCAAAGCAAAGCATGAAATCATAAATTTGTGATGCACGTACTATAGCTATGAAAAGTATCAAACAATGCATACCAAAATGATTTTTTAGAGGAATACTAGTTCAACTTATTTTAATTTTATATTAGTAGCCCAAAATCGAACTAGTAGTTGGTAAACAAGGTCTAAACAACAAACTAGACAAATCATGTATTTACCCCCTAACCCTAAACTCTGTCTTATGAAGTCAAGCATGAAGAGAAGTGGTTTTGGGTTTCAAACTTGGAAATTTCAAGAACCCCCCAAAAGCTTCATTTTAGAGTGACTAAGAAGGATCCATGCTTACCTTTTCATTTTCATGTTTTAAACTTGTTTACATCTTGGTCATAGCTAGTGTATTTGACCAAGATTCAAATGGGCATAAAATTTAAAAAAAAATGAAAAACCAAAGTACATAGTCTTCTTATGTCATATAGTAAGCATTCAAGCTGATAAACAAGGTCTAGACATATTCAAACCAAACAAATCATGTATCTACCCCCTAACCCCTAAACTTTATCTTATGAAGCCAAGCATGAAGAGAAGTGGTTCTTGGTTTCAAACATGGAAATATCAAAAACCTCCCAAAAGCTTCATTTTAGAGTGACTAAGAAGTATCCATGCTTACCTTTTCATTTTCATATTTTAAACTTGTTTAAATCATTGTCAAACCTAGGATTATACCAAGATACAAATATGGGCACAAAACCCTCTTAGCCAAAATCAACTACGAGCAAGATTTTCTGTATTGTAGATGCCCCAATTGACTCTCATCCCCAATGTAGTCTTTTTTATGTCAGTATAGACTTCTTTACTGGATGTATACTATCGTACATGGCATGCATTTGCCTAATGAGCAGCATTGTTTAGCCGTTCTAGCCAACCCGATCAATCTGTCAAGCTTCATGCACGAGATGCCATGTTTATGGCCCTTTTGTTGTGGCTTTTTTTGGCTTTTGGCTTTGGCAAAAGCCAAAAAAAGCACGTAAATAGGTGCTTTTTTGGGCTTTTGGATTTTGGAAGCCAAGAACAAAGATTCTATTCTTTTGGCTTCCAAAATCCAAAAGCCAAAAACAAAAGGGTAATTTACTCCCTCGCTCCGGTGATCCGATCCATATTTCTTGGTGCTAAAAAGAATGTGAATCGGAGGGAGTACTTTTCTTAGATAGTACTATATCAGTTCAAAAAAAAGTACAGTACTACTACATCACAAATGCATCAAAAGAGTACTACTGTACATCACAAGACCACGACAGTTGTATAGTATAGAGTTTAATGCTGAACTTTAAACAGGACCAGGAGCATCAGGGCCAGCAGCAGGGGCGTTGACCGGCAACAAACCAGGCAAAAGACGTAAGGAAGAGGCCATATGCTGCGTGCTTGGCCTTGATTGCAGGGTGGTGATTCTTCGCCGCTCGCCATGTATTCACGCCGTACCAGTTCCGCGTCGCCCGCGAGCGGATCGAAGCGATCCCGCGCGCCGGACACGCTCGAGGAGGCGTGGCGGCTCCAGTGCAAGCAGTCCGCCGCCGGGAGTCGGCGCGCGGCGTGCAGGTACAGAGGCTCCCTGTACATGCCGTCGTCGCTCCGCGAGTTCGCCCCGGGCGGGCTCTGGTACAAGGCGGATCCGCCGCTCAAACCGATGAGCGGCCCCGTCTTCAACAAATGGCGCGCCGACCGGGAGAGGAACCGCCGGTCGAAGGCGGCGTGGGAGGCGAGCACCAGCGGCGGATTCGCGCCGCCAGCCGGCGAGGAGGCGGAGGAGGCGGAGGAAGGGGAAGACCCCCTCTTCTTGAAGGCGCTGGCCGCGTCCCTCAAGGACGATGCCGACAAGAAGAGGGCGGAGGAAGAAGACAAGGCGGCGGCCATCGCCGCCGTGAAGGAGAAGGAGGCGCGGGATGCGGAGGAGAACGCGACCATCATCTTCCTCGACGACTAGATAGGTTAGAAGTCGCGATAAGGATCGCGCAATTCTGTATGTATGATCCGTATGTATGATCAACTATGAATTATGAACAATGAACTATCAAACCAAACCACATAGTTTTTTTATGTCATATAGTAAGAATTCAAGTTGATAAAACAAGGTCTAGACATATTCAAACTAGACAAATCACGTATATCTACCCCTAACCCTAAACTCTGTCTTATGAAGTAAAGCATGAAGAGAACTGGTTTTGGGTTTCAAACATGGAAATTTCAAAAACCTTCCCAAAAGCTTCATTTTGGAGTGACTAAGAAGGATGCAGGCTTACCTTTTCATTTTCATGTCTTAAACATGTTTAAATCTTGGTTAAACCTAGGATTTGACCAAGATCAAATGTGCAAAAAAATCAGAAAAAATCAAAAAAATGAAAACTAAAGCACATAGTATTCTTATGTCATATAGTAAGCATTCAAGTTGATAAACAAGGTCTAAACATATTCAAACCAGACAAATCATGTATCTACCCACTAACCCTAAATTCTGTCTTATGAAGTCGATCAAGCATGAAGAGAAGTGGTTTTGGGTTTCAAACATGGAAATTTCAAAAACCTCCCAAAAGCTTCATTTTAGAGTTACTAAGAAGGATCCATGCTTACCTTTTATTTTCATGTTTTAAACATGTTCAAATCTTGGTCAAACCGTACCTAGGATTTGACCAAGATTCAAATGGGTATAAAAATTCAAAAAAACTGAAAAACCAAAGCACATAGCCTTCTTATGTCATATATAGTAAGCACTCAAGTTGGTAAACAAGGTCTAGAGATATTCAAACCAGAAAAATCTTGTATCTACCCCTAACCCTAAACTTTGTCTTATGAAGTCAAGCACGAAGAGAAGTCGTTTTGGATTTCAAACATGGAAATTTCAAAAACCTTCCCAAAAGCCTCATTTTGGAGTGACTAAGAAGGATGCAGGCTTACCTTTTCATTTTCATGTTTTAAACTTGTTTAAACCTTGGTTAAACCTAGGATTTGACCAAGATCAAATGGGCATAAAAATTCAGAAAAAATCAAAAAATGAAAACCAAAGCACATAGTATTCTTATGTCATATATTAAGCATTCAAGTTGATAAACAAGGTCAAGACATATTCAAACCAGACAAATCATGTATCTACCCTAACCCTAAACTCTGTCTTATGAAGTCAAGCATGAAGAGACGTGGTTTTGGGTTTCAAACATGGAAATTTCAAGAACCCCCCAAAAGCTTCAATTTAGAGTGACTAAGAAGGATCCAGGTCGAGCTTATACCTTTTATTTTTATGTTTTAAACTTGTTCAAATCTTGGTCAAACCTAGGATTTGACCAAGATTCAAATGGGTATAAAAAAATGAAAAACCAAAGCACATAGCCTTCTTATGTCATATAATAAGCACTCAAGTTGATAAACAAGGTCTAGACATATTCAAACCAGAAAAATCATGTATCTACCCCTAACCCTAAACTTTGTCTTATGAAGTCAAGCACGAAGAGAAGTCGTTTTTGGGTTTCAATCATGGAAATTTCAAAAACCTTCCCAAAAACTTCATTTTGGAGTGACTAAGAAGGATGCAGGCTTAGCTTTTCATTTTCATATTTTAAACATGTTTAAATCTTGGTCAAACCTATGATTTGACCAAGATTCAAATGGGCATAAAAATACTTAGAAAAATCATGTACGTATCTACCCCTAACCCTAAAATCTATCTTACGAAGTCAAGCATGAAGAGAAGTGGTTTTGGGTTTCAAACACATGGAAATTTCAAAAACCTCCCAAAAGCTTCATTTCAGAGTGACTAAGAAGGATCCAGACCGGGCTTACATTTTATTTTCATATTTTAAACTTGTTCAAATCTTGGTCAAACCGTACCTAGGAATTGACCAAGATTCAAAAAAAAATGAAAAACCAAAGCACATAGCCTTCTTATGTCATATAGTAAGCACTCAAGTTGATAAACAAGGTCTAGTCATATTCAAACCAGAAAAATCATGTATCTACCCCTAAGCCTGAACTTTGTCTTATGAAGTCAATCACGAAGAGAAGTCGTTTTGGGTTTCAAACATGGAAATTTCAAATACCTTCCCAAAAGCTTAATTTTGGAGTGACTAAGAAGGATGCAGGCTTACCTTTTCATTTCCATGTTTTAAACATGTTTAAATAAGGATGCGTGATTCTGAAACCTCATACACATTGTTGCAAAAGTAATTACATCACCTAAACAATACTACCAGTTCATAATTCTAAACTTATGTACAATCTTGGAAACATATAACGCCAGCCTAGTTCACCAATTATCATCATCCCTCTTGATGCGCTTGCCGGTGCCGCTTGTACCTGCCTCCCATGGGTTGGCAGTCCAAGTTCTGCACTCGTTCGCACTTCGTGTGTCGGGAATCCTTGTTGGAGCTTCCCAACCAGATACAGGCCCTGCCCTTGCTAGCTCACCACATCCAGCCGTTGCCCTAGCTTGCTCACCATGTGAACCGCCATCCCACGGAGACCCCGAAGTAGGCTCGCACGGGTCCTTTATCCATGGTGGCATTTTCTTCGGATCAAATGGTATGTTGTGCCTAAAGCAATAAGATACAAATTCCCAGTAGGTTGTCCCGACACACTGCTTCTTCTCGTCGCGCCAGGCAGGGGGAAGAGCGGCCAACCTAGCCGCTTCCTTGCAATCCGGGCAAACCACTTCCCTTGGAATTGGTTGTGCTTGACGCTGCCCATCATTGATTTTTTTGAGTCGCCTGTACAACTCAAAACTGACATACCCATCAATCGCAGCATACCTCAAGTTTACTTCAGGCAATGGCATGCACTCCCATTGATCGTGGCTGCTAGTAGGGAACTTGGTCTTCATGTCTTTGTAAGATGGGTCAATGATGGCGGCTGCCAAATCACCCATGCCAGTCCTATTGCCAGGACCATTGAAATTGATCATATCCTGAATGTCAATCCAATTATGTTTAGGAATTTTAATGCCATCTCTAGCAAACCTGCTAGAGTCACCCCTGATGTCAACAGTTGTGAAACAAATTCCTTTATGTTGAAGGAATTCTTGCAGTGCCAGATTATCAGGACTCCTGCATGTTAACACAAATCAATCTTGTAAGATCGTATATGCTGAAATAGTACACATATTTTTCTTCCAGTAAACTGTATACTTGTTGCAGTGAAACAATGATTTTGCATCAGTGATACACATCAAAATAACATGAATTATTGTTGCGACTATATGATCTAATTATTTAAGTGTCAAGTTAAGATTCAGTTACTATATGTTAATATCTTGACATCCATGCCGATTATCGGTGAGTATGAGTACATGAAATTTGTGCAAATTTTGAGTACCAAAATCATGAAACTAGATATCGTGGTCAATCCAAAAAAATTATACAAGTATGTTGGATATTACGTTCCAGACCACATTTTTCATACAAGTTAGTTTGTTCGTGTTTTCATACAAGTTAGAACCTAGTCTATGTCGAAATAAAAAAGCAGATCCAAGATAAAGGAAGAGTTTCTATATTAAAAAACAAAAGGATAAAGGAAGGCATGTGAAGAACATACCTGCAGAAATGGTACACCAGGACGTGGTCGTCCATGGCCAACTGAACGACGGCGGTACTTACTTGGTCCGCAGTGTATTCTAGGTCGAGGCCGACGAACCTGGACCTGTCCTCTAGTAGCTTTTGTTCGTACATCTTGAGGGTGTGCTCGAGAACGGAAGGGTCATTCGTGTAGACCACGTTCACCTTGGTCGTCCCATGGGGAACGACGCTCCTCTTTAGCGTAAACAGGCCGCCGTCGGCCATGGCAGCGCTGAAGCACGTCGAACTGATCGGAGGGATTGAGGGGGAGGGAGGGAGAGCAACTGCAAACAATGGGGTTTTTTGGAACTTGCCGAAATGCAGGGGAGAACGAACCGCCAGGGGTTGTTTAGTGGGGACAGATGGGAATAATACTGCGATGAGGTTGAGGAATTAACTCCAACCGCCATTTAAATCTAGTACTCCCTATAGTCAGTTGATAGGAAATGGACGGGCAAGATTGATTCTAGGGAGGCGAACCCCAGTATTTTCCCAATTTATTTGAGTTGTAATATAACCATCGTTAATACTTGAATTGAAAAATATTTACAAAATTAATTTATTATATACTACATGATGAGATAATCCAACAAACCATGGAAATGCATGGCCATCCAACCATGTCACCCTCTTGTGAAAATTGTATAGGTGGTAGTGTGCGCAATACACGCGGTAGCCACTTCACAAATACATCCTTTTAATTTTGCCCCCCTTAATTCGGCCAATAAAAATGAAAAGACTTTATGTGGAAAACCAAAAAAACTGTATTTGGCAAAGTATAGTCGAAAATAAGAAGTTTTTCATTGATCTCTTAAAAAAGGGGTCATGATTCGAAAGTTCGCCATGCATGGTTCTTGCGGTAACCAAGCTAGCTCACCCATGTGGCAAGAAGCGAATCAATGTCCAACATGCATGGTTCCAAAAATATATATTTACAGAATGATTCTGCTTCTCAAGAATATTTGCATGCCATCATGTTTGTTATTTTTCCTAGATAAAAGTAGTAATTGGTGACTTCGTGATTGCCTTGCTTGCTGATTTCAATAAGTTTGAACCTCATTTTGGCTTTATTTCAAATTTAGGCAAAAACTTCTTGGCAATCGACTTTGTGAGCTACTATACTTGGATGCAACCCACATTTTCGTTGGCTAATGTTTTCTGATTCCACAACAATAGGGCACATCCCTATATCATCCCAAATTTTGAATTCTTTTTAGTTTGGTTGATGACCACCATTCATATCCGAACTTAATTAATTGGAGTACACATGATGGTTTCATGGTAAGCTAGTTTGACAAATTAGCCTTCGAAATGGCGATTCGCCTACCATGCATGCATGTTTGGCCTACCCGTGAAATTTTGATTTGTGGTATTGTGCACACACGTACTGCACATGATAGCGAATAAACAAAACACATATTCGGACCCCTTTGGCCAGCAAGGGCATGTTTGGTTCCTAGCCACAATTTGTCAAGAAGCCAAAATTTGGCAGCCATGCATATAGTTTATTTGGCATGTGTTTGTTTTTTGCCACAATTTGGCTTATCACACTTCATTGCATGTATATATGGTCCATTTGTCATAGACTCAACTTTTTTTTACAAAGTTTTGACAAAGTTTGGCTTTAATATTTTAAGCCACAATTTGGTGGCTAGCCATACTAGCTTTTTTTTTGGCTAACCACACTTTGGCTTTGGAAAAATGTGGCTACCAAACATGGGTCCTAATAAAAAGAAAACAACACACTAATGTGTGGTAAACCAAAAATCCCTACTTTGCAAAGTTGCATATGTGCAAAAGGGGGGCAATGCATGCA
Source organism: Lolium multiflorum (assembly GCA_030979885.1). Taxonomy (NCBI): domain Eukaryota; kingdom Viridiplantae; phylum Streptophyta; class Magnoliopsida; order Poales; family Poaceae; genus Lolium; species Lolium multiflorum. Next base: position 340,788,515 of record CM061749.1, read on the forward strand.
TTATTCAGAAGTTGATTGTGGTTTTCGTAGTGTAACCAATTAATTAAGCTTACATATGGGAAGAGGCTAGCGAGGCGAACTCAAGCAGCTATGGTTCCAATGTTGTCAAGTTTGAAGTGGACACTGCATGAAGCTTGCTCAAATTAATGGGTAGAAAGCCAAAAGCAGTCCATATTTATTCTATATGTGTGTGAATAATAACTCTTCACCCCAAACCTCTATGTATGATAGGGTTTTATATTTTTTACTTGTTAGTAGTAAGTACATGTCATGTGATGGCTCCATGCACATGTTTCACAACTTTTTTCTGATTTGTTTCTACCTCATTTGGTTGGTTTCAAATTTGCTCAAACTTCCTATGCGCGCTATGTTGTACTATTGGGACCCATGTTTGGGCTTAGTTTGTGGTACCACACTTGCAGGGTACCTCCAAGTATTTTATTCCCAAAAATTATGAATTCTAATTAAATGGTGAACTATAAACTGATCATCTAAAGTTGGAAAATAAAATCCATATATAGCTACACATCTAGATATGTGTATAAGGTAGACAAACTGCATTGCCACACATGCCTTATATAAGTTTGTTTTTTCTAGCGGAGTGGATTCCCTAATCACCCCACGGTTGTGACATTGTCAATGTTGTCATGATAAATAACATTGCGAGACTTTCCATCTTATTCTTTTTTGTAGAAATGATTGTCCCATTATGGCAAACGTCCCCATTCGTTTTTCAAATTAAGTAAACGTTATAGGATGAAAATTCATTGAAGTGACAAATTTTCTAGATTTCTAACTATTTTAGCTCATTCAAACAAGTTTGCAATAGGCCGACCTGTTGTCCAGTGACAATTTTAGAGTACAATTTGATCAACATCACAAAAAAGTGCTTTTAAGGCTCGTAAGTAGTATCATACATGCCATGTTGGCAAAAATCTAATGTGTCACATCAATTATGAGGTGAGATATGAGAGTAGTATTATAACACATAAACCTAGAAAACTTAGAAAACTTCATGACAAATACATCATGTACACACATTTGCATTGAGATTCTACAAAACTTTAAATATGACATAAGTATGAACCATATTATGATACTATGCATTGTGGAGGTAGTATCACAAACTAGTAGTGTATGATACTACGTACTACGTACTTCCCATTGTGACTAGTCTTAATCACTCTGACCTCGCCGTCTCGCCGTCTTACTATAGTACATACTACACCCCCACTCCGTCTCTCATACATCGCCCCACTCGTTTCCCACTCCGTCTCTCATACAGCGGCTGCGCCTGTAGATATCTTCGAGGATCTGGGCGATTTTGACCCGCTTTTCGGCGCTCGCCGTTTCAAGGTGAAGACCCCAATCTTAGCATGCATGTTGGACCAATTAGGAGTACAAAATTATGTTCTAAATGTTGCTCAAACTTTCCATACAACTAATATATAACTTATACTACGTAGGTTACACCATCGAAATAGGTATGACCAGTTGAGAAATGGGAACAATAACTTGGAACCTTTCTTACTATCGAGTGGGACGTGTGATATTGGTGTGACCCTGCTTTTTTCTTCTTCTACATAATGGCTACATGATGGTTCTAGAAAGAAGTGTATGCTGTTGTGGTATCTCTTGACGCGAATCCCTCTAATCACAAGCGTTAGATTTTGGAAACCAACGGTTAGTACTGCTGTTACATCTCTAGTTCAAAACTGGTGCATTTTGTATGTTGTTGTAGTAGTCTAGTAGATAGATTCAGATGCATGGTCAGGAGTGCAAACATTTCGCAACTAGTTGATCCCTCATCTTATTGTCGGATGTCACATTTCGAGTTTGTAAAAAAATGTAAATTCAAATCATAGTCACGGGTTATGTTGTATCTTTCGCACATCTAAACATTTGTTTCAAAAGGTGACCATATGTGAGCTGTGGAAAAAAGAAAAGACCAAAGTGAATAATATTCCTTAACTATTCACATATCATTTGTCTTTTTTGTGCAAGCTAGAATTTTTTTTACATACTCATCTGTGACCTGTGGAGCAATACACAACATAATATGTGTCCCAGTTTTGTTTTTCTTCATATTTTTTAAAAGTGCAGAAGTGTGATATCCGATAATAGGATGCGAGTGCAACTAGTTGCAAATGAGATGCTAATGCATGCTGATATGATACTACCTCTGTCCATAAATAGATGTATGTCTTTTGTCGTGGCCCCATCCTACTTCTGCATTTTCTTTACGGCCATTTTTGAGTAGTTGCGACCTGGACGTGATCGGACTAGTCGATACTCGATAGTAGTCGTAGTACTGTACAACTTCTGCATGTGGCGTCAGCCTCTAGAGTAGTAGTACTAGCTAACGGATAGATTATATCTGGAGAAACTGACATGGCCATTGATATGACAAGACTATACCCGGATTCGGACGCATTGTAGTGACTCCATCAATGTTCCGCTATGATGGTCTATTTTACTGCTACACCAGATTGTCGACGCAGAGGATTCCTTGGCTTCCGCGCAAGACCCTTCCCAAAGAAGGCATCTGCTCTGGCCCGTTGATTCTATGTGGACGGTTCCAGATTGCTTTATGTGTTTTTGTACAGTATCAGATACTAGGTTTTCCTTCCCTCCATATTAGGGGTTGTTTGGTTTAGGGGATAGGTTTATGGGATGAGAGTATCCCCAACCACCTGGCTAGGATAGCCAATTTTTGTTGTTTGGTTGTGTAGGAATTGAGTGTAGGACGAGAGGTGGGTAGTGGTATAGATTTTTTTTGTTTGCTCGAAATGTTAGGGGTGGCTATAAGATGGTGAGATTATCTCTACACACATCAAATATACCACACCTCCTATTTTTATAGCCCAAAAAAATACATAACCGGTGGTATGTGAATTGATCTGGGTAAAAATATTACACAACCGTACAAATATTCAAATCCTATAGTCAAATCCTACATAACTCCTATAGTCAAATCCTACATAACTCCTATACAAATTGTACGAATCAAAGGATATGATTTTCCCCCTATATAGCTTGTTTGATTTGAAGAATTGAATCCTCCAAAATTTCTATGTATTGTTTTCTTATACTAGTACAACCCTATAGGATTTCTAATAAGAGGTTAGACCTCTTGGAAAAATTCATATGCATCTGTGACAACTATGCTATGCACTCTCAATCTCTATAGAAATTTCCTTTGTCTTTCCGATGATACCATCACACACCTAGCTCTACCAATTCATGTAGATTTCTTTCCCGTAGGATTCAAGGAGGCATATGTCATAGCGATTCTCCATTATTCTATCATATGAATCTAACATGCCCTCTCAGTTTGAGTGATGCAAAGTGGCCACTATAAGATTTATTTAGTCAGATTAATTGGTCATGCATACACTAGTTGTTTTCTATCTTTCCTACACATGTCAATTAGCGAAATTTATAAGTAAAATCCTAAAATTCAAATAAATTGCTGAAAATTGGAAATAATATTACAGTTGTAGCAAATTACTAAATCGATCCAGAAATTATGTACATGGCTTCAGTAGTCCGTAAATGATGTCCTTGGAGTAGTTTGTGAGTTAAAGAACGTCCATTTCGTCAAACTGACATGGCCTTTGATTTGACAAGAGAACACTAATATTTTGTACCTGAATCAGAGTGGTAAAGGCGTACAGCTCGATCAATGCAATGGTATGATGGCTATGCAGCTATACCTATATAGGAGTAGACTACTAGTAGACTTTGGGACACAGAGATTTGGCTTCCGCGGCCGACCCCGAACAAGATTCTTTTACATTGCCCATCTTTTCACTGACATTGAATCGCTGAAACTTGGGGTCCGCCTGTGGCAGGACCAGCCTGTCAATGGCCCAAAGTCTTATGTGCTCCCGCCCTTTGATTTTGGATGGACGGACAAGATTGCCCAGTCCCATCCCTGTCCTGTTCGTTCCAGTTTTCATCCTCCTCCCCGGGGAACCCTCCCCGGAGAGCTCTACACCGACCCCTTCTATCCCCACCTGCTTGTCCCTTCCTTCTTCCTCCAGCGATTCATCCATCGTTCAACAAGTTGTCTAAGAAGAACATGAAGAAGTGTAAGAAGAGGAAGGAGGCGTTGTTGTCTGAGACTAAATCCGCGGTGAAATCCATCCCGCTGAAAGTCCTGCAAACTCCGACTTTGAAAGTGTACCAGCGGCGCCGGCGGACAGGCATGTCTGCGCTTCCATCGCAAGCTCAGTCTGCGCTTCCATCGCAAGCTCAGTCTGCTTCGGGCTTGTTGGGTCAGGGCAGAGTAATCCAGCAAGAGTCCTGGTAGGTTTTTATCGCCATGTGCTTTCTTTGCCCCCATGAACGCAGATTACAGCAAGGCAAACAGATCCAACTATTTTTTTACCCGGGAGAACCAGCTATTTGACCGTCTTTCTTCCAGGGCCGCCCGTTCAAGTGTCGCCCTTCCTACCGATGCCGAGAAATCGACCGTGTTTCGCCAAGATGGTGGGTACGAAGCTCCCCGGTATGTTTCCATCGCCATGCCGAAGTTTCTCTGCCTTCTGGCTGGCTAGCGGATCAAACAATTTAACCGTCTTTCTTCCATGGCGGCTGGTTTCAGCGCCATTCCTACCCAAGTTGAGAAATCGCTCGTTTCTCGCCAACCTGGTGGGTACGAAGCTCCTGGGTATGTTTCCATCGCCATGCCGGATTTTCGTTGAGTCCTTGCTGGCAGGCGGTGCCAACTAAACCGGCTATCATCTTCCAGGGCCGACGGTTCCAGGCTCGTGCTTTCTACCGCAGGATCCACTTCGTACTTAGCTATCGAGGACCCGTTGTTTGATGAGCACTTGTTAGCTCTCAAGAGCATTAATAATGTATGCACTATATAATATATATCCATTGCTTTTTTTTCTTCCTCTTCATCTCCGTACTGCATGAGGGCTTCTTTAATTCGTAGGACTTCTATAAGAATTGTGTAGCATTTAGATCCTATGGTTTTTTTTCCTACATTAGTTGTTTGATTTATAGAAATATATCCTATGTTTGTTCCTTTTTTCGAAATGGGGGACATATCACAGCCTCTGCATCAAAATGATGTATATGGCTGCTTTATTGCTTTCTTCAGTTCATACACAAATTATGACAACTTCTCACGGATCAGCTAGAGTCGACACAAAGATCCACCAACGAAACATAGAAAACAGCGGGTGCCAAAAAGGCAAAAACACATCAGTAAGTAATTCTATGAGGAAACTGCCAGCCACCCTGGCTGTAAAAATCCCGTGCGGCTGTCTCTAGTCAGTTGCACCCAGACTCCATGATATCCTGCTGATCCTCGGGCTGGAGATAAGAAACATACGGATCTAGTGAATAATCATAGGGATAACCTGCAAGAAGGGATGAGATTTGGGTTTATTAAACTCGACTTCATTTTGTACATTCCAAATAGCCCATAAAATAGCGCATACACCCTCTGTAATGTATACAAAATCCTATGCTTTTCCTAATCTTATGATTTTCATATCCTGTGAATGAAAAAGGATCCCTGATTCGTTCCTGGTGAATTTTTCCATGCAGGAAGGGATTATGAGATTAAAGGGCCACAACACCACCCTTCAGAACAGAAACCTCAAACTCTTGCATAGGTTTGGTATCATGAATGCAGAATCAGAGACGAATGCCCAGTCTCCGGGAGAGGAGCAGCCAGTGCGCGTGTGTGCATCTTCGGCCGTGTATGTTTCCATTGCCGTGCCGCAGTTTCATCGCCTCCTTGCTGGCTGCCAGATCCAACTACTTAAATGTCTTTCTTCCAGGGATGGCGGTTCCATCGTTGAAGAGGTTCCTATGGACAAGGACTTTGCAGCTCTCAGGCATATTGAAGAGGTTGGCACTCCATTTGTTTATTTCTCCCCCCTCATCTGCACTCTGCATACTTCATTGCTGTTGAATTTGCAATGCAGGATGTGATAACACGATTCTCCGCGAAACTGGACCAGATCAAGGGCCACAACATCATCCTTCATAAGAAAATCCGCCACCTCGTGGGCAGGTGCATTTTAAATCGTGCCATATCGAAGGAGAATGCCCGTTCCATGCAATCTTCTTTTGATAAACGGTACTCAGACGTTCTCGCGGAGTGTGAGAAGTTGAAGAAGGAAGTCGAGGAACTACGCGCCCAGCCACCGATGAGTGTGGTCACTGACAAGGCTGGTCAGTGTGATTGCAACTGTGACTGTGAAAGTTTTCAACAGGAAGTGGAGTTGCATGCTGAACATGCGCAATATTTCGAGACGAAGTACTTGAAAGTTCGCACAGAGTGCGATAAGTTGAAGAAGGAAGTCGAGTGTCTCCGCTCCCAGCAGCCAACTATTGCGACATCAGGAGACCAGGGTGTGCTAATTGCAGCCAGAATTTTGGAATCGATGAAAAGTTGAATTTGGCTTTGTTGTGCAATATAGCAAGACCTGTTCCTCCTCTGCCTTCGTCTTTTGGCATAATTGCTTTGTCTTCAGTATTGACTCCTGAATGCTTCGTATATTTCTGACTGTTTCTGAATTATGTACAACTTTTGTAATATTGGTCAAACTAGTTTTGACCAGGGTTTGTGTAGGGTGGTTGAATTTTTTTGGTTGGTCCAAATTGTGTTGTGTGGTCCAAATGTGATGTATCATCACACCACCATGTGCCCCGCCACCCCCAGGTTTTGGTAATGCCATTCTGATACATGCTTCATAGAAGGAACATACATTTTTTCCGTTAGGGCATGACAATTTTGAAAAATTCAAACAAAAATGGGAAGAGAGAATGGTAACATCATTTTCCATGTGATGCCCCTGTGCCAAATTTTGGTTCATTTTAAGAATGTAAGGTGACAAATTACTCGAGGAAGCTAGTTGGAGTAGACGGGCATGACCGGATTGGCATAGGGGATTTATTTTTTGAAGGATGTTATTTTTCATGGACAATATCTGACACAAACAATAAAATGTTAAGGTCTCATATTATTCTGAATGATTGTGAATTACTTATGACGTTTGGAAGTATTGGTATACGTGAGAATCGAGTACATGCACGACTTCACGCGTCCACAACTAATCGGCCTCATCGTCTCTCGCGTCCACAACTAATGCCATTCTGATACAGAGAGTCAGAGGCTATAAAATAATCGGCCTCATCGTCTCTCGCGAGCTCGTCCTCTCCCCTCCCATCAACTCACCGCACCTCCGAGGCATCGACTTCCTCGTTTCCAACCGCAGCAGCATGAAGACAGGTCTTGCGTACGAGGCGGAGCAATCGGCGGCCGCTCGCGCAGAGGATGCCTCTGCGGTAGTGGCCGTCGCGGCGGGTGAGGCTTCACCGGGTACCCAGGCCGCTCGTCTCCTCTGCTTGTCTGATTCTTCGACCTCGGTCGAAACGGGCGTCCTGGCCGTCGAGGAGAAGGTGGATAGCAACGCCGTTGCTCCCGCCGAAGATCTGCAAGGCGTTGCAGGCCACCACGGCGAGGTCTTCCTCGACCCGGTGCTGGACGCGGACCTCGACCCCTTCGACGATTTCGGCCCAAACGTTCAGTTCCAGGAGGATGTCGAGGGTGACGACGAGGAGGTACTGCTCTTTTACCGAAACTGTCCCGATCCTTTTTGTGTCATATTACTGTTCACGTGGTTTGCACGAACCTGGTTCTTGATTGATTTGATCTCCTACCTTGTTCTTGTAGACGTACTTGATTCTACGGTTCGTACGGTCAGATTCTAGTTTAATTTCGACTAATCTGCCATGTAGTTGGCTTGATTTGTCATATAATTAATTTATGTGTTCATACTTAGTGGACTTGCAATTGTTGTGGCTTATGTTCATTGCTGTTCATAGGGTTTTCTCGTGATTTAGTATGATTTCTTCTGCCATTTACTTGTTCTACACATTTAATTTTAGGGTTTCTAAGGTTTGCTTATGATAGTGCAGTATTTATTCGATCTGTCATTAAGCACCTGATTATTATGTACTTTATAATTCACAGGAATATTCTGATGACATGGACGACAACAAGGAGCGCAGGGACCAGAAGAGCCGCTACGTTCTGAAGCGGCTGAAGGGTGGTGAAATTCGTTTCCGCAAGCGCGGGGAGCTATTTTGCCCATTCTGTGGCAAAATCCTCCAGAAGGACATCCGCAGCCTGATCCAGCATGCGACGGGTGTAGGCCTAAGTACATCGGGGAAGCACCGCCCTGCAACCAAGGCCAAGCACGCAGCATATGGCCTCTTCCTCCAGAATTACGTCTTGCCTGGCTTGTTCCCAGTCAACGCCCCTGCTGCTGGCCCTCATGCTCCTGGTCCTGTTTAAAGTTCATATGTGTAATCTTATTCCCTTTGGAAGTTCAGTATTAAACTCTACTAGTACAACCGTGGTGGTCTTGTGATGGTAGTACTCTTTTGATGCATTTGTGATGTAGTAGTACTAGTATTTTTTTTTGAAATGGTATAGTACTACTAGTATCTAAGAAAAGTACTCCCTTCGATTCACATTCATTTTACACCAAGAAATATGGATCGGAGTGAGGGAGTAAATTAAACATGGCATCTCGTGCATGAAGCTTGACATATCGATCAGGTTGGCTAGAATGGCAATACAATGCTGCTCATTAGGCAAATGCATGCCATGTAAAGAAGTCTATACTGACATAAAAAAAGACTACATTGGGGATTAGAGTCAATTGGGGCATCTACAATACAGAAAATCTTGCTTGTAGCTGATTTTGGCTAAGAGGGTTTTACTCACATTACACGTGCCACTTTCCTTGTCTGCAAAACAAGTTCCAATAAAGGAAGAGGAAAGAAAAGGACATTGTGGGCGAGATTGAACACCTTTTTTATGTGTTAAGCTGAGGCCTCGTTAAGCTGAGGATTTCGACTTAGGCCTAACAGCTCAGCACACCCACAAATAAATCTCCTTGCGCGCACCACTGTCAGCAAAAATAACAGAATTAGCACGCAAGATTAAGAACGAAGTGAATTTAATTAACTTGGTTAGCTTTTCAAGCAATATATTCAGAGAAAGAGCACACATGTTCGGCTCGAAATAATCGTAAGAGAAGAACAATAAATCTAAGGCACCCCACTTCATCGGAAGAAGGGGCGCGACAACGCATGGATTCATATATACCTTGAGTCGACGCTGGCTCATAGAAGGGCGGCCGCGCCTCGAGGATGCCGGCGACGTCTCCACCTCGGTATCACATGTGACTGCTTCTCGACGGGCGGTGCGCCGCGCCATGTAGAAGATCTATCAAAAAAGGAGAGCCCGATGACGCTACTGACGCCTCAACCTTGATAGCACCGGCCTGTTGCTCCGCACTGAGATGCGCCACATGCAAGATTTAGCGGATGCGCCAATTTAAGAGATATGTCATGATCGTTGTAACAAATTTCACCGTGATGATGATTTGATCCTGCACTCGGCCTTGAACACAAGTACTAGTACAGTCTCACAATTTTTTTATCATTATACTTTGCGAGATTTAGCGGATGCACCAATTTTAGAGATATGTCATGATCGTTGTAACGAATTTCAACGTGATGATGATTTGATCCTGCACTCGGCCTTGAACATAAGTACTAGTACATTCTCACAATTTTTTATCATTATACTTTGCGAGATTTAGCGGATGCGCCAAATTCAGAGATAGATCATGATCATGGTAACACACTTTTCAATGTAATGATGATTTGATGTTGCACTCGACCTTGAACATAAGTCCTAGTACGGTCTCACAATTTTGTATCATTATACTTTGCAAGTTTTAGAGGATGCGCCCATTTTCAGAGGTAGATCATGATCATGGTAACAAATTTTAAACGTGATGATGATTTGATGTTGCACTCGACCATGAACAGAAGTACTACTACTGTCTCACAATTTCTTTATCATTATAGTTTGCCAGATTTAGCGGATGCGCCAAATTTAGAGATAGATCATGATCATGGTAACAAATTTTCAACGTGATGATGATTTGATGTTGCACTCGGGCTTGAACAGAAGTACTAGTACGGTCACTAATTTTTTTAGCATTATACTTTGCAACGAATGCACCAATTTCAGGTGCATGTCACCAGATCTGTGTCCGATGATGATCATGGTAGTAACCGATGTTCAACTTGATGATGATTTGATTTTACAGTCGGCCTTGAACAGAGGTACTAGTACGGTCTCACAATTTTTTATCATTATACTTGTACCTTAGCGAAATTCAAAATCTCATAGCGGCAAAACTTCCCGCCCACAAAATACAAAAATTTCACACGCTTCCAAATTCCGATTCTACCCCTGTGGAGATGACAGCAAAGTCGGTTGGTGGGGGGGTCTGGCCGTCATTTTTTGGATCACCACCTCCCTAGCCCCGGATACCCTCCCAAAAAAATTCATTTCCCTCAGTCTCTCATCTGAGACCACCCACCGGAACTTCTCAAGTCCCTCTCTCTACCACCTCCACGACCACCGCACCGGAACATCCCCGCCGGACTTCCCTGGCCTACCCGAGCCCTCGCGATCCTCGTCATCCGGCTGCCTGCCGGAGCCGCTTCATCGACGCCGTCATCAACCGGACCGGATCATCCCCGCCGAACCTCGAAACCATATGCTCATCCAGCAGTCTACCGCAGTCGCTTCAGCTGCGGCATCGTCCACCCCGCCGGAGCCGCTTCGCCGGATCCGTCGTCCACCGCATCGGATCTTGCTCACCGACACCGCTGTGCATGAACCGGATCTGCTTCACCGGCGCCGTGCATGATCTAAACTCTTCTACTGTCGCTTTTCTATTGCTTGCCTGCAAGTTCTTGTTTAATCTTGGGGGAACCTGTTTGTGCTAACGACGCGCCGTTACGTTTTTGCAGATGAGATGAGTAATCATGAAGTGTAATGGCCGTCTCTCCAACCCCAAGTAGCACATGTAGCGTACTTCATCACCGGATCTATCAACCCCAGGAAGATCTGCTGTGACTCCCACAGAGTGCTTCTCCTAATGTAAGTCCCTTGTTTTAGCGCCATGTTCTGGGTTCAGATGCTTGTTTGTCTGAAGCTCTTTTAGTTCATTCCTAGCTATGACCGTAACACGTTGCTATTTTCTACTTCATTGCTAACTTTAAGCGATTGAACATTTTGGTTTGCATTCCCTGCTCTGTAGATGTAGCCATCATAACTTCTATCTTGCTCAGTCGTTGTTACAAAAATTATACTGTAGGTATTATAGTAACATCCTGCTATTATTTAGTTCATGGCCAATTTTAAGTAATTGCACATGTTGGTTCGCATTCCCTGCTCTATAGCTTTTGGCATCGTAACTTCTATATTTGGTTTACATTCCCTGCTCTGTAGATCTAGCCATCATAACTTTATCTTGCTCAGTCGTTGTTACAAAAATTATGGCCTGCTACTATGTTGTTTGTGCCAATTTTTTACTCCATGAACATGTTGGCTTGCATTCCCTGTACTACAGGTGATGCCATTGTTTTGTATCTAGTTCATTGTAAGCTAACAAAGTAAGGACTTAGTTTGGCATGCTATCACTCTGCTATCTAGCCTGTAGTACAAATAAACTTGTCATACTACTAGATAATAATTTTGCGTGCCATCTTGTTCTTCAAAAGCTGCATTATTGACTTGTTTCTCTGACTTGGCATGACGCTCACATATGGAAAGCTGAACATATTGGTTTGCATTCCCTCTTATACAAGTTCACAGGTGATCCCACTATATTCTGTATCTGGTCCATCCTAAGCTCCAGCATTAACTATCCTCCATGTGTTGCTCATTACAAGTTTATATCCCGAAACATCTTGATTTGCATCCCCTTCACTATAAGTTCAGGAGTATTATTTAGTTCACGGCCAAAATGAAGTAATTGCACTTGGCACATGTTGGTTCACATTCCCTCCTCTTTAGCTTTTGCCATCGTAACTTCTATTTTTGGTTTACATTCCCTGCTCTGTAGATGTAGCCATCATAACTTCATCTTGCTCAGTCGTTGTTACAAAATTTATAGCCTGCTACTATGTTGTTCATGCCAATTTTGTACTCCCTGAACATGTTGGTTTGCATGGGACTCGACAGTAGTAAGTCTGCTGTTTCATTCTAACATGCTCTGTTATATTGGCTGTTGGTATGCGGCATGCACTCTTTGTTTGCTTATTGTGCGCATTACAATGATCTTGTTATAACGACGAAATGATGAGTTCCAAATTCTTTGCCAAACAATATTGTAGTGTCTTTGCCTTTCCATTGTTGTTGTCTTAACTTGTAATGTCTTTGTTTCAGATATAGGTGCTGCATGGACAACTTAAAAGATTGCCGGATCGCTTCATTGTATTGCTAGGTTTAATTACCATTCAATTTCTCTGGGTTCTGTAATATTTTTTTCAATGCCTTGCAGCTGATGTAATATTTAGTTAGTTTTTATAGTTCTTTCGCGCATTTTTTCTTTGGTGCTTGTGGTAAGTGAGGCTATCCGACAGAAATCAATGCTGCGTAAATATTCTCAGTATCTAAATCACGAATTCCCATCCCTTAAACGGCCCAATTAAGCGAAATCACATATGTGCCTGCCCGCAAAATCCTAAAGCGCATATTATGCCGGCATATAAACAACAACTAAACGGGCTGGCCCACTTACTTCTTGGGCCAGCCCATTCTGGTGGACCCACACACACTAATTGGGCTGGCCCACTTGCTTTAAGGTGGACCCCACCAACTACGGGCCCCACTAATTAGTTGGGCCAGCCATTTGCTTTTGGAGGACCCCACATAATAAATGGGCCGGCCCTTTAAGAGGAAAGTGGGACCCACCTGTGTTTTTGGCCCGGCCCACTATCTTGTTGGGCCGGCCCTATCTTGTTGGGCCGGCCCACTTGCTATATGATGGACCCCACATACTAGTTGGGCCGGCCCTTTAAGTGGGGCCCACCTCTGCTTATTGGGCCGGCCCACTATCTTGTTGGGCCGGCCACTTGCTCTATGGTGGTCCCACATGGTAAATGGGCCGGCCCTTTAAGTGGAAGGTGGGACCACTGTGTTTTGGCCCGCTATTTTGTTGGGCGGCCCACTGTATATGGACCCCACATACCAAATGGGCGGCCCATTAACAGAATGTGGGACCCACCGTGTTTTGGCCGACCCACTATCTTGGTGGGCCAGCCACTTGCTATATGGTGGGCCCCACATACTAAATGGGCGGCCCTTTAACAGAAAGTGGGACCCACTGTGTTTTGGCCCGGCCCACTATCTTGTTGGGCCGGCCCACTTGCTATATGGTGGACCCCACAAACTAAATGGGCCGATCCTTTAACCGGAAAGTGGGACCCACTGTGTTTTTGGCCGGCCCACTAGCTTGTTGGGCCGGCCACTTGCTATACGGTGGACCCCACACACTAAATCGCCTTTTAACAGGATAGTGGGACCCACCGTGTTTTTGGCTCGGCCCACTTGCTTCTTGGGCCGGCCCAGCTGCGTAAGGTGGACCCCACATGTTAAATGGGCCGGCCCATTTAAGTTTTGACCAGTCAACCTTAGAGGTTAGGCCCGGCCCACGTAACTAATGGACCAGCCCAGCTATATAGTTGACCGGTCAAACTATGTCATCTGGCCCGGCCCGCTTAAGACGTGGCAGGCCTCGTGTGGGCCTACCATCTACCACGGGGTTTCAGCGGTTAACGCCGTTAACTGGCAGTTAACGGCGTCTGCCACGTGTCAGTTTGCATGACGTCAGCAGTCAACGGGCTCCCGAAAACACTTCCGCAACGGTCCGATTTTCCGTGGCGGAAGGGCGCCCAAGCGCGACGGACCGAAAAAATCGTCGTTGGACTTTGCCTGACGCAGTTTCGACAACAGAACCCATATCGTCGGGTTAGGCCCATAGGCGACGAAAAATACCCCTTAGTTGACGATTTTGGGACGTTGTCTATCAGAACTTTTCTTGTAGTGCCTCTGCGAAGGGTCAATCTTTTAATTTTATGTTGTGTCTCCATTCTTTCTTTGAGCACTATCTTGAGAGCACAACTGTCATTCTTAGTATAATATGCTTGTCTCAAAATATGATTGATTGTGGTATAACTTTGATGCTTTTATCTTTGACAATCACTACTTCTAGTCTTTCTATGAACTCCAGAGGTGCCCGGGCATTTATGTTTTGCCGATCAAATACGGGCAAGCGAGATACCACTTTATCATATTCTCTTATGAACATTGCAATCCTGCTTATATACATGATTCATGATGCTTATTATTAATTGTTGGTACCTCTCCATGATTGACATAGCTGTTGGATGATCTTATTTGCATGTATCTCATTATAAACTGCTTAAGTATTAGCCATAGCATGAGAATATATACATCATATGAGCAAATGTGTTCGTGAAAGTTCTTTTATCGCTCAGTTGTTAACTGAATTGCTTGAGGACAAGCAATAAGCTAAGCTTGGGGGAGTTGATACGTCCAAAACGTATCTACTTTCCCGAACACTTTTGCTATTGTTTTGCCTCTAATTTGTGCATTTTGGATACAACTAACACGGACTAACGCTGTTTTCAGCAGAATTGCTCTGGTGTCTCGTTTTTGTGCAGAAATCCAACTTTCAGGAAAAACCTCGGAATTTATACAGAAGGCCCTATTTTCCCAGAAGACTCACGGAGCCAGAAGGGCAATGGGGGCACGAGGGCCCCACACACTAGGCCGGCGCGGCCCAGGGGGGGCCCGCGCGGCCCTAGTGTGTGGCCCCCTCGGCTGGCCCCCGACGCCCTCCTTCGGACTACTTATCGCCTCGACCTAAAAACGCACGGGGAGAAGTCGAAGTCGCCAGAAACCCTCCAGAGAGCCGCCACATCGCGAAACTCCGTCTCGGGAGCCAGAAGTCTCCGTTCTGGCACTCCGCCGGGACGGGGAATTGGAGGAGATCTTCACCGCCATCACCGCCAACGCCTCTCCATCGACCAGCCATGTTTCCCCCATCCATGTGTGAGTAATTCCCCCGCTGTAGGCTGAAGGGGATGGTAGGGATTGGATGAGATTGGTCATGTAATAGTCATAAGATTGTTAGGGCATAGTGCCTAGTATCCGTAGATGTCACTTTTATGATATTGTTGCAACTTGTTATGCTTAATGCTTGTCACTAGGGCCCGAGTGCCATGATCTCAGATCTGAACATGTTATTGATTCATGAAGATATTCGTTGTTTATGATCTTACCTGCAAGTTGTATACACACGTTGCTGTCCGGAACCAATGGCCCCGAAGTGACAGAAATCGGGACAACCGGAGGGAATGGTAGTGATGTGAGGATCACATGTGTTCACGGAGTGTTAATGCTTTGCTCCGGTACTCTATTAAAAGGAGTACCTTAATTTCCAGTAGTTTCCCTAGAGGCCCGGCTGCCACCGGCTGGTAGGACAAAAGATGTTGTGCAAGTTTCTCATTGCGAGCACGTACGACTAAATATGGAACACATGCCTATTGATTGATTAGTACTTGGATACCGTTTTATTATTATCTGCAAATGCCCCTGCTTTGATTGTTATATGAGTTTCTCTCATCCATGCAACGCCCGTTAATCCGTCCCTGTGCCTACAGTATTTTAATCCTGCTGTTTACTATAATCACTACTGCTGTCTTTATTTCACCGCTGCTGTTATTTCACTATTCCTACTGCTATAAAACTAACTACTGATAAACTCTTGCGAGCAAGTCTGTTTCCAGGTGCACTGAATTGACAACTCCGCTGTTAAGGCTTACAAGTATTCTTTGTCTCCCCTTGTGTCGAATCAATAAATTGGGTAATACTTCCCTCGAAGACTGTTGCGATCCCCTATACTTGTGGGTCATCAATGGCCTATAGTTGTTGTTACCATAATTATTCCTATAAGCATTGTTGTTGAAATTATTGTTCTTAATGAAATTCACATCAACATTTTCTTCTTGAGCAACTAATGAAGCTAAAGGAACATTATTAGGATCAATATGAGATCTACCATTTGCAAGCATAGACATAATAGCATCAATCTTATCACCCAAAGAAGAGGTTTCTTCAACAGAATTTACCTTCTTACCTTGAGGAGTTCTTTCAGTGTGCCATTCAGAGTAATTGATCATCATATCATCAAGTAGTTTAGTTGCGGCGCCCAGGGTGATGGACATAAAAGTACCTCCAGCAGCTGAATCCAATAGGTTCCTCGAGGAAAAATTCAATCCTGCATAAAAGGTTTGGATGATCATCCAAGTAGTCAGTCCATGGGTTGGGCAATTCTTTACCAAAGATTTCATTCTCTCCCATGCTTGAGCAACATGTTCATTATCAAATTGTTTAAAGTTCATTATGCTACTTCTCAAAGATATAATCTTAGCAGGAGGATAATATTTACTAATAAAAGCATCTTTACATTTAGTCCATGAATCAATACTATTTTTAGGCAAAGAAAGCAACCAATCTTTAGCTCTTCCTCTTAATGAGAAAGGAAACAATTTCAGTTTTATAATATCACCATCTATATCCTTATACTTTTGCATTTCACAAAGTTCAACAAAATTATTAAGATGGGCAGCAGCATCATCAGTACTAACACCAGAAAATTGCTCTCTCATAACAAGATTCAGTAAAGCAGGTTTAATTTCATAGAATTCTGCTGTAGTAGCAGGTGGAGCAATAGGAGTACATATAAAATCATTATTATTTGTGCTAGTGAAATCACACAACTTAGTATTTTCAGGAGTACCCATTATAACAGTAGTAAAGTAAACTAAGCAAATAAAGTAAAGACAAGTAACTAATTTTTTTGTGTTTTGATATAGAGCAAGTAAACAAGACAGAAAGTAAAGTAACTATTTTTTTGTGTGTTTTTAATATGAAGCAAACAAGACAGTAAATAAAGTAAAGCAAGACAAAAACAAAGTAAATAGATTGGAAGTGGAGACTCCCCTTGCAGCGTGTCTTGATCTCCCCGGCAACGGCGCCAGAAAAAGAGTTGTTGCCGTGGGAGGCAATTCTCTGTGGTGTAACTTTTCTTCAGGTCCCCGGCAACGGCGCCAGAAAAAGAGCTTGATGCGCGTAGATGTACACGTCCGTTGGGAACCCCAAGAGGAAGGTGTGATGCGCACAGCAGCAAGTTTTCCCTCAGAAAGAAACCAAGGTTATCGAACCAGTAGGAGCCAAGAAGCACGTGAAGGTTGTTGGTGGAGGAATGTAGTGCGGCGCAACACCAGTGAAACCGGCGCCAACGTGGAACCTGCACAACACAATCAAAGTACTTTGCCCCAACGTAACAGTGAGGTTGTCAATCTCACCGGTTTGCTTCTATTCTTGTAGAGTGTTGGGCCTCCAAGAGCAGAGGTTTGTAGAACAACAGCAGCAAGTTTTCCCTTAAGTAGATCACCCAAGGTTTATCGAACTCGGGAGGAAGAGGTCAAAGATATCCCTCTCAAGCAACCCTGCAATCACGATACAAGAAGTCTCTTGTGTCCCCAACACACCTAATACACTTGTCAGATGTATAGGTGCACTAGTTCGGCGAAGATATAGTGAAATACAAGTAGTATGGATGTATATGAGTGGTAATAGCAATCTGAATAAAATATGGCAGCGAGTAAACATGCAACAAAACAGTAAATAAACGGTGTTTGCAGTATTGGAAACAAGGCCTAGGGATCATACTTTCACTAGTGGACACTCTCAACATTGATCACATAATAAATAAGTTCTCTTCCTTTGTGCTACATATACTCTTGTTTGATAATGAACACCATTCGTTGCGTAGGATTACACGAACCCTCAATGCCGGAGTTAACAAGCTCCACAACATTCGATATTCATGTTTAAGTAACCTTAGAGCATAATAGATCTTTGCAAAATAGACCGAGTACTAACATAGCATACACACTGTCACCTTTACACTATGAAGGGGGAATAAATCACATCAATACTATCATAGCGATAATCAACTCCATAACCTACAAGAGATTATGATCATAATCTACGACAAGAACTACACGATGCACACACTGTCACCATTACACCATGCAGGAGGAATAGACTACTTTAATAACATCACATGAGTAGCACATAAACTAGTAGCGATACAAAGCACATTGCAATCATAAAGGGATATAAATAAGCACTTCACTATGCCATTCATAACAGTGAATAAGTATTCTGTGAAATATAGCCTAAGAGACCCACACGGTGCACACACTGTCACCTTTACACACGTGGGACAAGGAGTCTCCGGAGATCACATAAGTAAAACCCACTTGACTAGCATAATGACATCTAGATTACAAGCATCATCATATGAATCTCAATCATGTAAGGCAGCTCATGAGATTATTGTATTGAAGTACATAGGAGAGAGATGAACCACATAGCTACCGGTACAGCCCCGAGCCTCGATGGAGAACTACTCCCTCCTCATGGGAGACAGCAGCGGTGATGAAGATGGCGGTGGTGTCGATGGAGGAGCCTTCCGGGGGCACTTCCCCGTCGTGAACAGAGACTCCTGTCCCCCGGATCTTGGCTTCGATGGCGGCGGCTCGGAACTTTTCTCGTACCGTGGCTTATTCGTATCGAGGTTTTAGGTCAGGGGCTTCTTATAGGCGAAGACGCGGAGTCGGAAGGCTACGGGGGCCCACACAGGGCCGCCCCCGGCCGCGCCGCCTTAGTGTGTGGGGCCCCGTGGCCCCCTCCGGTCCCTCTCGGGTGTTCTGAAGCTTCGTGGATTTTTAAGATGCCGGGTGTTGATTTCCCGATTCCAAGAATATTTCCTTACTAGGATTTCTGAAACCAAAAACAGCAAACAGAACTGGCACTTCGGCATCTTGTCAATAGGTTAGTTCCGGAAAACGCATCAAAACGATATAAAGTGTGAACAAAACATGTAGGTATTGTCATAAAACAAGCATGGAACATCAGAAATTATAGATACGTTTGAGACGTATCAGCATCCCCAAGCTTAGTTCCTACTCGTCCTCGAGTAGGTAAACGATAACACAAATAATTTCTGAAGTGACATGCTACCATCATAATCTTGATCAACATTATTGTAAAGCATATGACATGAATGGAGTGATTCAAAGCAATGGATTGCTAACAAATAGATAACATATAGCAAAACTTTTCATGAATAGTACTTTCAAGACAAGCATCAAAAAGTCTTGCATAAGAGTTAACTCATAAAGCAATAAATTCAAAGTAAAGGCATCGAAGCAACACAAAGGAAGATATAAGTTTCAGCAGTTGCTTTCAACTTTCAACATGCATATCTCATGGATAATTGTCAACATAGAGTAATATGATGAATGCAAATAAGCAAGTATGTAAGAATCAATGCACAGTTGACACAAGTGTTTGCTTCTAAGATGGAAGGAAATGGGTAAACTGACTCAACATAAAGTAAAAGATAGGCCCTTCGCAGAGGGAAGCAGGGATTAAATCATGTGCTAGAGCTTTTCAAGTTTTGAAATCATATAGAGAGCATAAAAGTAAAATTTTGAGAGGTGTTTGTTGTTGTCAACGAATGGTAATGGGTACTCTAACTACCTTATCAACCAGACTTTCAAGAGCGGCTCCCATGAAGGACGTTATCTCTACCAGCAAGGTAGATCATCCCTCTTCTCTTTTGTTTACACATGTACTTTAGTTTTATTTATTAGATGACACTCCCCCAACCTTTTGCTTACACAAGCCATGGCTAACCGAATCCTCGGGTGCCTTCCAACATTCACATACCATGGAGGAGTGTCTATTTGCAAATTTAAGTTGCTTACTGATAGATCAGAGCAAAACATGTGAAGAGAATTATTAATGCAAGTTAATTAATTGAGGCTGGGAACCTCATTGCCAGCTCTTTTTGCAAAATTATTGGATAAGCGGATGAAGCCACTAGTCCATTGTGAAAGTCTGTCAAAAGTAAATGACAAGATCGAAAGATAAAACACCACATACTTCCTCATGAGCTATAAAACATTGACACAAATAAGAGATAATAGCTTTTGAATTGTTTAAAGGTAGCACATGAAGTATTTACTTGGAATGGCAGGAAATACCACATAGTAGGTAGATATGGTGGACACAAATGGCATAGGTTTTGGCTCAAGGTGTTTGGATGCACGAGAAGCATTTCCTCTCAGTACAAGGCTTAGGCTAGCAAGGTTGTTTGAAGCAAACACAAGTATAAACCGGTACAACAAAACTTACATAAGAACATATTGCAAGCATTATAAAACTCTACACTGTCTTCCTTGTTGCTCAAACACTTTACCAGAAAATATCTAGACCTTAGAGAGACCAATCATGCAAACCAATTTTCAACAAGCTCTACAATAGTTCCCCACTACTAGATTTAAACTACATGATGCAAGAGCTTAAACATGATTTATGAGAGCTCAAAACAATTGCCAAGTATCAAATTATTCAAGACCATATGAAGCATTTTCTGATTCCAACCAAATAGCAACAAGTGAAGCGATCAACTTTCGCCCTTGAACATTAAAAGCATAAACGAAGAACACTAGTGTTCATATGAAAAAGCGGAGCGTGTCTCTCTCCCACACAAGGATGAACTTATTCAGAGAATGAAAATAACAAAACAAAAATAAAAGCACACAGACGCTCCAAGTAAAGTACATAAGATGTGACTGAATAAAAATATAGTTTCAATAGAAGAAACCTGATAAGTTGATGAAGAAGGGGATGCCCAAGGCATCCCCAAGCTTAGACGCTTGAGTCTTCTTAAAATATGCAGGGATGAACCACCGGGGCATCCCCAAGCTTAGACCTTTCACTCTTCTCGATCACATTATATCACCCTCTTCTATTGACCCTTGAAAACTTCCTGCCACACCAAACTTCAAGCAAACTCATTAGAGGGTTAGTGCACAATCAAAAATTCACATGTTCAGAGGTGACACAATCATTCTTAACACTTCTGGATATTGCACAAAACTTCTGAAAGTTAATGAAACAAAGAAACTCATTCAACTTAACAAAAGCGGCAATGTGAAATAAAAGGCAGAATCTGTCAAAAACAGAACAGTCCGTAAAGACGAACCTGGAAGGGGCACTTAACTTGCTCAAACGGAAAAACTCAAAACTAATGAAAGTTGCGTACATATCTGAGGATCACACACGTAAATTTGCAGATTTTTTTGATTTTTTTACAGAGACTTCTGCTCAAATTCGTGACAGACAGCAATGCTGTTTCTGCGCAGCAATCCAAATCTAGCATCAACTTTACCATAGAGACTTTACTTGGCACAAAAACATGATAAGGAGAGGTTGCTACAGTAGTAAACAACTTCCAAGACTCAACAAAACAAAAATTTCTGTAGTAAAATAAACACATGGGTTATCTCCCAAGAAGTTCTTTCTTTATAGCCATTAAGATGGGCTCAGCAGTTTTAATGATACTCTCGCAAGAAATAAGAGTTGAAGCAAAAGAGAGCATCAAGAAGCAAATTCAAAGCACATTTAAGCCTAACCCACTTCCTATGAAAAGGAATCTTGTACACAAATAAATTCATGAAGAACAAAGTGGCAAGCATAGGAAGGCAACACAAGCGCAATTTCAAGATTCTCAACATAAAGAGGGGAAACTTAATATTATTAAGATGCATATAACCATGTTTCTCTCTCTCATAATAACTTTCAGTAGCATCATGAACAAACTCAACAATATAACTATCACATAAAACATTCTTGTCATGAGCCACATGCATAAAATTATTACTCTCCACATAAGCATAATCAATTTTATTAGTTGTAGTGGGAGAAAATTCAACAAAGTAGCTATCATTATTATTCTCATCAAGTGTAGGAGGCATAGTATAATCATAATAAAATTTACTCTCCATAGTAGGCGGCACCAAAAGACCACTATCATTATAATCATCATAAATAGGAGGCAAAGTATCATCAAAGAAAATTTCCTCCTCAATGCTTGGGGGACTAAAAATATCATGCTCATCAAAACCAGCTTCCCCAAGCTTAGAATTTTCCATATCATTAACAACAATGGTGTTCAAAGCGTTCATACTAATATCATTGCTACTAGCATGCAAATAAGATTCCATAGGTTTTTTAATTTTCGCAGCAAACAATCCATGTCTTAACTCAGGAAATAGAATAAGAAGCTCATTGTTACTTTCCATTATGCCTAACTAGTGTAAACAAGAAACCAAAAGATGCAATTGCAGGATCTAAAGGAAATAGCTTCGAGTACTTACAACGGCGCCGAAAAATAGCTTAGTAGCCGAGATCCGGAGTGTGACTACCTTTTACCTTTCCTCCCCGGCAACGGCGAAAATAGCTTGATGTCTACGGGTGCTTCTATTCTTATAGACAGTGTTGGGCCTCCAAGAGCAGAGGTTTGTAGAACAGCAGCAAGTTTTCCTTTAAGTGGATCACCCAAGGTTTATCGAACTCGGGGAGGAAGAGGTCAAAGATATCCCTCTCAAGCAACCCTGCAATCACGATACAAGAAGTCTCTTGTGTCCCCAACACACCTAATACACTTGTCAGATGTATAGGTGCACTAGTTCGGCGAAGAGATAGTGAAATACAAGTAGTATGGATGTATATGAGTGGTAATAGCAATCTGAATAAAATATGGCAGCGAGTAAACATGCAACAAAACAGTAAATAAACGGTGTTTGCAGTATTGGAAACAAGGCCTAGGGATCATACTTTCACTAGTGGACACTCTCAACATTGATCACATAATAAATAAGTTCTCTTCCTTTGTGCTACATATACTCTTGTTTGATAATGAACACCATTCGTTGCGTAGGATTACACGAACCCTCAATGCCGGAGTTAACAAGCTCCACAACATTCGATATTCATGTTTAAGTAACCTTAGAGCATAATAGATCTTTGCAAAATAGACCGAGTACTAACATAGCATACACACTGTCACCTTTACACTATGAAGGGGGAATAAATCACATCAATACTATCATAGCGATAATCAACTCCATAACCTACAAGAGATTATGATCATAATCTACGACAAGAACTACACGATGCACACACTGTCACCATTACACCATGCAGGAGGAATATACTACTTTAATAACATCACATGAGTAGCACATAAACTAGTAGCGATACAAAGCACATTGCAATCATAAAGGGATATAAATAAGCACTTCACTATGCCATTCATAACAGTGAATAAGTATTCTGTGAAATATAGCCTAAGAGACCCACACGGTGCACACACTGTCACCTTTACACACGTGGGACAAGGAGTCTCCGGAGATCACATAAGTAAAACCCACTTGACTAGCATAATGACATCTAGATTACAAGCATCATCATATGAATCTCAATCATGTAAGGCAGCTCATGAGATTATTGTATTGAAGTACATAGGAGAGAGATGAACCACATAGCTACCGGTACAGCCCCGAGCCTCGATGGAGAACTACTCCCTCCTCATGGGAGACAACAACGGTGATGAAGATGGCGGTGGTGTCGATGGAGGAGCCTTTCGGGGGCAGTTCCCCGTCCCGGCGGCGTGCCGGAACAGAGACTCCTGTCCCCCATCTTGGCTTCGCGATGGCGGCGGCTCTGGAACTTTCTCGTACCGTGGCTTATTCGTATCGAGGTTTTAGGTCAGGGGGCTTATAGGCGAAGAGGCGGAGTCGGAAGGGCTACGGGGGGCCCACACAATAGGACGGCGCGCCCCCTCTGGCCGGGCCGCCTTAGTGTGTGGGGCCCCTGTGGCCCCCCTCTGGTGCCTCTCGGGTGTTCTGGAAGCTTCGGTGAAAATAGGTACTGGGCGTTGATTTCGTCCGATTCCGAGAATATTTCCTTACTAGGATTTCTGAAACCAAAAACAGGAGAAAACAGGAACTGGCACTTCGGCATCTCGTCAATAGGTTAGTTCCGGAAAACGCATCAAAACGATATAAAGTGTGAACAAAACATGTAGGTATCTATCTATTATATACTAAAAGCAAAATAAGAGGTTTTAATGGAGACACCAGGTTAATCCACATATGTTCAATATATATAAGTCATTGATCTTACTTTTAATGGTATAGATTTAAAGCCGATATATGTTACGTAAAAAGTTGACACGTACAAACTATTACGGACATACACCACCATCACACGTGGAGCCATCACCACGTGATTTAGAAGCACCAACGTATGTCAAGAAAAAGAGTACGTGGGGCCATCCTTAAGTAGTCTTCTAAATCACGTAACAAATATTGTGATAGAGCATCAATTGTTGGATTCGTAATATACGTACATGTCAAGAAAAAGAGCACGTGGAGCCATCCCTAAGTAATCTTCTAAATCACGTAATAATATTGTGATAGAGCATCTAATTGTTGGATTCTAATATACGTGGACTTTAGGAAAAATAGAATCCTTCTCACACACGATTTGTCTTTCAAAATTTGCCTTATCCGTGTAATCTAAGGAATTAGAGTCCCTCTTTCACACGATTCTTTTCCGGTTCGCTGTACGAATAGTCTTTTGCTGTTAAAAAAAAGTCATACTAGCTAGCCGAGTCTCTTCGGCAAGAAAACATTTATTTTTACGATCAAAATAGACGCACATGCTAGACGAGTCCGTTCGGGAAAAATGACTTACACGACCTACCTTGCTCGGTAGCAATATCTAAGTTTGTTCAAAAAAAATTATACACAAGATTATCTATCTGAAATGCTAAACCTAAGCAAAAAAATTAAAAGAAGGCGTTTGGGCGAGAAAATTTGGAATAATTTAAATTATGTAATATGAAAAGTATAAATAATAAATACATAGCTGAGTATATTGTGCATGATTGAGTAGAAAAAATAATTTAGAAACATCTATGAATTAATTTTATTTAAACATTCATAAAATCTATTTTGCAAAACATAAATATATATAGATAGCGAGACTTTATATAGCTGAGTTTACTGTGCATGATTGAGTAGTAAAATTAATTATGAAACATCTGGGAATTAATTTAATGTAAACATTTATAAAATCTATTTTTCAAAACATATACATATATATTTTTTTATTTTGAAAATCAGTTTACTAAATCATTCCACATAATGCTGTAATATCATAATCTTAGAATGTATATCTACTTATATACTAAAAGCAATATATGGGGTTTTAGAATAGAAGCGCCAATGATCCACATCATTTGAATTACCTTACCCGTGTTAATCGTTTTGCGGGAACAAATTATAAAGGTTGAGATATACACAACAATATATTACGACGATAGTATGTGAACATGATTTAATGTTGATGGTCACGTCTGACTCCCTAAAAGAGGTACCCGTATTCAACACCAAAAATTGAACGTGTGTGGACTAAGTTATTTGCGAGTAATTTGCATTATGTAAATGGGCATGCTATTCTCAAAGGAACTACTAGGTCATCGCAAAAAATAAAGAAACGCTTTTTATAGAATAAATTGCCAACATGTGTACACTAATATGTGTAAAAAGATAAAATTACAAGATTTAAAAAATAAGAGTAACGTCGAAGGTCTAGGAGAGTGCACAAGCCTCCCATTTCTATGATTAGGGCCATATGGTCGTCGACCGCACAATAGTCTTGCACATATCACTTGCAAAACATACAGCCTAAACTACACTTAGTCATTGAACCAGTAGCGAGAAATATTGAATACAATCAATTAATCATGGGTGTGTTAGGTAAGGAAAAAAAACATTGTTTGACAGGGTGAAACCTACATAGCAGCCGGTGAGATGACCTAGACCAAGAAGAGTAGGAGGTAGTATGTTTGCTAATATTAGATTTTGTTAGAATTATTTTATATATATTTTTTTTGACACAAGAATTATTTTATATAAGTCTGAGCAACATATCCATACACAAAATAATGGTCAAATTTGTAAGTTTGGAGAGCATGCATGTCCATGTCTAGAAACAACCGTATTTCAAAAAAGGGGTAATAAATGAAAGTAATTTAAGTGAATACTTTAGTCTTTTGATGGCTTATCTATTGGATCATGTCAAAAAATGTCACTTAAATACAAACCAAATAAATATTTACCCAACTATTATTAACTGCAGTTTCTCCGTTTGGGAACTTGACCTTTGATATTCATAGCACACCATATTTATTATAATTGAGAAGCATATATTTATGCAGAGAAAATGAACATTTATTTGGAACCAATGATGACGAGGTATATTTAAAGTACATATACACATAGCAGGTTGATTTCCCTAATTGTATTAATCCTTTGTATATTATGTGAGTGAACATAAATAAATATTATTATATAACCGTGTATAAATATGATCTATATATTAATTTTGTGCACCCCAAATAGTATATGAACAAGGATTTAATATTTTGTAACCTTACATTCAAATAAAAAACTAGACATCCACATTCTAACCTTGCATAATGATTTGACATCACATATATAGTACCAAAACATCACACTCTATTTTAATGTGCAAAATAGACTTATGGTCATCAATATATTGTGTTTTTGAAGTGAGAAGATAATCACGTGCCCATAAATTAAAGGTGATTAATTCTACCGCACAAATAATATTTAGCATAATATTTATGGTGATTATAGAACCTTATAATTAAATATTTAACTCTGACATCTAAGATTTAACTCTTAAACACCATACACATAATAAGGGTGATGCCCTCGCATTTGCGAGGGCCACCTTGCTAGTTGTCATAAAACAAGCATGGAACATCAGAAATTATAGATACGTTGGAGACGTATCACTCACCGGCTTGCTGAAAACAAAGGATTAAGTGTATCGAGTGGAAGATGGTATTTGTTTGCAAAGAACAGTAAGAACAGTAGAATGTATTCAGATGTAAAAGAATGGACCGGGGTCCACAGTTCACTAGTGGTGTCTCTCCAATAAGATAACTAACATGATGGGTGAACAAATTACAGGCGGGCAATTGACAAATAAAGATTCAATACATACCAAGGATGATTACTATGTGATTTAATCAGGGCATTACGACAAAGTACATAGACCGCTATCCAGCATGCATCTATGCCTAAATAATCCACCTTCGGTTATCATCCGAACCCCTTCCAGTATTAAGTTGTAAACAACAGATAATTGCATTAAGTATGGTGCGTAATGTAATCAACACAAATATCCTTAGATAAAGCATCAATGTTTTATCCCTAGTAGCAACAGCACATCCACAACCTTAGAACCTACTGTCACTGTCCCAGATTCAATGGAGGCATGAACCCACTATCGAGCATAATTACTCCCTCTTGGAGTTACAAGTATCAACTTGGCCAGAGCCTCTACTAGCAACGGAGAGCATGCAAGAACATAAACAACACATATATGATAGATTGATAATCAACTTGACATAATATTCTATATTCATCGGATCCCGCCAAACACAACATGTAGCATTACAAATAGATGATCTTGATCATGTTAGGCAGCTCACAAGATCTAAAAAATGATAGCACATGCGGAGAAGACAACCATCTAGCTACTGCTATGGACCCATAGTCTAAGGATGAACTACTCACGCATCAATCCGGAGGCGGGCATGATGATGTAGAGCCCTCCGGTGATGATTCCCCTCTCCGGCGGGTGCCGGAGACGATCTCCTGAATCCCCCGAGATGGGATTCGCGGCGGCGGCGTCTCTGGAAGGTTTTCCGTATCGTGGCTCTCGGTACAGGGGGTTTCGCGACGAAGGCTAATTGTAGGCGGAAGGGTATATCAGGGGACGACGCGAGGGGCCCAGACCACAGGGCCGCGCGGCCAGGGCCGGGCCGCGCCTGTTGTCCGGCCACCTCGTGGCCCCACTTATCTCCCTCGGTCTTCTGGAAGCTTCGTGGAAAAATAGGACCCTGGGCGTTGATTTCGTCCAATTCCGAGAATATTTCCTTACTAGGATTTCTGAAACCAAAAACAGCAACTGGCGCTTCGGCATCTTGTTAATAGGTTAGTGCCGGAAAATGTATAATAATGTTGTAAAGTATGTATAAAACATTCAAGTATTGTCATAAAAGTAGCATGGAACATAAGAAATTATAGATACGTTTGAGACGTATCACTTGGGTAGTAGACAAAGCGTGTGTTCTTGATCTTGTTCTCATTTTGTCCGCACAGACGGGCAATTGCTTCTTGCATAGCTCTGACTAGTCCTTCCTTCCAAGTGTTTCCCGTTACAGAAAACCAGATGGTTTCCCATATTGGGGCTCCAAGCTTTCCTCTCAGATCTGCAGTAACTTCCCACCGAGGTGGTCCTCCCGATGGATGGTTGAGGGGTATTCCGAAGAACTCGGGATACGGGCGTCCTAGATATTCCAGTAGTTGCTTCAAATCCTTCTCGAACATCAGATTTCCTCCGTGGCCAAGCTGATAGGACTGGTAGGTGCACTCCATCTGTGAGCAATGAGGATGAGTAAGTTAAAGAAGTAGTTAAGTGTGCAAAATTTTATGTAGGCTTGCAAAGAAAAGTAGAGCATAGATTTCTCATTTTTGAAAAAGATCTCAAGGATAAGAGTGAGAATAAGTTTTCACAAATATTCACTTCATTGGTTTTTGAAACTAAGTTTTTCGACGTCCATTCTAACTAGGGTCTCCTAAGGTCAAACAATGGCTCTGATACCAACTTGTCAACACCCGGATTTTTAAGTCCAGATGCCTGTTATGCCATACATCGCAATCCCAGGAATATTGTTGTTGCGAGACATAACAGTTGAATATCATAAGTCATCATTCATTACATACCATAGTCGTCTTACAAATAGATCACATGATCCAATATTACACAAATAGTTGATTGATGTCTACGGGTGCTTCTATTCTTGTAGACAGTGTTGGGCCTCCAAGAGCAGAGGTTTGTAGAACAGCAGCAAGTTTCCCTCAAGTGGATCACCCAAGGTTTATCGAACTCAGGGAGGAAGAGGTCAAAGATATCCCTCTCAAGCAACCCTGCAATCACAAAGCAAGAAGTCTCTTGTGTCCCCAACACACCAAATACACTTGTCAGATGTATAGGTGCACTAGTTCGGCGAAGAGATAGTGAAATACAAGTAGTATGGATGTATATGAGTGGTAATAGCAATCTGAATAAAATATGGCAGCGAGTAAACATGCAACAAAATAGTAAACAAACGGAGATTCGATGCTTGGAAGCAAGGCCCAGGGATCCTGCTTTCACTAGTGGACACTCTCAACAATGATCACATAATAGAACCACTCTACACTCTTTTGTTGGATGATGAACACCACTAACTGTGTAGGATTACACGAACCCTCAATGCCGGAGTTAACAAGCTCCACAGTATTCGATATTCATGTTTAAGTAACCTTAGAGTGCAAGATAGATCAACACAATTACACCAAGAACTAACATAGCATGC
Organism: Lolium multiflorum; assembly: GCA_030979885.1. Taxonomy (NCBI): domain Eukaryota; kingdom Viridiplantae; phylum Streptophyta; class Magnoliopsida; order Poales; family Poaceae; genus Lolium; species Lolium multiflorum. Next base: position 340,817,899 of record CM061749.1, read on the forward strand.
ACACTATCACCATCACACTATGAAGGAGGCATAGATCACATCAATACTTATCATAGCAATAGTTAACTTCATAATCTACAAGAGATTACAATCATAGCCTACACCAAGTACTACACGAGGCACACACTGTCACCATTACACCGTGCAGGAGGAATAGAGTACTTTAATAACATCACTAGAGTAGCACATAGATGATATTCAACTAGATCACATAAAGAGAGAGATGAACCACATAGCTACAGCGGAGCCCTCAGCCCCGGGGGTGAATTACTCCCTCCTCATCATGGAGACAGCGATGGTGAAGATGGCGGTGGAGACGGCGGTGGAGATGACTCCGGGGCAATTCCCCGTCCCGGCGGCGTGCCGGAACAGAGACTTCTGTCCCCCGAATCTTGATTTCGCGATGGCGGCGGCTCTGGAAGGTTTTCTCGGGTTTCGTCAATCGTATCGGTGTTTTAGGTCAGGAAGGCCTTTATAGGCGAAGAGGCGGAGTCGGAGGGGCCACGGGGCTCCTCCCATAGGCGCGCCCCTTGGCCGCGCCGCCTGTGGTGGGGCCCTCCGCTCCCCTCTGGCCCTTCTTCGGTGCTCCGGAAGCTTCCGGGAAAATTAGGATGTTGGGCGTTGATTTCGTTCGATTCCGAGAATATTTCCTTTCTAGGATTTCTGAAACCAAAAACAGCAGAAAACAGCAACTGGCCCTTTGGCATCTCGTCAATAGGTTAGTTCCGGAAACGCATAATAATGACATATAATGTGTATAAAACATGTAGGTATCATCAATAAAGTAGCATGGAACATAAGAAATTATGGATACGTTTGGGACGTATCAAGCATCCCCAAGCTTAGTTCCTACTCGCCCTCGAGTAGGTAAACGATAACAATGATAATTTCTTAAGTGACATGCCATCATAACCTTGATCATACTATTGTAAGCATATGAGATGAATGCAGCGATCCAAACAATGGTAATGACATGAGTAAACAAATGAATCATAAAGCAAAGACTTTTCATGAATAGTACTTCAAGACAAGCATCAATAAGACTTGCATAAGAGTTAACTCATAAAGCAATAATTTCATAGTATAGGTATCGAAGCAACACAAAGGAAGATTAAGTTTCAGCGGTTGCTTTCAACTTGTAACATGTATATCTCATGGATATTGTCAACATAGAGCAATATAACAAATGCAATATGCAAGTATGTAGGAATCAATGCACAGTTCACACAAGTGTTTGCTTCTTGAGGTGGAGAGAAATAGGTGAACTAACTCAACATAAAAAGTAAAAGAAAGGCCCTTCGCAGAGGGAAGCATTGATTGCTATATTTGTGCTAGAGCTTTGATTTTGAAAACATCAAGAGAGTATAAAAGTAAAGTTTTGAGAGGTGTTTGTTGTTGTCAACGAATGGTAGTGGGCACTCTAACCCCCTTGCCAGACAAACCTTCAAAGAGCGGCTCCCATTTTATTTTTATTTTTGTGTGGCACTCCTTCCAACCTTTCTTTCACAAACCATGGCTAACCGAATCCTCGGGTGCCTGCCAACAATCTCATACCATGAAGGAGTGCCTTTTTATTTTAGTTTTATTTAGATGACACTCCTCCCCACCTTTGCTTTCTCAAGCCATGGCTAACCGAATCCTTCGGGTGCCGTCCAACAATCACATACCATGGAGGAGTGTCTATTTTTGTTAATTAATTTGGGACTGGGAATCCCATTGCCAGCTCTTTTTGCAAAATTATTGGATAAGCGGATGAAGCCACTAGTCCATTGGTGAAAGTTGCCCAACAAGATTGAAAGATAAACACCACATACTTCTTCATGAGCTATAAAACATTGACACAAATCAGAGGTGATAACTTTTGAAATGTTTAAAGGTAGCACTCAAGCAATTTACTTTGGAATGGCGGAGAAATACCATGTAGTAGGTAGGTATGGTGGACACAAATGGCATAGTGGTTGGCTCAAGGATTTGGATGCATGAGAAGTATTCCCTCTCGATACAAGGTTTAGGCTAGCAAGGTTATTCGAAACAAACACAAGGATGAACCGGTGCAGCAAAACTCACATAAAAGACATATTGTAAACATTATAAGACTTTACACCGTCTTCCTTGTTGTTCAAACTTTTTACTAGAAATTATCTAGACCTTAGAGAGACCAATTATGCAAACCAAATTTTAGCAAGATCTATGTATTTCTTCATTAATAGGTGCAAAGTAAATGATGCAAGAGCTTAAACATGAGCACAACAATTGCCAAGTATCACATTATCCAGGACATTTTACCAATTACCACATGTAGCATTTCCTGTTTCCAACCATATAACAATTAACGAAGCAGTTTCAACCTTCGCCATGAAAATTAAAAGCTAAGAACACATGTGTTCATACGAACCAGCGGAGCGTCTCTCTCCCACACAAGCATTTATTCAAACAAAAACAAAAACAAAAACATACAGACGCTCCAAGTAAAGTACATAAGATGTGACCGAATAAAAATATAGTTTCAAGAGAAGGAACCTGATAATTTGTCGATGAAGAAGGGATGCCTTGGGCATCCCCAAGCTTAGATGCTTGAGTCTTCTTGAAATATGCAGGGATGAACCACCGGGGCATCCCCAAGCTTAGACTTTTCACTCTTCTTGATCGTAGTATATCATCCTCCTCTCTTGACCCTTGAAAACTTCCTCCACACCAAACTCAAAACAACTCATTAGAGGGTTAGTGCATAATCAAAAACTCACATGTTCAGAGGTGACACAATCATTCTTAACACTTCTGGACATTGCACAAAGCTTCTGAAAGTTAATGGAACAAAGAAATCCATCCAACACAGAAAAAGAGGCAATGCGAAATAAAAGGCAGAATCTGTCAAAACAGAACAGTCCGTAAAGACGAATTTTAAAATGGCACCAGACTTGCTCAGATGAAAATGCTCAAATTGAATGAAAGTTGCGTACATATCTGAGGATCACTCACGTAAATTGGCATAATTTTCTGAGTTACCTACAGAGAATTAGGCCCAGATTCGTGACAGCAAGAAATCTGTTTCTGCGCAGTAATCCAAATCTAGTATGAACCTTACTATCAAAGACTTTACTTGGCACAACAATGCAACAAAACTAAGATAAGGAGAGGTTGCTACAGTAGTAACAACTTCCAAGACACAAATATAAAACAAAGGTACTGTAGTAAAAAACACATGGGTTATCTCCCAAGAAGTTCTTTCTTTATAGCCATTAAGATGGGCTTAGCAATTTCAATGATGATGCTTTCATAAGGATGAGAGTCGCAGCAAAGAGAGTATCAAAAAGCAAGTATGAAGCAAATTTAAGCCTAACCCTCTTCCTATGAAAAGGAATCTTGCACACAAATAGATTCATGAAGAACAAAGTGGCAAGCATAGAAAAACAACACAAGCACAATTTCAAGATTCTCAACATAAAGAGGGGAAACTTAATATTATTAAGATGAATATAACCATGTTTCCCTCTCTCATAATAACTTTCAGTAGCATCATTGATGAAATCCACAATATAACCATCACTTAAAACATTCTTATCATGGTTCATATGCATAAAGGTATCATTATTTTTGACATAAGAAAAACTCTTCTCATTAATAGTAATTGGAGCAGGATCATTATCAAGAATTTGAACATGGTAAACAAGTTGCATACTAAGGGAATGGTTTTTGGCAAGCCCATCATAACTATGACAAGTTTCATAAGGATAATTGTAATATGTGTCATATCCATCTCTATAGCGATTATCTAAACCAGAATATGTAATATCATCATTTTCACTAAAAGTAGAGGTCTCAAATATAGGATCTTCAAGCACAACATCCCCAAGCTTAGAGCTTTCAATATCATCGTTTAAGGGGACATGAATAATGCTATCATCATTACTTTCATAATCAGTACCAAAGAGATTTCCAATATCAAAGGTAGTGTGCTCATCCAAATCATGATCACTAACATGGGTACAGGGCATAGGAAGATCATCGTACTCAGATTTATTATCATAATAATCATTAGGCGCAACATACTTACGGTTACCTATTGTTACCTCATACACGCGGGGATATGCCATTGCCTCTTTCTCTTTATTCTCCTTCTTCTTCTTCTTCTTCGTTCCCTTCTTCTTCTTCTTTTCCTTCTCCTCGTTCCCTTCTTTAGGAGGAAGAGGCTTGAAGGGTGGCTTGTCCGCATAACCTGATTTACTTTCAGAAACAATAGAAGAAACTTGGGAGGATCCCTCCTTTTCATTAATTAATTGAAAACACACAGCGGTCCTATCATATTTTGGCAAGGTGTCATCTTCTAAAATATTTTGTATGTAAGTGTTTGTATGGCTATTATCAATGCAATAAGAAAAACACCCATGCAGGACATCATCAATATCAAGATCACTCATATGTAACAAAGAGATTTTTCTTGAGAGCTCTTCACACCACAAAAATAAAGTAAGTTCATCATGCTGATTAGGAGAAATTTCATCATCACAATACAAATTTGCAGCACTCATTGGGTTCAAATTATCATTGGAGGAGCATTGAAAATTAAAATGACCCACTTCATGGCAAACTTCACAAATAAAAGGATAGAGGGCACACACTTTTTTACCTAGATCATCTAGAGCCCTAGCCCACTTTCTAGTTTTTTCATTAATATGGTGGATACAATATTCATCTTCGATTTGATTAATTCCACAAGGTCTATGCATTCCACAAAAATTAACATGCTTATAGGAAATAGCATTCTTAGGAGTTTGAGCATGCTTATTGCAATCATTAACAACAATTTCATTCTTCATGCAAGCCTCTTTAAAAGGTTCATGATACTTATCAAAATTCTTTTTAGGCAATTCAAAATGAGAAGCAAAGGCTTTATAAAGATTTGCAGCAACTTGAGAGTCAAGACCATAAGTAGCACTCATATCTCGAAATTTATCAGTATCCATAAAAGTTTCAATGCATTCATAATCATAATTTATACCTGACTCTTCACCTTTGTTGTTCTCCCATCCTTCAGCGTTCTCCTCAATCCGATCAAGAAGATCCCACCTAGCTTCAACCTCCTTGCTTGTGAAAGATCCCTCCGAACAGGCATCCAGATAGTCCTTGTGTTGTCCTGAAATCCTCGCATAAAAATTGTTAACAATAACATTACGGGGGAGCTCATGGATGGGACATTTGAGCATTAGTGACTTCAATCTCCCCCACGCTTGAGAGATACTCTCTCCATTACGAGGATAAAAGTTATAAATGTAATTCCTATCAATATGCACTTCATGAGGAGGATAAAATTTAGAGTAAAAGAGAGATACAATTTCCTCCCAACCAAGAGAATGACTATTCTTCAACAATTTATACCAATGCGCCGCTTTACCAGACAGCGAAACAGAGAATAGCTTCTTCCTCACTTCATCCATAGAGATACCTGCACACTTGAATAACCCGCATAATTCATGCAAAAACAGTAAATGATTTCCAGGATGGACAGTTCCATCCCCTTCATAGCGGTTATCCATAACACGTTCAATAATTTTCATAGGTATTTTATACGGAATACTTTCAGCAGGTGGATTTAAAATATCAGAAGCATCATTAGAGTTATCGCATATGGGAGATAAAGCATTATCAGAGCAAAATATTTCTTCCAAAGCGGAGGAGCAAAAAAGATTATTTTTATGTAAACTAGCTTCCCCAAGCTTAGACTTATCCATAGCATTAGCAGTGATTGCGTTCATACTAATAATATTGCTACTAGCATGCAATTGAGGCTCCATAGGTTCTTTAATTTTCGCATCACACAATTCATGTCTTAACTCAGGAAATAAAATAAGAAGCTCATTGTTGTCCATTATGCCTAACTAGTGTAAAACAAGAAACAAAAAGATGCAATTGCAGGATCTATAGGAAATAGCTTCGAGCATACACACAATGGCACCAGAAAAGTACTGTTACCTGGAACCGGAGTATGAGTGCCTTTTACCTTTCCTCCCCAACGGCGCCAGAAAAGTGCTTGATGTCTACGGTGCTTCTATTTCTTGTAGACAGTGTTGGGCCTCCAAGAGCAGGTTTGTAGAACAGCAGCAAGTTTCCCTCAAGTGGATCACCCAAGGTTTATCGAACTCAGGGAGGAAGAGGTCAAAGATATCCCTCTCAAGCAACCCTGCAATCACAAAGCAAGAAGTCTCTTGTGTCCCCAACACACCAAATACACTTGTCAGATGTATAGGTGCACTAGTTCGGCGAAGAGATAGTGAAATACAAGTAGTATGGATGTATATGAGTGGTAATAGCAATCTGAATAAAATATGGCAGCGAGTAAACATGCAACAAAATAGTAAACAAACGGAGATTCGATGCTTGGAAGCAAGGCCCAGGGATCCTGCTTTCACTAGTGGACACTCTCAACAATGATCACATAATAGAACCACTCTACACTCTTTTGTTGGATGATGAACACCACTAACTGTGTAGGATTACACGAACCCTCAATGCCGGAGTTAACAAGCTCCACAGTATTCGATATTCATGTTTAAGTAACCTTAGAGTGCAAGATAGATCAACACAATTACACCAAGAACTAACATAGCATGCACACTATCACCATCACACTATGAAGGAGGCATAGATCACATCAATACTTATCATAGCAATAGTTAACTTCATAATCTACAAGAGATTACAATCATAGCCTACACCAAGTACTACACGAGGCACACACTGTCACCATTACACCGTGCAGGAGGAATAGAGTACTTTAATAACATCACTAGAGTAGCACATAGATGATATTCAACTAGATCACATAAAGAGAGAGATGAACCACATAGCTACAGCGGAGCCCTCAGCCCCGGGGGAATTACTCCTCCTCATCATGGAGACAGCGATGGCGGTGAAGATGGCGGTGGAGACGGCGGTGGAGATGACTCCGGGGCAATTCCCCGTCCCGGCGACGTGCCGGAACAGAGACTTCTGTCCCCCGAATCTTGATTTCGCGATGGCGGCGGCTCTGGAAGGTTTTCTCGGGTTTCGTCAATCGTATCGGTGTTTTAGGTCAGAAGGCCTTTATAGGCGAAGAGGCGAGTCGGAGGGGCCACGGGATCCCTCCCCATAGGGCGCCCCTTGGCCGCGCCGCCCTGTGGGGTGGGGCCCTCCTGCCCCTCTCCCTCCTTCGGTGCTCTGGAAGCTTCCGGGAAAATTAGGATGTTGGGCGTTGATTTCGTCCGATTCCGAGAATATTTCCTTTCTAGGATTTCTGAAACCAAAAACAGCAAAACAGCAACTGGCCCTTTGGCATCTCGTCAATAGGTTAGTTCCGGAAAACGCATAATAATGACATATAATGTGTATAAAACATGTAGGTATCATCAATAAAGTAGCATGGAACATAAGAAATTATGGATATGTTTGGGACGTATCATTGATCTACTGATCAACGAACATATTACATGGCGGAAGCGTAACGGAAATGGACTATCTAATCCACAGGCCAACGTCTGACGTCAGAAGATTCCCTAGTTGTCGTAGGCGTCTTGCTGTCCGTCCTCCTGGTACTGCTGCTCTTCTTCATTGTCTGGCCATTTGAATAGCCAGGGACACAGCCGTGAGTACTTTAAAGTACACGCAAACTAATACCGGTGTAAGTACTACCAATTCTAGTAAAGGGGGTGCTAAGCTCTAGTTTATTTGCATAAAGCCAAATTTAGTTCACAAGTATTTGATAAAGACTCTTTCATGTGCTAACTAACTCAAGTGGGAACATTAGTGTCATTCCCACAACTCTGTTGTGATTCAAAAACAAGTCACCATTCACCATTCACTTTATCAGTATTTTCAAGATTCTGACACTGGAAACTGTATGGCCTTTCCAATCGTCCGTAACCGTGGACACGGCTATTCGAATAGGTTTACACTCTGCAGAGGTTGCACACTTGTGCCACAACATTTGATTTCATCCGTCGGGAGAACCCCGAATCATCGTAACACAGTACGCGGATCATCAACCATAACCTTTCATTTACTAACCCTAGTATGAGCACCTCTCCCCATGAGCTTGGCCTCCCAGTGAAGACCAACTGTCAACCTGGGAACTGCACAGGGCTTGGCCGTACAATTCACCTCAATTCAAATCATTTCTCAACAACGGAGGCAGCCTCGGCATAACCCCTATGATGTGTGTTCAGAGGGAACCCATACTAAGGTGCATAAATTTCTAGTTAAGCCCTACCCATAATCAGGTATTGTGGGGGTACTCAAGAATTGGAAAGGTATCGCATCCAAACCAATATCAGTTTTTAATCAAAAATCACTATCTTCTCTTGGTCATATTCACCTTCAAAATTCATTTAATGGAATGATTCATCATTCCAAAGTTTAAATTTTATTTCAAGTCACATGTTCCCATCTAGAGTAGTCAAGTTTTAGTATTAGCACTAGCAACTAGTCATGAGGGGTGCTAACTACTGTAATGCTTGTTAGGCTAAGTTTGATACTCTTGTAGTATTCTAGACTTAGACCAAAGTTAACTATAAAAGGAAACTTAAATATTCAAATTGCAAACTTGAAAAGTAAAACTTGGGATGGGTTCATGAAGCATAAGAAAAGATGAGTGTGCCTTGTTCTTGGTAGAACTTTGCACTTTGCAAGAATATTAGCTTGCAACAATAGAGCTTGCAATGGTGTTAGCTTGCCTTGGTTGTTGAGGTGGTCAAAGTTCTCTTCTTCTTCTGGGTAGAATCCTTCCTCTTCCTGGTATTCTCCGGTACTAGCGTCTATACACGAATACGAGGATACAATCACCAAACAATACTTAAGTAGCCTTAATTAGCCTTAATGGCTCACTCCAAATGATCTAGCATCATCACTTAGCATTGCTACCAAGAATTAATCTAGGGTTTTCTTACTTAGGGTTAGATAAATAATTTCCTCTCATTACATATGTAAATGATAGTTTCCATTTAGTTCTTGAGGAATAATTTCTTAAGATTTAACTTCTCAAACAATCATACATGAAATCATGTTGACCTAAGTCAACCCTTCATCATCATCATTTGAGAAAATGATTTAAATGAGGTAGAGTACCTCATACTATTTAGTAATTCTCAATATGATTTAATATCACCAAGTATTTCATGTGAGAGTATTTGACCAGTGGTCCAAACTTCATATGAAAGTACTTGGGACAAGATTTAAATGAAGTGAAACACTTCATATGATTTGCATAATAGTTTTGGACAATATCACTAAATTAAAATAGCCATATAGTCCTTTATTTAATTGGGCCATGATCATTCAAAGTAACCCTGCCATATTTTTGCATAAACAATTAGTGTAAGTGAAATGTGAGCTAGGAGAGTTGAAATCAACTCAATATCATTTTTGGTTGATTTTTAAGATTTATTTGAAGTTGAACAAGTCTCTGTCTTGTTCTTTTTATCACATTAATTTTACAAACGATTTCAAAGTGAGACCAGTGTGGTTGGATAGAGCTTTTCATAAGATTTACAACAATATAAAATTCATCAAATTTGGTTGGGTAGATTTGGAACTATTTGAATTCTAGCACAGGACCAGTATTTGAATTTATACTAAAGGAATTAACTCTAGTTTGATTTCACGGGCTTGGCGGGAGAATTAACGGGCCAGCGAGGGAGAGAGAGAAGTGGGCCGGCCCAGTTTCGCATCTCCGCGCGCGGGCCATCCGACGAAGGCCCGCGCGCTGCTGACGGTACACGCCGAAGCGGTATGGATGCGGTGGACCGTTAGATTGGAAAGCGATCGAGCGGCCCTGGGTCGTCGTCATCTCCGACGAGACCCTAACCTGGTCGCGGCGGTGGTGGGGGTGGACGGCCAACCTGGGCTCCGGTGAGGCTTGGCGAGGTGTGCGGCGGCGTTGTCGTGGACGAGGAAGCGAACGGTGGTCGCGGGGGAAGCTGGGTGGCGCCAATCGTGCGTCGCGGAGGTACTGGCGCGGCGTCTCCGACCAAATTGCGGCGGGAGGGCGTAATCGACGAAGGGAGGTGGTCGGGAGGCTTAGGAGGAAGAGGGAAGTCAATGGCGTGCTCAATTCGTCCAGGGCGTGCTCTTTTTGTAGTGGCGCGCGGTGGCCGTGGGTCTGCGGCGAACCCGACAATGGCGCGGCGATTCCGGCGATGGAAGGGGACAGCGAGGTTGGCTCTAGGTAGGCGACGGCCGGTGTGTGCTAGAGCGCTTGCTAGCTCGGTGAGGGACGGTCGCGAGCGCGTGCGACGGTGAAGTCCGGCGGCACGGCGCGGGAGAAATGGAGATGTGGTCGCTGGCGACGGCGACGCGAGCAAGGGGCGTGTCGACGGGTTGCGTGGATGGTGGCGATGCTCAACGTGCCGTGGGGTCCGGGGAGGCGCAGAGGGATGGGGTGGCGCGTGGCCTGCATGTCCATGGGCGACGTCCCTGGCATGTGCTGGTCACTCCGGGCGAGTCCGTTCCAGGCGGTGGCGTGTCGATCTCCCAATGGCGGTGTAGGCAGTGCGGTAGGTCTAGGTGGTGCTCAGGGACATGGTGGGCAGGGCTGAGGAGGTGAGGAGAGGAAGGGAGCTTGTGCACATGCATGTGGCCGGCATGGCATGGCTATGCCTTGTTTGGCTAGCTTCTAGGGTTGCTATGCATGGTGTAGGGAGAGAGGGGACAGGGGAACAAGAGAGGGTCAAGTGGTGCACTAGGGTTGGCTAGAGCACTATTCTAAATAGTGTTGGATTTTATGCCTATTTGCTAAATGCAATTTTGGCCAAAATTTGGTTTGTGCACTATGGTTCCAAAATTTGAAAATGGTGCATTAGGACAAGTGGTGGTGGAATTTTAAAAATCAAAGAAATGCAAATTTGCTCAAAGTGAGATTGCTGCATTTGATAAAAAGTCTCAACTTTGCATGAGCATAGTTTTTGATCCAAGATGATTTTGGTATGGTGGTCTTTACAAAAGTTGTTCACCTTGATGTGCTCTTGGATGAGGTGCAAAGAATTGGGAAAGTTTAGTTTGAAAATCTTGAAATACAGGGGCTCAAAGTGGTGACCAGATTGTAAAAGACAGATTTGACCATTATTCTATGTGCTCACAAATTGAGTTTGAATTTGATTTGATTTGTGTTTCTTTGGTTCCAAAAGTTGTAATAAGTGTTTAGTAACATAATACAACTAATGGTGAAGGCCAAATTGGTCTAGGTCAAAGATTTGCAAAAATGGCATAAGCCATATGTGAGGGTTTTGTGATTTTCTACTTTTTATTCTTTTCTTTTTCTTTGCTTCACTTAGGCATGTGTGAGGTTTATTTGGTGTTAGATTGAGTTGGGTAAAGGGTTCAAACCAAATTGGGACAATGTGGGTGCCTAGGTCAAGATTTGATATTTTGGCTAAGTGCCACATATGCCTCTATGCATATGCTTTATTTGATTTTTGTTTTCTTTTTGGTTTCACCAAGATTTGAGTGGTAAGCCTTAAATTATGTTTGTTGAGGTATTTCCAAATCATCTACCAAGGTATACAAAGCAAGGTTTAGCATTTGCAAAAAGTAGCCATAGTCTTGCATATGCTTTTTTCTTATTTAAGATCTTTCCTTTTTATTTTGTTTTTCCAAGGTTGGTGACAAGAGGGATGAGGTTTAGGGTTTTGTGGGGTTCACCATGGTTCACCACCATTTAGCAAAATAAGAGAGGTAGGGTTCAAGATTTACATATTAGGGCTATATGCCCACATATGTCTTTTTATTTCATTTTAGTTTCTTCATATTTGATCCTCTTTGGTTTTGAGATGGTTAGGGTTTTAGGGTTTTGGAAGTGTGTTCAAAGTAATAAACAAACAATCATGGCAAAAACACAAGGGGTATGAGTACTATGCATAGCACTCTATGTAAGAAAAGTTTTTGTTGGTTCTCAATTTTGTAAAAAGGAAATTCATTTTCTCTTTGTTTTAAAAATTGGGATGTTACAACTTGGCTACATGATTGATCCAAATTTTGGACAGGTACATGAACTATTAGAAAAATAGCTAATTAGTGGCGCAACTATATTGGTTATCAGTGGCGCACCTGCTATCACGCCGATGCTAACTGTTATGAACAATATAGGTGCGTCATTGCTATCTGGCTTAGCAGTGGAGCACCAAGTAGAGCGCCACTACTAGCTTCGTGGTGCGCCACTGCTAAACACGCGAGGTGCGCCACTGCAAAAATTTGAAATTTCTAGATCTGGATGTGGCACATTTTTTGATTTTTTTGGCTCGTTATTTTTTCTCGTTTTTGTTGCCAGAATTATTTGTCTAATGTTCATTCTCATTTTTCATAGCCTAGCCGCCGGTGAGTATGGATGAGAGAGGTAGGAGAGGTGAAGAGAGGTGAGGAGATGGAGGATGGAGGAGAGGAGGAACAAGAGGACGGAGGCCGGAGGTCGCCAAGAGGAGGAGGGAGGCCGAAGGGTCGTCGGAGAGTAGGGTCACCGGAGGTCGCCAGAGTGGATGGAGAAGTAGAAGGAAAGGATGAAAAGAGAGGAGGAGGAGGAGAGGAGAGGAGGAGTGTAGGAGGGGAGGAGGAGGAGGAGAGAAGAAGGAGAGCAGGAGAATGTGTGGAATAGGAGGGAGGAGGGAGGAGGGGGTAAGTGGCTGGCCCGTCCATTTCAAATTTCATGGGCGGGAAGCTTAGCGGTGATGCGCGTAATGTACACGTCCGTTGGGAACCCCAAGAGGAAGGTGTGATGCGCACAGCAGCAAGTTTTCCCTCAGAAAGAATCCAAGGTTATCGAACCAAGAGTGCAGCCAAGAAGCACGTGAAGGTTGTAGGTGGAGGAGTGTAGTGCGCGCAACACCAGTGAAACCGGCGCCAACGTGGAACCCGCACAACACAATCAAGATACTTTGCCCCAACGTAACAATGAGGTTGTCAATCTCACCGGCTTGCTGAAAACAAAGGATTAAGCGTATCGAGTGGAAGATGGTGTTTGTTTGCAAAGAACAAGAGAACAATAATTGCAGTAGATTGTATTCAGATGTAAAAGAATGGACCGGTCCACAGTTCACTAGTGGTGTCTCTCCAATAAGATAACTAGCATGCTGGGTGAACAAATGTGGGCAATTGACAAATAAAGATTCAATACATATCAATGATGATTACTATGAGATTTAATCAGGGCATTACGACAAAGTACATAGACCGCTATCCAGCATGCATCTATGCCTAAATAATCCACCTTCGGGTTAGCATCCGCACCCCTCCAGTATTAAGTTGTAAACAACAGATAATTGCATTAAGTATGGTGCGTAATGTAATCAACACAAATATCCTTAGACAAAGCATCGATGTTTTATCCCTAGTAGCAACAGCACATCCACAACCTTAGAACTTTCTGTCACTGTCCCAGATTAAATGGATGCATGAACCCACTATCGAGCATAAATACTCCCTCTTGGAGTTACAAGTATCAACTTGGCCAGAGCCTCTACTAGCAACGGAGAGCATGCAAGAAAATAAACAACACATATATGATAGATTGATAATCAACTTGACATAGTATTCTAGATTCATCGGATCCCACCAAACACAACATGTAGCATTACAAATAGATGATCTTGATCATGTTAGGCAGCTCACAAGATCTAAACAATAATAGCACAAGCGGAGAAGACAACCATCTAGCTACTGCTATGGACACATAGTCCAAGGATGAACTACTCACGCATCAATCCGGAGGCGGGCATGATGATGTAGAGCCCTCCGGTGATGATCCCCTCTCCGGCAGGGTGCCGAGGCGATCTCCTGAATCCCCCGAGATGGGATTGGCGGAGGCGGCGTCTCCGGAAGGTTTTCCGTATCGTGACTCTCGGTACGAGGGTTTCGCGACGAAGGCTTTAAGTAGGCGCAAGGGCGAGTCGGAGGGGTCACGAGGCCCCACACGCTAGGGCCGCGCGGCCCCTAGGCGCGCCGCCTCAGTGTGGCGGCGCCCGTGGCCCCACTTCCTTTCCCTCGGTCTTCTGGATCTTCGTGGAAAAATAGGACCGGGCGTTGATTTCGTCAATTCCGAGAATATTTCCTTTGTAGGATTTCTGAAACCAAAAATAGCAGAAAACAGAACTGCGCTTCGGCATCTTGTTAATAGGTTAGTGCCGGAAAATGTATAATAATGCTGTAAAGTATGTATAAAACACTCAAGTATTGTCATAAAAGTAGCATGGAACATAAGAAATTATAGATACGTTTGAGACGTATCAAGCATCCCCAAGCTTAGTTCCTACTCGCCTCGAGTAGGTAAACGATAACACAAATAATTTCTGAAGTGACATGCTGCCAACATAACCATGATCAACATTATTGTAAAGCATATGAGATGGATGGAGTGATCTGAAGCAAAAGATTGCTAACAAAGATAATGACTAAACAAATTAATCATATAGCAAAACTTTTCATGAATAATACTTTCAACCTAGCATCAATAAGACTTGCATAAGAGCTAACTCATAAGCAATAAATTCAAAGTATAATGCATTGAAGCAACACAAAGGATGATTAAGTTTCAGCAATTGCTTTCAACTTATAACATGTATATCTCAATGATATTTGTCAACATAGAGTAATATAATAAGTGCAATAAGTAAACATGTAGGAATCAATGCACACAGTTAACATAAGTGTTTGCTTCTAAGATAGAAAGAAGTAGGTAAACTGACTCAACATAAAGTAAAAGAATGGCCCTTCGCAGAGGGAAGCATGGATTACTGTTTTTGTGCTAGAGCTTTTATTTTGAAAACATAGAAACAATTTTGTCAATGGTAGTAATAATTCATATGTGCTATAATACTTCCTACAAGTTGCAAGTCTCATGCATAGAGTACTAATAGTGCTCGCACCTTGTCCTAATCAGCTCGGATAACACGGATTATCATTGCATAACATATGTTTCAACCAAGTGTCACAAAGGGGTACCTCTATGCCGCCCGTACAAAGGTCTAAGGAGAAAGCACGCATTGGATTTCTCGCTTTTGATTATTCTCAACTTAGACATCCATACCGGGACAACATAGACAACAGATAATGGACTCCTCTTTTAATGCTTAAGCATTCAACAACAAATAATATTCTCATAAGAGATTGAGGTTGTATGTCCAAACTGAAACTTCCACCATGATACATGGCTTTAGTTAGCTGCCCAATGTTCTTCTCTAACATATGCATACTCAAACCATTTGATCATGAAATCGCACTTACTTCAGACAAGACGAACATGCATAGCATCTCACATGATATCCAACAAAGGTAAAAAGTTGATGGCGTCCCCAGAAACATGGTTACCGCTCAACAAGCAACTTATAAGAACTAAGACACATAACTACATATTCATCACCACAATAGTTTTTAAGCTATTTGTCCCATGAGCTATATATTGCAAAGATAAAGGAATGAAATTTTAAAGGTAGCACTCAAGTAATTTACTTTGGAATGGCAGAAAAATACCACATAGTAGGTAGATATGGTGGACACAAATGGCATGGGTTTTGGCTCAAGGTGTTTGGATGCACGAGAAGCATTTCCTCTCAGTACAAGGTTTGGGCTAGCAAGGTTGTTTGAAGCAAACACAAGTATGAACAGGTACAGCAAAACTTACACAAGAACATATTGCAAGCATTATAAGAATCTACACTGTCTTCCTTGTTGTTCAAACACCTTACCAGAAAATATCTAGACTTAGAGAGACCAATCATGCAAACCAAATTTTAACAAGCTCTACGGTAGTTCTCCATTAATAGATTAAACTACATGATGCAAGAGCTTAAACATGATCTATGAGAGCTCAAACAATTGCCAAGTTATTCCAAACCATATGCAGCATTTTCTGATTCCAACCAAATAGCAATTTAACGAAGCAATTTTCAGCCTTCGCCATGAACATTAAAGCACAATTAAGAACACAAGTGTTCCATATGAAAAAGCGGAGCGTAATATCTCCAATATAAGGATGGTGGGATCCAAGTTTATTCAAACCAAAACGAAAATAAAAGCGACGCTCCAAGTAAAGAACATAAGATGTGATGGAATAAAAATATAGTTTCACTAGAAGTGACCTGATAAGTTGTCGATGAAGAAGGGGCTGCCTTGGACATACCCAAGCTTAGATGCTTGAGTCTTCTTAAAATATGCAGGGATGAACCACCGGGGAATCCCCAAGCTTAGACCTTGCACTCTGCTTGATCATAGTATATCATCCTCTTCTCTTGACCCTTGAAAACTTCCTCCACACCAAACCTCAAGCAAACTCATTAGAGGGTTAGTGCATAATTAAAAATTCACATATTCAGAGGTGACACAATCATTCTTAACACTTCTGGACATTGCACAAAGCTTCTGAAAGTTAATGGAACAAAGAAACTCATTCAACATAGCAAAAGCGGCAATGCGAAATAAATGGCAGAATCTGTCAAAAGAACAGTAAAGACGAAATTTGCAGGGGCACTTAACTTGCTCAAACGGAAAACTCAAAACTAATGAAAGTTGCGTACATATCTGAGGATCACGCACGTAAATTTTCAGATTTTTTTGATTTTTTTACAGAGACTTCTGCGCGAATTCGTGACAGACAGCAATGCTGCACGCAGCAATCCAAATCTAGCATCAACTTTAACATAGAAACTTTACTTGGCACAAAAACATGATAAGTAGAGGTTTCTACAGTAGTAAACAACTTCCAAGACTCAACAAACAAATAAAATGAAACTTGGGTTATCTCCCAAGAAGTGCTTCTTTAACGCCTTTCAGCTAGGCGCAGAAAGTGCAAATCAAGTATTATCAAGAGATGAAGCATCAACATTATTACCTCGGGAGTTGGGAGTTTTCTCAACTATGCATTGTATCTTGTTTATGTATGGAACTCCCTTTTCAATACCTTTAGGCTTACTATCCTCATCAAATAAATTTTCAGGGACAATCCAATCAAAATTCTTTTCTAATGCCTCGTGCATTCCTATGAGTTTATGAGGTATTGGTATTTTAATCTCCCCCTCACAATTGACTTTATTAGTGTATCTTAGCCTATCTTTTTCCCTTTTTTCAAGGATATTTGCAAAATTGGTACACAAGCCTAGCATCTTATATCGAATAAAGACTTTCCTAGCTTCTCTAGCTACATCACCAAATTCTCTAAGAAGGGTTTCTAGAATAAAATCTTTCTTTTCTCCTTCTTCCATATCACCGAGTGTAAGAAACATATGTTGCATCATGGGATTAAGATTAACAAATCTAGCTTCCAACATGTGCACTAAAGAGGCAGTAGCAATTTCATAATCAGGAGCAAGTTCTACCAAGGATCTATCTTCAAAATCTTCAGTCTTACTAACATGAGTGAAAAATTCTTCTATATTATCTTTTCCAATGATAGACCCACTACCTACCGGTATATCTTTCAAAGTAAACTTAGGATGAAGCATGATGAAATAAAATAAAGTAAATACGAGTAACTAATTTTTTTGTGTTTTTGATATAGAGCTAGTAAATAAGACAGTAAATAAAGTAACTAATTTTTTTTGTGTTTTTAATATGAAGCAAACAAGACAGTAAATAAAATAAAGTAAAGCAAGACAAAAACAAAGTAAATAGATTGGATGTGGAGACTCCCTTGCAGCGTGTCTTGATCTCCCCAAGGCGAGAAAAGAGCTTGATGCGCGTAATGTACACGTCCATTGGGAACCCCAAGAGGAAGGTGTGATGCGCACAGCAGCAAGTTTTCCCTCAGAAAGAAACCAAGGTTATCGAACCAGTAGGAGCCAAGAAGCACGTGAAGTTTGTTGGTGGAGGAGTGTAGCGCGCAACACCAGTGAAACCGGCGCCAACATGGAACCTGCACAACACAATCAAGATACATTGCCCCAACGTATCAGTGAGGTTGTCAATCTCACCGTCTTGCTGAAAACAAAGGATTAAGTGTATCGAGTGGAAGATGGTGTTTGTTTGCAAAGAACAGTAAGAACAATAATTGCAGTAGATTGTATTCAGATGTAAAAGAATGGACCGGGGTCCACAGTTCACTAGTGGTGTCTCTCCAATAAGATAACTAGCATGCTGGGTGAACAAATTATGTAACATCCCTAAGTTTTCAAAATTTAAAAGTTCATCATGCATTCATTTCATCCATGCATGAAAAGTCAACTAAAATGAATAAACCTTAATAAGTAAAACTCTAGTGGTATTATGTTACTATTTAACCTATGTGATAATTTATTTTTATTTATTTTTCAAATGAACCTTTTCTTGCATATCTCATTTCTAAAACAATCCTCTGGATTTTACAAATTTTTAGAAAAAGGTTTGAGCTCAATTGGATCTATGGATCAAAAGTTATGAAATAAAAAGAAAAGAGAAAAGAAAAAGAGAAATAATAAAACGGACCGAGCCGGCCGAACCTGCCAGCCCGGCCCGACCGAACGGCCCAGCCGGCCGAAGCGCCCGCGCCGCACATCTCCCCTCCCTTCGCCGACAGGCGGACCCACCTTGTCGCCGCGGTCTCCTTCAACCTCCTCCGTTTTCTCGCCACGCACAGCACGCACGCCCGGCACCCCACTTCGCCTCTCTCCCCACTCGCCCCGGCTCCCAACCTCGCCCTCGAGAGCCCCCTTTAAATCCCCCTGGATCCCACTCCATTTTCCCCAACTCCCCACGCAAAACACGCCGCCAGGCCGCCTAAATTGCTCGCCGGAGCCGCCCTAGCTCCGCCGCCGTATACCGGCCGTCGCCGACGGCCGCGGGTGAGCCCCTCCCATTCTCGGCCCCTCATTTTTCCCTTGACCTCGCGCACCTCTCGACCCCCGTGCGCCGTTTTCCGCAGCGTTGCGCCGGCCGCCGACGGCCGAGCTCGCCGACGCGCGCACCACCTCCGCCGTCCGCGCGACCACCCGGCAGCACCGCGCCGCTGCCACCATCTGCTCCGCCTCCTCGATCCGCTCACCGTCCGCTCCTCCTCCGCCGCCAACAACCGCCGCGCGCGCGACCATCGCCGCCGACCCGCAGCACGCCGCCTTCTCCGTCGCCGGCAAGAACCACGGTGAGCACCGATGGTTTCCCTCCCAGCCGTTGGATCTAGATCCAACGGCCACGTCTTAATTTTTTTTTTTACCGAACCGGTACGCTGACGTGGCAGCCCAGTCAGCCTCCCTCAGCTAGTCGCGACGCGCCGCGCCAAATACGCCCAAGAAAGAGTGTTAAATTTGAATTTAAATGCCAGATTCTGTCCCCAACTTGTAAAATCCATATAAAATCAACCGTAGGCCCAAATTTTACAAATTTTATATTGTTAGAAAGCTTACAACCTGTAGAACACAACCATGCAACAATACTGTATAGGTTCTGTGATACATTTTGCACCATAATTCAAAACAGAGAATTAACCCTTCGACACTATAAAAATTGTGTAAATTAATCCAGTGGGCTAAAATTTACAAATTTGTAGTCTCTGGAATCCTTAGAACATGTAGTTCATCATGGAACCAGAGTTGACCAAAGTTGATACGTGCACAAACTTGCTTTTACAAATATGCTCAAATTAGTAATCTGACAATAATTCAAATTCTATAAACTATTTTTGAATGAATCCAATTGCTATGGTCTTGTATTACTGTACCCCATCCAGAGATGTTAAGTTTAGATTTTTACAAAACATAAACACTACAGTACCTATTTTAGTTGATGTATATGCATTGTTAATTGATTAATAGTGCTATAAATAAAACTCTAATAAAATAAATACAACCAGAGATCATTACCAACATTCTAAATACCAGAGGACACTTAATAAAACATTTTCACATCATACCTATGTGTGAAATTAAACGATGCATATCATGCATGCATACATGTCTATGGTTGTGCATTCAGAATGTTGTGTTTATTGGGCTCCTGTTTGTCTTGTTTAGATTGTGAGGAGGACCAGGGTCTTGCTTGTGATTGCTGTGATTGTTCAGGTTGCTTTGAGCAAGGCAAGTGACACTCATCTTCTCACCCAGTTTTATTCAATGCATTAGTGTTTTTCTAGTAGTATGCATGATAGGTTGTTCTTTGTTTTCAAAGTGAATGCAATGCTAGAATTCCTAGTAGTGGATAGCCACCTTGAACCCCCCTGTTAGGTAAATGCTTTGCCGTACCTGGCTACTATCAAAATTATCGCAGCTCTTGTATTTGTTTGGTGGTTTACAAAAGTTTACAAAACTTTGAAAACTAACAACCTTAATGCACACCTGGGTGGATTGGCTGATTGGTGGGCGGCTACTCAGGGCCACATTGTGGTTGTCTTCGCCTGAGGGTGCGCATTGTTGAGTGGCTACTCAGGGCCACATTGTGGTTGTCTTCGCCTGAGAGTGGCTACTCAGGGCCACATTGTGGTTGTCTTCGCCTGAGGGTGCACTTGTGGATCGCCACCCAGGAACAAAGAGATTTGTATGTCGTCCATGTTTAGATAGCTTCCAGTGCAGCCTTATGGTATATGGCTCTGCCAAGATTCTTAAGTTGTGGAGGTTCATCCTGTTGTCGGATTAGAGGGTGGTTGCAGAAATGCAAGAGTAACGGGTCTGGCTAGTATGGGTGAACTTCTCTTCCCAAAGGTCTTGTCTCATCTTACTCTTGGGTAGGATGGGTCTTAAGGTGAAAGTGCACAACCTCTCGAGAGTTAAATCTAAGATCTTAGCCGTGTCCCCGGTCATGGACAATTTGAGCTACTAGGCAGGGATTGTACTGAAGAGTCTCAACACCCCTTTTGTTTTCTAAAGTCAATTAAAATGCGCTAGAAACCCTTCATGGTGTGTCATGGTGAGCCCTCTGAACACCCATGATGGATTTCAAAGTTACCTTAATAAACTTCGTGGTGTGTCATGGTGCGCCCTCTGAACACCCACGATGAATTTCAAAGTTATCAAATGTTTTATCAAATATAGGATAAAATTGGCTTTATGCAAATAGCCTAGCTCCACCTGCCAAATTCATGTAGTTAGTCTTTTCAAAACTGCCACCAAATAAGTGTCATTTGCCAGTACATCATTGTACTGACCTCCATTCGTGGGGCTGCATATTCAAACGTGCAGGTCGCTCTGATGAAGATTATTGATAGGATCTCGAGTCTACATTCCAACATGTCTGCCTGTGGCGCATGATGAAGATGGAGGCTCCATGCTACTTTATTTCCGCTGTGTTAGATATTTGAACTTTATTTGAAGGCTGGTCATTTGGACTATGCTAGTTGTATCTTCCCTTATTTGTCGTACCGGATCATTACGTTGTAATATTGATACTATTGCTATGAATGCTATATTTTGTACTGTGGTGCTATCAGTGATCCAGGGAGTAGCACTGAACACAGGTGTTCTACCTTTGTTAAAAGGTAGGACGTTACAAAATGGTATCAGAGCATAGTGTTGCCTGTAGGATCGAGACCCTAGGATTTGGAAACCTTAGGACAAAACTATTTTCTTTGAAAATTTTGCCATGAAATTTAATTCTGCACTCATCTATTCATTTGTTTCCTATCTAACTTGCTTTCCTCTTGCAAAATTTTAGATGACCCACTACGATGAGACAAAGATTGCTGGAGATGTGCCCCACTACCTCAGCCTTACCATGTTTGATCTGTCCGAGATGTCGAGATAGCTCCCCCGCCTTCCGGGGAGGAGGTTGTAGGAGCATGGTATAGAGGCATGGGCAATCAAGACCTTCATCCCGGTAGTGACGCGGACCCGATGACCCGGACATGACGTACACCGAGGTCTACCCCGATTGGATCAACTCGGTGGAGATAGCTATGCAGGCGCCATCGCCGCATATGCCACAAGTTCCGCCCTATGATTCCCCCGACGTCACCGTACTACAAGTTTGGTGAGCGTACGGAGGATGGCACCCCGTTGACCGTATCGGTGAGGAGGACCACTCGTGACTCGTCCCACCCGACGAAAGGGAGTTTGTGTCTCGCAAACACCGAGCTACGAAGAAGCAAGTTACCTGGATAGGTGAGGCCGAGAGGTACTCCAGAGCAACATCGAGTTATGCAAGCTGAAGCAAAGTGGCCATAGATGATAAGAGACGGCGCTAGAGGAGCGCATCACCTGGAGGATCCAAAGAAGCTGAAGAGAAGATGATCTCGTAGTGACATCCGGGCGAAGACAATCCAAGACGCCGACGCTGATGCTAGAGAACAGGGCCGAGGCCAAGGATGTAGGAGCGAAGAAGGAGAAGGATGCTCAAGAAGGAGAATGATGCCCAAGCGGAAAATAAGCTCTGAAGGAAACTGTTGAAGAACTCACATGGGAAAGAGGAAGAAGACCCTCAAGAGAGGATCATGTACAACTCTGAAAATGAAGTTGTGCCAATTCTGAAGGAAGAGGAAGACAAGCAAGAAGACTTACCCCTTAGCTTGCTATGGAATAGTCAAGAGAAACTAGATGGCCCCTCTTTAACCCTATGTATTCCGTTACGCTCTTTTGTATTGCCCTACACTTGATGTATGGTAGTACCCACGTTTTAGTTGCTTTCTCAAAAATATTTGATTTTAAATGAATGTTGGTGTGTTGCTTTGTTATTGTGGTTTTATGGATTTTTTAATTTGTATGACTTGTTTGTGCATGGGTAGAAGTTTTCTTCCTTAGTATCTATCCATCTTATTCTTATCTTTGCTAAACCTCGATGCCTCCCCGCCGAGCCAACACCCGCAACAACAATACCGACAACAACAATAACAACAACAACAACAACAATGATGCAAACAATTGATAGCAGCCACAACTGCGGATGACGACTCGGAGGTAATAACAACAACAACAACAACAACAACAACAACAACAACAACAACAACAACAACAACAACAACAACAACGCACCACCACCTCCACCTCCACCACCACCCCATGTTGACAGACTGACCAGATTCCTGAGGCTGAGACCTAGCAAGTTCGCTACGCTACGAGCCAATTGTGGTGATGACTGCTCCGCTCGGTAACAAGGAGTTGGTTACTTGTGAGTGTACTGAAGCGGAGAAGATTAGATTTACAGCTCACTTGCTTGAAGGACCAGCTGATGTGGTGGGAGACTTACCAAGTCACTCATCCTGTGGAAACCCTGGACCGGGACACCTTCAGGGAAGGTTTTCGTAATGCCCATATCTCATCGGGCATTATGAACATGAAGAAGGACGAGTTCCGCTCCTTGAAGCAGGAAGTAGGACACCGAAAGAGTACATGGATGACTTCGTGCTCTATCCAGATATGCCCTGAGGATATAGACACAGATGCTAAGAGGAAGGATAAATTCCTCAATGGACTCAAGGGAGACCTGAAAATACCGTGCGTGGCGTATGCCCCCAACTATCAAACACCGCTTGATCAGGCCATCACTTTGGACAACAACATCGGAAGGAAGAGAACCGCAAGAGGAAGTTTAATGAAACAAGAACCACACTGAGTTCTCTCACAAGAAGCACCATTCTTCCGAGGCAGTGGCAGCGGTTTTCACCGCCATGGAGATCACTACAACAAGGGTAATGGCCACAACTTTAACGGCCATAACTCCAATGGCCACAAGTCCAATGGTGGATACAAGAGCAACTCCTCTTTTGGACATCACAATGGTCATCACAACGGCCATCGTAATGGCCATGGCAATGGGAACAATGGACAGCAGCAATCCAACTCGGATGGCAAGAAAGACTTATCGGGGATCATGCTGCTGTGCAAGAAGAATGGACACTACCCCAGCAACTGCCGGAACCCTATACAACCAAGCCCAATCCATTCCGAAGGGGCACGTGAACCACCTTGATGTTGAAGAGGTGATGAATGAACCAGATGCTATGATTGGTATGCTTCCACTCAACTCCTTCACAGACTAGTTCTATTCGATACTCGAGCATCACATTCATACATATCAAAAGCTTTTGTGAATAAAAATGAGATAACCACTGCATTAATGGGAAGGATCCTAAAACAAGTTCCCCGGGTGGAGAAATGATAGTCAATACTGAATGCTGGAGTCTGATTTTAGAAATTGGGATACACAAGTTTCCTACCCATTTAGTAGTCCTACCATCACAAGGTTTTGATGTTATCTTGGGTATGGATTGGATGACTGCCTATGGTGGAGTCATATATTGTGCCAATAGAGCCATCACGTTAACAACCCCGGAGGGTAAGCAGATTAGGTACAAATCTCGATTGGAACCTAAGGATATTAGGCTGAACTATCTTAAGGGGATTAGCCTAAACCATCTTAAGGAGGTTAGCCTAGACCAAGTGGCCATAGTAAGTGAATACCCAGATGTCTTTCCGAGGAATTACCGGAATGCCACCGGATAGAGATGTGGAGTTTTTGATTGACTTTCCGGGCACGGGCCCTATAGCAAAGGGACCTTATCCTATGTCCACTGATGAGTTAAAGGAACTTAAAAAGCAGCTTGAGGAGCAGCGCAAGAAGGATTCATCGAGTTCATCCCCGTGGGGAGCCCCAGTCTGTTTGTCATGAAGAAGGACAATAGTCAGCGTTTGGTGATGGATTATCGGTCACCGAATGAAGTAACTATCAAAAACAAATACCCCTACCGAGGATCAATGACTTGTTTGATTAGCTGGAAGGAGCAACGTTGTTTTCCAAGATCGATCTGCGTTCTGGATATTTTCAGCTTAAGATTAGAGAGCATGACATACCCAAGACCGCTTTTGTCACTAGGTATGGCTCCTATGAGTATACGGTGATGCCTTTCGCTTAACCAATGCCCCATCATACTTCATGAATATGATGAACAAAGTGTTCATGGAATTTCTTGATAAGTTTGTCGTAGTCTTCATTGACGACATACTAATCTATTCCAAGAGTGTTAAGGAACATGAGGAACACCTTCGCCTAATTATGGAGAAGCTACGGGAACACAAACTGTATGCAAAGTTCGTAAATGTGAGTTCTGGCTGAGTGAAGTAGGATTTCTTGGTCACGTAGTATCCAAGGATGGAATTGCCGTTGACCCTTCAAAGGTGACTGCTGTGACAGAATGGGAAACCCCTAAAAACGTCTGGAGAAATCCGTAGTTTCCTAGGTTTGGCTGGTTACTATAGAAGATTCATTGAGAATTTCTCCAAGATTGCTAAACCCATGACTGAGTTGTTGAAGAAAGAAAAGAAATATGAGTGGACTGATGCTTGTGAAGCCAGCTTTCAAGAATTGAAGAAAAGATTAGTATCCGCCGGTGTTGTGTCTACCTGATCTAGAGAAAGAATTTCAAGTGTTCTGACGCATCAAGGGCTTGGAAGTGTGTTGATGCAAGGAGGCAAAGTAGCATCTTATGCTTCTAGACAGCTCAAGAAACATGAAGGCAACTACCCTACTCATGACTTAGAGTTAGCTTCAGTAGTTCATGCCTTGAAGACCTGGAGACACTACGATGGGGAAGCGTTGTGAAGTATTCACCGATCACAAGAGTCTGAAGTACATTTTCACGAAGGATCTGAACATGAGGCAGAGAAGATGGTTAGAGCTCATCAAGGATTATGACCTGAGTTTGCAATACCATCCCGATAAAGCAAACGTAGTCGACGCCTGAGCCGTAAGACTTATGTGAACGTATGTCAAGCAAGGAGTTACCCAAGGATTTGTGTGAAGCATTTAGGGATCTCAGCTTGGAAGTTGTGCCAGAAGGTTTTGTAGCATCACTAGTAGTTCAACCAACATTGATGGATAAAATCCGAGAAACCCGAAAGGAGATAAAGAAATAGAAGAAGTTAGAAGAGTCTTGAAGGAAGCATTGGCGGAAGGAAGAACAACAGAATCCGTGAAGATGAGCAAGGAATTGTTTGGTTTGGGAAACGTATCTGTGTACCCGAAGACCCCGATCTAAGGAAGTTGATTTTCCAAGAGGCCCATGAGACTCCATATTCCATTCATCCTGGTAATACTAAGATGTATATGGATGCGAAGGAGAGATTTTGGTGGAATGGCTTGAAGAAGGACATTGCAGAGTACACAGCGAAATGCAACACATGTAGTAAGGTGAAAGCTCAACATCAGAAACCAGCGGGTTTGCTACAACCGTTGAAGGTTCTAGATTGGAAATGGGATCAAATTGGTATGGACTTCATAACTGGATTACCTCGAACTAAATCCGGGTATGATTCAATTTGGGTAGTAGTCTGTCGTTTGACCAAGGTAGCTCACTTTGTGCCAGTGAAGACCACTTACACTAGTGCGAAGCTAGCGGATATCTACATGAAGAGAATTGTGTGCCTCCATGGTGTACCCAAAAGTATCGTTTCTGATAGAGGTACCCAATTTACCTCGCATTTCTGGAAACAATTGCATGAATCACTAGGAACTAGGCGGAGTTCAGACAGCTTTTCATCCACGACGATGGTCAAACCGAGAGAGTGAATCAAATCTTAGAGGACATGTTAAGAGCTTGTGCGCTAGATTATGGATCTAGTTGGGATGACAACCTGCCATATGCGGAATTCTCTTACAACACCAGCTATCAAGCTAGTATTGAGATGTCACCATTTGAGGCTTTGTATGGGAAGAAATGCACCACACCACTACTGTGGAGTGGGTTAGGAGAAAGAAGTTTGTTTGGACCTGATATTATCCAAGAAGCAGAAGAGAAGGTTAGACTAATCAAAGATAGGCTGAAGATAGCACAATCCAGCAGAAGAGCTATGCTGATAAAAAGCGCAGCGATGTTTCCTATGAAATAGGCGATAGAGTTTATCTCGAGTATCACCCCTTCGAGGTGTCAAGAGATTTGGAATCAAGGGAAAGTTAGCCCCGAGATTTATTGGACCATTCAAGGTGTTATCTCGCAAAGGAGAAGTAGCTTATGAGATTGAGTTGCCGGAAATTCTTTCAGCCGTGCACAATGTGTTCCATGTCACCCAACTGAAGAAGTGTCACCCCGAGATGTCGAAACCCCATTGAATGATACAGTACCCCTCGAAGAAGTTCATTTGGAGAGTGACCTGACCTATGAAGAGAAACCGATCAAGATCTTGGAAAGAGCTGAAAGGAATACGCGTACCAAGACTATCATGTTCTGCAAAGTTTAGTGGAGTCACCATACTGAGGAAGAAGCAACTTGGGAGCGCGAAGACAGCCTTCGAGAAGATCACCCTCACCTATTTGCTAGCTTTCCGAAGCCCGAGGACGTGCTTCATCTTAAGGGGGTTAGTCTGTAACATCCCTAAGTTTTCAAAATTTAAAATTTCATCATGCATTCATTTCATCCATGCATGAAAAGTCAACTAAAATGAATAAACCTTAATAAGTAAAACTCTAGTGGTATTATGTTACTATTTAACCTATGTGATAATTTATTTTTATTTATTTTTCAAATGAACCTTTTCTTGCATATCTCATTTCTAAAACAATCCTCTGGATTTTACAAATTTTTAGAAAAAGGTTTGAGCTCAATTGGATCTATGGATCAAAAGTTATGAAATAAAAAGAAAACGAAAAAGAAAAGAGAAATAATAAAACGGACCGAGCCGGCCGAACCTCAGCCGGCCCGACCGAACGGCCCAGCCGCCGAAAGCGGCCGCGCCGCACATCTCCCTCCTCTCGCCGACAAAGCGGGACCCACCTTGTCGCCGCGGTCTCCTTCAACCTCCCTCCGTTTTCTCGCCACGCACAAACGCACGCCGGCACCCCACTTCGCCTCTCTCCCCACTCGCCCAGCTCCCAACCTCGCCCCCGAGAGCCCCCTTTAAATCCCTGGCTCCCTCTCCATTTTCCCCCAACTCCCCACGCAAAACACGCCGCCAGGCCGCCTAAATTGCTCGCCGGAGCCGCCCTAGCTCCGCCGCCGTATACCGGCCATCGCCGACAGCCTCGCGGGTGAGCCCCTCCCATTCTCGGCCCCTCATTTTTCCCTTGACCTCGCGCACCTCTCTGACCCCCTGTGCGCCGTTTTCCCGCAGCGTTGCGCGGCGCCGACGGCCGAGCTCGCCGACGCGCGCACCACCTCGGCCGTCCTGCGACCACCCGGGGCAGCATTCGCGCGCACACCATCCGCTCCGCCTCCTCGATCCGCTCACCGTCCGCTCCTCCTCCGCCGCCAACAACCGCCGGAGCGCCGCCGACCATCGCCGCCGACCCGCAGCACGCCGCCTTCTCCGTCGCCGGCAAGAACCACGGTGAGCACCGATGGTTTCCCTCCCAGCCGTTGGATCTAGATCCAGCGGCCACGTCTTAATTTTTTTTATCAACGGTACACCGACGTGGCAGCCCAGTCAGCCTCCTCAGCCGGGCCGCGACGCGCCGCGTAGCAGCCCCCAATAAAGAACAGTGTTAAATTTGAATTTAAATGCCAGATTCTGTCCCCAACTTGTAAAATCCATATAAAATCAACCGTAGGCCCAAATTTTACAAATTTTATATTGTTAGAAAGCTTACAACCTGTAGAACACAACCATGCAACAATACTGTATAGGTTCTGTGATACATTTTGCACCATAATTCAAAACAGAGAATTAACCCTTTGACACTATAAAAATTGTGTAAATTAATCCAGTGGGCCAAAATTTACAAATTTGTAGTCTCTGGAATCCTTAGAACATGTAGTTCATCATGGAACCAGAGTTGACCAAAGTTGATACGTGCACAAACTTGCTTTTACAAATATGCTCAAATTAGTAATCTGACAATAATTCAAATTCTATAAACTATTTTTGAATGAATCCAATTGCTATGGTCTTGTATTACTGTACCCCATCCAGAGATGTTAAGTTTAGATTTTTACAAAACATAAACACTACAGTACCTATTTTAATTGATGTATATGCATTGTTAATTGATTAATAGTGCTATAAATAAAACTCTAATAAAATAAATACAACCAGAGATCATTACCAACATTCTAAATACCAGAGGACACTTAATAAAACATTTTCACATCATACCTATGTGTGAAATTAAACGATGCATATCATGCATGCATACATGTCTATGGTTGTGCATTCAGAATGTTGTGTTTATTGGGCCCTGTTTGTCTTGTTTAGATTGTGAGGAGGACCAGGGTCTTGCTTGTGATTGCTGTGATTGTTCAGGTTGCTTTGAGCAAGGCAAGTGACACTCATCTTCTCACCCAGTTTTATTCATTGCATTAGTGTTTTTCTAGTAGTATGCATGATAGGTTGTTCTTTGTTTTCAAAGTGAATGCAATGCTAGAATTCCTAGTAGTGGATAGCCACCTTGAACCCCCCTGTTAGGTAAATGCTTTGCCGTACCTGGCTACTATCAAAATTATCGCAGCTCTTGTATTTGTTTGGTGGTTTACAAAAGTTTACAAAACTTTGAAAACTAACAACCTTAATGCACACCTGGGTGGATTGGCTGATTGGTGGGCGGCTACTCAGGGCCACATTGTGGTTGTCTTCGCCTGAGGGTGCGCATTGTTGAGTGGCTACTCAGGGCCACATTGTGGTTGTCTTCGCCTGAGAGTGGCTACTCAGGGCCACATTGTGGTTGTCTTCGCCTGAGGGTGCACTTGTGGATCGCCACCCAGGAACAAAGAGATTTGTAGGTCTTCACTGTTTAGATAGCTTCCAGTGCAGCCTTATGGTATATGGCTCTGCCAAGATTCTTAAGTTGTGGAGGTTCATCCTGTTGTCGGATTAGAGGGTGGTTGCAGAAATGCAAGAGTAACGGGTTGATGACCCACAAGTATAGGGGGTGTATCGTAGTACTTTCGATAAATAAGAGTGTCGAACCCAACGAGGAGCAGAAGGTGTTGACAAGCAGTTTCGATGAAGGATTCACTGTAAATGCTCACAGACAAGTATTCAGGGGGTTTTGATATTGCAGATAAATAAAGTACAAGTAAATAAAATGCGAGAGAAATAATTGCAGCGAGTGGCCCAATCCTTTTTAGCACAAAGGACAAGCCGGTTTGTTTACTTATAATGACCAAACGTTCCTGAGGACACACGGGGATTTTAGTCTAGTGCTTTCGCTACATACAGCTGATTAATCTTCATTGTTTTGATAAGTGTTGTGTGGGTGAACCTATGCTAATGCACCGCCCTTCCTAGGACTAATACATACTTGTGATTATACCCCTTGCAAGCATCCGCAACTACAAGAAAGTAATTAAGATAAATCTAACCACAGCCTTAAACTCTGAGATCCTGCGATCCCTCCTGCATCGATATACTAACGGGGGCTTAGGTTTCTGTCACTCCGGCAACCCCGCAATTAGCAACCGAATACAAGATGCACTCCCCTAGGCCCATAAATGGTGAAGTGTCGTGTAGTCGACGTTCACACGACACCACTAGAAGAATGACACCACAACTTAAATATCATAACATTGAATATTACTCAACCATAATTCACTACTAGCATTTAGACTTCACCCATGTCCTCAAGAACTAAACGAACTACTCACGAGACATCATATGGAATACAATCAGAGGTGATATGATGATGAATAACAATCTGAACATGAACCTTGGTTCAATGGTTTCACTCAATAGCATCTACAACAAGTATAGAATAACACCGGGAGAGTTTCCCCTATCAAACAATCAAGATCAAACCCAAATCGTTACAGCGGTGACGAGGTGCTGCGGTGGTGATGGCGGTGTAGATGGTGGAGACGATGATGATGATGATGGAGATGATGTCCAGCTCGATGACGTATCGATAATTTCTTATGTTCCATGCTACTTTATTGATGATACCTACATGTTTTATACACATTATATGTCATATTTATGCATTTTCTGGAACTAACCTATTAACAAGATGCCGAAGTGCCAGTTCCTGTTTTCTTTTGGTTTCAGAAATCCTAGTAACGAAATATTCTCGGAAAATCAACGCCCAGGTTCCTATTTTTCCACGAAGCTTCCAACACCCGGAAGGACCGAGGGGGCCACACAGCCCACCAGAGGGTGGCCGGCGCGGCCAGGGTTGGCCCGCGCCGCCTTACCCCCGGCCGCCTCTTCGACCCTCCTGCGCCGCCTCTTCGCCTATATAAAGCCCCTGCATCGAAAACCCTTACGGAGGAAGCCACGATACGAGAAAAGTTCCAGAGCCGCCGTCATCGCGAAGCCAAGATCTGGGGGACAGGAGTCTCTGTTCCGGCACCCTGCCGGAGCGGGGAAGTGCCCCCGAAGGCTTCTCCATCGACACCGCTGCCATCTCCACCGCCATCTTCATCACCGCTGCTGCTCCCATGAGGAGGGAGTAGTTCTCCATCGAGGCTCGGGGCTGTACCGGTAGCTATGTGGTTCATCTCTCTCCTATGTAGTTCAATACAATAATCTCATGAGCTGCCTTACATGATTGAGATTCATATGATGATGCTTGTAATCTAGATGTCATTATGCTAGTCAAGTGGGTTTTACTTATGTGATCTCCGGAGACTCCTTGTCCCACGTGTGTAAAGGTGACAGTGTGTGCACCGTGTGGGTCTCTTAGGCTATATTTCACGAAGTACTTATTCACTGTTGAAGAGCGTAGTGAAGTGCTTATTTATATCTCTTGATGATTGCAATGTGTTTGTATCACAATTTATCTATGTGCTACTCTAGCAAAGTTATTAAAGTAGTTCTATTCCTCCTGCACGTGTGTAAAGGTGACAGTGTGTGCACCGTGTTAGTACTTGGTTTATGCTATGATCATGATCTCTTGTAGATTGCGAAGTTAACTATTGCTATGATAATATTGATGTGATCTATTCCTCCTACATATGCATGAAGGTGACAGTGTGCATGCTATGCTAGTACTTGGTTTAGTCTTTTGATCTATCTTACACTAAAGGTTACTAAAATATGAGCATTATTGTGGAGCTTGTTAACTCCGGCATTGAGGGTTCGTGTAATCCTACGCAATGTGTTCATCATCCAACAAAAGTGTAGAGTATGCATTTATCTATTCTGTTATGTGATCAATGTTGAGAGTGTCCACTAGTGAAAGTCTAATCCCTAGGCCTTGTTCCTAAATACTGCTGATTACTGCTTGTTTACTGTTTTACTGTGTTACTACTGCAATACTACCACCATCAACTACACGCCAAAGCACTTTTCTGGCGCCATACTACTGCTCATATATATTCATACCACTGTATTTCACTATCTCTTCGCCGAACTAGTGCACCTATTTGGTGTGTTGGGGACACAAGAGACTTCTTGCTTTGTGGTTGCAGGGTTGCATGAGAGGGATATCTTTGACCTCTTCCTCCCTGAGTTCGATAAACCTTGGGTGATCCACTTAAGGGAAAACTTGCTGCTGTTCTACAAACCTCTGCACTTGGAGGCCCAACACTGTCTACAGGAAAGGAGGGGGAACGTAGACATCAAGCACTTTTTCTGGCGCCGTTGCCGGGGAGGAAAGGTAAAAGGTACTCACACTCCGGATCTTGGCTACTAAGCTATTTCCCGGCGCCATTGTAAGTACTCGAAGCTATTTCCTTTAGACTCTGCAATTGCGACATTTGGTTTCTTGTTTACACTAGTTAGGCATAATGGAAAACAACAAAAATATGAGAGATCTTTATGAACTTTATCTTGAATTAGGACATGATGTGTTTGAAGAGAGAATTAAAAAACCCATGGAACTTTATATGCATGATAATGGGAATGTTATTAGTATGAATGCTTTGAACACCATTGTTGCTAATGCTATGGAAAATTCTAAGCTTGGGGAAGCTGGCTTTGATGAGCATGATATTTTTAGTCCCCCAAGCATTGAGGAGAAAATTTACTTTGATGATACTTTGCCTCCCATTTATGATGATTATAATGATAGTAGTCTTTTGTTACCACCTGTTATGGAGGATAAATTTGATTATGATTACAATATACCTCCTATATTTGATAGCTACTTTGTTGAATTTGCTCCCACTACAATTAATAAGAATGACTATGCTTATGTTGGGAGTAGTAATTATTTTATGCATGAGACTCATGATAAGAATGCTTTATGTGATAGTTATATTGTTGAGTTTGCTCATGTTGCTACTGAAAGTTATTATGAGAGAGGAAAATATGGTTGTAAAAATTTTCATGTTACTAAAACACCTCTCTATGTGCTGAAATTTTTGAAGCTACACTTGTTTTATCTTCCTATGCTTGTTACTTTGCTCTTCATGAACTTGTTTATTTACAAGATTCCTATGCATAGGAAGCATGTTAGACTTAAATGTGTTTTGAATTTGCCTCTTGATGCTCTCTTTTGCCTCAAATACTATTTCTTGCGAGTGCATCATTAAAACTGCTGAGCCCATCTTAATGGCTATAAAGAAAGAACTTCTTGGGAGATAACCCATGTGTTTATTTTACTACAGCAATTTTTGTTTTGTTGAGTCTTGGAAGTTGTTTACTACTGTAGCAACCTCTCCTTATCATGTTTTTGTGCCAAGTAAAGTTTCTATGTCAAAGTTGATGTTATATTTGGGATCGCTGCGCAGAAACAGCATTGCTGTCTGTCACGAATCTGGGCACAGTTCTCTGTAGAAAATTCGAAAAAATCTGCCAATTTACGAGCGTGATCCTCAGATATGTACGCAACTTTCATTAGTTTTGAGTTTTTCCATTTGAGCAAGTCTGGTGCCATCTTAAAATTCGTCTTTACGGACTGTTCTGTTTTTGACAGATTCTGCCTTTTATTTCGCATTGCCGCTTTTGTTAAGTTGAATGAGTTTCTTTGTTCCATTAACTTTCAGAAGTTTTATGCAATGTCCAGAAGTGTAAAGAATGTTTGTGTCACCTCTGAACATGTGAATTTTTGATTATGCACTAACCCTCTAATGAGTTTGCTTGAAGTTTGGTGTGAAGGAAGTTTTCAAGGGTCAATAGAAGAGGGTGATATAATGTGATCGAGAAGAGTGAAAGGTCTAAGCTTGGGGATGCCCCGGTGGTTCATCCCTGCATATTTTAAGAAGACTCAAGCATCTAAGCTTGGGGATGCCCAAGGCATCCCCTTCTTCATCGACAACTTATCAGGTTTCTTCTAGTGAAACTATATTTTTATTCCATCACATCCTATGTATTTTACTTGGAGCGTCTGTGTGCTTTTATTTTTGTTTTTGTTTTGTTATCTTAGTTCTCTGAATAAGTTCATCCTTGTGTGGGAGAGAGACACGCTCCGCTGGTTCGTATGAACACATGTGTTCTTAGCTCATAATATTCATGGCGAAGTTTCCTCTTCGTTAAATTGTTATATGGTTGGAATTGGAAAATGCTACATGTAGTAATTGGTAAAATGTCTTGGATAATGTGATACTTGGCAATTGTTGTGCTCATGTTTAAGCTCTTGCATCATATACTTTGCACCTATTAGTGAAGAAATACATAGAGCATGCTAAAATTTGGTTTGCATATTTGGTTTCTCTAAGGTCTAGATAATATCTAGTATTGAGTTTGAACAACAAGGAAGACGGTGTAGAGTCTTATAATGTTTACAATATGTCTTTTATGTGAGTTTTGCTGCACCGGTTCATCCTTGTGTTTGTTTCAAATAACCTTGCTAGCCTAAACCTTGTATCGAGAGGGAATACTTCTCATGCATCCAAAATCCTTGAGCCAACCACTATGCCATTTGTGTCCACCATACCTACCTACTACATGGTATTTCTCCGCCATTCCAAAGTAAATTGCTTGAGTGCTACCTTTAAACCATTCAAAATTTATTACCTCTTATTTGTGTCAATGTTTTATAGCTCATGAGGAAGTATGTGGTGTTTTATCTTTCAATCTTGTCATTTACTTTTGACAGACTTTCACTAATGGACTAGTGGCTTCATCCGCTTATCCAATAATTTTGCAAAAAGAGCTGGCAATGAGGTTCCCAGCCTCAATTAATTAACTTGCATTAATAATTCTCTTCACATGTTTTGCTCTGATTTATCAGTAAGCAACTTAAATTTGCAAATAGACACTCCTCCATGGTATGTGAATGTTGGAAGGCACCCGAGGATTCGGTTAGCCATGGCTTGTGTAAGCAAAAGGTTGGGAGGAGTGTCATCCATAAATAAAGAAAAACTAAACTAAAGTACATGTGTAAACAAAAGAGAAGAGGGATGATCTACCTTGTTGGTAGAGATAACGTCCTTCATGGGAGCCGCTCTTGAAAGTCTGGTTGATGAGGTAGTTAGAGTGCCCACTACCATTCGTTGACAACAACAAACACCTCTCAAAATTTTACTTTTATGCTCTCTTTATGTTTTCAAAACCAAAGCTCTAGCACAAATACAGCAATCGATGCTTTCCTCTTTGAAGGACCTTTCTTTTACTTTTATTGTTGAGTCAGTTTACCTATCTCCTTCCACCTCAAGAAGCAAACACTTGTGTGAACTGTGCATTGATTCTTACATACTTGCTTATTGCATTTGTTATATTACTCTATGTTGACAATTATCCATGAGATATGCATGTTGAAAGTTGAAAGCAACCGCTGAAACTTAATCTTCTTTTGTGTTGCTTCAATACCTCTACTTTGAATTATTGCTTTATGAGTTAACTCTTATGCAAGACTTATTGATGCTTGTCTTGAAGTACTATTCATGAAAAGTCTTTGCTTTATGATTCATTTGTTTACTCATGTCATTACCATTGTTTTGATCGCTGCATTCATTACATATGTTTACAATATGATCAAGTTTATGATGGCATGTCACTTAAGAAATTATCTTTGTTATCGTTTTACCTGCTCGGGACGAGCAGAACTAAGCTTGGGGATGCTGATACGTCTCCAACGTATCGATAATTTCTTATGTTCCATGCTACTTTATTGATGATACCTACATGTTTTATACACATTATATGTCATATTTATGCATTTTCTGGAACTAACCTATTAACAAGATGCCGAAGTGCCAGTTCCTGTTTTCTGCTGTTTTTGGTTTCAGAAATCCTAGTAACGAAATATTCTCGGAAATCAACGCCCAGGTTCCTATTTTTCCACGAAGCTTCCAGAACACCCGGGAAGGACCAGAGGGGGGCCACAGGCCCACCAGGAGGGTGGCCGGCGCGGCCTAGGGTTGGCCCGCGCCGCCTTACCCCCTGGCCGCCTCTTCGACCCTCCTGCGCCGCCTCTTCGCCTATATAAAGCCCCTGCATCGAAAACCCTTACGGAGGAAGCCACGATACGAGAAAAGTTCCAGAGCCGCCGTCATCGCGAAGCCAAGATCTGGGGACAGGAGTCTCTGTTCCGGCACCCTGCCGGAGCGGGGAAGTGCCCCCGAAGGCTTCTCCATCGACACCGCTGCCATCTCCACCGCCATCTTCATCACCGCTGCTGCTCCCATGAGGAGGGAGTAGTTCTCCATCGAGGCTCGGGGCTGTACCGGTAGCTATGTGGTTCATCTCTCTTCTATGTTTCAATACAATAATCTCATGAGCTGCCTTACATGATTGAGATTCATATGATGATGCTTGTAATCTAGATGTCATTATGCTAGTCAAGTGGGTTTTACTTATGTGATCTCCGGAGACTCCTTGTCCCACGTGTGTAAAGGTGACAGTGTGTGCACCGTGTGGGTCTCTTAGGCTATATTTCACGAAGTACTTATTCACTGTTGAAGAGCGTAGTGAAGTGCTTATTTATATCTCTTGATGATTGCAATGTGTTTGTATCACAATTTATCTATGTGCTACTCTAGCAAAGTTATTAAAGTAGTTCTATTCCTCCTGCACGTGTGTAAAGGTGACAGTGTGTGCACCGTGTTAGTACTTGGTTTATGCTATGATCATGATCTCTTGTAGATTGCGAAGTTAACTATTGCTATGATAATATTGATGTGATCTATTCCTCCTACATATGCATGAAGGTGACAGTGTGCATGCTATGCTAGTACTTGGTTTAGTCTTTTGATCTATCTTACACTAAAGGTTACTAAAATATGAGCATTATTGTGGAGCTTGTTAACTCCGGCATTGAGGGTTCGTGTAATCCTACGCAATGTGTTCATCATCCAACAAAAGTGTAGAGTATGCATTTATCTATTCTGTTATGTGATCAATGTTGAGAGTGTCCACTAGTGAAAGTCTAATCCCTAGGCCTTGTTCCTAAATACTGCTGAGTTACTGCTTGTTTACTGTTTTACTGTGTTACTACTGCTGCAATACTACCACCATCAACTACACGCCAGCAACTACTTTTCTGCCATACTACTGCTCTCATATATATTCATACCACCTGTATTTCACTATCTCTTCGCCGAACTAGTGCACCTATTTGGTGTGTTGGGGACACAAGAGACTTCTTGCTTTGTGGTTGCAGGGTTGCATGAGAGGGATATCTTTGACCTCTTCCTCCCTGAGTTCGATAAACCTTGGGTGATCCACTTAAGGGAAAACTTGCCTGTTCTACAAACCTCGCACTTGGAGGCCCAACACTGTCTGAGAAAGGAGGGGGAACGAGACATCATCCAGCTCGATGACGATGGCGATGGCGTCGATTTCCCCCTCCGGGAGGGAATTTCCCCGGATTCCTGCCCGCCGGAGAGCTCTTTTCTCTCTGGTGTTCTCCGCCCCGCAGAGGCGGCTGTAACCCTTCGTGAGGATCCCTCTGTGGCTTAGGTTTTCGGACGAAGGAGTACGCGAAGAAAAGGAGGCGAAAAGGGTCGTGGGCCCCCCAGAGCATAGGGTGGCGCGGCCAGGCCTGGGCCGCGCCGCCCTATGGTCTGGGCCCACAGTGGCCCCTCTCTTCTTCCCCTTCTGGCTACCTCCGTCATTTGGAAAAATAGGAATTTACGTGAAATTCCCTTCCACAGTTGATCTTCCGAAATATTGTGTTCTGACGGTGCTTTTTCCAGCAGAATCCTGGCTCCGGTGCTTGATCCTCCAATGATGATGAAACATGTAAAATAGATGAAATAACATAAGTATTGTGTCCCAATATGAAATATATCAATGAATAACAGCAAATTATGATACAAAATAGTGATGCAAATTGGACGTATCAACTCCCCCAAGCTTAGACCTCGCTTGTCCCCAAGCGAAACTGAGCTCGAGAAACAAGACCACATGTTTATGGAGTGAAGAGTCGATAAATAAAATACGGACAAGAAGCATCATATTCATTCACACAAGACATTCTAATAAACAACTTCCTCATATAACTCATCTTGAAATAAGTAAAGAGAAATCACAAGTAAAGGTGCATAAGAAATCATAATTGGTGATGGCAAACTTTGTTCTTGGTCAGAGAACTACTAACGGATTGTACTTCTAAGCAAAGCTTTCATATTAGATTTTATAGCTGAACTTTCATATTCAAGCATGACAATCTCTTCATAATCATTGATAACTTCAAAGTCATATTCATTCAGATAAAATTGGTACTAAACAAGAAAGTATAAAAGACATGATCAACTGAATCATAGCATAAATGATTGGTTCACAACAACTCAATTGCTTGCTTAAGATAGAGGGAAATAGGTATACTGACTCAACATAAAAGTAAAAGACAGGCCCTTCGCAGAGGGAAGCAGGGATTAAATCATGTGCTAGAGCTTTTCAAGTTTTGAAATCATATAAAGAGCATAAAAGTAAGATTTTGAGCGGTGTTTGTTGTTGTCAACGAATGGTAGCGGGTACTCTAACCCCCTTGCCAAACGAACCTTCCAAGAGCGGCTCCCATGAGGGACGGCATCTCTACCAGCAAGGTAGATCATCCCCCTTCTCTTTTGTTTACACATGTATTTTAGTTTTATTTAGGATGACACTCCCCCCAACCTTGGCTTTCTCAATCCATGGCTAACCGAATCCTCGGGTGCCTTCCAACATTCACATACCATGGAGGAGTGTCTATTGCAAAATTAAGTTGCTTACTGATGAATCAGAGCAAAACATGTGAAGAGAATTATTAATGAAAGTTATTAATTGAGGCTGGGAACCTCATTGCCAGCTCTTATTGCAAAGTTATTGGGTAAGCGGATGTGCCGCTAGTCCATTAGGAAAAGTTCGCCCAACAAGATTGAAAGATAAAACACCACATACTTCCTCATGAGCTATAAAACATTGACACAAATAAGGAGTAGTAGTTTGAATTATTTAAAGGTAGCACATGAAGTATTTACTTGGAATGGCAGAAAATACCATGTAGTAGGTAGGTATGGTGGACACAAATGGCATAGGTTTGGTCTAAGGTTATGGATGTATGAGAAGCATTCCCTCTCGATACAGGTCTTTGGCTAGCAAGGTTTGATAGCAAGCATAAAGGTTGAGGGAAACAAACAAATATACATATGATAGAAACAATCATGCATCTTTCTCATAAGCACAAGCAATTTTAACTTAAGAATACTAAGCATAGAGATAATGGAGTAATGTATCTAAGTGTATTTCTCTCTTTTATTAAACATCAGGATGTTGTTGCTATTGACCAATGCTAAGTTTGCCAAAACCAAATAGATTTACTTAATGTTCCCAAAGTGATATCAATACTCATGTCAAGAATAATCATATAATGGAGATTGCAAACTAAAATAAGGTGTGCAAAAAGTAAATGATAAGACTTCTCATTAATATTCCATAACGATAACTCACACCAACGGATACATCGATAACTAACTAAGAGAGATACTTCCACATTGCATACTATTCTATATGATAACTTCCCTACTCATGATATGACACTACTTAATAGTAAAAGATAAAGGTGGTGGTGATGTGATACCGCGGCACTCCCCCAAGCTTGGAACAAACCAAGGGGATGCCAATACCGATGATGAATTACTCCTTCGGTGATGATGGCGATGGTCATCAGACTTCCATGGAAGAGGCCCTCCATCAACAAAAGACATCTTGGTTTCCGGAAACCTGAAACTAGCAGCATGACTTATGCGCTTAAACCTGTTTTCATACTCACAGTTCTGATTATGGACATCATAGAGTTGAGCTTGGAGTTTGTTGGTGGTGTCGTGAAGTGAGAAGATATCGTCCCACAGCTTTGCAGTCTCCTTCTTGTGTCCATCAATGAGTTCAGACACAATCTTGTGAAAGATATCCACTTCACGCTCAGCCATCTTCTTGTAGTTGAAAACCTCTTGTTCCAGCTTCTCCATCCTGTCTTCCAAGCTCCCTTCTCCCTTAGGACCCTGGACATCTTTGATCTGCAACTCTCCATCCACGAGCTGCAACTCTTTGGGGTGCATCTTCAGCTCGTTCATGTACGGGTTGACGACGTCCTCAAAGAAGCTGTCCTTCTGAGTTCCCGACGAAGACATGATGGATCTAGATCCGAAGCAGATCCTGGCAGAAAACAGCTCGAAACAAAACACGACGAGAAAACGATATTACGGACCTCCAGGGGTCCGGGGGATTATATAGCAAATATTTTTACGACAAAAGGAAGGTTCCAGGCCGAAAACGAGTGGAAACGGGACGCCGAGGTGCCGTCACCATAGGTCGGCGCGGCCAGGGTGGGGCCCGCGCCGGCCTGTGGTGACGGGCCCTCGCGCGTCTTTTCCACTCCGTTTCGATTCCGTAATTTTTCATATTTTCCAAAAACAGCAAAAATAATGTTCGGAAAGGTAAACGCGGACTTTTCATTACCAGTACTGTTACCTATTCAAAGTCGAGTTCTGGCGGACTGTCAATTTGTCCTTTGATGAAAGCCTCCGGTGTTTCCACTTGAATAATATCAACATCAACATTATAAGAATCGCCCGAGATATAATGCTTGAGTCTTTGTCCATTCACCACTTGTGTGGCATTGCCTTGGAGAGAGCTAATTTTAATTGCTCCTGAACGATACACCTCCTCAACAACATATGGTCCTTCCCACTTCGAGAGTAATTTCCCTGCAAAGAATCTGAGACGAGACCGATACAATAGAACTTGATCTCCAACATTAAATTCTCTTTTAATGATCCTTCTATCATGCCACTTCTTAACTTTTTCTTTAAAGAGTTTAGCATTTTCATAAGCTTCACTTCTCCATTCATCTAGAGAACTTAATTGCAACAACCTCTTATTACCGGCTAATTTAGGATCTTTATTTAGTTCTCTAACAGCCCAATAAGCTTTGTGCTCTAGTTCTAAAGGTAAATGACAAGCTTTTCCATAAACCATTTTATAAGGCGACATTCCCATAGGATTTTTATAAGCAGTTCTATAAGCCCATAGTGCTTCTTTCAACTTACTAGCCCAATTCCTTCTAGATTTATTAACAGTCTTTCCTAAGATAGCTTTAATCTCTCTATTTGATAATTCTACTTGACCACTAGTTTGAGGGTGATAAGCAGAAGCAATTCTATGATTAATACCATACTTGGCAAGAGTTTTTCTAAAACCTCCATGAATGAAATGAGAACCTCCATCAGTCATAATATATCTAGGTACTCCAAATCTAGGAAATATAATATCTACAAGCATTTTTATAGAGGTCTCACCATCAGCACTTTTTGTAGGTATAGCTTCTACCCATTTAGTAACATAATCAACAGCGACAAGTATATGAGTGTTACCTTCTGAAGAAGGGAAAGGACCCATGAAGTCGAATCCCCAACAATCGAATGGTTCAATAACAAGAGTGTAATTCATAGGCATTTCATTGCGTCTAGAGATATTACCAACTCTTTGACATTCATCACAAGATAAAATAAATTTCCTTGCATCTTTGAAGAGTGTTGGCCAATAAAAACCTGATTGTAGAACCTTTTGCGCGGTTCTATCTCCAGCGTGATGTCCTCCATAAACACTTCCATGACATTTATTCAATATCTCCTGTTGTTCATATTCAGGAACACATCTTCGCATAATACCATCCACTCCTTCTTTATATAAGTGTGGGTCATCCCAAAAATAATGCCTCAAGTCATAAAAGAATTTCCTCCTTTGCTGAGCTGAAAAGGTTGGAGGCAAATACTTCGAAACAATAAAGTTAGCATAATCTGCATACCAAGGGCTCTCTCGCGAGCTCACCTTTATTACAGCCAATTGTTCATTTGGAAAACTATCATTAACAGGAACAGGATCATAAGCAATATTTTCCAATCTAGACAAATTATCAGCAACAGGATTATCAGCACCTTTCCTATCTATAATATGTAAATCAAATTCTTGCAACAGAAGTACCCATCTAATAAGCCTTGGCTTAGCATCTTTCTTTGTCATAAGGTATCTAATTGCAGCATGATCAGTATGAATTGTAACTTTTGAATCAACAATATAAGGTCTAAACTTATCACAAGCAAAGACTACAGCTAACAATTCTTTTTCAGTTGTAGCATAATTTCTTTGAGCAGCATCAAGAGTCTTACTAGCATAATGAATAACATTTAATTTTTTATCTACTCGCTGTCCAAGAACAGCGCCTACAGCAAAATCACTAGCATCACACATAATTTCAAAAGGCAAATTCCAATCAGGAGGTTCAACTACAGGAGCAGTTGTTAAGGCTTTCTTTAAAGTTTCAAAAGCTTCCTTACAATCATCATCAAAAACAAAAGGTACATCTTTTTGAAGAAGATTAGTAAGAGGCTTTGAAATTTTAGAGAAATCTTTAATAAATCTCCTATAAAACCCAGCATGACCAAGAACACTACGAATACCTTTAACATCCCTCGGATAGGGCATCTTCTCAATCGCTTCAACTTTAGCTCTATCAACTTCAATACCTTTCTCAGAAATTTTATGTCCCAATACAATTCCTTCATTAACCATAAAATGGCATTTCTCCCAATTAAGAACAAGGTTAGTTTCTTCACATCTCTGCAAAACTTTATCGAGGTTTCGCAAGCAATTATCAAAAGAATTCCCATAGACAGAAAAATCATCCATGAACACCTCTACAATACTTTCGCAAAAACCATGAAAAATAGCAGACATGCATCTTTGAAAAGTAGCAGGAGCATTACATAAACCAAAAGGCATACGCCTATAAGCATAAGTTCCATAAGGACAAGTAAAAGTGGTTTTCTCTTGATCTTTAGCTTTAACAGCAATTTGTGAAAACCCAGAATAACCATCAAGAAAGCAAAAATGAGTATTTTTAGACAACCTCTCTAACATTTGATCAATAAAGGGTAAAGGGTAATGATCTTTCTTAGTAACTTTATTAACTTTTCGAAAATCAATGCACATTCTATAACCTACAACTATTCTTTGAGGAATAAGCTCATCATTATCATTAGGCACAACAGTCATTCCTCCTTTCTTAGGAACACAATGCACAGGACTAACCCATCTACTATCAGCAATAGGATATATAATACCAGCTTCAAGCAGTTTTAATACCTCATTCCTTACCACTTCCTTCATCTTCGGAATTAGACGACGTTGATGTTCAACAACAGGCTTTGCATCTTCTTCCATATTAATAGCATGTTGGCAAATAGAAGGAGAAATCCCTTTCAAATCATCAAGAGTATAGCCAATAGCTCCTCGGTGTTTCTTCAATATTTCCAATAACCTTTCTTCCTCAATCTCTGAAAGCTTAGAACTAATAATAACAGGATATATTTTCTTATCATCAATATGAGCATATTTAAGATTATCAGGTAAAGGCTTTAGATCAAAAACAGGATCTTCCTTCGGTGGTGGTGTTGTACCCAGATCTTCCACCGGTAAATCATGCTTGAGAATAGGTTGGCGACGAAAAATTTCCTCAAGCTCATCTCTTTCTTTCCTAAAAGCTTCACTTTCACTATTCTCCAAATGTTGCTGCAAAGGGTTATTAGGAACAAGAACAATAGATGCACACTGCTCCATTTTAAAATCATTACTAGGCAAGTCAACTTTATAAGGAGTTTTGGTAAATTTAGAAAAGTTAAATTCATAAGGTTCACCAGCAAATCTAGTCAAAATTTTCTCTTTCTTACAATCTATAATAGCTCCACAAGTATTTAGAAAAGGTCTACCAAAAATGATAGGACAATAATCACTAGCAGCAGAACCAAGTACCAAAAAGTCAGCAGGATATTTAATCTTACCACATAGAACTTCCACATCTCGAACAATACCAATTGGAGAAATAGTTTCTCTATTAGCCAGATGAATAACCACATCAATATCTTCAAGTTCACAAGAACCAATTTCGTGCATAATCTCCGTGTAAAGTTCATAAGGTATAGCACTAACACTTGCACCAATATCACATAAACCATAATAGCAATGATCACCAATTCTAACAGATAGCATAGGAACACTAACTTGTTTGGGTTTATTAGGATGTGAAACAATATTAGAAGCATCTTCACAGAAAATAATATGACCATCCTCCACATTCTCAGTCACAAGATCTTTAACTATTGCAACAGCAGGTTCAATTTTAATTTGTTCTTCAGGTTCTTTAGGTTTCTTTTCACTTTTATTAACCGCACTAGATATGACAGAGTACTCCTTCATTTTAGCAGGGAAAGGAGTTTTTTCAATATAAGCTTCAGGAATAACATTATCAACAGTTTCAATCACTACACATTTGTTTACAGATGAATCAATTTTATCTTTATACGGTTCATGATACTTATCAAAATTCTTCTTAGGCAGTTCATAATGAGAGGCAAAAGCTTTATAAAGATTTGCAACAACTTGGGAATCAAGACCATATGTAGCACTCATATTACGAAATTTATCAGTATCCATAAAAGCTTCAATACATTT
Organism: Lolium multiflorum; assembly: GCA_030979885.1. Lineage (NCBI taxonomy): Eukaryota > Viridiplantae > Streptophyta > Magnoliopsida > Poales > Poaceae > Lolium > Lolium multiflorum. The sequence continues at coordinate 340,862,475 of CM061749.1, forward strand.
ATAATCATAAATTATACCTGATTCTCTATCTCTGTCGTTCTCCCATCCTTCAGTATTTTCTTGGATCCGATCAAGAAGGTCCCTTTTAAACTCTTCATTCTTGCGTGTAAATGATCCAGAACAAGAAGTATCCAGCAAGGTCTTGTCTTGAAAAGAAAGTCTTGCATAGAAATTATCAATAATAACATTACCAGGAAGCTCATGAATGGGGCATTTGAGCATTAAAGACTTCAATCTCCCCCAAGCTTGGGCAATACTTTCTCCATCATGAGGCCAGAAATTATATATGCGGTTCCGATCTTTGTGAATTTCACTTGGAGGATAAAATTTGGAATAGAATAAAGGCACAATGTCCTCCCAATCAATAGAATCACCATTCTTCAGCAATTTATACCAGTGCGCCGCTTTACCAGACAGCGATATAGTGAATAGTTTCTTCCTAACTTCATTCATGGAAATACCTGCACATTTGAATAACCCGCATAATTCATGCAAAAATAGTAAATGATCACCAGGATGGACAGTTCCATCCCCTTCATAGCGGTTATCCATAACACGTTCAATAATTTTCGTAGGTATTTTATATGGTACTACTTCCTCACCTGGCGCTTCATCCACTACCGTTGCAGTAGTAGTAGATTTCCCAAATAGAAATTGAAGAGAAGATCTCTCCATAATGATTATAGCAGCAGGCAGAAATAAAATCAGCACAAACAGTAAAGGTTTTCCTTACCAATTCCACTTACCAATAGCGCTTCACTCCCCGGCAACGGCGCCAGAAAATAGTCTTGATGACCCACAAGTATAGGGGGTGTATCGTAGTACTTTCGATAAATAAGAGTGTCGAACCCAACGAGGAGCAGAAGGTGTTGACAAGCAGTTTCGATGAAGGATTCACTGTAAATGCTCACAGACAAGTATTCAGGGGGTTTTGATATTGCAGATAAATAAAGTACAAGTAAATAAAATGCGAGAGAAATAATTGCAGCGAGTGGCCCAATCCTTTTTAGCACAAAGGACAAGCCGGTTTGTTTACTTATAATGACCAAACGTTCTCGAGGACACACGGGGATTTTAGTCTAGTGCTTTCGCTACATACAGCTGATTAATCTTCATTGTTTTGATAAGTGTTGTGTGGGTGAACCTATGCTAATGCACCGCCCTTCCTAGGACTAATACATACTTGTGATTATACCCCTTGCAAGCATCCGCAACTACAAGAAAGTAATTAAGATAAATCTAACCACAGCCTTAAACTCTGAGATCCTGCGATCCCTCCTGCATCGATATACTAACGGGGGCTTAGGTTTCTGTCACTCCGGCAACCCCGCAATTAGCAACCGAATACAAGATGCACTCCCCTAGGCCCATAAATGGTGAAGTGTCGTGTAGTCGACGTTCACACGACACCACTAGAAGAATGACACCACAACTTAAATATCATAACATTGAATATTACTCAACCATAATTCACTACTAGCATTTAGACTTCACCCATGTCCTCAAGAACTAAACGAACTACTCACGAGACATCATATGGAATACAATCAGAGGTGATATGATGATGAATAACAATCTGAACATGAACCTTGGTTCAATGGTTTCACTCAATAGCATCTACAACAAGTATAGAATAACACCGGGAGAGTTTCCCCTATCAAACAATCAAGATCAAACCCAAATCGTTACAGCGGTGACGAGGTGCTGCGGTGGTGATGGCGGTGTAGATGGTGGAGACGATGATGATGATGATGGAGATGATGTCCAGCTCGATGACGATGGCGATGGCGTCGATTTCCCCCTCCGGGAGGGAATTTCCCCGGCGGATTCCTGCCCGCCGGAGAGCTCTTTTCTCTCTGGTGTTCTCCGCCCTTCGTGAGGATCCCTCTGTGGCTTAGGTTTTCGGGACGAAGGAGTACGCGAAGAAAAGGAGGCGAAAAGGGTCGTGGGCCCCCCAGAGCATAGGGTGGCGCGGCCAGGGCCTGGGCCGCGCCGCCCTATGGTCTGGGCCCACAGTGGCCCCTCTCTTCTTCCCCTTCTGGCTACCTCCGTCATTTGGAAAAATAGGAATTTACGTGAAATTCCCTTCCACAGTTGATCTTCCGAAATATTGTGTTCTGACGGTGCTTTTTCCAGCAGAATCCTGGCTCCGGTGCTTGATCCTCCAATGATGATGAAACATGTAAAATAGATGAAATAACATAAGTATTGTGTCCCAATATGAAATATATCAATGAATAACAGCAAATTATGATACAAAATAGTGATGCAAATTGGACGTATCACGGGTCTGGCTAGTATGGGTGAACTTCTCTTCCCAAAGGTCTTGTCTCATCTTACTCTTGGGTAGGATGGGTCTTAAGGTGAAAGTGCACAACCTCTCGAGAGTTAAATCTAAGATCTTAGCCGTGTCCCCGGTCATGGACAATTTGAGCTACTAGGCAGGGATTGTACTGAAGAGTCTCAACACCCCTTTTGTTTTCTAAAGTCAATTAAAATGCGCTAGAAACCCTTCATGGTGTGTCATGGTGAGCCCTCTGAACACCCATGATGGATTTCAAAGTTACCTTAATAAACTTCGTGGTGTGTCATGGTGCGCCCTCTGAACACCCACGATGAATTTCAAAGTTATCAAATGTTTTATCAAATATAGGATAAAATTGGCTTGATGCAAATAGCCTAGCTCCACCAGCCAAATTCATGTAGTTAGTCTTTTCAAAACTGCCACCAAATAAGTGTCATTTGCCAGTACATCATTGTACTGACCTCCATTCGTGGGGCTGCATATTCAAACGTGCAGGTCGCTCTGATGAAGATTATTGATAGGATCTCGAGTCTACATTCCAACATGTCTGCCTGTGGCGCATGATGAAGATGGAGGCTCCATGCTACTTTATTTCCGCTGTGTTAGATATTTGAACTTTATTTGAAGGCTGGTCATTTGGACTATGCCAGTTGTATCTTCCCTTATTTGTCGTACCGGATCATTACGTTGTAATATTGATACTATTGCTATGAATGCTATATTTTGTACTGTGGTGCTATCAGTGATCCAGGGAGTAGCACTGAACACAGGTGTTCTACCTTTGTTAAAAGGTAGGACGTTACAAATTACAGGTGGGCAATTGACAAATAAAGATTCAATACATATCAATGATGATTACTATGAGATTTAATCAGGGCATTACGACAAAGTACATAGACCGCTATCCAGCATGCATCTATGCCTAAATAATCCACCTTCAGGTTAGCATCCGCACCTTCCAGTATTAAGTTGTAAACAACAGATAATTGCATTAAGTATGGTGCATAATGTAATCAACACAAATATCCTTAGACAAAGCATCGATGTTTTATCCCTAGTAGCAACAGCACATCCACAACCTTAGAACTTTCTGTCACTGTCCCAGATTAAATGGAGGCATGAACCCACTATCGAGCATAAATACTCCCTCTTGGAGTTACAAGTATCAACTTGGCCAGAGCCTCTACTAGCAACGGAGAGCATGCAAGAACATAAACAACACATATATGATAGATTGATAATCAACTTGACATAGTATTCTAGATTCATCGGATCCCACCAAACACAACATGTAGCATTACAAATAGATGATCTTGATCATGTTAGGCAGCTCACAAGATTTAACAATGATAGCACAAGCGTTGAAGACAACCATCTAGCTACTGCTATGGACCCATAGTCCAAGGATGAACTACTCACGCATCAATCCGGAGGCGGGCATGATGATGTAGAGCCCCTCCGGTGATGATTCCCCTCTCCGGCAGGGTGCCGGAGGCGATCTCCTGAATCCCCCGAGATGGGATTGGCGGCGGCGTCTCTGGAAGGTTTTCCGTATCGTGGCTCTCGGTACATAGGGTTTCGCGACGAAGGCTTTAGGTAGGCGGAAGGGCGGAGTCGGAGGGTCACGGGGCCCCACACGCTAGGGCCGCGCGGCCGCCCTGGCCGCGCCGCCCTAGTGTGGCGGCGCCCGTGGCCCACTTCCTTTCCCCTCGGTCTTTTGGAAGCTTCGTGGAAAAATAGGACCCTGGGCGTTGATTTCGTCCAATTCCGAGAATATTTCCTTTGTAGGATTTCTGAAAACAAAAAAAACAGCAACAAGCGCTGGTATCTTGTTAATAGGTTAGTGCCGGAAAATGTATAATAATGCTGTAAAGTATGTATAAAACACGCAAGTATTGTCATAAAAGTAGCATGGAACATAAGAAATTATAGATACGTTTGAGACGTATCACAGTGGCGCACCAGGGCATGGGTGTGCCACTGTTATTTTTTTCTTTTCTTGAAATTTCTGCCCGAAAACTAAAACCTGAAAAAAGTCATGTTTCTGTTTTGAATTTGCCGAATCCAATTTTTGTCTAACCACCTGTGCTTGAATTTGGATTCGAAACATGATGCCATGTTGCAAAAAAATTTGAAATTCATGTTTGTTAATTCTCATTAAAATAATAGATGGGCATCTCCACTTGTAGAAAAAAGGCCTTCCGTCCAGCCCCATTAGTCGCGGAAATGCAAAAACCGCGACCAATGGGGCCTTTAGTCGCGGCTCGGTTGGCCAACCGCGACCAAAGGCCTGGGCCCAGCGCGCTCGGTGGCCAGCTGGTGGACGTGAGGGGCTTTAGTCGCGGTTGGCCTGGCCAACCGCGACTAAATGTCCTCAGGCCTGGCCCAAAGGCCTTTAGTCGCGGTTGGCCAGGCCAACCGCGACTAAAGCCCCTCCCCTATATATACCATCCAGCCCACAGCACTTAGCCATTTGGTGCCACTTCTCTTCACAAACTTCACAAGGGGGTGTAGGGTTTGCTTTTGGCTCCTCTTATGCACACAAGGTGTTTGATGAAATGTCCCAAGAGCATGAAACAAACATGATATGAAGTGTCGGAGCCACACTTGATCGAGCTTCCTCATTTATTTTTTCCTCCTCGATCGCGGTTAGCAACAACACTTGAACCTTTCATATATATGTGTCATTGATAAAATATGCATATGTGTGTAGTTCATTGTTTAATTTCTATTTAGTTTAACAAATGCATGATGGTTAATTATATATTTTGTATTATAATAATGCAGATGAATCGGCAATGGATGTACGCTAGCCGACTCTCCGGCGAATTCACTACGGGTTTGAAAGATTTCCTCGTAGTGGCTAATGCGAACAAGCAGGGGGGTTTTGTTATCTGTCCATGTGTTGACTGTAAGAATCAGAAGGGTTACTCTTCCTCAAGGGAAGTTCACCTGCACCTGATTCGGCATGGTTTCATGCCAAGCTATAATTGTTGGACCAAGCATGGAGAAAGAGGGGTTATAATGGAAGAAGATGAAGAAGGGGATGACATCGATGAGAGCTATCTTGATCATTTCGGTGATACTTTCATGGATGATGCTGAAGGTGGGGAAGGTGAAGGGGAAGGTGATCAAGAAGAGGCACGTGATGAGCCCGCTGATGATCTTGGTCGGACCATTGCTGATGCACGGAGTCGCTGCGAAACTGAAAAGGAGAGGGAGAATTTGGATCGCATGTTAGAGGATCACAAAAAGTCGCTGTACCCAGGATGCGATAATGGTCTGAAAAAGCTGGGCTGCACACTGGATTTGCTGAGATGGAAGGCACAGGAAGGTGTAGCTGACTCGGGATTTGAAAACTTGCTGAAAATGTTGAAGAATATGTTTCCAAAGAATAACGAGTTGCCCTCCAGTACGTATGAAGCAAAGAAGGTTGTCTGCCCTCTAGGTTTAGAGGTTCTGAAGATACATGCATGCATCAACGACTGCATCCTCTACCGCGGTGAATACGAGAATTTGAATGAATGCCCGGTATGCACTGCATTGCGTTATAAGATCAGAGGCGATGACCCTGGTGACGATGTCGAGGGCCAGAAACCCAGGAAGAAGGTTCCCGCCAAGGTGATGTGGTATGCTCCTATAATACCACGGTTGAAACGTCTGTTCAGGAACAAAGAGCATGCCAAGTTGTTGAGATGGCACAAAGAGGACCGTAAGTCGGACGGGGAGTTGAGACACCCCGCAGATGGAACGCAATGGAGAAAGATCGACAGAGAGTTTAAAGATTTTGCAGCTGACGCAAGGAACATAAGATTTGGTCTAAGTACAGATGGCATGAATCCTTTTGGCGAGCAGAGCTCCAGCCATAGCACCTGGCCCGTGACTCTATGCATCTACAACCTTCCTCCTTGGTTGTGCATGAAGCGGAAGTTCATTATGATGCCAGTGCTCATCCAAGGTCCGAAGCAACCCGGCAACGACATCGATGTGTACCTAAGGCCATTAGTTGATGAACTTTTACAGTTGTGGGGCAGACCTGGTGTCCGTGTGTGGGATGAGCACAAAGAAGAGGAATTTGACCTACGAGCGTTGCTTTTCGTAACCATCAACGATTGGCCTGCTCTTAGTAACCTTTCGGGACAGTCAAATAAGGGATACAATGCATGCACGCACTGCTTACATGAGACTGAAAGTGTACATTTGCCAAATTGTAAGAAGAACGTGTACATGGGGCATCGTCGATTTCTTCCCAAAAATCATAACGTAAGAAAGCGCGGCAAGCATTACAACGGCAAGGCAGATCACCGGCCGAAGCCTGCGGAACGCACTGGTGCTGAGGTATTTGATATGGTCAAGGATTTGAAAGTCATCTTTGGAAAGGGTCCTGGCGGACAATCAATTCCGAAGGGAGCTGACGGGCACGCACCCATGTGGAAGAAGAAATCTATATTCTGGGAGCTAGAATATTGGAAAGTCCTAGATGTCCGCTCTGCAATCGACGTGATGCATGTTACGAAGAATATTTGCGTGAACCTGCTAAGCTTCTTGGGCGTGTATGGGAAGACAAATGATACAAAGGAAGCACGGCAGGACCAGCAACGCTTGAAAGACCCTGATGACCAGCATCCGGAATGGTTTCAAGGTCGTGCCAGCTACGCTCTGACCAAAGAAGAGAAGGTCATCTTTTTTGAATGCCTGAGCAGTATTAAGGTCCCGTCTGGATTCTCGTCCAATATAAAGGGAATAATAAACATGGCGGAGAAAAAGTTCCAAAACCTGAAGTCTCACGACTGCCACGTGATTATGACGCAATTGCTTCCGATTGCTTTGAGGGGGCTCCTGCCGGAAAATGTTCGAGTAGCCATTGTGAAGCTATGTGCATTCCTCAATGCAATCTCTCAGAAGGTAATCAATCCAGAAGTTCTACCACGGTTACAGAACGATGTGGTCCAATGTCTTGTCAGTTTCGAGTTGGTGTTCCCGCCATCCTTCTTCGATATTATGACGCACCTCCTGGTTCACCTAGTCGAAGAGATTTCCATTCTCGGTCCTGTATTTCTACACAATATGTTCCCCTTCGAGAGGTTCATGGGAGTATTAAAGAAATATGTTCGTAACCGTGCTAGGCCAGAAGGAAGCATCGCCAAGGGCTATGGAAATGAGGAGGTAATTGAGTTTTGTGTTGACTTTGTTCCTGACCTTAAGCCGATTGGTCTTCCTCGATCGCGGCACGAGGGGAGACTAAGTGGAAAAGGCACGATCGGAAGGAAATCAACGATATGTATGGACGGCCATTCTCTGACTGAAGCACACCACACAGTTCTGACCAATTCCAGCTTGGTGGCTCCGTACTTTGAGAAACACAAGAATATTTTACGCTCGGACAACCCGGGGAAGCCTGAATCCTGGATTAGGAAGGCCCACATGGAGACTTTCGGCAGTTGGTTGAGAAAACATTTAATGAGTGACAATGAGGTTGTAGATCAGCTGTACATGTTGGCCAAGACACCATCTTCGACTATAACGACTTTCCAAGGGTACGAGATAAATGGGAATACATTTTACACGATCGCCCAAGATAAAAAGAGCACCAACCAAAACAGTGGTGTCCGCTTTGATGCAGCAACCGAGAATGGGCAAAAGGTCACATATTATGGTTACATAGAGGAGATATGGGAACTTGACTATGGACCCTCCTTCAAGGTCCCTTTGTTCCGGTGCAAATGGTTCAAGCTAACAGGAGGTGGGGTAAAGGTGGACCAGCAATACGGAATGACAATGGTGGATTTCAACAATCTTGGTTACCTTGACGAACCATTCGTCCTAGCGAAAGATGTCGCTCAGGTTTTCTATGTCAAGGACATGAGTAGCAAACCGAGGAAACGGAAAGATAAGAAAACGATCAGTACATCATGCGATGATCCAAAGCGCCACATTGTTCTTTCAGGGAAAAGAAACATCGTGGGAGTGGAGGACAAGACAGACATGTCAGAAGATTATAATATGTTTGGTGAAATTCCGCCCTTCAAAGTGAACACCGATCCAAGCATTAAGTTAAATGATGAGGATGCTCCATGGATACGGCCCAATCGTAAGCAAGCAGGGACACAAGGGAAGAAATGATGTGTAATAATTTATTGTACCAAACTTTGTTGAATGGATCATGTGAATTATATTGCCCGTGATGTGTTTGGTGTCCATTTTCGAATGATTCGATTGATTCGAGAGATAGCACTGATGATACATGAAAAGTGACGAAGTTGAAGTCGCGCCGTGGTTGCTGGTGTACCATGGCCGACGATTTTTGGTCCCTCCGTGGTGCATGTCAAAACTTTTTTTTCTCGTTTTTGAGGCCACCTAGCCCGACGAAAGCGGCCAAAACGTCGCGTATGGTGGCCCGGGACGTGGTGCATCTCGAAATCTCGGGTTCGCCGGCCGAGTCAACGCAAATCCGCACCGCCGAGGGATGTAGGGCCCAGATGGCAGCCTCTCTGGCATTGTTTTTTTCTAGATCGCGCCATCTCGTTCAACGTTCTCCGATCGAGCCGTTTACGATGCAGGATCATGGGTCCCGCATGTCATCCTCTATGAACCAAAATTCTTTCTATTCTTGGATTTTTTTGACCCCCTGATTTCTGGCTACTTCCTTTTTCTTTTGATCCCTTGCCACCTTGGAAACGTTGAGACCGCTGCTGCTAAATGGGACCCGCATGTCATCCTCTATGTGCAATCAACTTTCTTTTCTTGGAGTTTTTTTGGCACCTCAAATTTGGTCACTTGCCTTTTTCTTTCGATCCCCTGCCGCCTCTCAAACGGTGATACCGCTGCTGCTAAATGGGACCCGCATGTCATCCTCTATGTACTATAAAACTTTCTTTTCTTGAATTATTTTTGCACCTCATATTTGGTCACTTACCTTTTTCTTTCGATCCCCTGCCGCCTCTCAAACGGTGATACCGCTGCTGCTAAATGGGACCCGCATGTCATCCTCTATGTACTATAAAACTTTCTTTTCTTGGATTTTTTTGGCACCTCATATTTGGTCACTTGACTTTTTCTTTCGATCCCCTGCTGCCTCTCAAACGGTGATACCGCTGCTGCTAAATGGGACCCGCATGTCATCCTCTATGTACTATAAAACTTTCTTTTCTTGGATTTTTTTGGCACCTCATATTTGGTCACTTGACTTTTTCTTTCGATCCCCACCACTCAAACGGTGATACCGCTCGCTAAATGGGACCCGCATGTCATCCTCTATGTACTATAAAACTTTCTTTTCTTGAATTATTTTTGGCTCCTCATATTTTTTCACTTGCCTTTTTCTATAGATCCCCTGCCGCCTCTCAAACGGTGATACCGCTGCTGCTAAATGGGACCCGCATGTCATCCTCTATGTACTATAAAACTTTCTTTTCTTGAATTATTTTCGGCTCCTGATATTTTTTCACTTGCCTTTTTCTTTCGATCTCATGCCACGTTTGAAACGTTGAGGAACCTGCTGGCTCATGGGACCCGCATGTCATCCTCTATGTACTATAAAACTTTCTTTTCTTGATTTTTTTTTCTTTTCTTGAATTATTTTTGGCTCCTCATATTTGGTCACTTGCCTTTTTCTTTCGATCTCATGCCAAGTTTGAAACGTTGAGGAACCTGCTGGCTCATGGGACCCGCATGTCATCCTCTATGTACTATAAAAGTTTATTTTCTTTATTTTTTTCACCCTCTGATTTTTGGCTATTTCCTTTTTCTTTTGATCCCTGCCGCCTTGGAAACGTATGGTAAGCTGCTGACTCATGGGACCCGCATGTCATCCTCTATGTACAATCAACTTTCTTTTTCTTTTGATCTCAAGCCGCATTTGAAACGCTGAGACCGCTGCTGCTAAATGGGACCCGCATGTCATCCTCTACGTACAATAAAGTTTCTTTTCTTGGATTATCTTTGGCTCCTGATATTTTGTCACTTGCCTTTTTCTTTCGATCTCATGCCGCCTTTGAAACGTTGAGTAAGCTGGCTCATGGGTCCCGCATGTCATCCTCTACGAACAATAAAAGTTTCCTTTCTTAGAGTTATTTTTTACCCCTAATTTCTGGCTATTTGCCTTTTTCTTTTGATCTCCTGCCCCCTCTGAAACGATGAGGACGCTGTTGGCAGGTCGGTCCCACATGTCATCCTCTATGAACAATAAAAGTTTCCTTTGATGGATTTATTTTGAACCCCTCATTAATTTCTGGATATTTCCCCTGCCGCCTTGGAATCGTTGAGGATGCTGCTGCCTCATGGGTCCCGCATGTCATCCTCTCAGAACGGTAAATGTTTATTTTCTTGGATTTTGTTGACCAAACGATTTTTGGCTTATTTTTTCTTTCGATCACCTGCAGCCTTTAAAACGTTGAGGACGCCGCTGGCTCACGGGTCCCACATGTCAACCTCTATGAACAATAAACGCTGAGGATGCTGCTGCCTCATGGGTCCCGCATGTCATCCTCTCAGAACGAAAATGTTTCTTTTCTTGGATTTTTTACCAACAGATTTTTGGTTTATTTTTTCTTTCCATCCCCTGCCGCCTTTAAAACGTTGACGACGCTGTTGGCTCATGGGTCCCCGATGTCAGCCTCCCCGTACAAGAAACATATGATATCTTGATTATTTTGCAGACAATAAACAATGTATTGCGCTCTGAGCTATTTCAAACGGATAATTAAATCTTTATTTTTACATAAACAAACTTATATGTTGAATCTCCTTGTTTTTTTGTCTTTGCGAAGCATAGGACTTTCCTGTTTTTTTAGAAAATTCGGAACTTTCCTGTTTTGGAGTGGGCTGAAATTGTACGAGTCAAAAGGCCAAGCAGGATAGTTCGAAAGCCCAGATGTCCAGATGCAGCCCAATTGAAATCTTTCTTCTTGGATTTTTTTCACCCCCTGATTTCTGGCTACTTCATTTTTCTTTTGGTCCTGTGCCGCCTTGGAAACGTTGAGACCGCTGCTGCAAAATGGGACCCGCATGTCATCCTCTACGTACAATAAAATTTCTTTTCTTGGATTATTTTTGGCTCCTGATATTTGGTCACTTGCCTTTTTCTTTCGATCCCGTGCAGCCTCTCAAACGGTGATACCGCTGCTGCAAAATGGGACCCGCATGTCATCCTCTACGTACAATAAACTTTCTTTTCTTGGATTATTTTTGGCTCCTGATATTTGGTCACTTGCCTTTTTTTCTTTCGATCTCATGCCACGTTTGAAACTTTGAGGAACCTGCTGGCTCGTGGGATGTCATCCTCTATGTGCTATAAAAGTTTATTTTCTATGGTTTTTTTCACTCTCTGATTTTTGTCTATTTCCTTTTTTCTTTTGATGCCCTGCCGCCTTGGAAACGTTGAGTAAGCTGCTTACACATGGGACCCGCATGTCATCCTCTATGTACAATCAAGTTTCTTTTCTTGAATTATTTTTGGCTCCTGATATTTCGTCACTTGCCTTTTTCTTTCGATCTCATGCCACGTTTGAAACGTTGAGGAACCTGCTGGCTCATGGGACCCGCATGTCATCCTCTATGTGCTATAAAAGTTTGTTTTCTTGGATTTTTTTTCACCCTCTGATTTTTGGCTCCTGATATTTCGTCACTTGCCTTTTACTTTTGATCCCCTGGCCCCTTTGAAACGTTGAGTAAGCTGCTGGCACATGGGACCCGCATGTCAACCTCTATGTCCATCAACTTTCTTTTCTTGGATTTTTTTTGACCCCCTACTTTCTAGCTACTTTCTTTTTCTTTTGATCTCAAGCCGCATTTCAAACATTGAGACCGCTGCTGCAAAATGGGACCCGCATGTCATCCTCTATGTACAATAAATCTTTGATTATTTTTGGCACCTCATATTTGGTCACTTGCGTTTTTTTCTTTCGATCTCATGCCACCTTTGAAACGTTGAGTAAGCTGCTGGCTCATGGGTCCCCCATGTCATCCTCTACGAACAATAAAAGTTTCCTTTCTTGGAGTTATTTTTGCCCCCTAATTTCTGGCTACTTCCTTTTTCTTTTGATCCCCTGCCTTTGAAACGTTGAAAACTTTCTTTTCTTTGATTATTTTTGGCACCTCATATTTGGTCACTTGCCTTTTTCTTTCGATCCCCTGCCGCCTCTCAAACCGCTGATGCTAAATGGGACCCGCATGTCATCCTCTATGTACTATAAAACTTTCTTTTCTTGGATTTTTTGGCTCCTGATATTTGGTCACTTGCCTTTTTCTTTCGAGACCTCCTGCCGCATCTCAAACGGTGATACCGCTGCTGCTAAATGGGACCCGCATGTCATCCTCTATGTACAATAAAGTTTCTTTTCTTGGATTATTTTTGGCTCCTGATATTTGGTCACTTGCCTTTTTCTTTCGATCCCATGCCGCCTTTGAAACGTTGAGGAAGCTGCTGGCTCATGGGTCCCGCATGTCATCCTCTATGAACAATAAAAGTTTCCATTGTTGGAGTTATTTTTTACCCCTAATTTCTGGCTACTTCCTTTTTCTTTTGATCCCCTGCCGCCTTTGAACGTTGAAGAATCTGCTCGCTAATGGGTCCCACATGTCAGACTCTATGGACGATAAACCTTTCTTTTCTTGGAGTTATTTTGACCCCTAATTTCTGGCTATTTTGCCTTTTTTTGGATCCCGTGCTGCCTTGGAAACGTTGAGGATGCTGCTGCCACATGGGTCCCGCATGTCATCCTCTCAGAACGATAAATGTTTCTTTTCTTCGATTTTTTTACCAACTGATTTTTGATTTATTTTTTCTTTCGATCCCCTGCCGCCTTTAAAACTTTGACGACGCTGCTGGCTCATGGGTCCCGATGTCAGCCTCCCCGTACAAGAAACATGTGATATCTTGATTATTTTACAGACAATAAAAAGTGTATTTCGCTCTGAGCTATTGCAAACGGATAAATTAAATCTTTATTTTTACATAAACGAACTAATATGAATCTCCTTGTTTTTGTTTTGTTTTTGCGAAGCATAGGACTTTCTTGTTTTGGAGTGGGCTGAAATTGTACGAGTCAAAAGACGTCCAGCAGGTTAGAAGGCCCAGATGGCCAGGCAGCCCCAATTTATATCTTCCTTATCTTGGATTATTTTTTGATCAAAAGGCCCAGCAGGGGTACATCCTTTTTCTTTTGGTCCTGTGTGCCGCCTTGGAAACGTTGTGGACGCTGCTGCCTCATGGGACCCGCATGTCATCCTCTATGAACTATGAACTCTAAAAGTTTCTTTTTTCTTGGATTTTTTTTCACCCCTCTGATTTTTGGCTATTTCCTTTTTCTTTTGTTCCCCTGCCGCCTTGGGACCCGTATGTCATCCTCTATGTACAAAAAACTTTCTTTTCTTGGAGTTTTATTCCCCCTAATTTCGGGCTACTTTCGTTTTCTTTTGATCTCAAGCCGCATATGAAACATTGAGACCGCTGCTGCAAAATGGGACCCACATGTCATCCTCTATGTAAAATAAAAGTTTCTTTTCTTGGATTATTTTTCACGCTCTGATTTTTGGCTATTTCCTTTTTCTTTCGATCCCCTGCTGCTTGGAAACGTTGAGGATGCTGCTGCCTCATGGGTCCCACATGTCATCCACTATGAACAATAAAAGTTTCTTTTCTTCGATTTTTTTCACCCTCTGCTTTTTGGCTATTTCCTTTTCATTTGATCCCCTGCCGCCTTGGAAACGTTGAGGATGCTGCAGCGTCATGGGACCCGCATGTCATACTCTATGTACAATAAAAGTTTCTTTTCTAGGTTTTTGGCTCCTGATATTTGGTCACTTGCCTTTTTCTTTCAATCTCATGCCGACTCTCAAAGGTACAATAAAAGTTTCTTTTCTTGGATTATTTTTGGCTCCTGATATTTGGTCACTTGCCTTTTTCTTTCGATCTCATGCCGTCCTTGAAACGTTCAGACCGCTGCTACAACATGGGACCCTATGTCATCCTCTATGTACAATGAAAGTTTCTTTTCATGGATTATTTTTTGCTCCTGATATTTGGTCACTTTCCTTTTTCTTTCGATCTCATGCCGCCTCGGCCCTCTGAAACGACGAGTAAGTTGTTGGCTCATGGGACCCGCATGTCATCCTCTATGTACAATAAAGTTTTTTTCTTGGATTTTTTACCCCCTGATTTTTGGTCACTTGCCTTTTTCTTTCGATCCTGTGCCGCCTTTGAAATTGTGGACGCTGCTGGCTCATGGGTCCCACATGCCAGCCTCTATGAACAATAATATTTCTTTTCTTGGATTTTTTTTACCCCTGATTTCTGGCTATTTGCCTTTTTCTTTGGATCCCCGACCGCCTTTGAAACGATGAGGACGCTGCTGGCGCATAGCTCCCACATGTCAGCCTCTAAGAACAATAAACATTTCTTTTCTTGGATTTATAGTTGACCCCTAATTAATGGCTACTTCGCTTTTTTTTTCGATCCCCAGCCGCCTTAGAAACGTTGAGGACGCTGCTGGCTCATGGGTCCCATATGACAGCCTCTATGAAAAGTAAAACATTTACTTTCTTGGATTTATTTTTGACACCTAATTAATGACTACTTGGTTCTTTTCTTTTGATCCCGTGACGCCTTTGAAACGTTGAGGGCCCTGCTGGCTCATGGGTCCAACATGTCAGCCTCTATGAACAATAAGAGTTTCTATTGTTGCATTTATTTTTGACCCCTAATTTCTGGCTATTTGCCTTTTTTCCATTGCCTGCCACCTTAGAAACGTTGAGGACGCTGCTGGCTGGGTCCCACATGTCAGCCTCTTTGTACGATAAAAGTTTCCTTTGCTGGATTTATTTTTGACCCCTAATTTCTGGCTATTTGCCTTTTTCTTTCGAACTCCACCGCCTTTGAAACGTTGATGACGCTGCTGCAAACTGGGTACAATATGTCAGCCTCTTTGTGCGATAAACCTTTCCTTTCTTGGATTTTTTGGACACCTGATTTCGAGCTACTTGCCTTTTTCTTTCGATCTCCTGCCCCCTTTGAGAAACGCCGAGAACGATACTGGTTCGTGGGTCCCACATGTCATCCTCTCTGAATGATAAATGTTGGGGCCGCGGCTGCAAGATACGTCCCACATGTCAGCCTGACTGTTGAATAAACGTTTCCTTTCTCGAATTTATATTTGACCCCTGATTTCTGGCTACTTTGCCGTTTCTTTCGATCCCCTGCATGTCTGCTACTCCACCGAAAAACAGACCGGCATGTATTCATCACAATACTGGTAGCTAATTTAGGAAAAATGTGTTCATCACGGGATTCAAACAAAGATCTTCATCTCTGCTAAATTTTGATTTCACCAAAAACCGAACAGCGTGTGTTCATGACTTTAACTTCACAAACACTATGGTTTCTCTATAAAATAAGGTCACCATCCGTTCCTTTATTGTAGGCATTTGCGAAAAGTGTCTTTGGCTAATGGGCACCAGTGCTCTGCTGTTTAAAAAAAATCAAATAGCATACATATTTGTTTCAAAAAAATCTGAAAATGAATGTAGACATAATAAATAAAGTAACCTACAAGCGTGTAAAATTTTAATATGATATTCTTTATATTGTAGACTACACAAAAAAGACAAAATCTGTTGAAATTTGGAGATTTGAAATATGCATACCCAGATCCACACGTTTGTTACTTTTGTGTAGCCCAGAATTTTTTGTATTTGAAACTGAAATTTTGCACGTTTATGGGACAATTCATTAGCTACTCCATGATTTGTTTTCTAATTTTTTGAACAAATAAATATATTTTTTATTTTTTTCTAAAATAGCAGGAGCAATGGTGCCCAAGAGCACCAAATCTCTTAATAGGCATTTGCGCCTAATAGCGTGAGCTTAGCTAATTTTTGAAGAAAAAAAAGATGTCCATTGTGGTATTCAGGACAAAGATCTTCATGTCTGCTACTGCACCAAACAACAAACCAGCATGTATTCATCACAATACGGGTAGCTAATTTGTGAAAAATATGTTCAGCACGGGATTCAAACAAAGATCTTCATCTCTGCAAAATTTTGATTTCAGCAAAAACCGAACAGCGAATGTTCATGAGGTTAAGTTCACGAACACTATGTTTTCTCTATAAAATAAGGTCACCATCTGTCTCTTATCTATTATATACTAAAAGCAAAATAAGAGGTTTTAATGGAGACACCAGGTTAATCCACATATGTTCAATATATATAAGTCATTGATCTTACTTTTAATGGTATAGATTTAAAGCCGATATATGTTACGTAAAAGTTGACACGTACAAACTATTACGGACATACACCACCATCACACGTGGAGCCATCACCACGTGATTTAGAAGCACCAACGTATGTCAAGAAAAAGAGTACGTGGGGCCATCCTTAAGTAGTCTTCTAAATCACGTAACAAATATTGTGATAGAGCATCAATTGTTGGATTCGTAATATACGTACATGTCAAGAAAAAGAGCACGTGGAGCCATCCCTAAGTAATCTTCTAAATCACGTAATAATATTGTGATAGAGCATCTAATTGTTGGATTCTAATATACGTGGACTTTAGGAAAAATAGAATCCTTCTCACACACGATTTGTCTTTCAAAATTTGCCTTATCCGTGTAATCTAAGGAATTAGAGTCCCTCTTTCACATTCTTTTCGGTTCGCTGTACGAATAGTCTTTTGCTGTTAAAAAAAGTCATACTAGCTAGCCGAGTCTCTTCGACAAGAAAACATTTATTTTTACGATCAAAATAGACGCACATGCTAGACGAGTCCGTTCGAAAAATGACTTACACGACCTACCTTGCTCGGTAGCAATATCTAAGTTTGTTCAAAAAAATTATACACAAGATTATCTATCTGAAATGCTAAACCTAAGCAAAAAAATTAAAAGAAGGCGTTTAAGAAAATTTGGAATAATTTAAATTATGTAATATGAAAAGTATAAATAATAAATACATAGCTGAGTATATTGTGCATGATTGAGTAGAAAAAATAATTTAGAAACATCTATGAATTAATTTTATTTAAACATTCATAAAATCTATTTTGCAAAACATAAATATATATAGATAGCGAGACTTTATATAGCTGAGTTTACTGTGCATGATTGAGTAGTAAAATTAATTATGAAACATCTGGGAATTAATTTAATGTAAACATTTATAAAATCTATTTTTCAAAACATATACATATATATTTTTTTATTTTGAAAATCAGTTTACTAAATCATTCCACATAATGCTGTAATATCATAATCTTAGAATGTATATCTACTTATATACTAAAAGCAATATATGGGGTTTTAGAATAGAAGCGCCAATGATCCACATCATTTGAATTACCTTACCCGTTAATCGCTTTGGGAACAAATTATAAAGGTTGAGATATACACAACAATATATTACGACGATAGTATGTGAACATGATTTAATGTTGATGGTCACGTCTGACTCCCTAAAAGAGGTACCCGTATTCAACACCAAAAATTGAACGTGTGTGGACTAAGTTATTTGCGAGTAATTTGCATTATGTAAATGGGCATGCTATTCTCAAAGGAACTACTAGGTCATCGCAAAAAAAATAAAGAAACGCTTTTTATAGAATAAATTGCCAACATGTGTACACTAATATGTGTAAAAAGATAAAATTACAAGATTTAAAAAATAAGAGTAACGTCGAAGGTCTAGGAGAGTGCACAAGCCTCCCATTTCTATGATTAGGGCCATATGGTCGTCGACCGCACAATAGTCTTGCACATATCACTTGCAAAACATACAGCCTAAACTACACTTAGTCATTGAACCAGTAGCGAGAAATATTGAATACAATCAATTAATCATGGGTGTGTTAGGTAAGGAAAAAAACATTGTTTGACAGGGTGAAACCTACATAGCAGCCGGTGAGATGACCTAGACCAAGAAGAGTAGGAGGTAGTATGTTTGCTAATATTAGATTTTGTTAGAATTATTTTATATATATTTTTTGACACAAGAATTATTTTATATAAGTCTGAGCAACATATCCATACACAAAATAATGGTCAAATTTGTAAGTTTGGAGAGCATGCATGTCCATGTCTAGAAACAACCGTATTTCAAAAAAGGGGTAATAAATGAAAGTAATTTAAGTGAATACTTTAGTCTTTTGATGGCTTATCTATTGGATCATGTCAAAAAATGTCACTTAAATACAAACCAAATAAATATTTACCCAACTATTATTAACTGCAGTGTTCTCCGTTTGGGAACTTGACCTTTGATATTCATAGCACACCATATTTATTATAATTGAGAAGCATATATTTATGCAGAGAAAATGAACATTTATTTGGAACCAATGATGACGAGGTATATTTAAAGTACATATACACATAGCAGGTTGATTTCCCTAATTGTATTAATCCTTTGTATATTATGTGAGTGAACATAAATAAATATTATTATATAACCGTGTATAAATATGATCTATATATTAATTTTGTGCACCCCAAATAGTATATGAACAAGGATTTAATATTTTGTAACCTTACATTCAAATAAAAAACTAGACATCCACATTCTAACCTTGCATAATGATTTGACATCACATATATAGTACCAAAAACATCACACTCTATTTTAATGTGCAAAATAGACTTATGGTCATCAATATATTGTGTTTTTGAAGTGAGAAGATAATCACGTGCCCATAAATTAAAGGTGATTAATTCTACCGCACAAATAATATTTAGCATAATATTTATGGTGATTATAGAACCTTATAATTAAATATTTAACTCTGACATCTAAGATTTAACTCTTAAACACCATACACATAATAAGGGTGATGCCCTCGCATTTGCGAGGGCCACCTTGCTAGTTTCTCAAGAAAAACAGGTGGAAGTGTTGGGACGAACCACATGGGTGCTTCGGCTCTATGTTCAGTCTTCTCTTTTTTGTACTGCAATCTTGAGCCTATGGCAGGACCTCCATTGACGTGCATTCTGCACCAATTTGGCCTTGGACGTATCCATGTATCACGGGCGCGATTGTGGGTAGCAAAGACACAGTCAGGTTTGAACAATTGGAAATCTGGTTCTGCAGCCTCTGCGTCGACTGGCGGGGGTAGCATGAAAATTGGGTGATTGAGTCCAAGAAATAAAGAACGCCCCTTCAAATTGTTCAATCTTTCCCACCTTGCCTCTTCTACAGGGTCCAAGGTATGGGCAGATCTCAAGAAAACGTAGCACCGTACCAAAGGATAAGACCTCAGCTTGTTACCCATATGTAATATTGGAGGACCGAGGATGGGCCGATAACCTTTAACCTGAATCCACGCGAGATCAGATTCACCAGTAATGGACTCTGCTCTCATTGGTGCCAGGAACCAAGTGCGCTGGTCAGAAAATCCAAGAAATACATCTTCATCTTCATAATTATGATTATCACCATCATCATCTAATTCTTCATCATCTAATTCTTCATCATCAAATTCGTCTTCTTCTAATTCTTCTTCTTCTAATTCTTCTTCATCAGCATCATTATCTTCATCGGCACCTCCATCGCCTTGAGCCACATTTGCTTCATCATCTTCCATGACAGCATCTCCCTCGATTTGAGCGAAAATTGCAGCCACTTCTGCTTCTTCATCTTCAATGACAGGGGCGTCAATGAGACGCGGGGCTGCATGTGTCCCTGCAATGCACAAAGATCAACCACAATGCAGCAAGTAGGAACTACACTGAAAATTATCTCTTCTCTTCTATCTTCTATTTTCTACTACTATAAGGCACCAGTTTTTAACAAGACATGTAGCAGCAATTCCAACTGTTGGTGTCCAAAATCTAACGGTTGGGATTAGAGGTATTCGCGTGAAAAAAATACCACACCAGTGTCCACGTGTTTCTAGAACCGTCATGTTTCCATTATGAAG
Source organism: Lolium multiflorum (assembly GCA_030979885.1). Classification (NCBI taxonomy): domain Eukaryota; kingdom Viridiplantae; phylum Streptophyta; class Magnoliopsida; order Poales; family Poaceae; genus Lolium; species Lolium multiflorum. The sequence continues at coordinate 340,882,689 of CM061749.1, forward strand.
AAAAATCAGAGCAGTCTCACACCGATATCACACGTCCCACTTGATAGTGATTAAGAAAGGTTCCAAATTTTTGTTCATATTTATAAACTGTATGCTCACACTTATTTTGATGGTATAACCAAATTATTAGTTGTATTGAAAGTTTGAACAACATTTAGAACGCAACTTTTATACATCAGTATTGCGAATCGTAATTGGTCCAACATGTGCAGCATGCCATTTACTAGTTAAGACATAAAACAAAGACTCACCACAGGTATATGGTTCCCAAACCAGAACATCTCCATACGGATATGTAACTGCGTATACACGATGTAGGTGTGAACTTGTACCATATCCAGGAATGCCCATGGCATCGACATAGCTGTTTCTATCAAAGAATTCAGGGTTTCTCAGGATATTCCACTCCTTTTCTAGGGGCGCTTGTAGGATAGCGATCAATTCGTCAAATACAACGATTACCTCGTAATGCCATGGCCCTGCTAGATCATCTTTGTACGGCCTCTTGACGATCCGTACTTTGAGCAGTTCCAAACTTTTATCTATTTTGTATTTGAACAGGAATGGTGGGCTGCCATGCCACCATTCACTAGTAGGGCCCAAAGAAATTCCTGCATCTTGCAGAGATGGAAGAGGTATAATAGTATCTGATATGTATATGTTGCGGATCGTCAAGTGCCCGTCCTGCTGGACAAATGCCACCCAGTCGCCGTTACAACCCACCCAGTGCATGGGTCCATGTCCATCCAGTTCCTCCTTGGTATGGATAAATGCTGGAACTGTCGGCTTGTCTAATGGCATCAGCAACGCGTGAATGCCCTGCAAATAGGATTTGTTTCAAAATTGTCTATGCATGCAAGGTATTCGACAGAATGAAGAGCGGATTGTGCAGAACTGAAGCACAGATGTAATGGATAAATAAAGCAATTCCGAAGAGTACATGTGCATAGTGAAGGCAGCAAACCTTACAGTACTCCCAAATCAGGTGATTATGTTGAGTCTAAATTCATGCATGATGTTTGGCAATAAGAAAAGTTGATTGAAAAAACACAAGCTGAAACGAGATGAGTAAATAAATAAATACTCTTACAGTATTGTCGCGGTCGTCTGGCCATGTCTCGGGGTCGCAGTGGAGCAGGCTCGGTAAACCGAACGGAACCTTATGCGCTCCGCGGATGGCATGCCGCATGCCGATCATGCCTCGAGCGAGGCGACCAGTGCTGAGGATATCCGCCCGCTCGGCTATGTTCTCCACCAGTGGGTAGTGGAGGTTGCCCCACCCCATGGACTGGTGGTAGCAATCAGGAATCTCCTCAATCTTACGCTTCTGCTTCATTGGAGTCGGTAATCCAATGCAAGGGAGAGAGGGGTGAACGGGAGAAAGAGACAGAAGAGGGTTTTTTTTGGAGAAGATGCAGTAGTAGTACTACGATACTAGGAGGTGGAGATGCGGGGCATGTTTCCGGGGGAGAGGAACCACTATTTCCCTTAAAAAAAATAACAGCACTTGCGCATTAGAACTTGGGGCGGGGATATAGCGGTAAGAGGTATTGACCAACTTTCCCTCACCTTGACCCCACGTGGTTGTGAACCCGAGATAATTCTTTTTGATGAACCCGATATACTTATTATAGTACTAAAATAGTACAAGTATATACCTTGTACTCCTATATACTAACATTACTATTTTAAGGACTTATGTTCCATGAGCAACAACTTCCCCCACTCCGCTCATCCGAAATCCTAGCCCCTCCAACTTCAAGGACCAATCAACATAGCTATGGCCTTCTAATTTGGCTCAAGTCGCCGCACACATAGTCCTCCCGCCGACAAGGAATAGGAGCATCAGCCCTTTCGTCGCTTGTTGTTACACATAATCATATACAGTACCATATATATTTCAAATTTCCATATCAAAAAATAGTTCAAATCTGAATTTTAACATCTCAAGCTAAACCCTCGCTTGCTCTTAAACATAAGCATACCATAGTTCTACTTTTGTCTTCACCGAACAACAGAACACAATTTCATCACAACATAGCCAACCGGAGTACCTAGTAATGTAACTAGAGAAGTGAACCTATAGTTGATCAAGCCTTCAACTTTAACACAATAATACCCCCACATTATGTGTTGAGGAGCCACACCCATATATTTAAGAGTACCATCATGTAGACCACAAATGCATCAATGAAGAGAGGGGTATACTTATAGACCACCTCTTTACAAAACAGTTGTAACTAGTAGACCACAATTGCCTCGTTCATTAGCTATGAAATTACATACTATCAGTAGCTACAATGGCTGCAGGCCCTGTTTCAGAATTAAACATCACACTTGTTCCAATCCGGGGCGTTGGCGAAGTTTGGGATGAACCAAAGCGGTGTCTTTACCAGGTACCTATCTTTTTTTGTTTTGCATGTTTTCTCCAAGGCGTTGGTTTGGAAACCAACGGCGCAATCTTCACGATTCAGACTGAATCGGCATATTTCAGGCAGCTGCGAATTGCGAAGCCATGCTTCATTCGGCAAGGTGTACACACAATTTCTTCTCGTCAGACATCCTGGGACAACATCTGCACCGCCTAATGGCAGCATAATCGGATAGTTCACTCCAAGGAAAAGAGAATATTCTCCAAGGTCATCAATCTTTTCCCATGGAATACCTTCATTTAACTTACTAGTGTCCTTCGTGAACACCAGGCAACCAAACCCAGAAGCATAGTTGCCAACAGTGCGACCATGATGAACACGACGATCAGAAGCAGTATGGCAAACTTTACAGGAATATTCCCTTTCATCAGCAATGCCCAGTGTATGGATCAGAAGAAGTCTAGAACCATCTATAGATCTTGCTAACCACCACATGCCATAATCGACCTCGTGATCATGGCCAAGAGCATCATCAAGTGCACACCGCCATTCAAACACAATGGGCGGTGGCTCTACGATCAGCGGAGGACCTGCTTGAAAACGAAATTACTGTTAAGAAGGGTATGTTTGGTTTGCACAAATCTGAAAACGTAAGAATTGGGAAAACGCATTAGGATTCAGATGGGATGATATAATGGCATTTCCATTCAATAATACAGCATATTGGTGTATTTCAGTACATCACATGGGAAACCAAAGGATTCATTTCAAGAAGTTCAAGTAGAGGTCAAAATCCAACATAATTCAATCTGAGAATAAAACTCCTAATTATACAATCCTCAAATTTTTCTATGGTAATCATCTCGAATAAAAAGTCTAAATACCAATGAAATTTCATCCGAAGCAAATATGCCCCAAGCCTCCAAGTCAGATCAGTCAGGTTCGAAAATTAATAAGTTTGTGCATTAAAATTATCTTTACAGCCATGAATAATGAAGCTCATCATACACTACTTACGTCCGGAGGAAAATTACCAGCTTGCTGAGGATTCCATGCGTGAACAGTGCCAGTATGAGTTGTGGCAAACACAAGCCCATTGTGGAGAATTGCATCGCTGTAATTGTAAAAGATGTGGGACTTGGGCTCTGTAAGAACTGTCCATCCAGAATCTTCGCCGCAAAGGAGGGCAACTCTGATGTCAAAAACAGCAACAAGAGAGAAATTTTTGTACCCCCCAGCAGCTGTGGGAACTTGGCAAATATATATCTTGTGAAATATAATAGCACGAAGGTTGTGGTGGTATATATTTGGAATGTGGGTGGTTTCAAACGGCACAGGGAGAGGAATTTCACGGCGAGTGTAGACGTTGACAAGTTTCCATTTGCAAGCAGGAAAGCCAGTGTCAACCATGGCAACCCAATCTCCATTGGCACCTACCCACTGCTTACCCGTACCGTCTGGCATCACAGCGTCGGAGGAGAACCTGTCCAGCGGCGTCAGCTTGCAATCCCGTGCTACCTTCGTCGGGTGAGAATGAAGAACACATGGGAGGCCAAACGGGAGAGAAAAAGATAGAGTTGCACTATCATTTGCAGAGTCGAAAAATAGTTTGGACGAACCGACGAGGCTCGCGGCGGTGATGACGTCGCATCTTGTTACGAGTTCTTCAAGGGGACCTTCGGAAAAGACCTTCTGAAACAGTTCAGAGTCATCATTTTCCTTGTTCGATGCCGCCATCGCAGGGCAGGGGGTGGGTCTATGAGGTTTGGGTTCAACTGATTGGAGTTTAATTTGGGTTCGATGGCGGCAGGTGGCGGGGAAGATGAAGAACGGAGGCTCTCAAACTGGGCGGTGGAATTGATTCTAAAGCTGCATGGCGGCGGCACTGGCGCGTGCTATGGAAGGTGGTCGATTGGTGCGGGCGGGGGCGGAGGTAGACGATGGAGGTGAACAGAAATAGGGCAGGTGGGGGCGGGGCGCTTGACTTCGCTCCTCTACACTCTACAGCATCTCCTCCTGTTTCTTGGAAAGTGTATAGACCCATAATAAAAAGTCACTGTTCCCTCTGAAAAGGTGAAGAACAAGTCACTGGTCTAACGTGCAAATTTGGACATCCCAAGCTATGTGTTGTCATGTCAATTCAATGTCCATGGCAGTATTTTGAATTTTGCGTGACCAAAAGAAGTACGCCTTGGCCTTTCACAATCGGGGTTTCTTTAGAGCAAGAACAATAGAAGAGCCAACAGCTGGCAAAAGTACCACGTAGGCGGGCTATAAGCGCCCACTATTGTCCTACTTCCTCTTGGCGTGATACTCCCTCCGTCCACAAATAAGTGGACGTGCAGGATTTTCAAGGTAAATTAGTAAAAGGAAAGAAAAAATGCATTGGAGCACTCGTATCTTAAGAAACACATGTACTCAACCACGGTTGTAGATTTTCTCGGCGCAAGACTTTTCCCCAGCAGTTGTGGCTTTCAGTTATTCGTGGGTGTGGGGAGGAGCTCCGCCGCATCGGTAAAAAGCAAAGAGGGACGGCGGCTCTCGATCGTGCGGTGTACTCGTAAATCACGTGTGACCCATGCCCTAATAATTCACAATGCATTGATGAGGGCTATCACTTCATCATCCAATAAAATGTACTTAGTAACTATGGTAATAATATTGTCTTCTCGCAAAAAAATGGTAAAAATATTGTCTCTTAAGCCATGTACTAGTACAGTGCAAGATGCTTTAGAGAAATAAACCTATATTTTATTGCTACTCCGTAATACACATGGTTATTTATTCTAGGCAAATGCCTACCGAAAGATGTAGGAATAGGGAAATGTAGGATTGCAATGTCATGTCCACTCCAATCCTATAGGAATTCATAGAATCCAAACTTTGTTTGATTCCACCATAGGAAAAGTAAAGCATTCTTAAAAAGAGGTATGAGTAGATGTTTAATTTTCTATGGAATCTGTGCAAAGAAATCCTTAGGAAAAATTCCTATCGGAAACAATCCTACAAATCAAACAGCCAAGGATTCAATTGTACCAATTCCCTATGCAAATCCTTGGTGTTCACCCAATCCTCTCGAATACTCATCCAAAAAATGCACTAATACTTTGATGGGGAGTTTTTGTATTCTAGGCAAGAATAGAGGGTTTGCGGGGATCACTTGAGAAGTGTATTAACCAAAGAAGGCATAAGTAATACACCAACACACACTAACATGCCCTTAATGGATGTATCTCCATAAACTCCCTCTGTTCTTTATTACTACTACTAGTTTATGTACTTCTTAACTAATATGGGATAATCATGAAATATATTTTCTAACATTCAGCCAAAATATAGTGTTTCGACTTTTTAAAATACTGAAAAACTAGTAATTAAAAATATTTGAGCTATCAAATCTAGGAAGTTTGAAAATATTTTGTATTCCGTCTGAAAGTTGTGTTACTTGGTGTAAGATTCACACAAAAATGATGAAAATATCAAACCTTCAAAAAAATTGTAGTAATTCAAACGTTATGTGCGTTTCATAATTTTGCAAAATCTATTCTATTTGCAATTAAAACTATAGTAGTTGGTGGTCCCCGATCATCTGATTTGCTCTTAAACAGCTCAATCCTAAATTTGAAATTCCCTGCAACAGAACACGATAGTTGGTGGTTTGTGCGGAAAAAAATTACAGTTTTAAAAAGTGTTTTAAGCAACGAAGGCAGCAATAAGCGGTAGTTTGTGCAATTTCCTCGTGTAAACAACATGTAGCGTCGAAGTAATAGTACTAGCAGTACAGAAATCTTGTGTAATTTCTAGTTCTACATATTACTAGTGTCCACTGTTTGAGAGTTGATGGTGAATGGGTCTGATTTTCAATCGAATGAGAATTAGCAAATTGATTTTTATGACAAAAGCATACAAAGGGAGTAAAACAACATACCCGCATTCGCCGCTGCTACCAGCATGCGATGCCTCCACGAGTGCATTGACGGCTGCTGCAAATCCTCGGAAGGCATCTAGGTTTTGCAGATCGTCGATTGCCGCTGTCCGGCTAAGCTTAACCAGCATAGCTGCCGCCAAGATATCTCGGATTTGGACCACAGGCAGAAGCTGATTGGGGTCGAAGGATTGCCTGATTCGGAATTTGAAGTACCAAGCCCTCGGCTCCGATGATGGAAGTTTGGAACTCGGCCCGGCCAGAACCTCCCAAATCTGTGTGTGGCAGTGGATGCCCATCGGCATCCCCAATGCTGCCGACGCCGTGATGTGGTCGGTCGCACTTTGGTCCCCACTAAAGGCTGGGGCTGCAGCACGTCGCCGCCGCCCCCGACGTCCCCACGACGGCAACGCCATGGACCGAGGCGCTGAGTTTGTTGGCGAACCCGAAGCCCTGGATGGCAAGTGCTTCTTCACAATGGAAGCATCCTCACCCGGCGAGGTTCGCCCCCGGCGCATGCCTATGCTCCGACCAGCCCACTTTGCCGCTGCTGCCTGGGCTGCCGCCGATACCTGGGCCACCGCCGCTTCATGGGACCCCCTCCCTCCTCTCCCTCTCCTAGATCAAAGGGCGCCAGGAGTCTAGCCACAGCAAGACACAGAGCCGCCTGCTTCATCGCACACCAATGGCACACAGACATTTGCGAGCTTTTAGCGCACACCCCTCCGAGGCTGAGTCGTGGAGCCTGGGTGCACGGGGCTATGGCTGGAGGAGTCGCCATGGGACGAGGGGTGTCGAGTGCTCGGGCAAATACGGGAAAGGCGAAGTTTTGGATAACCTTATATGATCACATCAATGCTTCTCAAGGAGCCAAATACTGTATGAGAAACCGGAAAAGTTTGAACGTTTGAAAACTTTGCCGGCATAATGCATCCTTCCAATGCACGCCTACTAAGGTAGAAAGCCAACTCAATTGCTACTTTGTTGGCAAAATGTACCATGGCTCAATCTTGGGTCACACACATCTATCAATTGGTATATTTTGGTCATATTCAAAATTTTACTTGAAACTTGTTGGTCATGCCATTCTACTACTCGCCTAACACTTTTTCTACGCGGGAAGGAGGGGGGTATGATGCTACCCTGAATTTTTATGCCCATTTGTATCTTGGACAAATCCTAGGTTTGACCAAAATTTAAAACATGAAGATGAAAAATTAAGCCTGGATCCACTACAAGAAAAGTTGCCAAACTTTTCTTGTAGTGATCCTTCTTAATTAGTAACTTCAAAATGAAGCTTTTGGAAGGTTTTTGAAATTTCCATGTCTGAAACCCAAAACACCTCTTCATGATTGACTTCATAAGACAAATCGAGTTTAGGGTTAGGGGTAGATACATGATTTTTCTAGTTTGAATATGTCTAGACCTGGCTTATCAACTTGAATGCTTAGTATATGACATAAGAAGATGTACTATGTGCATTGGTTTTTTATTTATTTGATTTGTTTTGAATTTTCATGCCGAATCAAATTTTGGTCAAATCATAGGTTTAACCAAGATTTAAACAAGTTTAAAACATTAAAATGAAAAATTAAGCATGGATCCTTCTCAATCACTCCAAAATGAAGCTTTTGGGAGGCTTTTGAAATGTCTATGTTTGAAACCCAAAACCACTTCTCTTCATGCTTGACTTCATAAGACAGATGAGTTTAGGGTTAGGGGTAGATACATGATTTTTCTGGTTTGAATAGGTCTAGACCTTGTTATCAAGTTGAATGGCTTACTATGTGACATAAGAAGACTATGTGCTTTGGTTTTTCATTTTTGATTTTTTCGATTGTTTTTATGCCCATTTGAATCTTGGCCAAATCCTAGGTTTGAACAAGAATTTAAACAAGTTTAAAACATGAAAATGAAAAGGTAAGCATGGATCCTTCTTAGTCAGTCCGAAATGAAGCTTTTGGGCGGTTTTCGAAATTTCCATGTTTGAAAACCCAAACCACTTCTCTTCATGCTTGACTTCATAAGACAAATTTAGGGTTAGGGGTATAGATACATGATTTTTCTTGTTTGATATGTCTAGATATTGTTTATCAACACTTGAATGCTTACAATATATGTGACGCAAGAAGACTATGTGTTATGGTTTTTCATTTTTGGGGGTTTTTTCGAATTTTTTATGCGCACTTGAATCTTGGTCAAATCCAAGCTAGCTAGGTTTGACCAAGCTTTAAACAAGTTTAAAACATGAAAATGAAAAAGTAAGCATGTATCCTTCTTAGTCACTCCAAAATTAAGCTTTTCGGAGGTTTTTGAAATTTCCATTTTGTAAACCCAAAACCACGTATCTTCATGTTTGACTTCAAAAGACAGAGTTTAGGGTTAGGGGGTAGATACATGATTCTTCTTTTAATATGTTTAGATCTTGTTTTATCAAGTTGAATGTTGACTGTATGACATAAGAAGACTATGTTTTTGAATTTTTTATGAATCTTGGTCAAATCCAAGGGTTGACCAAGATTTAAACAAGTTTAAAACATGAAAATGAAAACGTTTCAAGTTCACCTTTGGTTCGATCTTTCAGTAACCAGGCGCATATATATATGGATGCAAATTGAGATAATTAATTCGTGAAACATTGGAAATGTCCATCGTGTGTCATGTTTCCCCCTCACATGAAAATTGGATTGGTGGCAGACAAGTAAAAGCACATTTATGTGCGACAACCCAAAATGCACATATTTTGCTGAGTTTTCATGCATGCATTAAAAGTTGTGAATATATACATAAAATGCATGTGGGTCATGATTGAAAAGTTTGACATGTATATGGTTCTTGTGTAGTAGTAGTACTATAGTAGATTAGTAGGTACGCAAACTCCCATCCATCTTCTTTGTCAAGAGAAGACGCGCACCAGGATGCGTAGTGGAAGTCGTCTCTGGATCCTTCTGTTGTCCCTCTCACGGAAAAGAAAAAGAAAAAAACATCTCTCTCATTCTCGGCCTCGCTCGACTCGCTCGCTCGCAGCCTCGCACCTCCTGCGCACTGACAAACGCTGCACAACAGTCAACATCACCAGAAAAAAGATATACACCATAAATAATAAGAGGGGCCCCGTGACTGCTATCCCTTCTTCTCCTTCCGTGTGATCCCTCTTCCTCCGAGTTTCACTGGACGGGCAAACACACATGTGCTGCATAGTAAAAATAAAAAAGTAAAAAATCGACCTATGAATCTATGATTAAATAGGTAAAATCCTGGGTTTTATCAAGGTTTAAACAAGTTTAAAACATGAAAATGAATAGGTAAGCATGGATCCTTCTTAGTCACTCTAAAATGAAGCTTTCGCGAGGTTTTTGAAATTTCCATGTTTGAAACCCAAAACCACTTCTCTTCATGCTTGACTTCATAAGACAGAGTTTAGGGTAGATACATGCTTTTTCTGGTTTGAATATGTCTAGACCTTGTTTATCAACTTGAATGCTTACTATATGACATAAGAAGGCTATGTTATTTGGTTTTTCATTTTTTCTGTTTTTTCTGATTTTTTATGCCCATTTAAATCTTGGTCAAATCCTAGGTTTGACCAAGAGTTAAACAAGTTTAAAACATGAAAATGAAAAGGTAAGCCTGGATCCTTCTTAGTCACTGTAAAATGAAGCTTTTGGGAGGTTTGTGAAATTTCCATGTTTGAAACCCAAAAGCACTTCTCTTCATGCTTGACTTCATAAGACAGAGTTTAGGGTTAGGGGGTGTAGATACATGATTTGTCTGGTTTGAATATGTCCAAATCTTATTTATCAACTTTTGAATGCATGCTACTCTCTCAAAGAAAACCTTTTGAATGCTTACTATATGACATAAGAAGACTATATGCTTTTAAAATTCAAACATATGGTAAGCATTCTTATGTCATATAGTAAGCATTCAAGTTGATAAACAAGCAAGGTTTGGACATATTCAAACCAGACAAATCATGTATCTACCCCTAACCCCTAATTAAATTGTCTTATGAAGTCTAGCATGAAGAGAAGTGGTTTTGGGTTTCAAACATGGAAATTTCAAAAACCTCCCAAAAACTTCATTTTAGAGTGACTAAGAAGGATATACAAGCTTCCCTTTTCATTTTCATGTTTTAAACTTGTTTAAATCTTGGTCAAACCTCTAGGATTTGACCAAAAGATTCAAATGGGCATGGAAATTCATAAAAAAACAAAAGAATGAAAAACCAAAGGACATAACATTATTATGTCATATATATATAGTAAGCATTCAAGTTGATAAACAAGGTCTAGACATATTCAAACCAGAAAATCATGTATATATCTACCCCTAACCCTAAACTCTGTCTTATGAAGTCAAGCATGCATGAAGAGAAGTGGTTTTGGTTTCAAACATGGAAATTTCGAAAAACCCTCCCAAGAGCTACATTTTGGAGTGAGTAAGAAGGATATATAGATGCTTAATTTTTCATATTCATGATTTAAACTTGTTTAAACCATGTTCAAACCTAGGATTTGACCAAGATTAAAATGGGCATAAAATTTTAAAAAAATCAAAAAATAAAAAACAAGTCACATAGTATTCTTATGTCATATAGTAAGCATTCAATTAAGTTGATAAACAAGGTCTAGACATATTCAAACCAGGAAAATCATGCATATATCCCCTAACCCTAGCTAAACTCTGTCTTATGAAGTCAAGCATGCATGAAGAGAAGTGGTTTTTGGTTTCAAACGTTTAAGCCAAAAGCCCCTTTTCAAATATTTCAAACTTATTCAAATTTGGTTCAAATATGAAAGACATACAAGTTATAGCACACATAGTGCATACATTTTCACACATACTGCACTAGATGCTAACCCTATAGTTTGAGGCCATTTGGGTGACCTAGGTCGAAAAAATTCTTGGATTAGAATCGTGTTGTTCGAACCCCGTAGTTGGATTTTTTTGAACCCTTGATCTGTAGAACTGGGCAAAACCCTAGTTTAACCTATTTAATTACAGATTCGTATATCGATTTTTCTACGAGTACTACCTTTTTATTATTACTATGCAGCACATGGGTGTTTGCCCGTCGAGTGAAACTCGGAGGAAGAGGGATCACTCGGAAGGAGAGAAGAAGGGAGAGAATTATGGTGTCTCCCCTTTTTCGGGTGATGATGTTGACTTTTGTGCAGGGTTTGTCAGTGAGCAGGAGGTGCGAGCGAGGCGAGAGCGAGTCGAGCGAGGCCGAGAATGAGAGAGATTTGTTTTTTTTTGTGAGAGGGACGACCGAAGGAACCAGAAGGACCCACAGACTTCCAATACGCATCCTGATGCGTCTTCTCTTGACAAAGAAAATGGCTGGGAGTTTGCGTACCTATTGCACGTGACTTGTGCTCACTGAAGTGTGGGACCTCAAGCGTGGGCACCACACGTAAGTGACAGACCTGTTGGTGTAAAAACTCGGTTGATTATAATAGTGCATTAGAACAAAGTTTCCTATGGATTCAAGGGTAGGAAATCCAAGTTAACTCATTTACGTGTTAAACTTGTCTATATCTTGGTCAAACCTAGGATTTGACCAAGATTCAAATGGGCAGAAAAATAAAAACAGAAAAATGAAAAACCAAATCACATAGTTTTCTTATGTCATATAGTAAGCATTAAAGTTGATAAACAAGGTGTAGACATATTCAAACCAGACAAATCATGTAGCTATACCCCCTAACCCCTAAACTCTGTCTTATGAAGTCAAGCATGCATGTGAAGAGAAGTGGTTTTGGGTTTCAAACATGGAAATTTCAAAAACCTCCCAAAAGCTTCATTTTAGAGTGACTAAGAAGGATCCATGCTTCCCTTTTCATTTTCATGTTTTAAACTTGTTTAAATTATCTTGGTCAAACCTAGGATTTGACAAGATTCAAATGGGCATCAAAATTGAAAAAAAAATTGAAAAAAGAAAAACCAAAGCAAATAGTTTTCTTATGTCATATAGTAAGCATTAAAGTTGTTGATAAATAAGGTCCATACATATTCAAACCACACAAATCATGTATCTATACCCCCTAATTAACCCCTAAATTAATTAACTCTGTCTTATGAAGTCAAGCATGTGAAGAGAAGTGGTTTTGGGTTTCAAACATTGAAATTTTAAAAACCTCCCAAAAGCTTCATTTTAGAGTGACTAAGAAGGATACAGACTTCCCTTTTCATTTTTATGTTTTAAACTTGTTTAAATCTTGGTCAAACCAAGGATTTGACCAAGATTCAAATGGCCCTAAAAATTCAGAAAAAAAATCAAAAGAATGAAAAACCAAAGCACATAGCATTCTTATGTCATATGTATAGTAAGCATTCAAGTTGATAAACAAAGGTCTAGAGACATATATATTCAAACCAGAAAAATCATGTATATATCTACCCCTAAAACTCTAATTAAACTATGTTTTATGAAGTAAATCATGAAGAGAAGTGGTTTTGGGTTTCAAACATGGAAATTTCAAGAACCTCCCAAAAGCTTCATTTTAGAGTGACTAAGAAGGATCCAGAAGGACCCACAGACTTCCAATACGCATCCTGATGCGTCTTCTCTTGACAAAGAAGATGGCTGGGAGTTTGCGTACCTATTGCACGTGACTTGTGCTCACTGAAGTGTGGGACCTCACGCGTGGGCACCACACGTAAGTGACAGACCTGTTGGTGTAAAAACTCGATTGATTATTATAGTGCATTAGAACAAAGTTTCCTATGGATTCAAGGGTAGGAAATCCAAGTTAACTCATTTACATGACATTATTATTTCCATGAAGCAAAGTTAACACATCTATCGATTGGTACATTTTTGAGTGACTAAGAAGGATCCATGCTTACTTATTCGTTTTCACGTGTTAAACTTGTCTAAATCTTGGTCAAACCTAGGATTTGACCAAGATTCAAATGGGCAGAAAAATAAAATAAAAAACAGAAAAATGAAAAACCAAATCACATAGTCATCTTATGTCATATAGTAAGCATTAAAGTTGATAAACAAGGTCTAGAAATATCAAACCATACAAATCATGTATCTACCCCCTAACCCCTAAACTATGTCTTATAAATTAAGTCAAGCATGAAGAGATGTGGTTTTGGGTTTCAAACATGGAAATATCAAAAACCTCCCAAAAACTTCATTTTAGTGTGACTAAGAAGGATACACGCTTCCCTTTTCATATTCATGTTCTAAGCTTGTTTAAATTATCTTGGTCAAACCTAGGATTTGACAAGATTCAAATGGGCATCAATATTGAAAAAAATCAAAAAAAAAGAAAAAACAAAGGAAATAGTTTTCTTATGTCTTATAGTAAGCATTAAAGTTGATAAACAAGGTCTAGACATATTCAAACTAGACAAATCATGTATCTATATATACCCCCTAACCCCTAAACTCTGTCTTATGAAGTCAAGCATGTGAAGAGGAAGTTGTTTTGGGTTGCAAACATGGAAATTTCAAAAACCTCCGAAAAACTTCATTTTAGAGTTTCTAAGAAGGATCCATGCTTAACTTTGCATATTCATATTTTAAACTTGTTTAAATCATTATCAAGCCTAGCATTTGACCAATATACAAATGGGTGGGCACAAAATTCAAAAAAATCAGAAAAATGAAAACAAATTAAAGCACATAGTCTTCATATGTCATATCGTATGAATTCAAGTTGATAAACGAGGTCTAGGTATATCCAAACCAGACAAATCATGTATCTATACCCCCTGTCGATCTTATGAAGTCTAGCATGAAGAGAGAAGTCGTTTTTGGTTTCAAAAATGGAAATTTCAAGAACATCCCAAAAGCTTCATTTTAGAGTGACTAAGAAGGATACATGCTTCCCTTTTCATTTTTATGTTTAAACTTGTTTAAATCTTGGTCAAACCTAGGATTTGACCAAGATTCAAATATATGGGCATAAAATTCAAAAAAAAACAGAAAAATTTAAAACCAAGGCACATAGTCTTCTTATGTCATATAGTAAACAATCAATTAATTAAGTTGATAAACCAGTTCTAGACATATTCAAACCAGGAAAATCATGTATCTACCCCCTAACGCCCTAGCTAAACTCTGTCTTATGAAGTCAAGCATGCATGAAGAGAAGTGGTTTTTGGTTTCAAACGTTTAAGCCAAAAGGTAAGCATGGATCCTCCTTAATTAGTCACTGTAAAATGAAGCTTTTGGGAGGTTTGTGAAATTTCCATGTTTGAAACCCAAAAGCACTTCTCTTCATGCTTGACTTCATAAGACAGAGTTTAGGGTTAGGGGGTGTAGATACATGATTTGTCTGGTTTGAATATGTCCAAATCTTATTTATCAACTTTTGAATGCATGCTACTCTCTCAAAGAAAAACTTTTGAATGCTTACTATATATATGACATAAGAAGACTATATGCTTTTAAAATTCAAACATATGGTAAGCATTCTTATGTCATATAGTAAGCATTCAAGTTGATACACAAGCAAGGTTTGGACATATTCAAACCAGACAAATCATGTATCTACCCCTAACCCCTAATTAAATTGTCTTATGAAGTCTAGCATGAAGAGAAGTGGTTTTGGGTTTCAAACATGGAAATTTCAAAAACCTCCCAAAAACTTCATTTTAGAGTGACTAAGAAGGATATACAAGCTTCCCTTTTCATTTTCATGTTTTAAACTTGTTTAAATCTTGGTCAAACCTCTAGGATTTGACCAAAAGATTCAAATGGGCATAGAAATTCATAAAAAATCAAAAGAATGAAAAACCAAAGGACATAACATTCTTATGTCATATATATATAGTAATTAAGCATTCAAGTTGATAAACAAGGTCTAGACATATTCAAACCAGAAAATAATGTATATATCTACCCCTAACCCTAAACTCCGTCTTATGAAGTCAAGCATGCATGAAGAGAAGTGGTTTTTGGTTTCAAACATGGAAATTTCGAAAACCCTCCCAAGAGCTACATTTTGGAGTGACTAAGAAGGATATATAGATGCTTAATTTTTCATATTCATGATTTAAACTTGTTTAAACCATGTTCAAACCTAGGATTTGACCAAGATTCAAATGGGCATAAAATTTTAAAAAAATAAAAAAATAAAAAAACAAGGCACATAGTATTCTTATGTCATATAGTAAGCATTCAATTAAGTTGATAAACAAGGTCTAGACATAATCAAACCAGGAAAATCATGCATCTACCCCCTAACCCTAGCTAAACTCTGTCTTATGAAGTCAAGCATGCACGAAGAGAAGTGGTTTTTGGTTTCAAACGTTTAAGCCAAAAGCCCATTTTCAAATATTTCAAACTTATTCAAATTTGGTTCAAATTTGAAAGACATACAAGTTATAGCACACATAGTGCATACATTTTCACACATACTGCACTAGATGCTAACCCTATAGTTTGAGGCCATTTGGGTGACCTAGGTCGAAAAAATTCTTGGATTAGAATCGTGTTGTTCGAACCCCGTAGTTGGATTTTTTTGAACCCTTGATCTGTAGAACTGGGCAAAACCCTAGTTTAACCTATTTAATTACAGATTCGTATATCGATTTTTCTACGAGTACTACCTTTTTATTATTACTATGCAGCACATGGGTGTTTGCCCGTCGAGTGAAACTCGGAGGAAGAGGGATCACTCGGAAGGAGAGAAGAAGGGAGAGAATTATGGTGTCTCCCCTTTTTCGGGTGATGATGTTGACTTTTGTGCAGGGTTTGTCAGTGAGCAGGAGGTGCGAGCGAGCGAGCGAGTCGAGCGAGGCCGAGAATGAGAGAGATTTGTTTTTTTGTGAGAGGGACAACCGAAGGATCTAGAAGGACCCACAGACTTCCAAAACGCATCCTGATGCGTCTTCTCTTGACAAAGAAGATGGCTGGGAGTTTGCGTACCTATTGCACGTGACTTGTGCTCACTGAAGTGTGGGACCTCAAGCGTGGGCACCACACGTAAGTGACGGACCTGTTGGTGTAAAAACTCGGTTGATTATAATAGTGCATTAGAACAAAGTTTCCTATGGATTCAAGGGTAGGAAATCCAAGTTAACTCATTTACATGACATTATTATTTCCATGAAGCAAAGTTAACACATCTATCGATTGGTACATTTTTGAGTGACTAAGAAGGATCCAGGCTTACTTATTCGTTTTCACGTGTTAAACTTGTCTAAATCTTGGTCAAACCTAGGATTTGACCAAGATTCAAATGGGCAGAAAAATAAAATAAAAAACAGAAAAATGAAAAACCAAATCACATAGTCATCTTATGTCATATAGTAAGCATTAAAGTTGATAAACAAGGACTAGAAATATCAAACCATACAAATCATGTATCTACCCCTAACCCCTAAACTATGTCTTATAAATTAAGTCAAGCATGAAGAGATGTGGTTTTGGGTTTCAAACATGGAAATTTCAAAAACCTCCCAAAAACTACATTTTAGAGTGACTAAGAAGGATGCATGCTTCCCTTTTCATATTCATGTTTTAAGCTTGTTTAAATTATCTCAGTCAAACCTAGGATTTGACAAAGATTCAAATGGGCATCGAAAAAATCAGGAAAAAGAAAAACCAAAGCAAATAGTTTTCTTATGTCATATAGTAAGCCAATTAATTAAGTTGATAAACAAGGTCTAGACATATTCAAACTAGACAAATCATGTATCTATACCCCCTAACCCCTGAACTCTGTCTTATGAAGTCAAGCATATGAAGAGAAGTGGTTTTGGGTTTCAAACATGGAAATTTGAAAAACCTCCCAAAAACTTCATTTTAGAGTGACAAAGAAGGATACATGCTTCCCTTTTCATATTCAGGTTTTAAGCTTGTTTAAATTATCTCAGTCAAACCTAGGATTTGACAAGATTCAAATGGGCATCAAAATTGAAAAAAATCAGGAAAAAGAAAAACCAAAGCAAATAGTTTTCTTATGTCATATAGTAAGCCAATTAAGTTGATAAACAAGGTCTAGACATATTCAAACTAGACAAATCATGCATGCATCTATACCCCCTAACCCCTAAACTCCGTCTTATGAAGTCAAGCATATGAAGAGAAGTGGTTTTGCTCCCAAAAGCTTCATTTTAGAGTGACTAAGAAGGATCCATGCTTACCTTTGCATTTTCATATTTTAATCTTGTTAAATCATTATCAAGCCTAGGATTTGACCAAGATACAAATGGGTGGGCACAAAATTCAAAAAAATCAGAATAATGAAAAACAAAAGCATGTAGTCTTTTTATGTCATATCGTATGCATTCAAGTTAAACGAGGTCTAGGTATATCCAAACCAGACAAATCATGTATCTACCCCATGTTGATCTTATGAAGTCTAGCATGAAGAGAAGTCGTTTTGGGTTTCAAACATGGAAATTTCAAGAACATCCCAAAAGCTTCATTTTAGAGTGACTAAGAAGGATACATGCTTCCCTTTTCATTTTCATGTTTTAAACTTGTTTAAATCTTGGTCAAACCTAGGATTTGACCAAGATTCAAATATATGAGCATAAAATTCAAAAAAAAAAAAAATGAAAACCAAGGCACGTAGTCGTCTTATGTCATATAGTAAGCAATCAATTAAGTTGATAAACAAGGTCTAGACATATTCAAACCAGGAAATCATGTATCTACACCCCCTAACGTACCCTAGCTAAACTCTGTCTTATGAAGTCAAGCATGCATGAAGAGAAGTGGTTTTTGGTTTCAAACGTTTAAGCCAAAAGGTAAGCATGGATCCTCCTTATATAGTCACTGTAAAATGAAGCTTTTGGGAGGTTTGTGAAATTTCCATGTTTGAAACCCAAAACCACTTAAGACAGAGTTTATGGTTAGGTGTGTAGATACATGATTTTTCTTGTTTGAATATGTCTAGACCTTGTTTATCAACTTGAATTTTTTACTATATGATATAAGAAGGCTATATATATGTGCTTTGGTTTTTCAATTTTTGATTTCTTTCGATTTTTTATGCCTATTTAAATCTTGGTCAAATCCTAGGTTTAAACAAGTTTAAAACATGAAAATGAAACGGTAAGCATGAATCCTTCCTTACTCACTCTAAAATGAAGGTACTTGAAAATTTTATGTTTGAAACCCAAAACCCCAGTTCTCTTCATATGTTTGACTTCATAAGACAGAGTTTAGCTAGGGTTAGGGGTAGATATGATACATGATATTTCTGCTTTGAATATGTCTAGAGATCGACCTTGTTTATCAACTTGAATGCTTACTATATGACATAAGATCAAGGCTATATATATATGTGCTTTGGTTTTTCATTTTTTTTTGAATTTTTCTGAATTTTTACTCCCATTTGAATCTTGGTCAAATCCTAGGTTTGACCAAGGTTAAAACAAGTTTAAAACATGGCAATGAAAAGGTAAGCATATGGATCATTCTTAGTCTCTCTAAAATGAAGCTTTTGGGAGGTTTTTGAAGTTTCCATGTTTGAAACCCAAAATCACTTCTCTTCATATGCTTGGCTTCATAAGACAAAGATTAGGGTTTAGGGGTAGATATATACATGTTTTGGGAGGTTTTTGAAATTTCCATGTTTGAAACCCAAATCCACTTCTCTTCATCCTTGACGTCTTCATAAGACAAAAGTATAGGGTTATATATATATGCATATGGGTAGATACATGATTTGTCTGGTTTGAATATGTACAAATCTTATTTATCAACTTTTGAATGCATGCTACTCTCTCAAAGAAAAACTTTTGAATGCTTACTATATGACATAAGAAGACTATATGCTTTTAAAATTCAAACATATGGTAAGCATTCTTATGTCATATAGTAAGCATTCAAGTTGATAAACAAGCAAGGTTTGGACATATCCAAACCAGACAAATCATGTATCTGCCCCCTGTCGATCTTATGAAGTCTAGCATGAAGAGAGAAGTCGTTTTTGGTTTCAAAAATGGAAATTTCAAGAACATCCAAAAAGCTTCATTTTAGAGTGACTAAGAAGGATACATGCTTCCCTTTTTATTTTTATGTTTAAACTTGTTTAAATCTTGGTCAAACCTAGGATTTGTCCAAGATTCAAATATATGGGCGTAAAATTCAAAAAAAACAGAAAAATTTAAAACCAAGGCACATAGTCTTCTTATGTCATATAGTAAACAATCAATTAATTAAGTTGATAAACCAGGTCTAGACATATTCAAACCAGGAAAATCATGTATCTACCCCCTAACGCCCTAGCTAAACTCTGTCTTATGAAGTCAAGCATGCATGAAGAGAAGTGGTTTTGGTTTCAAACATGGAAATTTCGAAAAAACCTCCCAAGAGCTACATTTTGGAGTGACTAAGAAGGATATATAGATGCTTAATTTTTCATATTCATGATTTAAACTTGTTTAAACCATGTTCAAACCTAGGATTTGACCAAGATTCAAATGGGCATACAATTTTAAAAAAATCAAAAAAATAAAAAACAATGCACATAGTATTATTATGTCATATAGTAAGCATTCAATTAAGTTGATAAAGTAGGTCTAGACATATTCAAACCAGGAAAATCATGCATCTATCCCCTAACCCTAGCTAAACTCTGTCTTATGAAGTCAAGCATGCATGAAGAGAAGTGGTTTTTGGTTTCAAACGTTTAAGCCAAAAGCCCCTTTTCAAATATTTCAAACTTATTCAAATTTGGTTCAAATATGAAAGACATACAAGTTATAGCACACATAGTGCATACATTTTCACACATACTGCACTAGATGCTAACCCTATAGTTTGAGGCCATTTGGGTGACCTAGGTCGAAAAAATTCTTGGATTAGAATCGTGTTGTTCGAACCCCGTAGTTTGATTTTTTTGAACCCTTGATCTGTAGAACTGGGCAAAACCCTAGTTTAACCTATTTAATTACAGATTCGTATATCGATTTTTCTACGAGTACTACCTTTTTATTATTACTATGCAGCACATGGGTGTTTGCCCGTCGAGTGAAACTCGGAGGAAGAGGGATCACTCGGAAGGAGAGAAGAAGGGAGAGAATTATGGTGTCTCCCTTTTTCGGGTGATGATGTTGACTTTTGTGCAGGGTTTGTCAGTGAGCAGGAGGTGCGAGCGAGCGAGCGAGCGAGTCGAGCGAGGCCGAGAATGAGAGAGATTTGTTTTTTTTGTGAGAGGGACGACCGAAGGAACCAGAAGGACCCACAGACTTCCAATACGCATCCTGATGCGTCTTCTCTTGACAAAGAAAATGGCTGGGAGTTTGCGTACCTATTGCACGTGACTTGTGCTCACTGAAGTGTGGGACCTCAAGCGTGGGCACCACACGTAAGTGACAGACCTGTTGGTGTAAAAACTCGGTTGATTATAATAGTGCATTAGAACAAAGTTTCCTATGGATTCAAGGGTAGGAAATCCAAGTTAACTCATTTACGTGTTAAACTTGTCTATATCTTGGTCAAACCTAGGATTTGACCAAGATTCAAATGGGCAGAAAAATAAAAACAGAAAAATGAAAAACCAAATCACATAGTCTTCTTATGTCATATAGTAAGCATTAAAGTTGATAAACAAGGTCTAGACATATTAAACCAGACAAATCATGTATCTATACCCCTAACCCCTAAACTCTGTCTTATGAAGTCAAGCATGTGAAGAGAAGTGGTTTTGGGTTTCAAACATGGAAATTTCAAAAAACTCCCAAAAACTACATTTTAGAGTGACTAAGAAGGATACATGCTCCTCTTTTCATATTCATGTTTTAAGCTTGTTTAAATTATCTTGGTCAAACCTAGGATTTGACAAGATTCAAATGGGCATCAAAATTGAAAAAAAGTCAGAAAAAAGAAAACCAAAGCAAATAGTTTTCTTATGTCATATAGTAAGCATTAAAGTTGATAAACAAGGTCTAGAAATATTCAAACTAGACAAATCATGTATCTATACCCCCTAACCCCTGAACTCTGTCTTATGAAGTCAAGCATATGAAGAGAAGTGGTTTTGGGTTTCAAACATGGAAATTTGAAAAACCTCCCAAAAACTTCATTTTAGAGTGACAAAGAAGGATACATGCTTCCCTTTTCATATTCATGTTTTAAGCTTGTTTAAATTATCTCGGTCAAACCTAGGATTTGACAAGATTCAAATGGGCATCAAAATTGAAAAAAATCAGGAAAAAGAAAAACCAAAGCAAATAGTTTTCTTATGTCATATAGTAAGCAATTAAGTTGATAAACAAGGTCTAGACATATTCAAACTAGACAAATCGTGTATCTATACCCCCTAACCCCTAAACTCCGTCTTATGAAGTCAAGCATATGAAGAGAAGTGGTTTTGCTCCCAAAAGCTTCATTTTAGAGTGACTAAGAAGGATCCATGCTTACCTTTGCATTTTCATATTTTAATCTTGTTAAATCATTATCAAGCCTAGGATTTGACCAAGATACAAATGGGTGGGCACAAAATTCAAAAAAATCAGAATAATGAAAAACAAAAGCACGTAGTCTTCTTATGTCATATCGTATGCATTCAAGTTAAACGAGGTCTAGGTATATCCAAACCAGACAAATCATGTATCTACCCCATGTTGATCTTATGAAGTCTAGCATGAAGAGAAGTCGTTTTGGGTTTCAAACATGGAAATTTCAAGAACATCCCAAAAGCTTCATTTTAGAGTGACTAAGAAGGATACATGCTTCCCTTTACATTTTCATGTTTAAACTTGTTTAAATCTTGGTCAAACCTAGATTTGACCAAGATTCAAATATATGAGCATAAAATTCAAAAAAAACAACACGTAGTCTTCTTATGTCATATAGTAAGCAATCAATTAAGTTGATAAACAAGGTCTCTAGACATATTCAAACCAAGAAATCATGTATCTACACCCCCTAACGTACCCTAGCTAAACTCTGTCTTATGAAGTCAAGCATGCATGAAGAGAAGTGGTTTTTGGTTTCAAACGTTTAAGCCAAAAGGTAAGCATGGATCCTCCTTAGTCACTGTAAAATGAAGCTTTTGGGAGGTTTGTGAAATTTCCATGTTTGAAACCCAAAACCACTTAAGACAGAGTTTATGGTTAGGTGTGTAGATACATGATTTTTCTTGTTTGAATATGTCTAGACCTTGTTTATCAACTTGAATTTTTTACTATATGATATAAGAAGGCTATATATATGTGCTTTGGTTTTTCATTTTTTGATTTCTTTTGAATTTTTATGCCTATTTAAATCTTGGTCAAATCCTAGGTTTAAACAAGTTTAAAACATGAAAATGAAACGGTAAGCATGAATCCTTCCTTACTCACTCTAAAATGAAGGTACTTGAAAATTTTATGTTTGAAACCCAAAACCCCAGTTCTCTTCATATGTTTGACTTCATAAGACAGAGTTTAGGGTTAGGGGTAGATATGATACATGATATTTCTGCTTTGAATATGTCTAGACCTTGTTTATCAACTTGAATGCTTACTATATGACATAAGAAGGCTATATATATATATATATATATATATATATATGTGCTTTGGTTTTTCATTTTTTTTTGAATTTTTCTGAATTTTTACTCCCATTTGAATCTTGGTCAAATCCTAGGTTTGACCAAGGTTAAAACAAGTTTAAAACATGGCAATGAAAAGGTAAGCATATGGATCATTCTTAGTCTCTCTAAAATGAAGCTTTTGGGAGGTTTTTGAAGTTTCCATGTTTGAAACCCAAAATCACTTCTCTTCATATGCTTGGCTTCATAAGACAAAGATTAGGGTTTAGGGGTAGATATATACATGTTTTGGGAGGTTTTTGAAATTTCCATGTTTGAAACCCAAATCCACTTCTCTTCATCCTTGACGTCTTCATAAGACAAAAGTATAGGGTTATATATATATGCATGGGTAGATACATGCTTTTTTCTGGTTTGAATATGTATAGACCTTGTTTAAAATTATCAACTTAATTGAATGCTTACTATATATATGACATATATAAGAAGGCTATATATGTGTTTTGTTTTTTCATTTTTCATTTTTTCCTGATTTTTTATGCCCATTTGAATCTTGGTCAAATCCTAGGTTTGATCAAGATTTAAACAAGCAGTTTAAAAATGAAAATGAAAAGGTAAGCCTGGATCCTTCTTAGGGCTCCTTTGATTTAAAGGATAGGAAAAGTATAGGAATAGGAAAGGCATAGGATTGGAATGACACATGTCTACTTGAATCCTATAGAAAGATGAAGTGTGTTTGATTGTAGCAAAGGAATTTTTTCATGAGGTATGAGCCAATGTTTTTTCCTATAGGAATTACGCTACAAGATTCCTATAGGAATTTTTCCTATAGGATATGTTTCTATGAATCAAACAACATGTATAGGAAATTTTCCCATAGGAACCAAATCCTACACAATTCCTATGCAAATCCTATGAATCAAAGGAGCCCTTAGTCACTGTAAAATGAAGCTTTTGGGAGGTTTGTGAAATTTCCATGTTTGAAACCCAAAAGCACTTCTCTTCATGCTTGACTTCATAAGACAGAGTTTAGGGTTAGGGGGTGTAGATACATGATTTGTCTGGTTTGAATATGTACAAATCTTATTTATCAACTTTTGAATGCATGCTACTCTCTCAAAGAAAAACTTTTGAATGCTTACTATATGACATAAGAAGACTATATGCTTTTAAAATTCAAACATATGGTAAGCATTCTTATGTCATATCGTAAGCATTCAAGTTGATAAACAAGCAAGGTTTGGACATATATATTCAAACCAGACAAATCATGTATCTACCCCTAACCCCTAATTAAATTGTCTTATGAAGTCTAGCATGAAGAGAAGTGGTTTTGGGTTTCAAACATGGAAATTTCAAAAACCTCCAAAAAACTTCATTTTAGAGTGACTAATTAAGAAGGATATACAAGCTTCCCTTTTCATTTTCATGTTTTAAACTTGTTTCAATCTTGGTCAAACCTCTAGGATTTGACCAAAAGATTCAAATGGGCATGGAAATTCATAAAAAACCAAAAGAATGAAAAAACAAAGGACATAACATTCTTATGTCATATATATATAGTAAGCATTCAAGTTGATAAACAAGGCCTAGACATATTCAACCCAGAAAATCATGTATATATCTACCCCTAACCCTAAACTCTGTCTTATGAAGTCAAGCATGCATGAAGAGAAGTGGTTTTGGTTTCAAACATGGAAATTTCGAAAAAACCTCCGAAGAGCTACATTTTGGAGTGACGAAGAAGGATATATAGATGCTTAATTTTTCATATTCATGATTTAAACTTGTTTAAACCATGTTCAAACCTAGGATTTGACCAAGATTCAAATGGGCATAAAATTTTAAAAAAATCAAAAAATAAAAAACAAGGCACATAGTATTCTTATGTCATATAGTAAGCATTCAATTAAGTTGATAAACAAGGTCTAGACATATTCAAACCAGGAAAATCATGCATCTACCCCCTAACCCTAGCTAAACTCTGTCTTATGAAGTCAAGCATGAATGAAGAGAAGTGGTTTTTGGTTTCAAACGTTTAAGCCAAAAGCCCCTTTTCAAATATTTCAAACTTATTCAAATTTGGTTCAAATATGAAAGACATACAAGTTATAGCACACATAGTGCATACATTTTCACACATACTGCACTAGATGCTAACCCTATAGTTTGAGGCCATTTGGGTGACCTAGGTCGAAAAAATTCTTGGATTAGAATCATGTTGTTCGAACCCCGTAGTTGGATTTTTTTGAACCCTTGATCTGTAGAACTGGGCAAAACCCTAGTTTAACCTATTTAATTACAGATTCGTATATCGATTTTTCTACGAGTACTACCTTTTTATTATTACTATGCAGCACATGGGTGTTTGCCCGTCGAGTGAAACTCGGAGGAAGAGGGATCACTCGGAAGGAGAGAAGAAGGGAGAGAATTATGGTGTCTCCCCTTTTTCGGGTGATGATGTTGACTTTTGTGCAGGGTTTGTCAGTGAGCAGGAGGTGCGAGCGAGCGAGCGAGCGAGTCGAGCGAGGCCGAGAATGAGAGAGATTTGTTTTTTTGTTGTGAGAGGGACGACCGAAGGAACCAGAAGGACCCACAGACTTCCAATACGCATCCTGATGCGTCTTCTCTTGACAAAGAAAATGGCTGGGAGTTTGCGTACCTATTGCACGTGACTTGTGCTCACTGAAGTGTGGGACCTCAAGCGTGGGCACCACACGTAAGTGACAGACCTGTTGGTGTAAAAACTCGGTTGATTATAATAGTGCATTAGAACAAAGTTTCCTATGGATTCAAGGGTAGGAAATCCAAGTTAACTCATTTACGTGTTAAACTTGTCTATATCTTGGTCAAACCTAGGATTTGACCAAGATTCAAATGGGCAGAAAAATAAAAAGAAAAATGAAAAACCAAATCACATAGTCTTCTTATGTCATATAGTAAGCATTAAAGTTGATAAACAAGGTCTAGACATATTAAACCAGACAAATCATGTATCTATACCCCTAACCCCTAAACTCTGTCTTATGAAGTCAAGCATGTGAAGAGAAGTGGTTTTGGGTTTCAAACATGGAAATTTCAAAAAACTCCCAAAAACTACATTTTAGAGTGACTAAGAAGGATACATGCTCCTCTTTTCATATTCATGTTTTAAGCTTGTTTAAATTATCTTGGTCAAACCTAGGATTTGACAAGATTCAAATGGGCATCAAAATTGAAAAAAAGTCAGAAAAAAGAAAACCAAAGCAAATAGTTTTCTTATGTCATATAGTAAGCATTAAAGTTGATAAACAAGGTCTAGACATATTCAAACTAGACAAATCATGTATCTATACCCCCTAACCCCTGCCCTCTGTCTTATGAAGTCAAGCATATGAAGAGAAGTGGTTTTGGGTTTCAAACGTGGAAATTTGAAAAACCTCCCAAAAACTTCATTTTAGAGTGACAAAGAAGGATACATGCTTCCCTTTTCATATTCATGTTTTAAGCTTGTTTAAATTATCTCGGTCAAACCTAGGATTTGACAAGATTCAAATGGGCATCAAAATTGAAAAAAATCAGGAAAAAGAAAAACCAAAGCAAATAGTTTTCTTATGTCATATAGTAAGCCAATTAAGTTGATAAACAAGGTCTAGACATATTCAAACTAGACAAATCATGTATCTATACCCCCTAACCCCTAAACTCCGTCTTATGAAGTCAAGCATATGAAGAGAAGTGGTTTTGCTCCCAAAAGCTTCATTTTAGAGTGACTAAGAAGGATCCATGCTTACCTTTGCATTTTCATATTTTAATCTTGTTTAAATCATTATCAGACCTAGGATTTGACCAAGATACAAATGGGTGGGCACAAAATTCAAAAAAAAAATAATGAAAAACAAAAGCACGTAGTCTTCTTATGTCATATCGTATGCATTCAAGTTAAACGAGGTCTAGGTATATCGAAACCAGAAAAATCATGTATCTACCCCTGTTGATCTTATGAAGTCTAGCATGAAGAGAAGTCGTTTTGGGTTTCAAACATGGAAATTTCAAGAACATCCCAAAAGCTTCATTTTAGAGTGACTAATTAAGAAGGATACATGCTTCCCTTTTCATTTTCATGTTTTAAACTTGTTTAATCTTGGTCAAACCTAAGATTTGACCAAGATTCAAATATATGAGCATAAAATTTAAAAAAAAAAAAAAATGAAAACCAAGGCACGTAGTCTTCTTATGTCATATAGTAAGCAATCAATTAAGTTGATAAACAAGGTCTAGACATATTCAAACCAGGAAAATCATGTATCTACCCCAACCCTAGCTAAACTCTTATGAAGTCAAGCATGCATGAAGAGAAGTGGTTTTTGGTTTCAAACGTTTAAGCCAAAAGGTAAGCATGGATCCTCCTCAGTCACGTAAAATGAAGCTTTTGGGAGGTTTGTGAAATTTCCATGTTTGAAACCCAAAACCACTTAAGACAGAGTTTATGGTTAGGTGTAGATACATGATTTTTCTTGTTTGAATATGTCTAGACCTTGTTTATCAACTTGAATTTTTTACTATATGATATAAGAAGGCTATATATGTGCTTTGGTTTTTCATTTTTTGATTTCTTTCGAATTTTTTATGCCTATTTAAATCTTGGTCAAATCCTAGGTTTAAACAAGTTTAAAACATGAAAATGAAACGGTAAGCATGAATCCTTCCTTACTCACTCTAAAATGAAGGTACTTGAAAATTTTATGTTTGAAACCCAAAACCCCAGTTCTCTTCATATGTTTGACTTCATAAGACAGAGTTTAGGGTTAGGGGTAGATATGATACATGATATTTCTGCTTTGAATATGTCTAGACCTTGTTTATCAACTTGAATGCTTACTATATGACATAAGAAGGCTATATATGTGTTTTGGTTTTCCATTTTTTTTGAATTTTTCTGAATTTTTACTCCCATTTGAATCTTGGTCAATTCCTAGGTTTGACCAAGGTTAAAACAAGTTTAAAACATGGCAATGAAAAGGTAAGCATGGATCCTTCTTAGTCACTCTAAAATGAAGCTTTTGGGAGGTTTTTGAAATTTCCATGTTTGAAACCCAAAATCACTTCTCTTCATGCTTGACTTCATAAGGCAGAGTTTAGGGTTAGGGGGTAGATACATGATTTGTTTGGTTTGAATATGTCTAGACCTTGTTTATCAACTTGAATGCTTACTATATGACATCAGAAGACTATGTTCTTTGGTTTTTTTCCGTTTTTTTTGAATTGTTATACCCATTTGAATCTTGGTCAAATCCTAGGTTTGACCAAGATTTAAACAAGTTAAGAAATTGAAAATGAAAAAGGTAAGCCTGGATCCTTCTTAGTCACTGTAGAATGAAGCTTTTGGGAGGTTTGTGAAATTTCCATGTTTGAAACCCAAAACCAGTTCTCTTCATATGTTTGACTTCATAAGACAGAGTTTTTATCAACTCGAGTGCTTACTATATGACATAAGAAGGCTATATATGTGCTTTGGTTTTTCATTTTTTGATTTTTTCTGAATTTTTATGCCCATTTAAATCTTGGTCAAATCCTAGGTTTGACCAAGGTTTAAACAAGTTTAAAACATGAAAAGAAAAGGTAAGAATGGATCCTTCTTAGTCATTCTAAAATGAATGAAGCTTTTGGGATGTTCTCACAAATCGATCTAGTCTACATGACTTTGATAAATTTTAATTAAGAAGCAGCAACTTAACAATAATTACCCAAAATCTAACAGCTGGTTCGACAACAACCTGGACGTTACGCTAAAATGAACTGCGAAAACAACGAACAACACTTTTGTAGTACTGTACTCGGTACTCCGTACTTGCTCCAGATAATCCCCATTGCTTCACTACTACAGTAGTACTACCCTGGCTCGCATTCATTGTTTCCCCTGACTATTCAGAGCTTTGGACGTCCATCAGAGTTGTAGTCAGTAGTACAGTACTGCTAGCTCGATTAATGGCGTGCTATAAAATTCTATACTAGCCGACAGATGTCCATTCCTCGGGTTGCGCGCCAGAGCCTTCGAAGAGAAGGTAGCCGCTCTGTCCCGTTGATTTACGGTGGACGGACAGGATACTCCGGACCGCTCTCGATTCATTTGCTTCTGCTCCCGCGTCCTGACCCTTCGCGGACTGAGATCCAGTGACTTCACTAAGAGAAGTCACCATGCGACTTTACACACGTGAGCCATTCGATCAAGATCCAACGCTCGCGGTTGATCCAAATTTCGAACTTAAACTAAACTAATATTTTAAATGGACTGGAACTTTCCGAGAATACGTCTTAATGTAAAGTTTTTCTGTTTTTTTCTGAGCTACATAAATTTTAATTTCAAATTTTAGATCGACCATGTTCGTTGGATCTTAACCTGATGGCTCGTATAGGTAAAGTTCATGGTAACTTCTGTTGGGTAAAGTCACTGGATCTCAGTTCGCAAGGGAGCCCCCTCTCGGCCGTTGATTTAGGATGGGCGGACCAGGTTGCTCGAAGCGAGGGCAGGAGACGGTTGTCTGGTTTTAATAGGGGGGAGTACTTCTTCCATCCCCTTCTTGCTTCACTTCCAGTCTCCTTCCACTTCCAGCGATGCCTCCGAAGTCAAGGCCACCATCTCGCTTGAAGAAGCACCATCTAGTGTTGACCAAGGACGCGGAGAGTTCCCGCCGGCGGTCTATCCAGATGCTGGCCGCGAGAAAGGGCCCGCCAGAAAACGAAGGCCCTGCTTCGCGCTCGTCTCGGAACGGCGTCAGTCGTGCGGTCGAAGATTCCTGGTTGGTTTCCATCGCCATGTTTCTTGATTCTTCCTGGCCCGGAGGTCCCAACTCTTTATTCCGTATTAATCCTTTTTATACATATCTCAGTGCCCCACGACGCACCCTGACATCTTCTCATGACGACTTCAACCCCTGTCTCCTGCGCTTAGAGGTTACCACTGATTGGACATTTTCGTCTTCCTCTCGTCACTTTGTTTCGGTACTGATGATATTGCCATGCAGGAAGCATCGGCGTGTTTCAGAGATGAGCTTAAAACTCTCGTGGAACTCGCCTCCAACTTTCGCGATGATGTCGATACTTTGAAGGACGAGGTCACCGGCCGGGGCAAGCTGCATGATGTGAGGGTTCCATCAAGTGAGGAAACGAACTCTGTCATCAAGAAGCTCAAGGGCGAGAATTTGATGCTTAAGATCGAGTGCGGCTTTCTTCGCGAAGAAAACGTCGAGCTATCAAACAGGTGCGTTCAAGCTCTCAACGGGAGCCTCAACACCCAACATGATGCGGTGAAGAAGATGATGGATGACAGCATCTTGAAGAAAAACAATATGGTGGAGGACACGCGCGGGATGGTCGATCCAATCCAGGCACCGCAGAAGGAAGTCGATGCGCTCCGAGTCCAGCCACCTTTGCGTAGGTCGCCGAGGCGCCCTCGCGCAGGTCACTGAGGAGCGCACGTCGCCGAGTAGGCTGGGGGATAAGGAATTCCAACGAGAGAAGCGGAATCACCACCTGTCCTGATGGAGGGCCACTCCGCCAAGTAGGCTGGGGGAGAGAAACACTGCCTCTCATTGTTCTTTAGCTAGTCCTCCGATCCATATTACTTGATGTTAAAATGGATGTATCTACAACTGAAATATGTCTAGATACATATATTTTAGTATCACAAAGTAAGTATCAACGTTTATATTGCCCAAGTCTTATTATCCATCCCTAAGGTGGGTCGCTTTTGTAACTACTGATTGCAGATTCGACTCTTCTGCAGACCGAAAGATTTTTAGAGTGACTAAGAATGATTCATGCTTAGCTTTCCATTTTCATGTTTTAAACTTGTTTAAATCTTGCTCAAACCTAGGATTTGACCAAGATTCAAATGGGTTTAACAATTAAAAAAATCAGAAAAATGAAAAACCAAAGCACATAGTATTCTTATGTCATATAGTAAGCATTCAAGTTGATAAACAAGGTCTAGACATATTCAAAACACACAAAACATGTATCTACCCCCTAACCCTAAACTCTGTCTTATGAAGTTAAGTATGAGGAGAAGTGATTTTGGTTTCAAACATGGAAATTTCACAAACCTCCCAAAAGCTTCATTTTAGTATGACTAAGAAGGATCCATGCTTACCTTTTCATTGCCATTTTTTAAACTTGTTTTAACCTTGGTCAAACCTAGGATTTGACCAAGATTCAAACGGGCGTAAAATTCAAAAAAATAAAAAAAATGAAAAACCAAAGCACATATATAGCCTTCTTATGTCATATAGTAAGCATTCAAGTTGATAAACAAGGTCTAGACATATTCAAACCAGAAATATCATGTATCATATCTACCCCTAACCCTAAACTTTGTCTTATGAAGTCAAACATATGAAGAGAACTGGGGTTTTGTGTTTCAAACATAAAAATTTCAAGTACCTTCATTTTAGAGTGACTGAGAAAGGATTCATGCTTACCTTTTCATTGTCATGTTTTAAACTTGATTAAACCTTGGTCAAACCTAGGATTTGACCAATATTTAAATGGGCATAAAAAATTCGAAAAAATGAAAAAAATGGAAAACCAAAGCACATATATATTGTAAAACATTCAAGTTGATAAACAAGGTCTAGACATATTCAAACAAGAAATTCATGTATCTACGCCTAACCAAAAACTCTGTCTTAAGTGGTTTTGGGTTTCAAACATGGAAATTTCAAGAACATCCCAAAAGCTTCATTTTAGACTGACTAAGAAGGATACACACTTCCCATTTCATTTTCATGTTTTAAACTTGTTTAAATCTTGGTCAAACCTAGGATTTGACCAAGATTCAAATAAGTAAAAACATGAAAATGAAAAGGTAAGCATCGATCCTTATTAGTCGCTCTAAAATGAAGCTTTGGGAGGTTTTTGAAATTTTCATGTTTGAAACCCAAAACCACTTCTCTTCATGCATGCTTGACTTCATAAGACATAGTTTAGGGTTAGGGGTAGATACATGATTTTTCTGGTTTGAACATGTCTAGACCTTGTTTATCAATTTGAATGCTTACTATATGACATAAGAAGGCTATGTGCTTTGGTTTTTCATTCTTACGATTTTTTTCTTAATTTTTATGCCCATTCGAATCTTGGTCAAATCCCAGGTTTGACCAAGATTTAAACAAGTTTAAAACATGACAATGAAAAGGTAATCAATCCTGGATCCTTCATAATTAATAAGTTAGTCTAATTAAAATGAAGCTTTTGGGAGGTTTTTGAAATTTTTGTGTTTGAAACCAAAAACCACTTCTCTTCATGCTTGACTTCATAAGATAGAGTTTAGGGTTAGGGGTAGATACATGATTTGTATTATTTGAATTGTCTTGACCTTATTTATCATCTTTTAAATGCTTACTATATATATGACATAAGAAGACTATGTGCTTTAGTTTTTCAATTTTCTGATTTTTTAATTTTATGCCCATTTGAATCTTGGTCAAATCCTAGGTTTGACAATGATTTAAACAAGTTTAAAATATGAAAATGAAAAGATAAGCATGGATCCTTCTTAGTCACTCTAAAATAAAGCTTTTGGGTGGTTTTTGAAATTTCCATGTTTGAAACCCAAAAGCACTTCTCTTCATGCTTGACTACATAAGACAGAGTTTAGGGTTAGGGGGTAGACACATGATTTTTCTTGTTTGAATATGTCTAGACCTTGTTTATCAACTTTAATGCTTACTATATGACATAAGAAAACTATGTGCTTTGTTTTTTCATTTTTTTATTTTTTTGGAATTTTGATGCACATTTGAATCTTGGTAAAATCCTAGGTTTGACCAAGATTTAAACAAGTATATAACATGAAAATGAAAAGGGAAGCATGTATCCTTCTTAGTCACTCTAAAATGAATTTTTTGGGAGTTTTTTGAAATTTCCATGTTTGAAACCCAAAACCATGCACTTCTCTTCATGCTTGACTTCATAAGATAGAGTTTAGGGGTTTGCGGATAGATACATGATTTGTCTAGTTTGAATAAGTCTAGACCTTGTTTATCAACTTTAATGCTTACTATATGACATAAGAAGACTATGTGCTTTCGTTTTTCATTTTTCTATTTTTTTATTTTATGCCCATTTGAATCTTGGTCAAATCCTAGATTTAACCAGGATTTAAACAAGTTTAAAACATGAAAATGAAAAGGTAAGCCTTGATCCTTCTTAGTCACACTAAAATGAAGCTTTTGGGATGTTCTTGAAATTTCCATGTTTGAACCCAAAACGACTTCTCTTCATGCTAGACTTCATAAGACAGAGTTTAGGGGTTAGCGGGTAGATACATGACTTGTCTAGTTTGAATAAGACTAGACCTTGTTTATCAACTTTAATGCTTACTATATGACATAAGAAGACTATGTGCTTTGGTTTTTCATTTTTCTATATTTTTATTTTATGCCCATTTGAATCTTGGTCAAACCTATATTTGACCAGGATTTAAACAAGTTTAAAACATGAAAATGAAAAGGTAAGCCTTGATCCTTCTTAGTCACACTAAAATGAAGCTTTTGGGATGTTCTTGAAATTTCCATGTTTGAAACCCAAAACGACTTCTCTTCATGCTAGACTTCATAAGACAGAGTTTAAGGTTTAGGGTTATAGATACATGATTTGTCTGGTTTAAATATGTATAGACCTTGTTTATCAACTTGAATGCTTACTATATGGCATAAGAAAACTATGTGCTTTGGTTTTTCATTTTTCTGATTTTTTTAAATTTTGATGCCCATCGAATCTTGGTCAAATCCTAGGTTTGACCAAGATTTAAACAAGTTTAAAACATGAAAATGAAAAGGGAAGCATGTATCCTTCTTAGTCACTCTAAAATGAATTTTTTGGGAGGTTTTTGAAATTTCCATGTTTGAAACCCAAAACCAGTTCTCTTCATGCTTGACTTCATAAGACAGAGTTTAGGGGTTAGGGGGTAGATACATAATTTGTATGGTTTGAATATGTCTAGACCTTGTTTATCAACTTTAATGCTTACTATATGACATAAGAACACTATGTGCTTTGGTTTTTCATTTTTCTGATTTTTAAATTTTAATGCCCATTTGAATCTTGGTCAAATCCTAGGTTTGACCAAGATTTAAACAAGTTTAAAACATGAAAATGAAAAGGGAAGCATGTATCCTTCTTAGTCACTCTAAAATGAAGTTTTTGGGAGGTTTTGAAATTTCCATGTTTGAAACCCAAAACCACTTCTCTTCATGCTTGACTTCATAAGACAGAGTTTAGGGGTTAGGGAGTAGATACATGATTTGTATGGTTTGAATATGTGTAGACCTTGTTTATCACCTTTAATGCTTACTATATGACATAAGAAGACTATGTGCTTTGGTTTTTCATTTTTCTGATTTTTTTTTAATTTTCTGCCCATTTGAATCTTGGTCAAATCCTTGGTTTGACCAATATTTAGACAAGTTTAACACGTGAAAACGAACTGATAATCCCATTTGTTGACTCATTTAACTAGTTAATCCCATTTGTTGACTCTCTGTTGACCAGGCACTTGAGGTAAAACTGAGTATATTGCACTAGCCAGTATTAGTACTCAAGGGGAAAACCGAGCACACAAAAAATGCTACAGTATAAGACTCGAGAGTATATCTAAATTTCCAGGGTTAGACTCGAGTACGCGTGTTGCGGTGCAGAAGTGGAAGACGTGCAATTGTTGACGGGTACTGACGCGAGTCGCGGTGCAGAAGTCGAAGACGTGCAATTGTGGACGCGTGTCGCGTTGCAGAAGCCCAAGACGTGCAGACGTTAAATGGTGGACGCGTAGGACGCGGGTCGCATTAACCACCCCTCGCCTTTATAGACGCCTCCTCGCACTATCTCTGTCACTCTCACTCGCTCATGCAACGCCGCCTCTCACGTCCCATCATCTTCTCCAAAGCAAAAACCCTCTCCCTCTCTGCAGGCGAGATGGACATGGAGAATGCGAATCCCATCGTCCATGACGCCGTCGGCTCCAAGCGCGACGCCTCCCTCTTCGACGTCGTCCCCTCAAAGGCCGTCGCCGCCGCCGGTGGCGGTCGTATCCCGCCGGGATGGGACCCCTATGAGCCGGTGCCGTACATCTCGCCTCCGAACCCCTACGACACCTTCATGGACGACCCATGGAACGAGGTAACTATGGTTTGCTCCCTTTTTTGTTCCCCCATTCCTTTTTGAACCCTATTTTTGCTGGTTCCCTAGTAACTATTAGTGCCGATCTGTAGATGGTTGAGTATTGGGTTAATATTTGCGCCGATTTTATTCCATTTTGCTTTGATCCCTTCTTGATTTCGTTTAAGATTTGGAGTTCGGCCGTTCGGTTAATTTATGCAAGTAATAATGGGATCTCAATCAGTTAATTTATGGGATCTCAGTCAGTTATTTTATGCAGGAATCAAAAGATATCAACCGTTTAATTTTGCAAATATTCTGGAATCTGTTCAAAATCAGATCTGGAATCTGTTTCTTTGCCTATGATGAATCGTTGGGCACAAATTTTTACAGAGTGGGTTCAGCGAACCATTGCTGTGTACAAATCTGTTGTGCATGAGCTATGGTTCGCTAACACCATCCCTGTAGACATATAATCGTGTCCACTCTAACTGAGGCTGGCTCTGTTTTTCCTTACTTTGTTATCATGCACGTTAGTCATCGTTGCATCTCATTCACTAATAGTTCCCGTTTGATATGGATCAGCTGTCTGGCAGCGACGTCGGCAGCGACGACGAGCACCATGACGTCAAGACTCGCCAGGTGCTGCGGAGGCTGCAGGTCGGCCAGTACGTCTCCTACTTCGCCAAGGGTGTCTACAGGTGCCCCTTCTGCACTAGGAGGCTCGGCCGCACTGACTTCAACTGCCTCCTCACGCATGCCGAGAACATCGGCAACACCAACCCCAAGGTCGGCGCGTCGGTGAACCCCCACTCCTTCCGCGCCAAGCACATGGCGCTCGGCATGCACCTCCGCAGCATCCAGCGGGTGGAGATCTCCGCCGGGCGCATGCCTCCGCTCAAGCCCAAGGCTCCCAAGGGGAGCAACAAGTGGAGGCAGATGGGGTAGGCGGAGTCCCGGACGTGTGCTGCTGCTGCTGCAAAGCAGCTTCTATTTTGTTGTTAGCTAGGGATCCCTTGTTGTTATGTTGTTAGTATGATGGTGTTGTGAAGAACCTCGAACCTGTTGGCTGCTGTGTATGCAGCTTATTATCTAGGGAGGGATCCCTATTATCTATCCCTATTCTACTGGAGTATATTTTGTTGGCCCTACTTTGTTTTCTCGATTTACTATTACTGCGAATTTGTCGTACGGAGTACATTACCCTGGAGATTTGCTTCTAGATTTAACTACATACATATGGACCAGAGGGAGTACTAGATTTGCTGCCATATTGGGCAAACAACGAGGGCCAAAAGGCACAAATAATTGAAGAAAGACAGAAATGCAAGCTTCTCTAGATTTGATACTAATTTGGTTAATAAAGACAAAGAGACAGAGGGGGAAAAGGTGCTCTTAAAAATGCCAATTCGCGCCGAGAGAGACAGAACCCAGCTCCTGCTCACGTACAACCAAACGCGGTCTCGTCCTGTCCCACGCGGTCCCTTTCTACTAGCCCCACACGTCAGCACGGAACGGTCAACTAAACTGGAATCCTCCCGTCTGAGCTCCTTCTGCGGGTTACAAATAAGGGCTTGGCGAAAACTGAGGAAAAACATAAGGCAATCTTATTGACTAATATAGCTGTTTAATTAATAAAAGGATTAGCTACAACGTGCTCAGTTTGCCCATTTATTAAGGTATAAGACTGGCAGGAGAGAAAGTAATCGCTAGTTTCCTCATTTTGCCCCTGCATGCTCGCACGATTAAAGCTCCTTCCGCACGCGCTGGACTCCTCGTTTCCTTAAACCTCCTCGTTTCTCGGGATAGACCAACAGTTTTTCAGGATCTTGGGGTTTTTTTTTGACAATCAATACCACATATATTCATAGCAAAAATAGTACATGGTAGAGGGCTACATGACGACTAGATATATCACCAAAAAAGGTGATGCATGTCTCCTTCACCAAAACAGCTGAAACAAGTACACGAACGCAAGTACACCACCATAATAATACTACTACATTAACACAAGTACGAGTAATAAAGTAAGAGTACTACTCCCTCTAATCTAATTTAAACCAAAATAAAACTTAAACTTCATCCTAAATTTGAACTAGTGCCTCGTCCTCGTTCTTCGCTCATTTTCTGATCCAAGACGGCGCAGAGTGCCAGAGTGCATGGCACGGAACTCTTCATCGGTGGCATGCCATGGGCATGTCACCGGATGCATGATTTTTTTCGCAATGTTTTAAATTTGAATTTAGGCCGCATGTCACACGGTGACATGCAAAAGGTGCATGTCACCTGGTGGTGGTAGGCAACTACCCTCATTTACGGCGGCGTAGGCGACTGGACGCCGCGTGGCCAGCCGCTGCCTCGTGGCCGCCTCGGTTTCCACGCGGGAGACCATTAAACGCCGACGACCAACCTTCCCGCGTCACGGTTAGCGACTATGACTATAAGGGCAAAACGCTAAACTCTCTCGTTCCATTCACTTTCTTCCTCTCTCCACCTAACAAACATTTGTTCGTCGCTCTCTCCTCCAGCAATGTCTTCAAAATTCAGGTCGTCGGCGGTCAAGTACGCGGAGAAAAAACGCCGGCTCGAAATTTCGAGAGACGCTTCCAGAAACCAAGTGGGCTCGCCGTCGCCGCCGCCGCCGCCGAAACGCGTCCGTGCTGTGCTCACCGGGTTAGTTTCCTTCGCCATGTACTTTCGTTTCTTTCGTCGCTCTCTCCTCCAGCAATTAATGTGTTCAAACTTCAGGTCGCCGGCGGTCAAGTACGCGGATAAAAAACGCCGGCTCGAAATTTCGAGAGACGGTTCCAGAAACCAAGTGGGCTCGCCGTCGCCGCCGCTGCCGCCGCCGCCGAAACGCGTCCGTGCTGTGCTCACCGGGTTAGTTTCCTTCGCCATGTACTTTCGTTTCTTCTTGCCCGGGCTCAAGCTCTTTAAGAGTCTCTATGGTTATACATCTTAAAGGGTTGGAAGTTCCAACGACGCCCCTACTGCACCAACTTCCACGACCAAGGAATCATCGTCGTCCGATGATTTCAACCCGGCCCTACCCCGGCGAAATGAGGTAGCACCAAGCACTGTGTAGTTATCTTCTTCTTCTTCTTCTTCTTCTTCTTCTTCTTCTTCTTTGCGCTTACTTGCTACCGATGATTTCGCCCTGAAGGAAGCGGCGCCGACTATCGACACCACTGTCGCCATCTTGATGGAAAAAAACGAGGAGCTCAGCTTAGAGTGTGATCGCCTCCGAGACGATTTGGCTGCCAAGAAGAAGAATTCGAAAACTCTTGTGGAGCTCATTTGCAGCCTTCGAAATGAGCGCGATATGTTGAAGAACGAGCTGATTAAGCAGAAAGAGAGGAACATTGCATCAGCGGAGAAAGCCAGCAGCATACTCAAGACTGTGTGCCTCGACAGAGACAAGTCTGATATAGAGTACAAAATCCTTCTTCAGGATAAAGTACAGCTCCAAAAGTTGAACCTTGAATATGCTGACATCGCCATCCTTGCCCTTCTCGAGAGGCAGAAGGCACAAGATAAGTTGATGCACCTGATGTTGGAGAGCTGCAGTGAAAGAGAAGAGACATTGAAAGAAGTGAGCAGTTTGGTGGGATACATGAGTGACGTCGGGCGAACTTCGCAGAATCCGCCCCGGCTGAGCTCAAATTCCAGCGGAACCAGCTTTCAGCAATGCATGTTAGGCGCACCTACAACTTCTACTCATTGATTAGAGGTCGCACGACATGGCATTTTCCCTCGAAATAGTAGTACTGTACTAATAGTTGTACTACTTAATATGTACCTTTTTGTAAAATAATTTCTTACATGTATTAGAAACTACCCCTCTCGTTTCTGGATGCACCCGGGACATTGTCATCCGGCCCTCTTCTGGACAAACCCCCTCGGGAAGGGCGGTATATTTTGCACATTTCGCTACTAGTACTTCTAATTCCACCGCTTATTTTTCTAATCCGTTAAATCGTTAATTGGATGACCAACTGATGGAAGCTGCGATAGATTAGACCAACAAGTGGTGAATTGTGCAAAAGATATGTCCGTGTTTTATGCAAAAGAGTGATATGGGGATCTGGTGGAATCTTGAATTTCCTCTTCAGTGGTAGGCATGCTTCACTTATAGCTGGAGTACATTGCGGACCTGGTGCATTTCGTCAGTACCGATCAGCTATTTTTGCTTATCCGGGAAGAAAAGGTAGTACTAGCCTTTTCTGTGAGATGTCTTTTCAGTGCTACGGAGTTGTCTGTTCACTGCTTGCTTTGTCTGTCGGTGACTTTGCCAAGCTGACTTTGCCATGACTTTGGGTGACTGATATGTGGACCACAGTTGTAAGTGACTCAAAGTCACTGACTTTGGGGACTCGTGAATGCTTCGTATATTTCTGACGGTTTCTGAATTATGTACTCCGTACAACTTTTGTAATATTGGTCAAACTAGTTTTGACCAGGGTTTGTGTAGGGTGTTTTTTTTTTGGTTGGTCCAAATGGTGTTGTGTGGTCCAAATGTGATGTATCATCACACCACCATGTGCCCCCCTCCCCCCACCCCACCCCTAGGTTTTGGTAATGCCATTCTGATACATGCTTCTTAGAAGGAGTACATTTTTTCCGTTAGGGCATGACAATTTTGAAAAATTCAAAAAAAAATGGGAAGACAGAATGGTAACATCATTTTCCATGTGATGATGCACCCCTGTGCCAAATTTTGGTTCATTTTAAGAATGTAAGGTGACAAATTACTCGAGGAAGCTAGTTGGAGTAGACGGGCATGATCGGATTGGCATAGGCGATTTATTTTTTGAAGGATGTTATTTTTCATAGACAATATCTGACACAAAAAATAAAATGTTAAGGTCTCATATTATTCTGAATGATTTTGAATTACTTATGACGTTTGGAAGTATTGGTATACATGAGTCCCACATGAAGTTAAATGGTCCAAAAAAAAGTTTCGTACACGTCTCCCAGAAAGTGGAAAGTCGAGTACATGCATGACTTCACGCGTCCACTACTGGATACAGGGAGTCAGAGGCTATAACATAATCGGCCTCATCATCTCTCGCGAGCTCGTCCTCTCCACTCCCCCAACTTGCCTCCCCCACACTGTGAAAACCCCCCATCCACTCACCGCACCTCTGAGGCATCGACTTTCCCGTTTCCAACCACAACAGCATGAAGATAGGTATTGCATACGAGGCGGAGCAATAGGCGACCGCCCACGCAGAGGATGCCTCTACGGTAGTGGCCGTCGTGGTGGGTGAGGCTTCACCGGGCACCCAAGCCGCTCGTCTCCTCTGCTTGTCGGATT
The DNA here is from genome assembly GCA_030979885.1 of Lolium multiflorum. Lineage (NCBI taxonomy): Eukaryota > Viridiplantae > Streptophyta > Magnoliopsida > Poales > Poaceae > Lolium > Lolium multiflorum. Next base: position 340,922,901 of record CM061749.1, read on the forward strand.
CTTCGACCTCGGTCGAAATGGGCATCCTGGCCGTCACGACGGGTGAGGCTTCACCGGGCACCCATGCCGCTCGTCTCCTCTGCTTGTCTGGTTCTTCGACCTCGGTCGAAACGGGCGTCCTGGCCGTCGAGCAGAAGGTGGATACCAACGTTGTTTATCCCGCCGAAGATGTGCACGGCGTTGCAGGCCACCACGGCGAGGTCTTCCTAGGCCCGATGCTGGACGCGAACCTCGACCCCTTCGACGATTTCGGCCCAAACGTTCAGTTCCAGGAGGATGTTGAGGGTGATGACGAGGAGGTACTTCTCTTTTACCGAAACTGTCCCAACCCTCTTTGTGTCATATTGCTGTTCACATGGTTTGCACGAGCCTGGTTCTTGATTGATTTGATATCCTACCTTGTTCTTGTAGATGTAATTGATTCTACGATTCGTAAGATCAGATTCTAGTTTAATTTCGACTAATCTGCCATGTAGTCATATAATCAATTTATGTGTTCATACTTAGTGGACTTGCAATTGTTGTGGCTAATGTTCATGGTTGTTCATAGGGTTTCTCATGATTTATTACGATTTCTTCTGCCATTTACTTGTTCTACACATTTAATTTTAGGGTTTCTAAGGTTTGATTATGTTAGTGGAGTATTTATTCGATCTGTCATAAAAAACCTGATTATGTAGTACTTAATAATTCATAGGAGTATTCTGATGACATGGACAACAACAAGGTGCGCAGGGACCGGAAAAGCCGCTATGTTCTCAAGCGGCTGAAGGGTGGTGAAATTCGTTTCTGCATGCGCGGGGAGCTATTTTGCCCATTATGTGGCAAATTTCTCTAGAAGGACATCCACAGCCTGATCCAACATGCGATGGGTGTAGGCCTAAGTACATAGGGGGAAACACCGCCCTGCAACCAAGGCCAAGTACGCATCATATGGCCTCTTCCTCCAGAATTACGTCTTGCCTAGCTTGCTCCACGTCAACGCCCCTGCTGCTGGCCCTCATGCTCCTGGTCATGTTTAAAGTTCATATGTGTAATCTTAATCCCTTTGGAAGTTCAGCATTAAACTCTACTAGTACAACCGTGGTGGTCTTGTGATGTAGTACTCTTTTGATGCATTTGTGATGTAGTAGTACTTTTTTTGAAATGATATAGTACTATCTAAGAAAAGTACTCCCTCCGATTCACATTCATTTCACATCAAGAAATATGGATCAGAGCGAGGGAGTAAATTAAACATGGCATCTCGTGCATGAAGCTTGACATATCGATCAGGTTGGCTAGAATAGCAATACAATGTTGCTCATTAGGCAAATGCATGCCATGTACGATAGTATACATCCAGTAAAGAAGTCTATACTGACATAAAAAAACTACTTTGGGGATGAGAGTCAATTGGGGCATCTACAATATAGAAAATCTTGCTCGTAGATGATTTTGGCTAAGAGGGTTTTACTCACATTACACGTGCCACTTTCCTTGTCTGCAAAACAAGTTCCAATAAAGGGAGAGGAAAGAAGAGGGTATTGTGGGCGAGATTGAACACCTTTTTTATGTGTTAATCTGAGGCCTCGTTTAGATGAGGATTTCGACTTATGCCTAACAGCTCAACACATCCACAAATAACTCTGCTTGCGCACACCACCGTTCATTAAAAATAACAATATTAGCTCGCAAGATTAAGAACAAAGTGAATTTAAGTAACTTGGTAAGCTTTTCAAGCAATATATTCAGAGAAAGAGCACACATGTTCGGCTCAAAATAATCATAAGAGAAGAACAATAAATCTAAGACACCACATGGATTCATACCTTGAGTCGACGCTGGCTCGTAGAAGGGCGGCCGCGCCTCGAGGATGCCGGGGACGTCTCCACCTCGGTCTCACATGTGACTGCTTATCGGCGGGTGGTGCGCCGCGCCATGTAGAAGATCTATCAAGAGATGAGAGCCCGATGACGCTACCGACGCCTCAACCTTGATAGCACCGACTTGTTGCTCCGCACCGAGATGCGCCACGTGCAAGATTTAGCGGATGCACTAATTTTAGAGATATGTCATGATCATTGTAACAAATTTCAACGTGATGATGATTTGATCTTGTACTCGGCCTTGAACATAAGAACTAGTACAATCTCACCTTTTTTTATCATTATCCTTTGCGAGATTTAGCGGTTGCGCCAAATTCAGAGAAATATCATGATCATGGTAACACAATTTTCAATATAATGATGATTTGATGTTGCACTCGACCTTGAACATAAGTACTAGTACGGTCTCACAAATTTGTATCATTATACTTTGCAAGTTTTAGTGGATGCGCCCATTTTCAGAGGTAGATCATGATCATGGTAAGTTGGTAACAAATTTTCAACGTGATGATGATTTGATTTTGCACTCGGCCTTGAACAGAGGTACTAGTACGGTCTCACAATTTTTTATCATTATACTTGGACGGTGGCCAAATTCAAAATCTCATAGCGGCAAAACTTCCCGCCCACAAAATACAAAAATTTCACACGCTTCCAAATTCCCATTCTACCCCTGTGGAGATGGCAGCAAAGTCGGTTGGTGGGGGGGTCTGCCCGTCATTTTTTGGATCACCACCTCCCTAGCCCGGAAACCCTCCCAAAAAAAATTCATTTCCCTCAGACCACCCACCGGAACTTCCCAAGTCCCTCTCTCCCACCTCCACGACCACCGCACCGGAACATCCCCGCCGGACTTCCCTGGCCTACCCGAGGCCTCGCGATCCTCGTCATCCGGCTGCCTGCCGGAGCCGCTTCATCGACGCCGTCATCAACCGGACCGGATCATCCCCGCCGAACCTCGAAACCATATGCTCATCCAGCAGTCTACCGCAGTCGCTTCAGCTGCGGTATCGTCCACCCCGCCGGAGCCGCTTCGCCGGATCCGTCGTCCACCGCATCGGATCTTGCTCACCGACACCGCTGTGCATGAACCGGATCTGCTTCACCGGCGCAGTGCATGATCTAAACTCTTCTACTGTCGCTTTTCTATTGCTTGCCTGCAAGTTCTTGTTTAATCTTGGGGGAACCTGTTTGTGCTAACGACGCGCCGTTACATTTTTGCAGATGAGATGAGTAACCATGAAGTGTAATGGCCGTCTCTCCAACCCCAAGTAGCACATGTAGCGTACTTCATCACCGGATCTATCAACCCCAGGAAGATCTGCTGTGACTCCCACAGAGTGCTTCTCCTAATGTAAGTCCCTTGTTTTAGCGCCATGTTCTGGGTTCAGATTCTTGTTTGTCTGAAGCTCTTTTAGTTCATTCCTAGCTATGACCGTAACACGTTGCTATTTTCTACTTCATTGCTAACTTTAAGCGATTGAACATTTTGGTTTGCATTCCCTGCTCTGTAGATGTAGCCATCATAACTTCTATCTTGCTCAGTCGTTGTTACAAAAATTATAGGTATTATAGTAACATCCTGCTATTATTTAGTTCATGGCCAATTTTAAGTAATTGCACATGTTGGTTCGCATTCCCTGCTCTATAGCTTTTGGCATCGTAACTTCTATATTTGGTTTACATTCCCTGCTCTGTAGATCTAGCCATCATAACTTTATCTTGCTCAGTCGTTGTTACAAAAATTATGGCCTGCTACTATGTTGTTTGTGCCAATTTTTTACTCCATGAACATGTTGGCTTGCATTCCCTGTACTACAGGTGATGCCATTGTTTTGTATCTAGTTCATTGTAAGCTAACAAAGTAAGGACTTAGTTTGGCATGCTATCACTCTGCTATCTAGCCTGTAGTACAAATAAACTTGTCATACTACTAGATAATAATTTTGCGTGCCATCTTGTTCTTCAAAAGCTGCATTATTGACTTGTTTCTCTGACTTGGCATGACGCTCACATATGGAAAGCTGAACATATTGGTTTGCATTCCCTCTTATACAAGTTCACAGGTGATCCCACTATATTCTGTATCTGGTCCATCCTAAGCTCCAGCATTAACTATCCTCTATGTGTTGCTCATTACAAGTTTATATCCCGAAACATCTTGATTTGCATCCCCTTCACTATAAGTTCAGGAGTATTATTTAGTTCACGGCCAAAATGAAGTAATTGCACTTGGCACATGTTGGTTCACATTCCCTCCTCTTTAGCTTTTGCCATCGTAACTTCTATTTTTGGTTTACATTCCCTGCTCTGTAGATGTAGCCATCATAACTTCATCTTGCTCAGTCGTTGTTACAAAATTTATAGCCTGCTACTATGTTGTTCATGCCAATTTTGTACTCCCTGAACATGTTGGTTTGCATGGGACTCGACAGTAGTAAGTCTGCTGTTTCATTCTAACATGCTCTGTTATATTGGCTGTTGGTATGCGGCATGCACTCTTTGTTTGCTTATTGTGCGCATTACAATGATCTTGTTATAACGACGAAATGATGAGTTCCAAATTCTTTGGCAAACAATATTGTAGTGTCTTTGCCTTTCCATTGTTGCTGTCTTAACTTGTAATGTCTTTGTTTCAGATATAGGTGCTGCATGGACAACTTAAAAGATTGCCGGATCGCTTCATTGTATTGCTAGGTTTAATTACCATTCAATTTCTCTGGGTTCTGTAATATTTTTTTCAATGCCTTGCAGCTGATGTAATATTTAGTTAGTTTTTATAGTTCTTTCGCGCATTTTTTCTTTGGTGCTTGTGGTAAGTGAGGCTATCCGACAGAAATCAATGTTGCGTAAATATTCTCAGTATCTAAATCACGAATTCCCATCCCTTAAACGGCCCAATTAATCGAAATCACATATGTGCCTGCCCGCAAAATCCTAAAGCGCATATTATGCCGGCATATAAACAGCAACTAAACGGGCTGGCCCACTTACTTCTTGGGCCAGCCCATGTGAGTTACGGTGGACCCCACACTCTAATTGGGCTGGCCCACTTGCTTTAAGGTGGACCCCACCCACTACTGGGCCGGCCCATAATTAGTTGGGCAGCCCATTTGCTTTTGTGGTGGACCCCACATACTAAATGGGCCGGCCCTTCAAGAGGAAAGTGGGACCCACTGTGTTTTTGGCCCGGCCCACTATCTTGTGTTGCCCACTTGCAATGGGGACCCCACATACTAGGCCCTTTAACAGGAAAGTGGGGCCCACCTGTGCTTTTGGCCCGGCCCACTATCTTGTTGGGCCGGCCCACTTGCTATATGGTGGTCCCACATGGTAAATGGGCCGGCCCTTTAATAGGAAGGTGGGACCCACCTGTGTTTGGCCCGCCCACTATCTGTTGGGCCGGCCCACTTTCTATATGGTGGACCCCATAACAAATGGCCCGGCCCATTAACAGGAATGTGGGACCCACATGTGTTTTTGGCCCACCCACTATCTTGGTGGGCCAGCCCACTTGCTATATTATGGACCCCACATACTAAATGGGCCGGCCCTTTAACAGAAGGTGGTCCCACCTGTGTTTTTGGCCCGCCCCACTATCTTGTTGGGCCGGCCCACTTGCTATATGGTGGACCCCACATACTAAATGGGCCGGCCCTTTAACAGGATAGTGGGACCCACCATGTGTTTTTGGCCCGGCCCACTAGCTTGTTGGGCCGGCCCACTTACTATATGGACCCCACACTAAATGGTAGGCCTTTTAACGGGATAGTGGGACCCACCGTGTTTTGGCCGGCCCACTTGCTTCTTGGGCGGCCGATTCTTATGGGGACCCCACATGTTAAATGGGCCGGCCCATTTAACTTTTGACCAGTCAACATTAGAGGTTAGGCCCGGCCCACGTAACTAATGGACCAGCCCAGCTATATAGTTGACCGGTCAAACTATGTCATCTGGCCCGGCCCGCTTAAGACGTGGCAGGCCTCGTGTGGGCCTACCATCTACCACGGGGTTTCAGCCGGTTAACGCCGTTAACTGCCAGTTAACGGCGTCTGCCACGTGTCAGTTTGCATGACGTCAGCAGTCAACGGGCTCCCGGAAACACTTCCGCAACGGTCCGATTTTCCGTGGCGGAAGGCGCCCAAGCGCGACGGACGAAAAAATCGTCGTTGGACTTTGCCGACGCAGTATCGACAACGAACCCATATCGTCGGGTTAGGGCCCATAGCGACGAATGCCCCTTAGTTGACGATTTTGGGACGTTGTCTATCAGAACTTTTCTAGTAGGGATGATACATGAAATTTGGAGTGATTTAGTCATACTCCTGCCTAGGCGTATAATATGCATACTCGTAGTCTTCATAGTCGCCGCCGTTGTACTGGTAGTCGTCGCCTTCTAAGTTGCCGCCGTCGTCGTCGCTGCTGTCGTCGCTGTCGTCGGGCGGCGCTCGTGGCTCGAACTGAGGGTAGCGCAGGCGGGGGATATCGCCGGCCGTGATGTAGTCCATGACGCTCTGCAGAGTCCGGCCGTACCACCATAGCCGACGGCCGGCCTCGTGGAAGTTCCCAGGAGGCAGACCGTCCTCCTCATACCTGGCGAGCGCCCTCTCACGCCGATTGATGAAGAAGGCGTCCCAAGTATGCTGGTTATCGGGATGCCAGCGGGGATTCATCCGCTGCTCCGGCGTGAGGTCGAGGTAGTAGTGGTTCGTGATGGCCGCCCGGCGCGCAGTACCCTGAGGGACGGGAGGGACCGGCACGCCGCCGGCGCTTAGGCTCCAGCCGGCGGGGACGCGGTAGCCCGGTGGGCAAGGGTAGTTCGAGGCGCAAAGCTCCTCCACCTGCTGGTAGGTTAGAGTGGGTGCGGTGGAAGCCATGAGAGAGTGATGAGAGATTGTAGAGATGTGATAATGCTGGCCAAGCCGGGCAACATATATGTAGTGAGAAATGGCGGGAAAAATGGGAGCGGGAAGACAGGAGGCGGGAAGAAAGTGGCGGGAAGAAAGTGGCGGGAAGAAAGAGGCGGGAAGAAATTGGCGGGAAGAAAGAGGCGGGAAGAAATTGGCGGGAAGAAATTGGCGGGAAGAAATTGTCTGAATTGATATATTATTTGTATTTTAAGATTTTTAAATGAATTAGTTTTATTTTTCTTTATTTTTTGATATAATATTTGTATTTTTAACATTTTGAAATGAATTAGTTTTATTTTTTTGAATTTTTTGATATACTATTTGTATTTTTAACATTTAGAAATGAATTAGTTTTATTTTTCTGAATTTTTTGATATATTATTTGTATTTTAATATTTTGAATTGAATTAGTTTTATTTTTCTGAATTTTTTGATATATTATTTGTATTTTTAAGATTTTGAAATGAATTAGTTTTATTTTTCTGAATTTTTTGATATATTATATGTATTTTTAAGATTTTGAATTGAATTAGTTTTATTTTTTTGAATTTTTTGATATATTATATGTATTTTTAACATTTTGAACAAGAAAGCATTTGAAAAATGCCTTAGTCGCGGTTGGCCTCCCAAACCGCGACTAAAGGTATTCGAGGAAGCAGCCTGAGGACCTTTGGTCGCGGTTGGTGTGGCCAACCGCGACTAAAGGGGGTCCTTATATATCCTGCAGCGCAACCGCCGCCCGATCCTTCTTCTTCTCCGTTTCGTCGCGTCCATCGCCGCCTGTCGTCTCGCGCTCGTCGTCGCCGCGCTCGTTTCGCGCCGGTGCCTTTGCCGCTCTCGTTGCATCGCGCCGGAAAGTGCTGTCGTTTCGCTGTCGAACCGCGCTGCTGCAGCGACGCTGCGCGTTGCGGCGCTGCGCCACCACACACTGCAGGGTTACCGCGCCGCGCGCCACACACACCCGCGGCGCTTACTCACATCGCCGGCGCCATCAACACAAGGCTTACGGGCGTGCCCACCACACGGAGAGAGAGGGCCGGGCGCCAAGACACGCGCGCCTCTCAATTATTTTTTTGTTTTTTTAGACTTAACAATTTTTTTAATTAATTTAACTTTAATTTTAACTTAACCAAAAATTAACTTATAATTGATTTAATAAAAAATCTTGACTAAACTTAATAAAAAATCTCCCTCTTTCCCTTTTACTTAACTAAAAATTAACTTCACTAAAATTTTGTGAGGATAAAAAATTGACTTAATAAAAAATCCTCAGCTGATACGTCTCCAACGTATCGATAATTTCTTATGTTCCATGCTACTTTATTGATGATACCACATGTTTTATGCACATTATATGTCGTATTTACGCATTTTCCGGAACTAACCTATTAACAAGATGCCGAAGAGCCAGTTGCTTTTTGTCTGTTTTTGGTTTTAGAAATCCTAGTAAGGAAATATTCTCGGAATTTGACGAAATCACCTCCCAGGGTCCTATTTTTGCACGGAGCTTCCAGAAGACCGAAGGGGAGTCGAAGTGGGGCCACGAGGTGGCCAGGGGATAGGGCGGCGCGGTCCAGCCACGGCGCGGCCTGCCTCCTCGGGCCCCTCGTGCCGCCTCTTGACCTGCCCTTCGCCTACTTATAGCCTCCGTCGCGAAACCCCCGTACCGAGAGCCACGATACGAAAACCTTCCGGACGCCGCCGCGAATCCAATCTCGGGGGATTCAGGAGATCCGGCACCCTGACGGAGAGGGGATTCATCTCCGGAGAATCTTCATCTCCATGATCGCCTCCGAGTGATGAGTGAGTAGTTCACCCCTGGACTATGGGTCCATAGCAGTAGCTAGATGGTCGTCTTCTCCTAATTGTGCTTCATTGTTGATCTTGTGAGCTGCCTAACATGATCAAGATCATCTATCTGTAATACTATATGTTGTGTTTGTCGGGATCCGATGAATAGAGGATGCTATGTTATGGTGATTATCAATCTATTGTTTATGTGTTGTTTATGATCTTGCATGCTCTCCGTTATTAGTAGAGGCTCTGGCCAAGTTTTTGCTCTTAACTCCAAGAGGGAGTATTTATGCTCGATAGTGGGTTCATGCCTTCATTGACACCTGGGACAGTGAAAGTTCTAAGGTTGTGATGTGCTGTTGCCACTAGGGATAAAACATTGATTCTATGTCTAAGGATGTAGTTGTCGATTACATTACGCACCATACTTAATGCAATTGTCTGTTGCTTTGCAACTTAATACTGAATGGGGTTCGGATGATAACCTGAAGGTGGACTTTTTAGGCATAGATGCAGGTGGATGGCGGTCTATGTACTTTGTCGTAATGCCCGGATTAAATCTCACTATATTTATCATATCATGTATATGCATTGTTATGCCCTTCTCTATTTGTCAATTGCCCGACTGTAATTTGTTCACCCAACATGCTTTATCTTATGGGAGAGACACCTAGTGAACTGTGGACCCCTGGTCCTATTCTTTACATCGCACAATTCCGCAATACTTGTTTTACTGTTTTCTTGCAAACAATCATCTTCCACACAATACGGTTAACCTTTGTTAAGCATGATTGACAACCTCACTGTTTCGTTGGGACAAAGTACTTGGGTTGTGTTGTGCAGGTTCCACGTTGGCGCCGGAATCCCTGTTGTTGCGCCGCATCACATTTCGCCACCACCTTCAACGTGCTTCTTGCTCCTCCTGGTTCGATTAAACCTTGGTTTCTTTCTGAGGGAAAACTTGCTGTGCGCATCATATCTTCCTCTTGGGGTTCCCAACGAACGTGTGAGTTACACGCCATCAAGCTCTTTTAAGGCCGGTTGGGAGATCAAGACACGCTGCAAGGGGAGTCTCCACTTCTCAATCTCTTTACTTTGTTTTTTTCTTGCTTTATTTTATTTACTACTTTGTTTGCTGCTCTAAACAAAACACAAAAAAATTAGTTGCTAGTTTTACTTTATTGCCTTGCTCTCTATATCAAAAACACACAAAAATTAGTTACTTGCATTTACTTTATCTAGTTTGTTTTATTTATTGTTGCTAAAATGAATACCCCTGAAAATACTAAGTTGTGTGACTTCACAAATGCAAATAATAATGATTTCCTATGCACACCTATTGCTCCACCTGCTACTACAAGTAATTCTTTGAAATTAAACCTGCTTTACTGAATCTGTTATGAGAGATCAATTTTCTGGTGTTAGTTCTGATGATGCTGCTGCCCATCTCAATAATTTTGTTGAACTTTGTGAAATGCAAAAGTATAAGGATGTAGATGGTGATATTATTAAATTGAAAGTGTTTCCTTTCTCATTAAGAGGAAGAGCTAAAGATTGGTTGCTATCTTTGCCTAAGAATAGTATTGATTCATGGACTAAATGTAAGGATGCTTTTATTGGTAGATATTATCCTCCCGCTAAAATTATATCTTTGAGAAGTAGCATAATGAATTTTAAGCAATTAGATACTGAACATGTTGCTCAAGCATGGGAGAGAATGAAAACTTTGGTAAAGAATTGCCCAACCCATGGACTGACTACTTGGATGATCATCCAAACCTTCTATGCACGAAATTTTTGGATTCAGCTGCAGAGGTACCTTTATGTCCATCACTTTGGGGGCGGCTACAAAACTTCTTGATGATATGATGATAAATTACTCCGAATGGCACACGGAAAGAGCTCCACAAGGTAAGAAGGTAAATTCTGTTGAAGAAACCTCTTCCTTGAGTGATAAGATTGATGTGATTATGTCTATGCTTGTGAATGGTAGATCTAATGTAGATCCAAATAATGTTCCTTTAGCTTCATTGGTTGCTCAAGAAGAAAATGTTGATGTGAATTTCATTAAAAATAATAATTTCAACAACAATGCTTATAGGAACAATGGAAAGGATGCTACAAATTGAAAGATCCACTAAAAACTTTATGCAATCACAATATGAGCAAAATCAATTGTTTACTAAAACTATGAATGAACAATCTACCTTGTTGAAAAATATAGGAAATCAACTTGAAAACTTGAATAGGGAGATTTCTGGTCTGCAAACTAAAATTTCAAATGCTGAAACCCGAATCTCATACATGTCCGCATCACAATCCTCTTTAATTAATAAAATGGCTGCTAAACCTGATGATATTGATAATAAGATTACTACTACAGCAAATGCCATTCAAGTTAGAATTAATGAGAATATAAGATTAATGGCTGAACTGCGTGCTAGGTGGGATAGAGAAGAAAATGAAAAACTAGCTAAAGAGAATAATGTAGCTAAAGTTTGGACTATTACCACCATTAGTAATGATAATGATTCACATGTTGTTGCACCTCCTACTATCAATGGTAAAATAATTGGTGTTGGCAATGTTTCTACTCCTAGTGCAAAGCGTACAAAACTGCCAAATAAAACTGCTGAAACTGCATGATAAAACTGCTGAAATTTTTTCCAACCTTGGGAACAATGATCCCATTGCTGTAGCTCATAATGATTTAGATTTTTATGATTGCCATCTCTGCAGTTATAAAGTTCTTACAAAAATTTGCTAAAAGTCCTAATGCTAGTGCTACAAATTTAGCCTTTACAAACATATTACAAATGCTCTGATAAAAGCTAGAGAAGAGAAACTAAACTTGAAACTTCTATTCCTAGAAAGTTAGAAGATGATTGGGAGCCCATCATTAAAATGAAATTCAATGACTTTGAATGTAATGTTTTATGTGATCTTGGTATTTAAGTTATGCCTAAAAAAGATTTATGATATGCTTGACTTGACAGCTACCATTGAAGAATTGTTATTTGGATGTTAATCTGGCCGATAATGTTAAAAAGAAACCTTTGGGGAGGATTGATAATGCGGTTAACAATAACCCTGTCCCCGTTGATTTTGTTGTCTTTGATATTGTGCATCCTGTCCTATTGTGTTGGGAAGACCTTTTCTTCAACTATTGGTGCTATTATTGATATGAGGGAAGGTAATATTAAATATCAATTCTCTCAAGAAAGGTATGGAACACTTCAGAAAGAGAATGAAGTTGCCTTGATTCTTGCTTTATTAGAACAAGTTACATGTTGATGTTTTTACTCTCATGTTACTTGATTTGCACCTTTTCGCTTAATGGGAAGGCGTTAAAGAAAAGCGCTTATGGGAGACAACCCATATTTTTACTACAAGTATTTTGTTTTATATTTGAGTCTTGGAAGTTGTTTACTACCGTAGCAACCTCTCCTTATCATGTTTTGTGCTAAGTAAAGTTTCTATGTTAAAGTTGATGTTTATTTGGGATCGCTGTGCAGAAACAGCATTGCTGTCTGGCACGAATCTGGGCACTGTAGAAAATTCGACAAAATCTGCCAATTTACGAGCGTGATCCTGATATGTACGCAACTTTCATTAGTTTTGAGTTTTTCCACCTGAGCAAGTCTGGTGCCATTTAAAATTATTTTTACTTGGGATCGTTCTCGTTAACAGATTGCTCTTTTATTTCGTATTGCCTTTGCTATGTTCGGATGAATTTCTTTGATCCATTAATGTCCAGAGCTTTGCAATGTCTAGAAGTGAAAAGAATGTTTGTGTCACCTCTGAATGTGTTATTATGCACCAACCCTCTAATGAGTTTGCTTGAAGTTTGTGTGGAACTTTTCAAGGGTCAAGAGAGGAGTATGATATACTATGATCAAGAGGAGTGAAAGCTCTAAGCTGGGGGATGCCCCCGTGGTTCACCCTGCATTTTTAAGAAGACTCAAGCATCTAAGATTGGGGATGCCCAAGGCATCCCCTTCTACCTATTAACATCATCGAAGTTCCTCCAAACTATATTTTTATTCAGCCAATCTTGTGTTCTTTACTTGGAGAGTCGGCTTGTTTTTGTTTTTGTTTTTGTTGAATAAATGGATCCCAGCATTCACTTTGTGGGAGAGGACACGTCCACACAGATAAGTGGACAATGAGTCCTTAGGCCTTACCATAATGTCTAAGGCGAAGTTTCTTCTTCAATGAAAAGGCGTTGGAATTGGAAAATGCTACATGTAGTAATTCTAAAATGTTTTGGATAAGTGATATTTTGCAATTGTTGTGCTCATGTTTAAGCTTTTGCATCATATGCTTTGCACCTATTAATGAAGAAATACACAGAGCTTGCTAAAATTTGATTTGCATATTTGGCTCTAAGGTCTAGATAATTTCTAGCATTGAGTTTGAACAACAAGGAAGACGGTGTAGAGTCTTATAATGTTTACAATATGTCTTTTATGTGAGTTTTGGTGCACCTGCTCATCCTTGAGTTTGCTTCAAACACCATGCTAGCCTAAACTCGTATCGGAGGGAAATACTTCTCATGCATCCAAAATCCTTGAGTCAACCACTATGCCATTTGTGTCCACTATACCTACCTACTACATGGTATTTCTCTGCCATTCAAAGTAAATTGTTTGAGTGCTACCTTTAAAATTCCATCATTCACCTTTGCAATATATGGCTCGTGGGACAAAATAGCCTTAAAAACTATCGTAGTATTGAATATGTACTTGTGCACTTTATCTTTTATTAAGTTGCTTGTTGTGCGATAAACATGCTTCTGGGGAACGCCATCAACCATTGTTGAATATCATGTGAGTTTTATGCATGTGTCCGTCTTGTTCAAAGGATCTATCACCTAATGATTTGAGCATGCATCATGGTTGGGTGTTTTTCTCTAGTTTTGGACATATACTCTCAACTTACATGAGAATAATGAATTGTTGCTACATGCTTATGCATTTAAGAGGAGTCCATTATCTCTGTTGTCCATGTTGTCCCGTGATATCTAAGTTGAGAATAATCAAAAGCGAGAAATCCAAAATGCGAGCTTTCTCCTTATCTTTGTACAGGCGGCATGGAGGTACCCTTTGTGACACTTGCTGAAACATACATTGTGCAAAGATCCAGTAGTCCAAGCTAAGTAGGACAAGGTGCTGCACTATTAGTATACTATGCATGAGGCTTTCAACTTGTAAGATATAATCTACATAACTCCTATGCTCTATTACCACCGTTGACAAAATTGCTTCATGTTTTCAAAATAAAGCTCTAGCACAAATACAACAATCGATGCTTTCCTCTTTGAAGGACCTTTTCTTTTTACTTTTATTGTTGAGTCGGTTTAACCTATCTCCCTCCACCTTAAGAAGCAAACACTTATGTGAACTGTGCATTGATTCTTCCTGTATATTGCACTATATATTACTTTATGTTGATAATATCCATGAGATATACATGTTTGAAAACAACCGCTGAAACTTAATCTTCCTTTGTGTTGCTTCAACACCTTTACTTTGATTTATTGTTGTGAGTTAACTCTTATGCAAGACTTATTGATGCTTGGTCTTGAAGTACTATTCATGAAAAGTCTTTGCTTTATGATTCAGTTTGTTTACTCATGTCATTACCATTGTTTTGATCGCGCATTCATTACATATGTTTACAAATAGTATGATCAAGATTAGGATGGCGTCACTCCAGAAATTATCTTTGTTATCATTTTACCTGCTCGGGACGAGTAAGCTTGGGGATGCTGATACGTCTCCAACGCATCGATAATTTCTTATGTTCCATGCTACTTTATTGATGATACCTACATGTTTTGTGCACATTAATGTCGTATTTACGCATTTTCCGGAACTAACCTATTAACAAGATGCCGAAGAGCTAGTTGCTGTTTTTGGTTTCATAAATCCTAGTAAGGAAATATTCTAATTGACCTAAACTCACCGCCTGTGGTCCTATTTCCTTGCACGGAGCCCACAAGACCGAAGGAGTCAAGTGGGCCACGAGGTGGCTGTGGGATAGGCGCGCGGCCCAGGCCCCGGCCGCGCGGCCCTCGCCGGGCCCCTCGTGTCGCCTCTGACCTCGCCCTTTCGCCACTTATAGCCTCCGTCGCGAAACCCCAGTACCGAGAGCCACGACACGGAAAACCTTCCAGAGACGCGGCCGCCGCGAATCCCATCTCTGGGATTCAGGAGATCGTCTCCGCACTTCGTCGGGGAGAGGGATTCATCTCCCCAGAGGACTCTTCATCGGCCATGATCGCTCCCAGAGTGATGAGTGAGAAGTTCACCTGACTATGGGTCCATAGCAGTAGCTAGATGGTCGTCTTCCTAATTGTGCTTCATTGTTGGGTCTTGTGAGTTGCCTAACATGATCAAGATCATCTATCTGTAATACTATATGTTGTGTTTGTCGGGATCCGATGAATAGAGAATGCTATGTTATGGTGATTATCAATCTATTGTTTATGTGTTGTTTATGATCTTGCATGCTCTCCATTATTAGTAGAGGCTCTGGCCAAGTTTTTGCTCTTAACTCCAAGAGGGAGTATTTATGCTCGATAGTGGGTTCATGCCTTCATTGACACCTGGGACAGTGACATAAAGTTCTAAGGTTGTGATGTGCTGTTGCCACTAGGGATAAAACATTGATTCTATGTCTAAGGATGTAGTTGTTGATTACATTACGCACCATACTTAATGTAATTATCTTTGCTTAGCAACTTAATACCGAATGGGGTTCGGATGATAACCCGAAGGTGGACTTTAGGCATAGATGCGCTTGATGGCGAAGCTTGGTGTACTTTGTCGTATGCCCGGATTAACTCTCACTATATTTATCATATCATGTATATGCATTGTTATGCCCTTCTCTATTTGTCAATTGCCCAACTGTAATTTGTTCACCCAACATGCTTTTATCTTATGGGAGAGACACCTCTAGTGAACTGTGGACCTCGGTCCTATTCTTTACATCGCATACAATCTACTGCAATACTTGTTTTACTGTTTTCTTGCAAACAATCATCTTCCACACAATACGGTTAATCCTTTGAGTCATGCCAGTTTCAGTGAGATTGGCCAACCCCAATGCTTCGTTGGGACAAAGTAATTTTGGGTTAGCAGTAGGTTCCACGTTGGCGCCGGAATCCCTTGTGTTGCGTCGCATCACATTTCGCCACCATCAACCTTCAACGTGCTTCTTGGCTCCTCCCGTTCGATTAAACTCTTGGGTTTCTTTCTGAGGGAAAACTTGCTACTGGGCGCATCATACCTTCCTCTTTGGGGTTCCCAACCCAACGTGTGATTTAATAAAAAATCTCCCTCATTTCTTTTTTACTTAACAAAAAAGTAACTTAACTAAAATTTTGTGAGGATAAAAAATTGATTTAATAAAAAATCTCCCTCATTTCTTTTTTACTTAACAAAAAAGTAACTTAACTAAAATTTTGACTTAATAAAAATTAAACTTAGACTTCAAAATTTTGACTTAATAAATTTGACTTTAAAATTTTAGACTTCACAATTTTTACTTAATAATTTTGACATAACAATTTTTGACTTAATTAACATACTGTGACTACAAGAATCGTCATCGCCCATTCTTTCTTTCTCTCCGCCGATCGAATGAGTCTGGGCAGCCGACGCCGTTAGGCCTCCCCACACGCCACCTCCGTTAGCGAGCCCTCGATACGCGCTGCTTCCCCCGCACCGCCACCGCCCTTTCGCCACCGCCGCCCTTTCGCTCCCTCGTCTCCATCTCTCCGTTTATATGTAGAAGAGATGTGATAATGCTGGCATATACACAATTACTTAGTTTTTACTACATGTTTTCAGGACTGACATATGGCGGACGATAGAGCTGACCCGATTATGGACAACTATGATCAAGAAGTTGAAGAACAGATATTTGGCATCATAAAAGGCGATATTCCTTATGTGCCGACCGAACAAGATGAAGAGGATATTTCTTCTTATCTGAATCTTGACGGTCAAGATGAAGGCCGTCAGCAAGATGATGGGGAAGAAACGTCGATAAACGACGATCTTCAATTGCAAGTAGCAACCAGCTCCGGCGCCGAGGTATATATATACATTTTGCCTCTGGTGATACAAACTTACTGATTTGAATAAATATGTGTGTACTAACACGCGCGACTCTCTTTCTTATTTTAGCCCTCGGCCGGATCGTCGAAAAAATCGAGTACGTCGTCGTCAAAGCGTGGCGCAACCAAGACGCTCAAACCAGGAGAAACATATACCATCGAGGTTGTCGACAGTGCAACCGGCAGGCCGCTGGAGCCCCCGAAGCACGCCACCAAGTTTATCAACCAATGCGGAGCCGTTGTTAGAGACAACATCTCGATCACCCTCCAGGAGTGGAATGAGCCAAAGAAGGCACGTCTTGGTTTCACTTTTGTCGACAAGAGAACTAAAAAGGATTGCTTTCAAAAGCTTATGGAGCATTTCATCCTACCTCCGGAATACCACAAATTCGATGAGGAGGGTAACAAGATTCAGGAAAACAAGGAGAGGAGGAGGCTACTCAAACACTTCGCTCTTGGTAAGATGGCCGATACATTCCGGAAATTCAAGCAAAATCTAGCCCGTGACTATGTCAACCAGAACAAGACTCCGGAATTCAAAGGACAGTATGAGAGACTTGAACATGATTGGCCAGAATTTGTGAAGCAAAAGAAATCGGAGCAGTTCCTTGAACTATCGAAAAAAATAAGGAAAATGCGGCTAAGAAGGAGTACAATCATGTTATGGGGCCAGGAGGGTATCGCTTTTGGGAGCCTAAGTGGGAGAAGATGGAGAACGAGCTGAGGAGGCGAGGAATCCGTCCAGGTACGGAGGGATGGGACCGAAGGGCCAAAAGCTGGTGGTACGGGCATGGGGGAACGCTAGACCCGGAGACAGGGGCGTGTGTTTACGGGAACAAAATGTTTAAACCCACCCAAGCCCTTATTGACGCAATGAGGGATGCTCAAGAGGGGAAGATCAAGTTCAACAGAGAGAACGACGCGCTGACAAGAGCCCTCGGGAATCCTGAACACGGAGGACGTGTACGAGGCATGCCCGGGAACATTACGTGGAAAGAAGGGTTCTCCCAGGACGATGACCCGTACGGTTACAGAAGCCGTAAGAGAAAGTCGGATCGGGATGCAGATGTTGTGGCGCGGTTGGCATCGGAAGTCGATGAGATGAAGAAAACCCTGTCTATACTAGTACAGGAGAGATCGGCAGCTGGGACGCATGAAGATCATCCAGCGGATCTCGGAAGCCAGCAGCGGAGAAGCAGCGTGGCTTCCACGGAGGTCCAGCCGGCTACTGATGCACCGGAGATCCAAATTACTGCACCGGAGCCTCCTCGCTACCCCGTGGACGATGTAAAGGAGATGAAAGAATGTCATCTGCATTATCCTACTGGGAACATGTCCACGAAGGTAGCCATCGGCAGTGCTTTACCATGTGAGCCTGGAGCACTCCACCACAACAACCCCATTGCAGATGGCTATGCTCGTGTCACGGTGGAGGAAATAGTCCCAGGGTTTGAGGACCTGGAGATTGACATTGCTACACCCGAAGGGGAGAGAAGACTTGGAGGTGTCAAGCGCCAGTTTATTCTCTGGAAAAAGAAGTTTATCAAGTTTCCAGGCGAGGCGCCAAGGCGAACAAGTCCACCCTCCTGGTGGTGGCGGCGGCGCGGCGGTGGTGGTGGTGGTTCACCCACACCTCCTTCACGTCGCCCGACGCCGCCTCAATTCACCTCCTCCTGGCGGTAAAGCACGCCGCCCTACCCACCTCCCCGCGGTTGTAGCAGCCGCCCCCGGCAGTTAGCTGCTACTCCTGACTATTAACCCTGAGGCCTTATGTACCTAAGATCACAAAGGTACCGGAGCCATCACTGAAGCCTCTCCCCACAAGGCCTTGGGAACGTAGTGCCGAGGAAGTCGACGCGGCCGCGGCTGCTCACCATGAGAAATGGCAGGCGGACTGCAAGAAGAAAAGAGAGCCCGAGCCCAAGCCAGTATATTCTGACAAGCAAAAGAAGTGGGCTAAGTCATTTTTGACCGAACCGTCCCAAGCCGCGAAGAATCTGCCTGACGACTATTCACGTGAACTTCGTAGGCAAGCACTCATCTTGAAGGAGAAGCAAGAGTTGGCGGAGAAGCAGGAGAAGAAAGCCTTGGAGGAGGCCGAGAAAGAATTAGAAAGTAAAAAAGAGGGGAAACAAGTTGCCCAGCTCGGGGAACAGAGTAAACAATCCATCGCCCCTCTCATAGTGAAAGCCGCCGGTCCGGATGCCCCCGATATCATAGCAGCTGCGGCAGCACATGGATTGACTGTAGCGAGTGCCATAGAACAAGCGGCCAACTTAGGTCTGACTCTTCGTGCAGTGTTAGGCCTTGATGAGGCGCCAACAATGAAGGACGTAGTAATTACATATGTGTCGAATGGGCCTCTCATCGAGCCTGCGCAGGAAAAGGATCTACCTCCACAAATGACAGGTCTGCTAAATTGGTACAAGGGTTACATAAAATTTAAAAACGCCAAAGACTATATTTATGCGGAAGTTAGACCTGAGCATCACTTCAAACATTACTATGTACAAATTCATCTGAGTGAATTGTTCCAGCTTTTCAATCTGCGCGAGCTCGACAAATCTATCATCAGTTGCTACGTTCTGTAAGTGATTTATTTCTACCTCATCTCGTTCATTGCCTGCACTATATATATATATATATTGTCCTAACTATCTTGTTGTGTATGCAGAATGAAGAAGCGGGAATGCATAATAAGGAACATCCATGATGTTGGGTTCATTGACCCACAAATCGTTAATTCATATGTGTTAGAACATTTTCCCGCCGACGTGGAGGCTGATCATGTGGATGTTTTTTTCAAGGCAGGAACTCAAAAGTGATATTCTATTTCCTTACCATTTTGGGTGAGTGTTTCTGTCTTGAGCACATTCTCTTTTGTTTACTCCATGCAAGGTATGTGGCTAATCGATGAGTTAATTATGCATGACTGTGCATGTATCGTGTCCGCAGGTTCCACTGGATTCTGCTAGTAATTCAATTTCACGACTCCACAGTTCTCATCCACGACTCTCTGAATCTGAATGCAAAGCTTTGGGCCGACTTGAGAAAAATGATGCAGAAGTAATTATATATTTTCATTCACTTGCGCTCTATATCGATCGGCCTATTTTGTTCATTTCCTAATATCAAGTAACTAATAACTCTCTTGTTCATTTAATTTTCTTTGCCTCGTAGGGTTTGGACACGGTTCGTAAACACAAAGGTCGGTGAATTCAAAAAAGAATTTAAAAGGGTAGTGTCTGGGACTGGGGATATTCAGCCAAAGGGGACCAATCTATGTGGATACTATGTTTGTGAGATGATCCGGAGATACACCTCTGAGCGGGTTTCGTGTGAGAACAACATCAAGAGGAATAACCTCCGGAAGACGCTTAGTCTAGAAGCTCGCTTCCGACCACTTCAAGAGGAACTAGCTGGATGGATCGCGAAGCAAGTCATCGATCCTAGTGGAGAACACTATGTAGAGGATGTAGAACTTCATATGCAGTAAATCATATGTATGGAAACTAGTTCAAAATTGTATATGGTCATCGATATTGAATATATATTGTCAATTCCTCTTGAATTCTTTTTTGGTTCTATTTTCAAATTTGTTTGAAATTGCACGTCTATATGCATGTATAAGTGTAGTACCTCTAGAATATGTGAAATCTCTTCCAAAATTAAAATAAAACAAAAGAAATTAAAACAATGTGTAGTTCAAAAGAAAACCAGGTTTAGGGGTGTGGCTAAACCCTAAACTCGCGGCGGTCTTTAGTCGCGGCGGCTGAGAACCCGCGACCAAAGGTCCTCCGCCCTCGAAGGATCGTCGCGCCATTTGGAGGCGCTTTAGTCGCGGTCGATGAACCGCGATCAGCGTGTGGTGGGCTTTGTCGCGTTGGCTGGTCGCAGCGGTTGCGCAACCGCGACCAATGAGGCCATAACCGCGACCGGGCCGTTTTTTCCACTCCGTTGCTCAAGGATTTTATTTTTAAAATTTCTAACTATTTCCTTTTTTTAACCTAAAAGGCGATCCACTTGGGTGGTATAGAGAGGGGTGTGGGGAGAATTTAATGAGTGTCATCAGATTTGAGGTAGGCAAAGGCGCACCTATATGTGGGGCGCCACCGGTAACCATAAACCTGTCTATACCCACGCCTCACACCTCATTAGTGGCGCACCCCTCTGGTGCATCACACTATTCACATGCTAGCTGGGCGCACCAAAAGGGGGTGCTGCCACTGGTAACCTGTGGGGAGGGGGGCAGGCTTTGGTAGATCCTACTCAGGTGGCGCAAAAAAAGGGGGTGCGCCATTGGTATTTTTCATTCTGTGAGCATCACTGTCTTGGCAAGGGCCACCAGAATCAGCACAAGTGCACAAAAAACAGGGTGCGACACGGTAGTTTCCTTATGGCTTTTGGACTACTACTGACAAGCCACATGATTCGTCCCCTTTGCTTTGCCATGATGCCTGCATCCTATACACCCGTTGATAATTGTTCGAGATGTTCTAACATCCATGTATAATATACAACAAACAACATACACGATTGTAGTTGCTTGAAATGCTCTAACACACTAACACCCATGTATATGCCAACATGCACCATACAATTATACACCATACATGCTTGTAGCATGTCAACTTCAACATTAAAATCCACTACCTCACACAACGACCAACACTCTTGCACCATCGGCCACATCAATTTGAACTCGCCAACAACGATACTACCAAATCAGCCACGTCAGAGTTGGACCGGAGGACCCAAGATAAATCCTCAATTAGGATGCTGCAGGTCGCCATGGAAGTGACATCCACAACCTGCTGATAGGGTGATAAATGAAGGACATGGCAGGAGGCATGAGGGAGAAGAAGGAGCTAGTACAATCGACATGGAGGAACTGGAATGCTTGATGATAATCAATGCACATTTCCCGATATAAATAAAGATCAAACCAAGACGGGTTTAAGAAGAAGTAAACCGAGAAGACGGAAAAATAGTACTACATCTGTTGTCTCTTTAAAGAATTATTGCTACCTCCTTATCACTATAAAAAAATACATCCGAACTGCTAGATTTGCTTTATGATCCGTGTAAATGGTAAGTTGCAACATAGGTAATAACTGGAGATTCGGAGGACATCATTCTTACTGAGAAATAAGTTATAGTTCTCAGTAGAGTAAGAACTAGTCACACCTTTATTTATATTATCCAATGTAAAAGTTCGATTCTCACACATTATTTTAAATAGCTACTCCCTTCGTCTTATCTACTAAATTCTCAGATCCCTAGGTCAAATACACTCTAACTCCGTATAATTTAAATTATATAATATAAAAAATTATATCATTAGAAAATAGAATATCTAAACTTTCTAATGATATAATTTTTATAACATATACTAATACTAACTTGATCAAATTTTAGACCTAGGATAGATGTATCACTTAATAAACTGTGAGAGAGGAAGTAGGATGACTATTTACGACCAGTGGCTTCTAGCCTTCTAGCTTTGAATTTTCAATCTTTAATGCATACTTAGAACATATATGGATATTAGGATAAATAAACATGCCTTGAGTTCTTTCACAACGGGGTTTCTTAGCAATGCATCTAGATAATTTATCATCCGATTACTCCCTCTGCCCAAAATATGTTGCATATAAGCTTTGGTCAAAGTCAAACTTTTAAAGTTTAATCATCTATATTGATAAAAATATAAATATATACAACAAAGAATAATATTTTCAAAATTGTTCTGAAATATATTTTCATATTATATGCATCTGATATGGTAGATCTTTGTATTATTATCTATATTTTTGGTTAAAGTTTACATAGTTTAACTTGCATAGAAAATTATGTGTAACATAAAATGAGCAGGAGGGAGTATATTACATTAGAAAATGAGAAAACACCTTTGTCCTGCAAGTAATGAAGGTCCATGCCTTGTTTTGCCAACATTTCATGCTTGAAAATTTTTTCCAAACTGTTTCACCAAGTTTTGGCTTCAGTTTGTTAAAACGCCAGAAACACAATCATACCTAATGAAATAGTGCAAGTGATGTGTTGTCACTACTAGGAAAAAACATCTACCACGCACTGTATCACCAATGGCTTACGCACTAGTGTGTGCCATCGGCACACAGGCCAGTGTTGAGGTAAATACGATTTCAGAGTGGTCAAGGAACCACGTGGATTGAGGAAAGAGATTTTTAGGTTATATCTTAGCTTGCTATACCTCCTTGCAGAGCTATGTATATAGAAAAATACACATCCTAGACCTTCAATCCATGAATGCGTGTTCTCAAATCATTAAATATATATGTATAACTTTCAACAGACAATGATGAAGTTATTGAGGTGGTTTTCTTAGATACGCTGCTATCTAGAATAGCACGCCAAAATACAATGCATTGTGAAAGACTTGATAATCAGTGCGGTTGATTTTTAGTAATTCTCCGATCCAGATTGATTGACGCAGATTTAAAGTATATTAAAAAAAACATGGATGCTACTTCCTGGCAGCGGAGTAATATACATGACTTTAAGTAAATATGCCTATTTTGGGATTCTATTTTAATTGCCCTCGAGATCCTTAGTTGCTTTTCAGTTTTTCCCAACTCCTTAGTTTTTCCTTAGTTTTATCAAGCCCTTGTTTGAAACCCACGAAGCAGCTTTCTCGGACGGGAGGATTCCCGTTTAGTTGACCGTTCTGTCACGTGTGGGGCCGCGTCGCGTGGGGCTGGTAGAAAGGGACCGCGTGGGATAGGACGAGGCGTTTGTTGCACGTGGCCGGAGCTGGGTTGTCTCTCTCTCGGCCCAAATTGGCATTTTTAAGAACACCTTTTCCCCTCTTTCTCTCTGTCCTTTTCACCAAATTAGTATCAAATCTAGAGAAGCTTGCATTTCTGTCTTTCTTCAATTATTTGTGCCTTTTGGCCCTCGTTGTTTGCCCAATATGGCAGCAAATCTAGTACTCCCTCTGGTCCATATGTATGTAGTTAAATCTAGAAGCAAATCTCCAGGGTAATGTACGATAAATTCACAGTCATAGTAAATCGAGAAAACTAAGTACGGACAACAAAATATAGTAGAATAGGAATAGATAATAGGGATCCCTCCCTAGATAATAAGCTGCATACACAGCAGCCAACATAGTAACAGGTTCGAGGTTCTTCACAACACCATCATACTAACAACAAGGGATCCCTAGCTAACAACAAAATAGGAGGCAGCAGCAGCACACGTCCAGGACTCCGCCTACCCCATCTGGCTCTGCCTCCACTTGTTGCTCCTGCTCCCCTTGGGAGCCTTGGGCTTGAGCGGAGGCATGCGCCCGGCGGAGATCTCCACCCGCTGCAAGCTGCGGAGGTGCATGCCGAGCGCCCTGTGCTTGGCGCGGAAGGAGTGGACGTTCACCGTCGTGCCGACCTTGGGGAAGGTGTTGCCGATGTTCTCGGCATGCGTGACGAGGCAGTTGAAGTCCGTGCCGCCGAGTCTCCTAGTGCAGAAGGGGCACTGTAGACACCCTTGGCGAAATAGGAGGATGTACCGACCTGCAGCCTCCGCAGCACCTGGCGAGTCTTGACGTCCTCCTCCTCCTCGTCGCTGCCGTGGACGGACATCTGATCCATATCAAACAGAAACTATGAGTGAATGAGTTGCAACGATGACTAACGTGCATGATAACAAAGTTAGGAAAAACAGAGTCAGCCTCAGTTAGAGTGGGCATGATTATATATCTACAGGGAAGGTGTTAGCGAACCAAAGCTCATGCACAACAGATTTGTACACAGCAATGGTTCGCTGAACCCTCCCTGTAAAAATTTGTGCCCAACGATTCATCATAGGCAAAGAAACAGATTCCAGATCTGAACTTGAACACATTCCAGATTATTTGCAAAATTAAACGGTTGATATCTTTTGATTAGTGCATAAAATAACTGATTGAGATCCCATGATTACTTGCATAAATTAACTGATTGAGATCCAATTATTACTTGCATAAATTAACCGAACAGCCGAACCCCAAATCTTAAACGAAATCAAGAAGTGATCAAAACAAAATGGAATAAAATCGGCGCAAATATTAGCCCAATACTCATCCATCTACAGATCCATCTACACCAGCAAAAATAGGGTTCAAAAAGGAATGGGGAACAAAAAAGGAAGCAAACCGTAGTTACCTCGTTCCATGGGTCCTCCAGGGAGGTGTCGTAGGGGTTCGGGGGCGGGACGTACGGCACGGGGTCGTAGGGGTCCCATCCCGCCGGGATCTGACTGCCACCGGCGGCAGCAGCCTCCGATGCACCGGCGACGGCGGCGGCGGCGGCGTCGTCGTCCGTAGAGGGGACGGCGCCGAAGATGGAGGCGTCGCGCTTTGAGCCCACCTCGACGATGGGATTGGCATTCTCCTTGTCCATCTCTACGGCGGAGGAAGAGGAAGAGGGAGAGGGAGAGGGTTTTTTGCTTTGGAGAAGATGATGGGACGTGAGAGAGTTGGCGATGCGTGAGCGAGTGAGAGTGACAGAGAGAGTGCGAGGAGGCGTCTATAAAGGCGAGGGGTGGTTAATGCGACCCGCGTCCTACGCGTCCACAGTTGCACGTCTGCACGTCTTGGACTTCTGCAACGCGACACGCGTCCACGATTGCACGTCTCGACTTCTCCACCGCGACCCGCGTCTACGCGTCAACAATTGCACGTGTCCTCGAGTCTAACCCTGGAAATTTAGATATACTCAGGTATACCCTCGAGTCTTATACTAGCATTTTTTGTGTGCTCAATTTTCCCCTCGAGTGCTAATACTGGCTAGTGCAATATACTCAGTTTTACCCTCAAGTGGCTGGTCAACAGAGAGTCAACAAATGGGATTAACTAGTTAAATGAGTCATTTAATGTGCAAAAAAATCCGAAAAAGAGTGGCACTTACTCATGGAGTCTTTACCACAAATTGCCACTTCTCAAATCATAGATAAATCATAGATAAATCAAGTTTTACCACAAATTGCCACTTCTCAAATCACCTAGTAGCTATGAAGGTGCATGGTTTTCCACAATAAGCCCTTCCCAAAACAGCTTCCCCCAAATCATACTTTGTCTAAATGAGGCCACAATTCTCACACTCATGTATATTTGTATTGCAAATAGTTTGAGATAGGCCAAGATGGGTTTTATTGTACAAAACACGCATTTTCCATTTTTTAAATCTCATATTTGAATCCCTTAGTCTGTTTATTACATAGGTGCCCTTGGTTTCTTGATACTACTCAGTTTTGCCCTCTCCCTCCACAAATTCTCTCACACGTGCAACATTGCCCTGATTGGTCTAGCCCATGTCACGTGGATCCGTGCCCGATGACCGTTGATCGTATGATCTAGGGAACGGGCAGGATAACCCCTCTCTCTCTCTGTCGGCGGTTAGCTTCCACCCTCTAAGTATGCTAAGGCGGTTTTCTGTATTATTTTTCACGCGCTAAAAATTATAAACTCTTTTAGGCATTACTTTTCATGCAAAAATGATAAACCATCACCGATTTGTTGTAGCCATTACTTTCCACTGCAAAAAAATGATAAACCATCACCGATTTGTTGCATGCATTACTTTTCACGCAAAAAAAATTATAAACCATCATCGATTTCTTGTAGCCATTACTTTCCACGCAAAAAAAAGATAAACCATCACGATCACCGATTTGTTGTAGCCATTACTTTTCACGCAAAAAATGATAAACCATCACCGATTTGTTGTAGCCATTACTTTTCACGCAAAAAATGATAAACCATCACCGATTTGTTGTAGCCATTACTTTTCACGCAAAAAATGATAAACCATCACCGATTTCTTGTAGCCATTACTTTTCACGCAAAAAATGATAAACCATCACCGATTTCTTGTAGCCATTACTTTTCACGCAAAAAATGATAAACCATCACCGATTTCTTGTAGCCATTACTTATCTTTGTATAGAATGATAAACCTATCACGTATGATTTTTGAGGTCATTTAGAGAAGGTAGAAAAAACCTAATTTGTTACAAAAGCTGGTTTCAGTGAGACCTAACCAAGTTTGGCATACATGATGCCATACCTATAACAACAAGGAATATCTAAAAGGGAAAGTTTCACAAAATTTGAAATTTAGGGTGAAAATGATGCCATACATGATGCTGTTTTTCGAGGTTTTGACCTGAAAATCAATTGGATATTATAAAGGGAAATAAAAAGTTCGAAAAATGTAAAAACGAAACAATCTATCTATCTATGTATAGAAGATCAGCTGTATGAAATTTGAGGTTATTTAGAGAAGGTAGAAAAAATCACCTTGTTAGAAAAGCTGGTTTCAGCGAGACGAAACGGCATGCGCTTAAGCAAAGTGATTTTTTCGAACATCTCCAAATGACCCCAAATTTTCCATACATGATGCCATACGTGTAACAACAAGGAACCCTATCTAAAAAGTGTCAAAAAAGTTTGCCCAACCGTATAGCTCTATCAAAAAGAACCTCACCATGGCGCTAGTATAATTTTGGGATAGTTACAAACTTTCGTTACCTAACCTTCAACATGAAACTTGTTTCAAATTCATTTTGGCCTACAAGAAACAAATCCCACCTTGATTCGAGCACCACAGCCTCCAAACGATGCCGATGCCGATATCGGCATGGTCAGAACGGCTATGCTCGCCACCACTGCTAGGTCAACGTCGGGATGCACCCTCAATCCCGTCCCCTCATTCGATCACTGACACACCAGAGATACCGCCGAGGCCAATGCACGCCGCTGTGGGCACGGCCACGCCGCCCCGCTATGCTGGACGCCACAGACCACCGCGAGGTCTTTCCCTTCGCCACCACACTCTCCTAGCACCCACCTATACACGCCAGAAAGGAGAGACACTAGTTTTCTCTACATTGCTCGCGTTCGTGTCCGACACGGTCAGTCAAAGTTTTGAGGTAGTCGTCGATGTCGTCGACCATTTCTTCTCTTCTTTGCATGGTTAAACGCGTCTAGTTCATATCTATCTAATGCGTCTGGTCTCGCCTCATGCAGTTCTTTGTGGACGTCGATCTCATCTCGGCACCCCGCATGCCACCTCCTCCGTGCCATCGCTGTAGAGCTCCGTTTAAAAATCTAATCCTACCCGTGTATTGCCCCTTGTATCAGCGTCATGGTCCCACTTGTCATTCGATATACCGAAGCCCCACTCGTTAGCGTTTTGGTCAGGGATGGCGATGCTTGCGGTCAAATAAGAGTGCATGGTGACGTGTCTTTGTGGGCTCTCGTGGCCCCCGCTAGTCGAAGATAACGGTCCAACCGTGGACAGCAGCCGTTACATCACGTGTAATGTTTTAGGACAAAGGGCAGGTAAGCGAGAAGCAAGGGTAGAGAGCCAAAAGCGCAACCTAAGAAACCGAGACACGAAAGTAAAGAAATCAATTTATTTTTGTTGTCTACCTGCCGGTCCTTGGTCATCTTCTTTGTGTGTCCGCTCCCCGTTAAGATTACAACACCTCGCCCGCCTGTTGCACCATCTCTGCTCATCGGTTCCCCACGCCACACCTCACCTCTCTATCCCCCCCAAGTGCCCCTCGGCGCCGGTCTAGGCCCCTTCGGAGACCGTGCCTCTCTCTACCACGCATTCTATGCGACCCGGGTCATGTCGGCCATACGCTGCGTCGAGGTCACCACCACACACCTCCCAGCTCTACCGTTAACAGGTGAAAGCTGACCCACTCGCCCAGGGTGGGCTCCATTTGCCATTGTCACATAAGAAAAAATCATGTTGATGTTACTGGTAATCCCTAAGTAAGAGCACAAGAAGTACGCTCCATGTTATTGGGACACCCTATGATGCCGTATAGTGCTGGCTTTGAGCAAGATAAGGACGCGTTGAACACAGTGGAAGGGCCTCACACTTGCACGTGTACACAATGGCTAAGATGAAGAATACACACATGAGGTTGTTTTGCGGCAAGGCACGAACTTGTCCCTTTTCTTTGTTCTCTCTTCATAACTCAACTTCATGTGTATATATGCCTCCAAACTGAGTCAACTCAAATACTCTATCCGTCCTATAAAGTCATATGAGATTTGTTTTAAATTCAAGCATATCTGATAATAATTTGAATGCATCTGAATGGTAAATATCATCTAGATATTTTTTATAAATCTCAGATAAATTTTATGAGACATAGAGGTAGAACTAATCTCTCGGCTGCATGCATGCAAATTCTCGCGTTCTCAGCTGCATTTTTTGAAGCAAGACATCCTCCACGGCGAGCCAGCTTTAATAGATGAGTAAAATGCATGGGCGTACCGGAACTTGGAGAGCCAAATCGATATGGTAGCAGGCCTTAGGAATACACGACGTACGGTCACTAAATACGGCGGAGGACCCGTCTAGGTCGATGGCTACGCTGCGTCGTATAACACGGTATCCGCTAACATGGCAAGGTTGACCGGTCAAAACTGTTTGATTTTTTTTTACCAAAAAGGCCCTTGACAAAAGACAACCTCGGCGA
Organism: Lolium multiflorum; assembly: GCA_030979885.1. Taxonomy (NCBI): domain Eukaryota; kingdom Viridiplantae; phylum Streptophyta; class Magnoliopsida; order Poales; family Poaceae; genus Lolium; species Lolium multiflorum. Next base: position 340,952,117 of record CM061749.1, read on the forward strand.
TGCCCCAAGGCCTACATGTCAGTGTCAAGTTAGCTGTTAACATAGGAGAATTCTCAAAAAACGCGGAGGAGATTACCCCTCCACCGCATGAACCAGAGGAATCCGCGAGGCCGCGCTGCACCTCGCCGCCAGCATGATTCCTCTTCCGCCGCCGTCGAGCGTGGCCCCGTGTTGCGACCTGCGCCGGTACAAACTCACGTGCTGGCCGGAGTAGCGTGTCGGCCCGCCTGAGTACTCCGGCTGAAAATGCTTTGCGTCGTCGCACGGCGGCGGAGATTGAGGACAAATCACGCCCAAATCGGAAGCGGTCGCCGCTTCCACCGCACGCCATGCCCAAGCTGCCGGCACCACCACTTGTCGTAGTTCGCCCATCCTTGGCCATGCCCTCCTCACCATGCATGAGCTCGCCACCACCGCCCGTGTCGAAGCTTGCCTGCCCTCGCCCTTGCCGATCCCTGCACGAACATTGCGGCCGTGCCTTGTTGGAGTTCGCCCATCCCTGCCCGCTCATGGCCGACCCCAGTGGGCTCGCTCTGCCGGAACCGGAGCTTGTCGCGCCCGCTCGCTGGCAGGACCACATGCAACCGCCCTACCTAGCGCGAGTCCAGGTGATGGCCACAGAGCACGCGACGACAAAGCAGACCTGGCGAGAGCGGAGGCAGGGTGGCAATCGGAGAGGATGCGGGGGCGGTCACACGGTGGAGCGGGTCGGCCTGCCCAACAGGCCGGATGTGTCTAGAGGGCCACACTCAGGCCTCCTGCACGCGCTCCCCAAGTGCTGCAGAGCAAGCCCACTTGGCCACCGCGCTCACCACGCCCAGGTGACGGCTCGGGTCGGCCATGACGGCGCGCACGGTGAAGGGAGTTGAGTCCTTATGTCTTCGGTCATCTTTGCAATTTAGTCCCTTCTTGTTTATTTTCACACTTTATCCTAGGTTTTATTATTTTGCTCCCTGTAAACAGTTAGAGGCTGACAAACAAGCTCCACCACTTGCCACGTCAGCAAATCGTCTCTATATGAGGGCAAGGGACCTAAATGATTGTTATGCCGTGTTAGTGACCGTACGTCACGTAAGGTCAGTGAGACGGTGACTATATCGATTTGGCTCTTCATGTTCCGAGTACCACCCGGCATTTTACTCATAATAGTTCTCAGCTGCATGCAGTGAACACTAACTCAAACACGTCTAAGATTGGGTCTTTTTTTTTTTTTTGAGATTTCCTGGTCTTAGTACATCTTGTAGTATCTGAACTCTGCGCACTACACACTCCTCACACACACGCCACCATACCACCCAGCATGCTTGGCCCCGTGCGCAGGCCCCAGGCCCTAACCGAGATCTATACTAAGACTTGAGCCTCCGCAGGCCTAGATCTTAAGGAAATCTGCGGTGGTGGGCACACCACAATACCACTCTCGAACACGCAATTGGAAATTGGCTCATGTAGCTTGAGCTAAGGGCAGACTGATTTAATGGAGGCTCGATCCTCTGTCTATATAGGACAGCCCCTATAGCCCTCACAAATTGGCTACTGTTTAGTAGACAGTACCACGGACACTGTTCCTGTGAACAGTGCCGCATGTGGGTGAGTCCCCCGATAAACGCTCCCAGCAATCGAAGCTTGGCCGAGCGACTGACCACTGCCAGCACCGGGCTGTGGCGCCACGGTAGCGTCCTCCTAAGATTGAGTCTTGACCGAAGCGTCATGCATGCATGTACAAACTGTTCTTGCAGCAACAGTTTTTTAGTTATCTCTTTCATAAGGAGAAAATTACAAAGAAACCACCACATTGCAGGCAATGAATTTAAACAACCACCACTATTCCGAAAAATTTCAGAAAACCACCAGTCTCACGAGTGGCTGCGTAACAAATAGCGATTCATCTAAGATGCTCGTCTAACAATAAAAATGATGTGTGAGTCCCGCTGTCAAGGCTGGCTGATGGCGACACATAATGATCGAAGAAGCAGCATAGATTGGTTATGTTCTGAGCACATGTAAAAAAATATGGGACCCACTTGTCAATATCTTCTTTTGCAAATTTTAATAGGACCCACTATTTAAAAAATTCCAACATAACAACATCGATCCCTGTTCGATAAAATCCGTTGAGGCCCTGGTCGGGAACTTTCAGAAACAATGGCAGGGAGGTCACCTCGCCACGCCCAACAATAACTACGCCCGGCGTCACCCGGCCAGGCGTGGCGAGCAACTCCATGGCCTCGCCGCGCCTGCGGGCCTGCTCACCGCGCATGCTCATAGCGCCGCGCATGGGGTTGCGCAGCGCCCATGGCATACCGTGACCGCCCTTGTCGAAGCTCACCGGCAACCGCCCGGAGCTGCTGCCCCGCGTCGCCAACGCCGCCCACCATGTTCACCGATGCGCGCCAGCGCGAGCCGCCGGAGTTTGCCACGCCCCTGGCTACTGCCATGACCATACGCGAGAGATCTACATCAGCGCTCCCATCTGCTCGCCAGCCCCGCTCATGGCAGCAGAAACCAGCAGTTACCGCTCCCCCAGGCGCCGCCATAACCGCCCACAGGAGATCTGCCATCCGCCCCCGCGCCACTGCTCTCCCGCGTCGCCAACCGCCCGCCTTGCTCACCGCGCTGGTCTTGGCGGTCGAACCGCCGATTCGCCGCGCCCCGTAGCCGCCGCCGTGGCCCTTACCTACCGGAGCTCGCCCGCGTTTGGCCCCACACCCGGACGCGCCGCTCCTGCCAGCGGAGGCCTCTGCCCCGGGCGTGCGCGCGGGACCCTCTTTGGAGGGAACCTTTGCTCGTTGATACGTCTCGCATATCGATAATTTCTTATGTTCCATGCTACATTATTGATGATATCTACATGTTTTATACACATTATATGTCGTATTTACGCATTTTCCGGCACTAACCTATTAACAAGATGCCGAAGAGCCAGTTGCTGTTTTCTGCTGTTTTTGGTTTCAGAAATCCTAGTAAAGAAATATTCTCGGAATTGGACGAAATCAACGCCCAGGGTCCTATTTTTGCACGAAGCTTCCAGAAGACCGAAGAGGAGACGAAGTGGGGCCACGAGGTGGGGACACACCAAGGCGGCGCGGCCCAAGCCCTGGCCGCGCCGCCCTAGTGTGTGGGCCCCCCGTGACGCCCTTTGACCTACCCTTTCGCCTACTTAAAGCCTCCGTCGCGAAACCCCCAGTACCGAGAGCCACGATACGGAAAACCTTCCAGAGACGCCGCCGCCGCGAATCCCATCTCGGGGGATTCAGGAGATCGCCTCCGGCACCCTGCCGGAGAGGGGAGTCATCTCCCCGGAGGACTCTTCATCGCCATGATCGCCTCGGAGTGATGAGTGAGTGGTTAAGCTGGACTATGGGTCCATGCGGTAGCTAGATGGTCGTCTTCTCCTTATGTGCTTCATTGTTGGATCTTGTGGGCGCCTAGCATGATCAAGATCATCTATCCGCAATACTATATGTTGTGTTTGTCGGGATCCGATGGATAGAGAATACTATGTTATGGTGATTATCAATCTATTACTTATGTGTTGTTTATGATCTTGCATGCTCTCCGTTATTAGTAGAGGCTCTGGCCAAGTTTTTGCTCTTAACTCCAAGAGGGAGTATTTATGCTCGATAGTGGGTTCATGCCTCCATTGATACCTGGGACAGTGACAGAAAGTTCTAAGGTTGTGGATGTGCTGTTGCCACTAGGGATAAAACATTGATGCTATGTCTAAGGATGTAGTTGTTGATTACATTACGCACCATACTTAATGCAATTATCTGTTGCTGCAACTTAATACTGGAAGGGGTTCGGATGATAACTTGAAGGTGGACTTTTTAGGCATAGATGCATCTTGGATGGCGTTCTATGTACTTTGTCGTAATGCCCTGATTAAATCTCACTATATTTATCATATCATGTATATGCATTGTTATGCCCTTTTCTATTTGTCAATTGCTCGTGGAATTTGTTCACCCAACATGCTTTAATCTTATGGGAGAGACACCTATAGTGAACTGTGGACCCGGTCCTATTCTTTACATAGCATACAATCTACTGCAATACTTGTTTTTCTTTGTTTTCTTCGCAAACAATCATCTTCCACACAATACGGTTAACTTTGTTACAGCAAGCCGTTGAGATTGACAACCTCACTGGTTCGTTGGGGCAAAGTACTTTTGTTGTGTTGTGCAGGTTCCACGTTAGCGCCGGAATCCCTGGTGTTGCTCATGGCATCACATTCGCCACCATCAGCTTCAACGTGCTTCTTGGCTCTTCCGGTTTGATAAACCTTGGTTTCTTTACGAGGGGAAAACTTCTTCTTTATCGCATCATACCTTATCTTGGGGTTCCCAACGAACGTGTGAGTTACACGCCATCAGCTCTTTTACGGCGCGTTGCCGAAGTGATCAGACACGCTGCAAGGGGAGTCTCCACTTTCAATCTCTTTACTTTGTTTTGTCTTGCTTTATTTTATTTACTACTTTATTTGCTTCTGCACCTAAACAAAACACACACAAAATTAGTTGCTAGTTTTACTTTATTTACTGTCTTGCTCTCTATATCAAAAACACAAAAAATTAGTTACTTGTCTTTATTTGCCTAGTTTACCTTTACTACTGTTATAATGAGTAATCCTGAAGTTGAAGTTCGTTCTTTTAAGCAACAAGGGGGAGAAAGTTTTAAAGATGCTTGGTACAGAATTAGTGATGCTCATCATAGGTGCACTAAGAAAACACTCCACCACTATCCTTCTTAGGAACTTTTATGTTGGTTTATCTAGTTGGAATAGGTATGTTCTTGATACTCTTTCGGGAGGTAATTTCCTAGGTACTCCTGCTTTAGAAGCTAGTTGCATCATTGAGAGTCTAGTTGGAATACCACCTGTTAATGAAGTTAAAATTGAAATCTCTCTTGAGGATGTTATGAAAAAATTGGAAACCATAGAGAAAAATTTTCAAGTGTTGAAACTAAATTGGAAATGTTATTTGATAAAACTGATGAACTTGATAAATCCTTAGGAGGAATTGATGAAAGAATTAGTGTCCTAGGAACTTGTGTTGTCCAGGATAATCAAACCAATAGGATTGATGAACTTGAAAAAGCTATGGGAACCTTGGGTTCAACCTTTTCTTCTCTCAAGTATAAGGAGAAAGCTTATGTGGGTAAAGAGCAAAAATTCATGTATGCCTCTAAAGTGCCTAAACAAAAGAATTATTATAGGCCTAAAATTGCTAAAACCCCTAGCACCACCATAGAAAATTTAGATAATGGAGCACCTAAAGTACCCCCTGCAACAAGTTGTGTTTGCATGAAAAATATGTTGATGCTTCCTCTCTTGATGTTACTTGATTTGCACTTTCTGCGCCTAGCTGAAAGGCGTTAAAGAAAAGCGCTTATGGGAGACAACCCATGTTTTTACTACAGTACTTTGTTTTATATTTGAGTCTTGGAAGTTGTTTACTACTGTAGCAACCTCTCCTTATCATGTTTTTGTGTCAAGTAAAGTTTCTATGTTAAAGTTGATGTTATATTTGGGATCACTGCGCAGAAACAGCATTGCTGTCTGTCACGAATCTGGGCACAGTCTCTGTAGAAAATTCGAAAAAATCTGCAAAATTACGAGCGTGATCCTCAGATATGTACGCAACTTTCATTAGTTTTGAGTTTTTCCATTTGAGCAAGTCTAGTGCCCCTTTCAGGTTCGTCTTTACGGACTGTTCTGTTTTTGACAGATTCTGCCTTTTATTTCGCATTGCCTCTTTTACTGTGTGGATGAATTTCTTTGATCCATTAATGTCCAGTAGCTTTGTGCAATGTCCAGAAGTGTTAAGAATGATTGTGTCACCTCTGAATATGTGAATTTTTAATTGTGCACTAACCCTCTAATGAGTTTGCTTGAAGTTTGGTGTGAAGGAAGTTTTCAAGGGTCAAGAGAGGAGTATGATATACTATGATCAAGAGGAGTGAAAGCTCTATGGGGATGCCCCCGTGGTTCATCCCTGCATATTTTAAGAAGACTCAAGCGTCTAAGCTTGGGGATGCCCAAGGCATCCCCTTCTTCATCGACAACATCATCAGGTTCCTTCCCTGAAACTATATTTTTATTCAGTCACATCTTGTGTTCTTTACTTGGAGCGTCGGTTTGTTTTGTTTTGTTTTTGTTTGAATAAAATGGATCTTAGCATTCCTTGTGTGGGAGAGAGACACGCTGCGCTGTTTGCATATGGACAAAAATGTCCTTAGGCTTTACTCATAATGTTCAAGGCGAAGGTTGAAACTTCTTCGTTAAATTGTTATATGGTTGGAATTGGAAAATGCTACATGTAGTAATTCTAAAATGTCTTGGATAATGTGATACTTGACAATTGTTGTGCTCATGTTTAAGCTCTTGCATCATATACTTTGCACCCATTAATGAAGAAATACATAGAGCTTGCTAAAATTTGGTTTGCATATTTGGTCTCTCTAAGGTCTAGATAATTTCTAGTATTTGAGTTTTGAACAACAAGGAAGGCGGTGTAGAGTCTTATAATGTTTACAATATGTCTTTTATGTGAGTTTTGCTGCACCGGTTCATCCTTGAGTTTGCTTCAAATACCTTGCTAGCCTAAACCTTGTATCGAGAGGGAATACTTCTCATGCATCCAAAATCCTTGAGCCAACCACTATGCCATTTGTGTCCACCATACCTACCTACTACATGGTATTTCTCCGCCATTTCAAAGTAAATTGCTTGAGTGCTACCTTTAAAATTCCATCATTCACCTTTGCAATATATAGCTCATGGGACAAAATAGCCTTAAAAACTATCGTAGTATTGAATATGTACTTATGCACTTTATCTCTTATTAAGTTGCTTGTTGTGCGATAACCATGTTCCTGGGGACGCCATCAACTCTTTGTTGAATATCATGTGAGTTGCTATGCATGTCCGTCTTGTCTGAAGTAAGGGAGATCTACCACCTTAATGGTTGGAGCATGCATATTGTTAGAGAAGAACATTGGGCCGCTAACTAAAGCCATGAATCATGGTGGAAGTTTCAGTTTTGGACATATATCCTCAATCTCATATGAGAACATTAATTGTTGCCACATGCTTATGCATTAAAGAGGAGTCCATTATCTGTTGTCCATGTTGTCCCGGTATGGATGTCTAAGTTGAGAATAATCAAAAAGCGAGAAATCCAAAATGCGAGCTTTCTCCTTAGACCTTTGTACAGGCGGCATGGAGGTACCCCTTTGTGACACTTGGTTGAAACATGTGTATTGCGAAGATCCGGTAGTCCAAGCTAAGTAGGACAAGGTGCGGGCACTATTAGTATACTATGCATAAGGGCTTGCAACTTGTAAGATATAATTTATATAACTCATATGCTTTATTACTACCGTTGACAAAATTGTTTCATGTTTTCAAAATAAAAGCTCTAGCACAAATACAGCAATCGATGCTTTCCTCTTTGAAGGACCTTTCTTTTACTTTTATTGTTGAGTCAGTTTACCTATCTCTCTCCACCTCAAGAAGCAAACACTTGTGTGAACTATGCATTGATTCCTACATACTTGCATATTGCACTTGTTATATTACTTTACATTGACACTATCCATGAGATATACATGTTATAAGTTGAAAGCAACCGCTGAAACTTAATCTTCCTTTGTGTTACTTAATACCTTTACTTTGATTTATTGCTTTATGAGTTAAATCTTATGCAAGACTTATTGATGCTTGTCTTGAAGTACTATTCATGAAAAGTCTTTGCCTTATGATTCATTTGTTTACTCATGTCATTACCATTGTTTTTGATCGCTGCATTCATTACATATGTTTACAATAGTATGATCAAGGTTATGATGGCATGTCACTCCAGAAATTATCCTTGTTATCGTTACACACTCAGGAATGACGAGAACTAAGCAGGGATCTTGATACATCTCAGCGTATCGATAATTTCATATGTTCCATGCTACATTATTGATGATATCTACATGTTTATACACATTATATGTCGTATTTACGCATTTCGGCTCTAACCTATTAACAAGATGCGAAGAGCCGATTCTTTGTTTTTACTTGCTGTTTGGTTTTCGAAATCCTGACCAAAAAAGAAATATTCTGGAGATTGGACGAAATCAACGCTAGGATACTATTTTCACACGGCTTCAGAAGTCCGAAGAGGAGGCAGTGGGAGCCACGAGGTGGGGACACACCAAGGCGAAGCGGCCCAAGCCTGGCCGCCGCCTAGTGTGTGGGCCCCAGTGGCAGCCCTTTGACTTCTGCTCGCCCTACTTAAAGCCTCCATCGCGAAACCCCGTGCAAGAGCACGATACGGAAAACCTTCGGAGGCACCGCGCCCTTGAATCCCCTTCAGAGGGGATCAGGAGATCGCCTCAGAGCACCACTGCCGGAGGGAATCATCTCCTGGGAGGACTCTTCTACGTAAGCCATGATCACCTGGAGGTGATGAGTGAAGTAGTTCACCCCTGGACTATGGGTCATAGCGGTAGCTAGATGGTCGTCTTCTCCTTATGTGCTTCATTGTTGGATCTTGTGAGCTGCCTAACATGATCAAGATCATCTATCTGTAATACTATATGTTGTGTTTGTCGGGATCCGATGGATAGAGAATACTATGTTATGGTGATTATCAATCTATTACTTATGTGTTGTTTATGATCTTGCATGCTCTCCGTTATTAGTAGAGGCTCTGGCCAAGTTTTTGCTCTTAACTCCAAGAGGGAGTATTTATGCTCGATAGTGGGTTCATGCCTCCATTGATACCTGGGACAGTGACAGAAAGTTCTAAGGTTGTGGATGTGCTGTTGCCACTAGGGATAAAACATTGATGCTATGTCTAAGGATGTAGTTGTTGATTACATTACGCACCATACTTAATGCACTTGTCTGTTGCTTTGCAACATACTGGAAGGGGTTCGGATGATAACTTGAAGGTGGACTTTTTAGGCATAGATGCATCCTGTCGGATGGCGGTCTATGTACTTTGTCGTAATGCTCTGATTAAATCTCAATATATTTATCATATCATGTATATGCATTGTTATGCCCTTTTCTATTTTGTCAATTGCCCGACTGTAAGTTGTTCACCCAACATGCTTTAATCTTATGGGAGAGACACCTCTAGTGAGCTGTGGACCCCGGTCCTATTCTTTACATCGCATACAATCTCCTCTGCAATAATTGTTTTACTGTTTTCTTCGCAAACAATCATCTTCCACACAATACGGTTAATCCTTTGTTACGGCAAGCCGGTGAGATTGACAACCTCACTGTTTCGTTGGGGCGAAGTACTTTGGTTGTGTTGTACAGGTTCACGTTGGCGCCGGAATCCCCGGTGTTGCGCGCATCACATTTCGCCACCATCAACCTTCAACGTGCTTCTTGGCTCCTCTTGGGTTCGATAAACCTTGATTTCTTTCTGAGGGAAAACTTGCTGCGCTGCGCATCACTTGCCTTCCTCTTGGGGTTCCCAACGAGCATGTGAGATTTCTGCATATCACTCGTGCACGCGGGATGGCGCCGCCGCCTGGCTCCTCTACGCGCCATCCGGCGAGGCCACGCGCCGCCGCCCGGGAGGCCGGTGAGACTCGACCGCTCCAGCTCGCGCGGGTCAACGTGTGGGTCCCACCAGAAAATAATGGCAGAAATAGAAAAATAAAAAGAGAAAATGTGCTATACCTGACAAGTGGGTCCCCCTTTGAAATTTACAAATAAACTAAACTAGAACCAGTATATGGGGCTCCTCTCTCTCGTGTCAGTGCATACATCAGCAGCATGACAACAGGACCCACATGTCAGTCTGGCCATTAAACCAGCATTAGAGGCAATTAGTGCTATCTGTTACCTGTAGACTGGTGGTTTTGAAAAAATTTCGAACAGTGGTGGTTTTTCAAACGATTGCATGTGTGGTGGTTTTTTGTAATTTTCCTTGAGAGCTTGAGGTGGAGAAACGCTCTGGTGGAGGAAAGAGAAAATGTTATCTTTTTTAGCAACAATTTTTCTCACCACATACTATTTTTTGATGATTTCAACTGAGTTGCTACGTTCTGGTTGTACATGCATGACCAAAGCCATGTGTTGGTATGTGCCTTTTTCACCACATACTATTTAGAAATGTCTACTAGGTAAATATAAAAATAACTAATTATACATCATGATTTATTGTTGTATCTAGATTACATAAGCGAGATTAACATAAGACGACCATGGTATCAAACATTGTACAAATTCAGTTGGCCGAAGAAGTTGGAATTGGGACATTTTTAGTTTTGAAGTAGCTGTTGCTGAACATCTGGCATCTGATGCCTTCTTTTCTGTCAAACTTTATGGGTGCAGTTTGATGAAATGAAACCCGGGAGAAAATCACTAGAAAACTAAAAATATTGCAGTCGATCAAGAAAGAAACTAGCTACCTCCTACCACTGGATAATTAATTATTCCCTGTGAAGCAACGATCACGGTGTGCATGCATGAAAAGAGAATCGCAGATTACTCATTCCATGTCCTCGACGACCAAATTATGGCGCTACTAAACCAAACGCGGCAGTCAGGGAGCTAATGATGGTGCCCGGAGGAGGCACGGGCTTGGAGAGATTGTTTGAGGTCCGCAGCGGCGGCGCGGCATTGAGCAGTAAGGAATGCACCTCCTGTAATCGCACAAGTCGTTGAGCACGTGGAAGCAGTCGTTGTCGTTGACGCAGACGAGCTTGATGCAGCATGAACCGGATCGCGCTAGAGGTCGTTGTTCCAGAGCGCCTTGATGAACCAGCTCGGCACCACCGCGGGACGTGCATCGCGGTCAGTAGCACGGCGCGTCGGCGGCGAACACGGGTGCCGGCGGAAGGCGACGGCGGCTGGGGAGGGTACATGCATGCGTGAAGCTGCCGCCGGAGGAAGGAGCACCATTGCTCAGTAGATTTGTTTCGAGAAGGCTATGGGGGCTCCCCCTGCGCTGCTGAGAATATCTGGAGAGGACGGTGGCGACTGGACTCTCCGGTCTATACCGGCGGAGATTAGTTTGTTAGTTGACGAGTTTTGTGGTGCCTTAGAGTTTATCCGGAAGTCGGAACTCAATATTACTTGATGTAAGTTAGAGTGTACGATGGTGGCTAGTTTACTATTCCTACTATTATATAATCACATGATTTTTAGCGAATTAATCACATGATTTTTGATTTCGATAATTTTCCACAATACATAAACCTCACCATCATCTATCGTAACAATACCCAAAAATGAACAGACATATATATATTTATTTATGTATGAATTAATATATCTAATCGCCCCTCTCTTTGATAAACAGTTGCACTCATAAGATGGAGTTATGGTTATGAACATAGGTTTTGGCTCCCGAATGAGTTGCATAAACAATTAAATATGCATTTAATGGGCAAGGTGTTTCTGCACCGGATGCATATGCAACCTTTATTTTAAAAGCATTTTAAACTGATTTGATTTTTAAAAAAATACGAAAAGAAATGTCTCATATATATGTTGAGTAAAATAAATGGCAAGAATTCAAACTTGTCATGTGAGATTAGTTGATCAATAAATACTCAGAAAATAAGCATTTCTGGTCGTAGTCTGACTCAGGATCAAAGACGGTCATGAGATTAGAAGCCGGTGTCACGAGACCCTCTATCTGAGGCTCTCAAGACCAAAGCACAAGACAGCGCAAGGCAAAGAGGTCGGAAGCCCATCTACGTCGCCTGGAGCTGTACGGCGGCCCCGTGAACCTGAGAAGAGCATAGCAGAGCGTACTAGTTATACTAGTGGCTTGGGAGAACAATGACTTATCTGGTTGTAATCATATCTGAACTCCTGTTGAGTCTCTCTCTTCTTCTCACCGATTAGTTGGATTGAACCTACGCCAACACCTCAAGTTTTCAACAATAAATAAAGAAAGAGGAATTTCAAATACTCAATTTTGACAACAAACAAAAACTTTATTTACTCATATAGTGCTATATATAGTCTCATGCATAGTATGTGTTTTTGGTGTGCAATTGCCATGATGAGTGTATTAGTATGGATCAATGTCACTTAAACCCTAAACCATGATCATATCATCTCAAGTTGAGAGAAATTAAGAAATGCCAAATAACCAAAAACCCTCACATACACCTTAAGCCAATATTTCAAATCTTCAACCAAGGCCACCAAGGCTTGATCCAATGCTTGTAAAACACTTATATAACAAAAACAAACATAAATGCATAGAAGAAACCAGATTCAAATCAAAGAAAAATTCAAATTGTACATACATATGATAATGGTCAATTTTGACAATTCTAGTCTGATCACCACTTTGAGCCCCTGCAATTCAAAATTTTCAACCAAACCACTCTAATTCTTTCCACCTCATCCAAGAGCATGTCAAGAGGAGCAACTTTGTGGTTGACCACCAAGGTTGACTCTGCTTAGTTTGACTTGAGTAAATAAAACAAAATGCAATATGAGAGTAAAGTGAAGATGAGCACTTTTTGGAAACTTTGCAAACCATCACTAAAATGACCACCACCACCATCATTAGATCACATTTATTATATCAATGAGCTCCACCAAAAATATTTCAAAAATTCAAATATTTTTCTCTTGCGGCCATTCTGTCGAACACTTGGCAGGCACAAAATAGGAGTGAGCACATTACCGTGTCAACAGATTTTCCACTGAACCCTTGGTGAATATTGTTGATCATTGCTTCTCTTGACCTACCCCTACATCATTCCCTAATCTTGACTCCAAGCAAGTGGAGGCATGCAGAGGCAAAACTCACCAATGGCAAGCTCATGCCGGCCACCATGCCACTCTCTCTCTGGCTCGATTCTTTCCCCCTCACCATGTCTAGGAGGTAGCCCAGTACATGGTGATCATCACCCAGCACGGCCCAAAGTCGCCAAGGCACGGCATTGGCCGCACCAAGCGTGCCCATGCGTGCCCAGGACATGCCACGGCATGCCAGTGCACGCGGTGAGCGCGCGCACTGGGCGCTGACATCGTCGTGCCTTCGCGTCCACGCCCAGCGCCCATTCACCTTGCATGAGCATCACCACCAGTACCTCTACGTGCTAGACACACTCGAGCATCGCCGGAGGACTGTCGCCGTCGGCACCATCGAAGCCATGCCGCGGGTGCCGTGGCGTGATCATCAAGCGCCGGCGATCCCATCGTCCCACCAGACGCGTCAGCTGCACCCAGGCCGCATCGCCATGCCGTCGCCAATCGAGTGCTGTCCTCGCCTTGCCCTTTGGAGCGCCGGAGAGGCCACGCCGTCGACGACCACCCACGGCACCCACAGCACCCCCTCCCCTCTATAAATAGAGACCTCCAACGGCCTTCTCCCCTTCCACTGCACGATGCTTCCTCACCTCCACGCCGCCTCGAGCCAACCATACACCAGTCATCAGTGAAGACCGCCCATGATTTGGAGCTTGAGCATGGAACCACGCGGATCACGAGTCATCCGGGTCCACGCGCCCCAGGAGCCTCGCCGTGCTGCCGGGCGCTTCCCTCGCGCGTCGACAACACCGCCTCGCACCCTCCGAACCCAGCCGGAACACCGGTCGCCCTCAGCCCCAGGCTGGCAAACAGGACCCTCGGCCTCTCGCCTGGAGGCGCGAGTGTGCCACCAGCACGATCGCGTTCGATCACGCATGATAATCCATGCCGTTTCGGGTTTTATGAGGAAGTGGCCCGGGTGGGCCCACCCTGTCGGGCGGCCCGCAACGTGGGCGACAACGCTGCTGGGTAGGCCCAAATCTTTTTACTTGGATTAGCCCGTAACCTTCACATGACCCAAGCATTCGATTCTGTTTTTACCATTTTAAATTGGAATATGCTTCTGAGATGCTTTTCAAATTTAAATACAACAAAATCCACTGAACCAAATTTAGTAAATTTTATATATTTAGAAAGCTTGGGAAATTATCTACACAATGCCACAGCCTCACTCCAAATTATTTGTAGAAATTAAATGATAAAAATAACAAGGCAGAGCCTTTTTCAACTTCAAATAAATATTAAAAATTATCTATAAATGATTTTAAGTTAATTCCAACTCTCATAAACCACAATTGATATCCTCTAATTGTTTATGCAATATAACATAGTTGTTTTGCATGATCATGGACTAGAATTAAATAATGGCTATGTAGCTATTTCTAGTTCATTTAAACCACCTTAAATTAATTATTAAATAGTATGAGAGCTATTCTCTCATTTAAATTGTGATCTCAAGTAATTCAAATAGAGGTACTGACTTTGGTCTAATAAACCTCATACTTGATTATTTAGAGATATGCTAATATTAAAATGCATGAGGTGTAGCACCTCATTTAAATTTCACTCTCAAATAATAGATATGAAGTGTTGACCTTGGTCAACTAATACTCATACCTTATTATTTGAAGAGATTAAATCTTAATAAAATTCAATGAGAGGGAATTATCTCCTCCAAGACATTAAAGAGAAATCTTAATAAATAATTATAATGAGAGGAAATTATTTTTATTTAAAACAAGGAATTAAATCACCATTCTAATAAAGTGTGATGTTAGCATATACTTGTGTGCAATTTGGTGTGTGCTTAGCTTAGCACTTAATTGTGTGTAGTGATCGTTATACTTGTATTCGTATATAGACGCTAGTCTCGAGGAATACCCGGAGGAGGAAGGCTACAACCAGGAGGAGGAGGAAAACTTTGACTCCTATCCCAACCAAGGCAAGCTAATACTCTTGCAAGCCACTTTAATACAAAGCTCTTCATGAGCAAGCACCATTACATATTACTTTATGCTTAAGGATCCTATCCCATGTTTTTACTTTGCTTTATTTCAAGTATTGTACTTCAAGCACTTTTGATTCATGATTCACTTGGTTTAGAATAGAACAAGAGTGTCAAGGTTAGCATAAGCAAATCAAGCTAGATAGAACCCCCTCATGATTAGATGCTATTGCAAAATAAATAAAATTGACTACTCTAGATGGGAACATTTGGATGATGATGGTGAAATTATGAAAGGAATATTAAGTGAATATGACCAAGAGAAGATAGTGATTTTTGATTGAAAACTGATGATGGTTGGATGCGATACCTTTCCAATACACAAGTACCCCCACAATACCTGATTATGGGTAGGGTCTAACTAGAAGTTTATATGTCTTAGTATGGGTTCCCTCTAAACAAGCGTCATAGGGGTTATGCCGAGGCTGCCTCCGAGAAATGTGAAATGACGTGAATGAGGTGAATTGTCCGGCCCAAGCCCTGTGCAGTTCCCGGGTTAACAGTTGGTTTTCACCGGGAGGCCAAGCTCATGGGGAGAGGTGCCTATACTAGGGGGTGTAAATGAAAGGTTAGGGTTGATGATCCGCGTACTGAGTTACGATTATTCAGAGTTGTCTCTGACGGATGTAATCAAATGTTGTGGCACAAGTGTGCAACCTCTGCAGAGTGTTAAACCTATTCGAATAGCCGTGTCCACGGTTACGGACGATTGGAAAGGCCATACTGTTCCGTTGTCAGAACTTGTCTTACAAAGGAATGATGATTCTTGAACGGTGACTTGACTTGTTGAAATACACCACCGAGGTGGTGGGAATGACACTAATGTTCCCACTTGAGTTAGTCTAGAGATTCAAGCATCTTTACTAAATACTTACAAAATAAACTTGGCTTTATGCAAATAAACCTAGAGCTTAGCAACCATTAATATTGATAATTACTTACATTAGTGTTAGTTTGCGAGTACTTAAGTACTCATGGCTGTGTCCCTGGCTATTCCAATGCCAGACTATGAAGAGGAGCAACAGTACGAGGATGACGGTCAACAAGACGTCTACCAGAACTAGGATGCTTCTAACGTCAAGCGTTGGCCTGTGGATAGATAGTTCCACCTACTACGACGCTTCCGCTAGTTATCTATGTTCGTTGATCGTTTAGATCAACTATTTGTGTAATATTGAATAATGTAATATATGGTGTAAGACATTATGTGTTGTAATAAATGATGACTCTATGGTATTCAACTGTTATGTCTCGCAACCAATATTCCTGGGATTGCGATGAATGACATAATAGGCATCCGGACTTAAAAATCCGGGTGTTGACAAGTTGGTATCAGAGCCATTGTTTGACCTTAGAAGCCCCTAGTTTAGAATGGACGTTTGAAACACATAGATTCAAAACTAATGAAAGAAATAGTTATGAAAACCTACTCACACTCTTACCTTTGAGATCCTTTGCAAAATAACAAGTTCATGTTTTCTTCTTACAATGAAATTAAAAGTTTGAACACTTGCACTTCTCTAACTTACTCATCCATGTCTCTACAGATGGAGCAATTCGCTCAGACGGAGTCGCCTAGGCAGCGGCCCAGGCCTCATCTTGAGCGGACTGGCTGACTACCTGTTCCTCGGGCCGCCCCTTCCGGAGTTGCCCGGAGGACAGGTCACCGACCAGCTCGGAGGGCAGATGCGGTGGGTCATCGCGCCCCGACCTGCGCGGACGCCGAAGTCACCCCGACCAGCGGGATCGATTCTCCTTCCACGAGCAGTTTGGATGGACGGCCTTGCTCGGGCCATGAAGGAAGCACTAGCCCGTCTGTGCGGGCTGGAGCTGCCCCGAATCCGGGGAACCCGCTACTTCCACATGGCAAGGCACGACTCCATGGGGGCACCGATGGACCTCTCGCCCCACCCCGAGCTGAAGTCCCACGTGGACCACACCGACTACATGCTGTGCGAGACCTACGTCCAGCTCGACAACGCTCGCGCCCTCGCCAACTTCGCCTACCACCAGATGGCTCAGAAGGACGAGATCACCAAGATCATCGCCGCAGAGCGCAGGACCCTTCGCCGTGAGAACGCGAAGAAGGACTACAAGATCTCCCGCCTCCGCGACCAGATCGCCAACCTCAAGGAGACCATCAAGACTCAGGAGGACCAGCTCAAGGCCCTCGAGAGCGAAGGAGAGGGGGAAGACATCCAAGGGGATGGCTACTCCTATGTGAGCAACGACAACGACTATGAAGAGGATGATGATGACCTGGCCTACTACCCTTACGAGGATGGCCATGAGCACCTGACAGCCGGGATGGATGACACCGTCCCGATCCGTGTCGATGAAGCTTAGCACCGCGTAGCCTGAGATGTATCGGTCCTTTGTATTCGCCCCTTGTATCGTAGCTTGTTGAAAGGGTTCTTCAAACCCTCCTATGTGTAAGCTTGTAATGTTTGCATCATGAATAAAATAAAAGTGTGTTCAAATTTCAATATATCTAAGAACTCAAGTTTTCAAATTAAGCCAAAATAAACCATAGAAATTTCCCTCTCGTCTCATGATCTATTCTCTCTATTCAGATGGGCCCTCCCACTCGAAGCGCCAATCAGGATGCATTGATGCGAGATGCTGCAAATCACGATGGAAGAATAGGGGCGAGCATCTTTGAACGCCAAGCCAGCATCACCGCCCTACCAGCAGCTTGTGCAGAACAACCAGGGCCACGGAAACCACGAGCATCCGGGCTCAAAGTTGAAGAACTTCCAGAACACCAACCCACCGGTGTTTAGCAAGACGGAGGAACCTCTTGATGCAGACGATTGGCTCCAGACAATGGAGAACAATCTGGAAGTGGCCGGAGTAGAGGCCAACGACAAGGTTCTGTTCGCCACACACTATCTGAGGACCTGCACGTGCCTGGTGGACGAGTGCCCGCGCGTTGAACGCAGGGCAAATGATGACTTGGGCTGACTTCAAGCTCAAGTTCAGCAAGTACCATGTGCCCCAGGGCCTGATCAAGAAGATGCGGGATGAGTTCCGCGAAC